>CM053412.1:23097699-23472977 GCA_028644305.1 Xerus rutilus | reverse complement strand
AGGGGACTTACTACTGGAGATCTTTTGGTACATTTGAAGTTAGAGCCACAAGACTATAACACCTATTAAGAATGAAATTCCAATAGAATTAAGTTTACAAAAGCACACATTATGAATTTTTCTTCTTCTTTTTTTACATCACAAATAAATACCATCTTTGTCAATTGTACCTCAATAAGGCATTGTGGATATCGATTTTAATACCTATACCCCTAAATGCAAACCTAACTGCAGTGAGAATTACTTCCAGGTCAGATGAGCATGGCATGTGGCTGTCTTCACACTAGAGACACTCATAGGCATGACAGGAAATGCAACTGGTCCCCTTAACCTGTGGGTACATCCCTTACCAGCTGTTGAGAGCATGGCATGTGCCTTTCACCTGGGACAGCCTCTGGACCCGCTGCTCTTGGCTGACATGATGCCATGGAGGCTGCACCACCAGTAACACTCTGGAGGCAGCCAATGGAAAATGAGGGTACACAAGCTCTGACCCGTGTCTCCAAACCAGGTGCCATCACAGTGCCATATGTGTGAGTGGAGCTGAGGACCCTCACCCTGGGAGTGCATTCTCGCTCAGAGCCTCCTTCTTTCCCCTGCCTCTCCCTCTCCCTGACAAGTGCTTCCTAAGAGCTCTCCCAAGAGGATTCCATGCACCCAAAACCCACTCAGGATTTGCCTCTGGGGAGCCCCAACTAAGCAGTCACTGACAGTTCCAAATGGAGCCCTCTCGTGTTGAGAGAAAGTGTCCCTGGTATTAGAAGCACACACAGCCATCTTGCCGAAGACTATCCATCTGACATACGACCCATGAAAACCAGCGACCCAAAATGCTGGCCTTCAGAAGAGAATTCCTACCATAGGACCAGACAGCTATCACTCTTCCTCTCCAGGACAAAGGCACAGAGGGCAGGGCCAGGCCTGGAAGGGCCTGCTCCTTAATCAGAGAGAGATCCAGTCATAGACAGTGTGAACTTCTCAGCTCTGTCACTCACAAGCTCAATGAATATTTAGTGACTCTAAGCCTCAGTGTCCTAATCTCCAAAATGGGAACACTGGACAGAGCCTTTGTGAAGCTCCCAGGCAGCAAGACTGGCATGTGTGCTACAAATTGGTAATGCTACGGAAATACTGGTTGCTGCTCCTGGGATTCAGAACTAGCATGAACCAAATAACAAATTAATCTTGATTAAATAAGTAAATCCCAGCTGCCCTTCATCCTGGGTACCAGAAGCTCTGGGGAAGGGCAAAGGGACAGCTGGGGGCACCATCTTGGTGACTGTCCTCCTGGAGTTCAAGGAATGACCCCACCACTGGTCTCATGGAGTGCTGGTGGACCTCAGGTGCCGCTGTTTGGAGAAGGCTTTCTCTCTCTCTCTCAGACCAAGGGAAGATCCCCAATACAGGGTTTCCCGTAAGCTATCCAGTGTATATATGTATTGATCTCAAGTACAACCTCAAGTTTGGTGACAATTCCATGCAGCCATTTCCACATGTAGTAGCAGACAGACTGGCAGAAATTTAATTTTATTTACAGAGACGAAGGATCATTTATTGCATCCTAGTTCTTTGCATCTGGACTGTTCACGAAGCTATTCCAAACCCTTCACACCAAACCCTTCAGTACCTTACCCACCTCGCAGCCCTTCAGACCCATGCCTGTGCTGCACCCCACACAGGCTAATCCAGGTCCTGAGAGGGGCCTCTGGCCCTGGTCCTGCCTCCCTGGAAAGGCCTGCCTCCTCCACCCCAGGTCAAGTGTCTCCTTCCCCAGGAAATCTCCCCTCCTCACTCCCCAGCACCAGTTGGTCAGTCTGTACCAGAGGCGGCCCATGCACCTTCTAGAGAGCTCTTTATTTGTCTCAGATGTAGATGTCTTCTCTTCCCACACTAGGAGCTTCTCCAAAACAGAGCCTAGGCCTGCTCAGAGCCTGCAGGTGATGCCTGGCCTCAGGTGACTAAGGGTCTCAGGCTGGTGGAGGGATCGTACATTAACACACTGTAACATGGCCTAGATGAGGATTTACTGTTCTAAATAGGGTCAGCCCAGCAGCAATCTTAGCACTGTGTGAAAGCACGCCTCTCTTCCCCAGAGGAGTCCTGCTCTGCCCACTCACCCATCCGCAGGCCAAGGGAGTGACTGTCTTGAGAAGCCAACAGGAATGTCCTCCACTCAGAGGACAGAGCCAAGGTGCCAAGCCTCCTCCTTCAATCTGATGCCTCATATGCCAGGGTCCAACCCATCCAACAAGAGACACCTTCCAGAAGAACCCAAAGCCAATTCCACCCAGATCTTGCTCCTTTTCCCTAACAGGGAAACCTGCACACTGGCCAGGAACGCTGTGAAACCACACAACCAAACAAGCAAAATTCATACTCACAAGCACCAACGCCTTAGTCTTCAATTTCAGGCCACCAGCTTTTTGGCCAACCTGCTCATTTCCTGCAAAGAGAAGAAAGGGATGGAGAAGGAGAATCACATTAGCATCTGCTCTGAGTATCCCTCGGCGGCGCTTTCCTGGCCGACCTCAGGCTTCTGCACCTTCTCTGCATCCCACTCCTCCCTCCCTGAGAACACCATGTGCTAGCTGGGTGGGCGCCCCCACTCCCGCGGGCCTGTAGGCTCAGCCCACGCCACCTCCTCCCACTCCCGGCGCCGTGCCAGTCTCAGATTGACCACTGCCTCCAATTCCCTGAAGGCGCTGGGCTTCTTCCCATTCCGGAGTGAGGCCTCCACTTCTGTAGCATGGGGTTGCCTAGCAACCCTGCGTGCGCTCCGAAGGCCCTCCTAAATTGGACCTCACAGCACAGGGCATCTCCTTGTACAGCTGCCTGCATCTTAACAATCTAGCCCTGAATAATAACACAATGGTAATTGCATTCGTGGACCCCCAAACTACATTTAAATAATGTTCAAGAGCTGACATGAACCAACAAAGGCCAGAAAGAGCATCGTGGAGGTTGACTACCAGGCCAGGCGGGAACGCTGGGTGCGGGAGGGAGTTGACACCAAAGACTTGAGTTAATGACAATGCCAACCTGCATCGCGACTTCTCCTGCCTTCTGCCGGAGTGTGTCACTGCTTTAATGTGTGGTAATGTGAGTTTGGGCAATTAATGCACAGAAGTAGTGACGCTTCCAGACAGGATGCCCTTTAGCTCTGCTGAGACACGCGTGCATTTTTTGGAGGGAGCAGGAGAGTGGAAGGTGGTGGATGGGAAGGGGAACTGTGAGTGATTTTTCTTGGCTTTTACCATCATGGCTAAATACATTTTAGAAGGGGAGGGAAAGGACTTACCAAGCAACAGTACAAAGGACTTGCTACTTCAGCGAGGGACAAAGGCAACTTGACAGATGTATTTTAGGATAAGAAGTGAGGGCAAAGAGGTCTTGGCACTGGCTCGAGCACAGAGCCAGGGGCTCAGCGTGGCATGAGGAAGGTAGCATGCACAACAGACCAGCCTTCGATCTGTGGCCCTGGCAGAGAGGAACACAAACCTCTGCTCAGATGCAAGAGTCTAACACAGGCTCAATAGCCAGCTGGCAATCTGCTCCTTGTGGAGCGGCAGCAGTGAGGGCCCGCGGATCAGGCCTCATCATTTAACAATCTGAAGCATTTTTTTTTTTCATTTCAAAAACCTCCCATAAGGCACTCAAACTGATGCTCATACACACATGCCCAAAGCAGCATTATTTACAATAGTCCAAAGGACCAGGTAACCCAAGTGTCCATCAGAAACTGAACGGGTAAACCAAATGTGGTACATACATACGAGGGAACATTATTTAACCTTAAAAAGAAGGAGATTCTGACACATGCTATACCATGGATGAACCTCAAGGACGTAATGCTGAGTGAAATAAGCCAGTCACAAAAAGAGAAATTCCTGTATGATTGCATTTTTATGAGTCCAATTGGTAGAGACAGAAAGTGGAAAGGTGGCTGCAGGGGGCTGAGGGCAGGGGTGGCAGTAAGTGTTGAATGAGAGAGTTCCAGTTGGGGAACATGGAAAGTTCTGGAAATGGGCAATGGCAATGGTTGCACAGAGTGTGAATGTACTTAACACCACTGAACTGCACACTAAAAATGGTTAAATGGTAAATTTTATATTATATATTCATATTCTACCTCAATTTTTAAAAATCTCCTTACAACAACAGCACAACAGGCACAGGATTTCCCTAAGAAACTTCTGTCCTCTTCATCTTGGAAATCAGTGGACAGTGTCACTCACAGGCTTGGACAGAAAGATGGTCACCAGGACTAAAGGGCACACTACAATGTGTGCAATAAACAATTGAGCACTTACAGATTTTTTTTTTTAATTTGGAAAGGTCATTAGTGCTAACAGCTTCTTTGAGTGAGGTTGAACAAATTGCAAGGGTAATTTGTTTTTTGGCCAGGGAAACTTGTGACCGGTAAGTGCAGTATTCAGGCAGCATGCAGTCTCACACCGGGGTCAGAACACTGAGAGACAGGATTCTCTTGTACCCACATCGTGAAGTCTAGACACCATCACCCTCCAGAACCTGGCTTCCTTCCAGGGATAGTACCCTCTGCATGTCCCCAACCGGCTCCCTCTTCATATGGGCACATGGGTCTCAATGACACCCTCAATCTTACTCTTTGATCACCCTCCGCTCCCGGCCTAGAAAGCCCTTTTTGGGCCACCTGACCCAAACTTATTCTTTCTTCTGGGCTTACATCAAATCCCACATCTCTCAGTAACCTTCCAGATCCTTCTATGCTGTTTTCTCTGAATGCTGTAGCCCTTGCTTAGGTACTGTCTTATGTTCATGTCTGGGAGTGCCTGGAGAGGGACTGTCACTCACACCTTTTGTGTGCTGTGGGCTGAGCACAGGGTGGGCTGCTGGGTTGGTTGGGAGTGCAAAGCATAGCTCCTTGCCCAGGATACAAAGCACATCTGCTGGCTGCAGAGCCCTGGAGCTAAATATTCCAGGAAGGCCTGCTTTTCCCTCCAGCCATTTAGAGGTGCAACTCAACGTGTGCAGTAAACAATTGAGCATTTACAGATTTTATTAATTTGGAAAGGTCATTAGAACTAACAACTTCTCGGAGTGAGAGTGAATAAATAGCATGGGTAATTTTTTTCAGTGTTCTGGATTTTTTTTTCTCTTGGAATAATGTGCTTTAAATCTCAAAAAATAGTGTTGCAAGCAAAAAAGAAAAAAAAAAAAAAAACCAAGCCTGGAGAGAAACCCAATAGGAACTTTGAATAAGCCTCGCTTCTCTCTCTTCCCATCTGTAAATGAGGACATGAGCTCGTAGATCTTTCCAGCTCAAATAATAAACTTGCAGTTGGAGGCAGCTAGCAAGACTTCCAAGGTAACAGTTGCTCTCTACCCCCACCATCTTACCAGGTGCTGGGCACCACTGTGCCTCTGGGTAGGTGAGGCGCCAGGCACACCCTCAGCCAGGACAAGGTTCTCAGTTACTCCAAGGGCCTTCCCTGACACTGACCTGGGCGCTGGCAAAACCTAAGCCCGGCTTGTCTGGTTCTCATTCGATCATTAAGGAATATTCAAGACTAATGACTTGTTTTCGCAAATCTCCAGGCATGGCTGGAAATGGGCCAAAGGGCATCATCCAGGCTCTGTCTCCTCAGCTCTTGGCTCTGTGACCAGCAGCACTGTCTGTCAAGGGGCAGCCACTGTGGGACAGATGCTCCTGGTTCTCCCAGACAGGCGAGATTAAATGGAAGCAGCATTCAAAGAGCAGGGGCTCTGGCTCCAGCCTGCTGTTCCGAGGAGAAACAATTGGCCCTTGACCAGACTGTGCTGTCAGCCCAGTATTTTTCTGACATCCCTCTGTTTCCCGATCATCATCCCTTTCTCTCTTTGCTTTGGATGCAGCTGGACATAGAAAGGTGGGAAGCCAGGGTCTGTCTGCGAATGTGTGGCGACAAACACCCATGTCTCCACCTCTGGATTGCTTGTGGTTTTCAGGAGCAATAAAAAGACTAATAGTTGTAAATTAAAGCTATTTGAATAAAGCAACAACACCAATATTGACATTAATATAAACTAACATTTGGGTGATGCTTTATGATTAAATATCTTCCTTAGGCAGATAGAATAGCTTTGACCCATTTATTGGGATCTGCTATGTTCCAGGATCTCTGCTCCTAGCTGGCAATGCAGACTTGAGAAAGTGCGCCTCCTACCTGCAAACCTCTCCCAGGAGGGCTTAGAGATAGGAGGAGGCTTAGAGGCCTGGGGTACGTCACCACTGCACCTGGGAGAAGATGAGCACATGGCAGCTACCCAGCAGGCGTAGGTGACTGGGACCAGGGCTCTTTGATGTTGAAAGGTGACCAGCACAAGCAGGTACCCGCCCTGGGAACCAGTCTAGGGGCACAGATCACAGGAGATTCCCTCAGGATGGCCAAATGATGGTCCCTGTGGCAAGATCTGCAGCTCCTAGGAGGCCATAATGCCTGATGATTTACAACCAGACTGGCCCCACCACTTAGCAGCTGTGTGATCTGCAAGTAACTTAACCTGTGTGCATGAGATTTTCACCAGCAAAATGGGCACACTCTAACCTCACACAGATGAAGCAAGAATTAAATCAGAAAATGGAGGGCACACTTGGCACAGCGCCTCAGGTGAGGCCAGTGAGCCTACCTTCTGCCGGGGAGGTCAGCTACATGAGGGGAGGATCCTGACTGCTGTGCTCACTGCCAGGTCCCCAGTGCCTGGCAAAGGGCCAGAACCTAGCGAGCACTGATGGTGTCCCATGGAAAGTACTTTGGGCGCTTGTGGCAGCTCAGCACTGGTGGGAAGAGCATGGTGTGATGAGCTGTCACTGTGGACCAAGAAGCCTTGGGCTTGGAGGGCCTGGGGGTTAGCCAGCAGAGAGTCTCTGGTGACAGGGAGACAGGGCTGCCCATCTGTGCTGGAAGGCTGCAGTTTGCTTTTTCTCTGATCCTAAATTAGCCACCTTAGGAATGCAAGATGGTAGTGTGAGCAACACACTCACCTGCCCAAACCCAAAGAATGGACTGAGAGACATGAGGTAGAGCAAATGTGAGGCTTTTTACTGCCTGTCTGGGGGAGCAGGCACACCCCAGCATTTAGAGTCAGCATGTCATTCCCCAGTGCACAAGGTCCCTTCCCTTGGTTCTCATTGGGGGTCTAGAGTCTTCTAGGTTTTACTGTCTCCTACTGGGTTATTTAAAGAGATGTACCTTTAGTTGTCGTCACCTCCCTTTGTCCTCTTAAGTCAGGAAAGCCATCTTGGGTTGAGAGCATCTTGTAGTTTATCTCTGTCAGCCAGGGTGAGCCTTCCTCCTGTTTGTCAAGGGGCTGTGAATCTGTCACACTCAGGTGTCACCTGCTGGTAACTTTCCACTGTACTCTCCCCTCCTGCTGCTTTTCTAAGTCCCTGTATTACATTCAAGCCTAAATACCATATTCTGAAAATGGACCACCAGACTTTCTATTTCTCATGATAGAGTCACTTTAGAAGACAGCGTGGTGGTTCCTTCCAAGGCTAAATGCAGACTTATCGTACAATCTAGAAGTATGCTCAGGGATTGGCTCAAACTGAAAACTTGTGTGCACATTAAAAACAAAATCCATGCAGATATTTATAGCAGTTTTATTTATAATTGCCCCCAAACTAGAAGCAACCAACATGCTTCTCAATAGGTGAATGGGTGAATGTTAGCATATCCAGGTAACAGAATATTATTCAGTGATTAAAAATGTCTCTCAACCAGTGAGAAGACAAAGAGGAACTTCAGAAGTGTATTGCTAAGTGAAAGAAGCCAGTCTGAAAAGGCTATGTGGACTATGTAACATTTTAGAAAAGGCAAAACTATGGATACAATATAAAGATTGATGGTCACCAGGAGTCAAGGGGTGAAAGGGTGAATACATACAGAATAGGAGACTATGCTGGGCAGAGACTCCACTTAAAGATGAGCCTGTGTGACACTGTGACATGTTAATGGTGGATAGGTGTTCTTGCACATTTGTCAAACCCATAGGACACAGTACAAAGGTGAATCCCAGTGTAAACCCCAGTGTTACCAACAATTCACCAACATCGGTTAATTCAGTGTATCAAAGGCACCAGACTCGAGAGACATAAGATAATAACCCAGGAACCTGGAGGGGGAAGGACTGAGGGATGTATGGTCCCCCTGTTCTTTCAGCTCACTTTTCCTGAAGCCAAGAACTGTCCCCACTGGGTGGATGGGGGGCTTTGAGGAAGCCCAGAAGATGTTTGTAGAGAGTGAACTGGGGTCTAAGATGTCCTACCTAGTCCACCAGAGCACGAGGCCAGTTTGATTTGGTCTGATTCAGAGAGAAAGAGGAGTGTGTGTGTGTGTGTCTGTCCAGGGACATGGTATTCTAAGGCAATTGAATCCTCCTCTAGTCACTGCTTTGAGGTGATGGCCCCTTGGAAGTCTGAGTTTCTGTGACCTTGGCCTAGATCTTAAAATAGCCCTGAGAAAGAAGGAAGGCTGAGCCCAGAGCCAAGGCCAACAGTGGAGCCTGGGCCAGGGGAGAGAAGAGGAGGGGAGAAGAGGGGAGAGGACAGAGGAAGGGGGAGGGGAGGGGAGCCTGACCAAGGAACAAAGGCCTAATCTCCCTGGTCAGGCAGCTTCACCAGGTTCTTGCTCAGTCATGCACATTTTATTTTCTCTGGCCTCAGGGAGGTGTTCCTGGGCAGATCTGAGCAAGGGCCTCCAGCAAGGATGGCCTGGAGCTGGGGAGAGAGAGGGCAAGGCTACCCAGACCTGCCCTAACATCCTTCCCGCCCCGGTGGTGGGTAAAGAATATTCAGTGTTATAATATCAAATAACAGTTTAAATGTGGAGACAGGAAAAACTTCTCTATACAATACAAGGAAAAGAAATAAGGCTTAGGTATCTGGGGATCTCAGAGGCAGCAGGACAGCTCCCCTGCGGGTGAGGGGTGGAGGCTGTGCTGTTTGCTGAAGTTCACAAAGAGGGCTCTCTGCTGATACCATCTGCTGATGGAGCTTGGGGAGGTACCCGCTGGGGAATTCGCCTGGGTGGTAGCCCCAGCCCTGCTTCCTGGTTCTGCTGCCAAGTGGGGCTGGGATTTTTGAGGCTGTCTCTTGGGAAAGTGCTGGGAGGGAACCAGAGGGTATGTGAACAGGGATCAGGCCGCAGGTGGGATTCCCAGCTCATGGGTGCACAGGGAGGCAGGTGGCCCTGTCTTCTGTGACTGTGGCCTCCCCTTGGTGCCTCTTCTTGCCTCTCTTGGTTTAGTCCTTTGCCCTATTTCCTGGTAGCCTGAGTCCTGTTACATTCCTTCAAAATCTATACCTGCTTTCCAGAAAGTTCTACCTCTACCTGGTGTCCAGCATGATAGGAATACTTAATGCCAGCCTTTTGTTCTCTCAGAGAAGAGGCATTTCTAGCCTCTTTCAGGCAGAAGAGAAAGCTGCGTCCCTCTCACTCTGCACTTTAGAATGTATCACAACTACCACAAGAGCACCAGCGGCAGACGATAACCAGGAGTAGACAGGTGTGCGGATATGTGGAAAGGGAAGGGGCCGCCTGGGAGAAGCTGCCCCAGGAGTCATACCCTCGGCTTCTAGGCTCTTCCTAGGACTAGATCCCACCAGAGGGGAGCACCAGTAGATCATATGTGTTTATCCCAAAGCGATGTAACCAAAAGCTCAATCTCTGCCAATCAATGCCTATTTAATAATGAGGACACAGTTTTGAGAAAAAGGAAAAAGAAGGTTTATTGCTTTGCTAGCAAAGGAGAAACACAGGGTACTCCTGTCCCAAAGGCTGTGACTCTCTCAATCAGGAGGGACAGGGGTTTTAAAAGGACTTCAAGGGTTACATTCCAGGTGTGCTCTGGTAGGGGGTCCCAGGGCACCCTGACAACCTGTTGGGATTCGCTTATTAATTTGGGAGATATTCACTTCCCAGATCCTCAGCAGGCATCTCCTTCCCGTAGTGGGTGTGTTCAAGGGCAATTAAGGGAAGAAAAGATAACACTGTCTCCCTAATCTTGTTAGGAAGGAGGAGAGGAGAGAAGAGAGAAAAAACATTTTTAAAACAATAAACCTGAGAGCAATGAGGGCTATATTCAGAATGTGAAGGACCACTGTTACAGAGGAACTCTTCTGGAGAGCGAGGTGACACTATGGATGGCTATCCGGGACAGCAGACAAAATGATTCAACAGTGCCAACCAGGATGTATCACCCCACCAGTGTCCCCCGATGTTTGGGGCTTGGGAAAACTCAGCACTCCTCTGGAGCTGCCGTGGCATGACATGGGGAGATGTCCCCTCAAGATGTTCCCCTCTCAACAGGAGGTGTCAGGAGTGATCCAGGGGGAGGCAGCCAGCACAGCACAGGCCCAGCCGAAGCACAACTGCCTCATGGGAAATGTGAGAACTTTGCTTGCTGGGCTCTGTGCACTCCAAAGATCCCCTCAATCCCGCCTCCTGCAAGGAGTTTCCCGGGGACATCCCGTATCTGGGACACCCCGTGAGCATTACAGGCGTCTCAGCTCCTCCTTCCAGCTCTCCTAGCAGAGCTGGAGGCCAGGGACTGCCATGTGTCGCTGCTCTCTAGAACCTCCTATCTCTCCCTCCCCATCCCCAGCCTTTCATCCCAAGACCTTTACTTCTCTGGCTAAAAGTTGCTGGAAAGAGCTAAGCTGAACTGAAGACCCACAATCCCCCCTTAGTGCTGGGACCCAGGTTCTAGAAGGTGTCCTGTGGTCTTCACTGTCACAGATCACCCTGATAGGTCCATCGCAGGGGCATTCACGGTGGAACCTGTGCAGTGCTGCAGGGTGGCAGCTGCGGGTGGGGATGTGAAATCGAATCCAGAAAGGGGCTTCAGGAGAACTGCATGTCCACAGCTCAGGGAGATGTGCTTTGCCTGGCGGACCTTAGTGAGAACTGAGGACGGGAGGTGGTACATGCGGTGAGCTGGGGCAGGTGGGGGTGCTCATTAGAGAGGCCTCCCTGGAGACAGCACACAGTGAGCAGATTTTGGAAGCGTGGAGAGGACATGGAGAAGTAGAGTCAAAGTTGTAGAGGAAGGAAGGAAGGGACCCAGCAGGATGGATCAGGGCAGTGAGTGCCAGGTCTGGGTGGAGCAGGTGTTGCTGGTCTGGGCAAAGGGGAGCAGGAGAAGCAGCCCTGATACAGAGTGGGGCTGGGTAGCTGTGAAAGCGCCTATCCCTACTGCCCTGGTGCGGGGAAGGGCAGAGGGAGGAACAGGAGCTGGACTGCAGCATTTGGTTCAGGAGCCCCAGAGAAAACTCTGGGACAGACAGAGAGGCTGAGGTTATCTCCAACTTTCTTCCTGCTTCTCCTTGGCAATTTTGCCCGCTCTGAGAAACCCACTCAGCTAAGCATCCACAGCCCAGAAATGAAATCCCTTTTTGCATACCAGGTTCTGATCTGGAGGGATGGGAACGGGTTTCCAGGACCCAAAATCCACTGCCTATGTGCCACGGTAGAAGGTCCGCTATTGAAACACATCTAGAAGGTGCCTGTACATTCAGCCACCAGACGCTAAATACCAAGTCAAGGCCTTTCCTTTGACTTTGCATCTTCTGAATGGAGTTGTTCTTACTGTCTTTTGTGCAGAGATCACACACATATGACATTTGCCTACAATTCTAATTTCAGTTGCCACCCCCGCCCCAGTGGAATGAAAATTAAATATACTTGCAAAATAATCTGCATGTAGGGCTGGGGGTTTAGCTTTGTGGTAGAGCACCTGCATAGCATGTGCAAATCCCCAGGTTCAAACCCCAAGTCTCGGGGGTAGGTCAGGGGAGGAGGAACGAAGAAAAAGAAGGAAAGAAATTACTAGATCTTTCTGGATATTTCCCCAAACTTTCATAGTTGTTTTACCTACGTCTAATTCAACAGCATGTCTTAAAAACCACATTTTTAATAGTCTTTCATAAAAACATTTTCTTCTTCTTTTTTTTCCCAAAGGTATTTAATTTGTTTGTATATGATTTAATTGAATTACAATGGCAAGTTTCATTGGCAAAAACAGCTTTTGGAAACTAAGCCAGCTGCACCCAGGAAAGCATTTGGCTGGGCTGGTGAGAGCAGGCACTGGGGATGTTCCGGACAGTGGCTTTCCTGTCCCAAGTGCTCCTCCAGCTGTGGACATCAGTCAGAGGGAGTGCAGGAAGCAAGTTTGGCAGGACAGTTGGGGGTTAGAGAGCATCTAGCACGCCCCTTCTCAGGGCCCAGGTGAAGGTTAATTCTCTCAAGACTGAGGACCTGATGCTGCCCTGCCCCCCACCTCATTCAGTGCTCATGTGTGCCACCTCATCCCAGTTCTGCCCCCTGCCAAGTGGACACAGCTCTGCAGATGCCATCCTCCCTCCTTCCCACACCCAGGCTCCCCATTGCAGCTGTCTAGGAAGGATCTGGCCAACTCTTCAGCCAAATGTGCCAGTCTTTGCAAGTGATGGCATTTCTTACAAAAGTGAATTTTTTCTAATGATGTAATTCAGGCATCTGCAGTAGGTGGGGAGGAGTTGAGTGTGAGGGAACATCTAGGAGTCCCTCAGTCACATTGCCTAATGCTGAAAGTTTTGATCATGTCCAAATGTCACGGTTTTGATCACTTTCCCTAAGAAGGGGCTCACCTCTGTCTTTTATTCTTCATGTTTCCAAATCCCTGTGTGGTGTGTGGAATGCTCTCCCTCTTAGCCTCCCTCATCAAAGTTATTTTCTTTATATCTAGACTTTCTTACCTCATAGATCACATAGAGCAAAAGTTAACATTTAACCCAAATGCCATTCAACCAATCAACCAATCAATCCCAAGTATCACTAGGCACCACAACTCAAGAAGACAAAGGAAAATACTCTCCAAAGGAACATATTCCTAGTGGGCATTTGCTATTCTGAGGCATTCATCATTCATCACGCATTCTACTTAGTAAAAGAATCCTAAATTCCTTCCAGATTATCACCCGCCGCCCCCGCTCCCCAACACACAGCCACTGTGTTTCAAAGGGTAGGTCATGGTTGACTTAAGCCAATCTGTTCATCTTAGCTCTCTGGCCATGGTGGATTGGATCAATTTTATCATACAAGAAGATGTTTGCTGTGGATTTCTGGGGAAGAAGCTTTAACACTGATGATAGAAAAAGTGCATGCAAGGGCTGGAGCTTGTACTGGGTAGCCATTTTGTTACCAAAAGAGGCCAGAGTGCAATACTGAGCTAGTCACAGGAAAACAGAACTGGAGACCTGATTAAATTCCTCCTAAATATCACCTGGTCTCCAAACTTTTCATTTACATAAGCCAATAAATTCCTTTTACCAATTTTACTTGTTTAACTTTTTAAAACATCACACATACATATATACGCTTTGAAAAATCAAAAGTAGTAAAAGTCTAATAATGAAAAGTGTTCTAGCCCTCCTCACATTAAGTCCCAATTTCCAGAGATAACTACTCTCAAACGTTTTAGCTATCTCTTCTGTTCTTTATTGCCATTTTTCTAAATAACAGGATGTATTAGTCAGCTCAGGCTGCCATAACAAAATGTCACAGACTGGGTGGCTTCAACAACAGAAATTTATTTGCCACAGTTCTGGAGGGCAGAAGTCCAAGGTCTATGTGCTGGCTGATTGGTTTCTGATAAAGGCTATCCTCTTGGCTTGCAGAGGGCTGCCATCTCACTATGTGCACACATGGTGGAGAGGGCAGGCTCTCTGGTGTTTCCTCTTTATAAGGACATTCATCCTATGGAATCTGAGCTCCACTTTTATGACCTCATTTAGCCTTGACAATGTCCTTTCCAAATATAGCCCTCCTGGGGGTCAGGGCTTCAATATATCAATTATGGAGAGAGACAGTCCAGCTCACAGCATGTGCTAGTATTACTGTTGTCAGGTATGACACTCCCACACATTTTGTCTCAGTGTCCCATAATGGAAATGAGGCTTTCTCTCCCTTTTGGCCCCATCTCCACCTCCATGAAACACACAGTTCTGTTCTCTGTATCTTCCTACCATTTTTAGTAAAATCAACTGTCAGTGTTCACAGTGTGGTAATGATGTAAGTGTTGTTCATGGATGAGCCACATGATAATATTTCCTCTCTTGCATAACTTTTTAATTTTTGCTAGTGTTAAAATGGCTTTGTATGCACCTGACAACTATTTACACACCAACTGACTACTAGAGCTATTAAAATCCCTTCAGAAACAGTTTAGCACATTAGGAATCCGTAGAATCAAGTGAGAATTTTTCCTGGTGTTATCCCCTCTAGAGTTCCTCACCTCCAGCTTCAGTCTGGACCAACTGCTCCTGAGCCTAGCACTCAGAATGTAAGGATTCACCTAGGAATTCCACCTGGAAATTCTTATATTAGACTCTGGTTTCTAGTGCTTGCTCCACAAACCAAGTGGCTTAAGACAACCCCAACTTATTATCTTCTGGTTCTGGAGGTCAGAGGACCAAATGGGAGTCACTGGGCTAAAACCAAGGTGTTGGTGGAGCTGTGTTCCTTTGGACCCTGGAGGAGGACACTTTTCCATTACTCTGACCTGCTCTCCATTCTCCCTTTTTCTCTCACCAAATCACTTGTGATTACACTGGGTGCACCCTGCTAACCCAGGACAACCTCCCATGGCAAGCTAATCAGTAGTCAGTTCTCCATCTGCCATCTTGAGTCCCGTTGGCCATGTAACCCAAATTTTTCACAGGCTCTGAGGATTAGGAGATGGACATCTTTGGGGGCCATTATTTTGCCCAACACACACACACACACACACACACACACACACACACACACAATTTTTGGTTTTGGTTAACTTTTGTCTCAATCTTTCTCAGGTAGCTTCCTGAGAAGGAAGCTCTAGGAGGTACAGCATTTGAAACCATGTCCACCCAAAAAGGCCCGATTCTCCCTCCCTCTCCACGGTCCATTTGGAAGTGAACAGAATAGTGAGTCAGAGGCCACATTTCTCTGGAAGGTTGAAGGCACTATCTCCAGGTCATCTAGACACCAAGGACATGGGTCTAAGACTGTTCTGTATTCAAATTTCTGTGGGTAAGGCAGCCACTTTTTCCTCTCTGAAAGTTTTATGAATCTTTGGTATTCTGAAAGTCCCCAATGGTGCCCTTGGGATGAGTCTGCCCATTCATGGTGCTCATTTCTGCAGTCCAGAAGCCACTCCTGGGAGCTTTCCTGCAGAGCTTCCCTGATGAATTCCTCCTCTCGGAGGCCTCCCTTCTGGAAGTCCTCCTGCTGGCCCTCCTGCACTGACTTCCTAATATCCTTAGTTTTTCTGTCCCAGTTTCTACGTCTTTTCTTCCAACGTTCTGATGAAGTCCTTCAATTCTCTTTCTCAAACTTTCCACTGAAGTTTTAATTTTGGATATTGTATGTTTAATTTCTTAGAGTTCTCTCCCTTATTCTTTCAATGTTCCCTTTTTATAACCTCCCATTCTGGTTTTATGGCTGCATTATCTCCTCTTATCTCTCTGAAGATATCAATTATAGTTTTATGGATGTTTTCTTCCACTCCTGTACTTGGCCTTATTCCTTCTGGCTCCTTTTTTATTTTTGTTTACTTGTATTTTCTCAGTCTCTCTCTCAGAGGTTTCCTTTCCACAGATACCACATGATCCTTGACCATCATTTACGCTTAAGAGCGAGACACTAAAAAGTTGGTGATTTCTCTACAGGGGTTTTGGTAGGGATCTAATGATTTCTTTGGGTAAATGTATGTAATTCTTTTTATCTCCTGGCCAGTTTATTTCCAATCACCTGCCTGGGAATTACTCAGGCTGCCTGTGTTCTTGGAGCCCAGGATGGAGAGTGCTAGAAGTCTCACCGCTCAGGGTACTGATTTTAAATAAATTCTTTCATTCTGAGCACAGTGCTCAAACTTGTCCTCATTGTGCTCAGCATCTGAGTCCAGATCTTCTTGAGATGGTTTCTTCTGGAAAAGCAACCTCTAGTCTCAACCAAGGGGAAGCAGGGGCGTTGAGAAGGGGGATCTGGGGGCCTGACTCTTAGCGCAGATTTGCAATGTCTCTAGTTTTCAAATCCATTCCTCACCTCACCTTCAAAGAACCTAAAAGGATGGAGGGTGAGTGCTTCTCAAGCCTTCGCTTCAGCACCCTGGCTTGGGTTTCTGCTTTCCTTTCTGTTAAGTGGGCATTTGATCACCCTCTCTAGACTCCCCAGCCTCAGTTGTGTTGACATCCCTTGCCGACTGTCACCTTTTCTCGTGTTCTAGTTGTCCTTGTGAAGCTGGGCTTTTGTCAATGCGCTCACTGTCCCATGGTGACAGAAACCAACATATGTGGTCACATCACCACTCTCGTCTGGAGGCTCTCCTTGGCCTTTCCTGCTGCTCTGGGTGCACTGAGCCACAGTTGTGGGCAGACACACCACACTGCCCAAAGCCTGCCATGGCAGCAAGTTCCTGACATGGTGCCTACTTCAGGGTCCACAGGTCCCTCCCCAGGACTCACGCTGCCTGGGCTTGCAATTCCAAGATCTCTTAGCAGGCACTACTGGCTTTCAGCCCTCAGCCCACACCCCCACACTTAGCTCAAGTGAGTGCCCTAAGTGGGGTCCTCTGCCCACCGCAGGCAGGACTTCCACCCTGCACGCACGAGGTCTCCCAAGAGACACTGAGAGCAAGCCTGTTAGGACAAGCCAGTGCACAGCCCTGTCACAGACACAGGTGGCCCTGATCATCCACATCTCCTGGTGTCCCTGTGCAACCCGCTTCTCATGTTGGAAACAACAGCGACGATAAAGGGAATTCTTTCCCTCCCTCAATCTCCATGTGTGAGCGCCTGGAAGCAAAGACACGGCCAGGGATGTAAATCTACGAGCCTGGTAAGCCACAGAAGAGGCATCTTTTGTATCCTAGCAAACTTGATCAAAGCTTTTCTGTCATCCACTCCCACAATGACATCACCCCTGGCTCTGTCCTGGCCCTGGCATGGTCCCTGTCCCACACTCTGGCAAGTTCCCGACAGAGCTGTGACTCACAGCTCTGGGTTTTCCATGTACCTCCTTCCGTCTTTCTGGAGCCCTGCCCCTCCTCCCACCTACACTCCAGGTGGCCTACCTTCCCTCCCTCCATCTTTTCCAGAGCCACCTCCCTTACCACGGCCCCAGGAGCCTCTTTCTTTTAAGGATTTGTTATGAAATATTCCAGACAGGCAAAAACACAAAAAATGAATACAATAAACACCTGCTTACCCACTACCCCCTATGGCATAAAAAAAAGGCAGCTTTTCCTAACCCTGGGCCCACCTTTCTCTCTGACATCGCATTTCCTCACAGCCTCTGTTCCATTCTGTCTTGGAAAAAGCCCAGGGAGCTGCACAAATCCACAACAGAACCTGCTGTCACCTGGACTCTGCCGTATTTGTGTCTTCACCTCACCCACCAGCCTGTCTTCCTCCTCTGTCATAGACTGCTTCTCTCTAGGGGCAGGGAGTGCCTTGCTGAAAGTCCTCGCCTAGATCAAAGTCACATAAGCAGGTCAGGTGATTTGGATGGGGAACTGTTACCTGGGGAGAAGCACCAGGTGAGACCACAGTGCTTCCTTCCCCCTGAGGCTCTGGGTCCCATGGTGCACCAGGCAGGTGCAGGGGCTTGGAGGAGGCAGGACAAGGACACTCTTCCCTCCTCTGTGAATCTGCAGCTCTCGATGACAACAGGCACATGCCCAGGGGCAGCTGAAAGCCACGCAGGCAGCGCTGGAATCTGGGGGATCTGCTTGTGCAGCAGAGACGGGGGCTGTGGAGGCCCTGGGAGGATGTGAGGGGTCACAGCCTGAACTTGAGGATGGGTAACGGTGGCAGAGGCAAAGAAGAATAAGTTGGGACCTTCCACATGAGAGATGGCAAATCAGGGGACACAACGGGGGTGGCTAGAAAAAGGGCGCCCAGCCAGGAAGGGGAGGAAGGGGAGCAGGCCCAGATGAGGCCAGCTCTGCAGGCGGCTGAGACTCTCTGTTCAGACCCTCCTCAGGGAGAGCGGTGAGTGTCAGGGAGCCCTTTGTGACTGCGTCCCCTCCCCACCCCGGTCTACCATACACAGACTGGAATGGAACAGAAATGGGCACTGTTGACATTGGTGGCACCTGCACAGAGGCAGAGGACTGGCCAGACGCCTTCTAGACAGAGACTGCCACACAGGCAGAGTCCATGGGGGCTGGTGCCCGCAGCCCTGGGGAGGGCTCAGGGGTGGGGAAAGCCCCCCGGACTCCACAGGAGTTCACTGCTGCTGCCCTCTGTGCCTTGGCCTTGCCCTCACCTGCATCAGGCCATTCCTCTTGGCAGCCACCGACCTCCACCCTTTGCTCACACCCACTCCAGGCCCCTCTCAGGACTGTCAGGCCCTCTGTCAAGCAGAGGCAAGGCCCAGATGTCCAGCTGGGGTGCCTCCACGCTGTGCGTCTTTGCCCCTTTCCTGCCCAAGCCCTCACTTGCTGCCTCCCGTTCCCTCGCTCTCCTCGCAAAGTCCCCACTTCGGCACGGCACTGTCAAGGGCAAAGGGCTCCACCAATACTCAGCCTGTCTCCCAAGGACGGTTCTATCTCAAGAGTCCTGGCTCCATGCAGATCTCGGGCAGGCACAGGAGATCAGCAAGAGGCACCATCACTAGACACAGCAGAGACCTCAGACCTGGCCACGAGGGTGCAGCCTTATACTGGCTGAGCTGGAGGGCAGCACGTACCTCTGGGAGTTCTTTGCTTAAGCCCCTATCAGGAGAAAGCTGAAAGATGCCGAGAATAAAATAACAGTTTGAGTCCGTCTGGGGAACACCATGAGGCACGGGTGCACCGTCTCTTCCTCTGGCTCCAGACACATACTTCTGGAAATGCCAACATCAGGCACCACGGCTCCCTGGAACTGCTTCCAGGTGTCTATTCTCTGCAATGCTCATGACACTTTGGGACCCTTTCTGGGTGACCTTTGAGTGTCATCTTCCCTTGGCAGCAGGAGCATCAGCCCCATCCCCGCCCCACAGCTTGGTTGGGTGTTCTCACAGTCTCACGCTCAACTCCGCCATAGCAGCCATCCCACCACTGTATAAATAATTCCCCAGGCAGGAGTTGTGTCTTACTAATCCTCATATCCCCAGCCTCCAGGCCTGAGCCTGGCACAAGGGAGGTGCTTGGTCAATATCTGATGACCCCCATGTGGTCTTTGCATTGCTGGATTGAAAGGAGATCCTCTGAGGACTGAGCATCTCGGTACCCACAATGTTTGTGTCTCCTAGACCTTTGTGCATGGGCTCCTGAGCCTGAGCCAGGTGCCTAAACCATCATCCACAGTGTGATCCGCCCTTGCCCACCTACGGAGGGGGGTCCTCACCTCATTCTCTCTGCAATAGCCACCCATCTTTTGTGTTCCTTCCACCTCTGATATATACCGAGACAACTCTGCCAGGTCACACCCTGGGATAGTGGGAGATAGAAAGAGGGTCCTTTGCAAAGACAGCAGGCACTCTGGGGTGGAGGACCTCCTCCTCTCTATCCCCTCAACTCTTCCCACAGCCAAGTTCTCATTCAAGACCAATCTCCCCAACTCCCATCCCAGCTGGATCCTTCTAGTTAATTCCTCATTGCTCTTTCTATCCTCACCTGCTGCTTAGCCTTCTGACTGCTTTTCAGGTACAGCCTCAGAGCTGGGTTGTGCTGTACAGGACAACCAAGTCCCCTTTATCGTTTTGCTGGGAGGTGAGACCCAGGCAGAGTGGGCAGGCTCATGTTGGAAGCCTTTGAGCTCATTGGTGTCAGAATCAGGGGTCCTTCTTCTTGTCACTTGAGCTTTGCCTCCTTATTTGCAGCACAATTCCTGGAAGACAAAGACAGGGCTCCATGCCTCTCTGTCTCCCTCTTAAGGGCCAAGCAGAAGGGTTGCCCTAACTTGAACGTTGGTGAATATTTGGCAAGTGATTATGTGTTCCAAGGCATAAAATTACCTCCACAGACACACTCCTGGGTACTGGTACCAGCCTCCTCTCCTAACGCATCCCAGTGATACAGCTGCAGCCATGCCACAGCCTCGCATAGAAGCCCTGCTCCTCAGAGGTGAAGGAGGGAGCCTGCATGTTTAGACTCCTTAGGACCCACAGGTCATTTTCATTTAGCCTGCTGCCTGACTTCTCTCAGCCACCAAGTAAAGAGGCAAATCCTCATTGTGATGGTGGCAAGGGTCTGTAAACAATAAAAAAAGTGGCCCAGTTGCGGGTGGAGTAGGGAGCAACCTTGGTGTGGCTATACCTACAGAGGGACCAATGATTGGGGACTTCCCTCTTTCCCCTCCCTCTGCTGTGGGAAGATTTTCAGGACAGCCAGTGAGCCTTTATGGAAGCCCAGCCTCATGGAGAGGAGTTAAGGGCATCCTTCCCCCATTGGATTACAGTTGGTTAAGGCAAGACTAGAAATTGAAGGAATCTAGCAAAATTGCTAGACACAGGTCAATGATCAAAAATCAACTATAGAGCCAGGCTCGGTGGCTCAAGCCTGCAATCCCAGCACTTAGGGAGGCTGAGACAGGAGAATCGCGAGTTCAAAGCCAGCCTCAGCAACGACGAGGTGCTAAGCAACTCAGTGAGACCTTGTCTCTACATAAAACACAAAATAGGGCTGGGGATGTGATTCAGTGGGCAAGTGCCCTTGAGTTTGATCCCTGGTGCTAACAAAAAAGAAAGAAAGAAAGAAAGAAAGAAAGAAAGAAAGAAAGAAAGAAAGAAAGAAAGAAAGAAAGAAAGAGAAAAAGAAAATCAATTGTAGGGGCTGGGGTTGTGGCTCAGTGGTAGAGTGCTTGCCTAGCATGCGTGAGGCATTGGGTTCGAGTCTCAGCCCTGAATACAAATAAATGAATAAAATAAAGGTCCATCAACAACTAAAAGATATATGTATTTTAAAAAATCAATTGTATTTTCTATAGATTAGCGACAAAGATGGAAGAAAACATTGCAAAAGTACGACTTAAAATAGCACCCCCCAAAATGGAATACCTAAGGAATAAATCCGGTGAACATGGCTCAACCTTTACACTGAGAATCAGGAAACAGTGCGGAGAGAAATCAAGACTTAAATAAGTGGTGGTACTAGTGTCCATGGATTGAAGAATCAATAGTGTTGAGATGTCTATTCCCCCAATTTGATCTACAGATTCAATGCAAGTCCAGTCAAAACCTCAACACGTGTGTGCACGTGCATGCGTGTGTGTGATCTGACAAGTGATTCTGACGCTATATGGAGATGTGGGAAAGGACCTAGAATAGTCAAAGCAGAAGGAGCAAACTTAGAGGAATCTCACTACTGTAAAACCACAGTCACGAGCAGAGCAGTGTGGATTCAAACAGAGACAGAGGCCAACAGAACAGAAGAAAGTCCAGAAATTGATGCATTTGTGTACAGTGACTTGGGACAAAGGTGCTGCTGCTCTGCAAGGGGGAAGAATCGTGTTTATGACAAATGGCGCTCAATCAGATGGGAATCGATATTAAAAAACATGTTGGCTTTTGCCTCACACCAAAGAAAAATTAATTTGAGATGGATCATAGACCTAAACATAAATGATAAGACAATAAAGCTGCCAAGAGGAAACCTTGAACCTGGGAGAACATATGCTCATGACCTTGGGTAGGCAAAGAAATCTCTTCAGCAGGACAGGAAAAAGCACCAAGTGGCAATGAAAAGACTAATTGGACTTTATTAAAACTAAAAAACCCTTCTTTGAACCAAAAGATACCATTAAGAGAATAAAAAGTAAGCTATAAAGTGAGAAAGATGGGGCAGAGAACTCACATGCAGAATACACCAAGAACGATTTACAGACCAGGAAAAAAACAGATTTATCAATTTAAAAATGGGAAAATGTTTGCACTTTGCAAAAGAGGACATCAAAATGGGCAATAAATACAAAATCATGCAAATGTAAAATAATAAGACCAGAGTGACATATCACTGCGCCAACCAGAGCAGCAAAACATAACCCCAAGCGGGAGGGAGGATGTGTAGCAGCTGGAGCTCTCTTAAAATCACTCTCTCAGACTACTTCGAAAGGGCGTTTGGCAATACTTATGAAAGCCGAATAGATATGCACCATAGGGCCCAGCAAGCCACTCCCAGATGTTAGCCCCAGTGACACTGACATCCACCACCAACCATCATTAAGAATCCTTGCAGAACTTTTTCCAATAGAGTCTCAAACGAGAAATGATCCAAATGTCCATCAACAGCAGAAAGAGATTGCGGTATGGACACACCATGAACACTGTACATCAACCAAAGAATGAACTGTGGCATACTCTACCACACGGACACGTCTCAGGGACCTATTGTCAGGGGAAATACAAGATGCAGGACTCCACTTACGTGACGTTGAAAACAGCGACACCATTGTCCTATGACAGAAGATGAGACAGTGCTCTTCTTGAGGGGAAACTGATGGGCAGGAGGCAAGAAGGAAGTATCAAGGTGCCCAGAATATTCTAGAATATGGTCAAGGTGTGATTCCAGGAGTGTTTACTGAGGTCAAAGTTCATCAAGCTATACATTTAAGATTTGGGCACTAAACAAAAAAATGGGCTGGGCGCGGTGGCGCACGCCTGTAATTCCAGCACTTAGGGAGGCTGAGACAGGAGAATCGCAAGTTCAAAGCCAGCCTCAGCAATGGTGAGGCACTAAGCAACTCAGTGAGACCCTGTCTCTACATAAAACACAAAATAGGGCTGGGATGTGGCTCAGTGGTCGAGTGCCCCTGAGTTCAATCCCTGGTACAAAAAAAAAATGGGAGGTGTGTGCACCGGGCGAGGGCAGGGCTAGAGCCAGGGGACAGGAAGGCACTAAGGTGGAAAGGACAGGGATAGTGAGGGCTGAGAGCTGACCTGTGGCCTTCCTTGGCCCCAGAGCCTTGGGAGACAGAGCTGGCATCCCAATAAAGAGGTGAATGATTAAGAGTCAGTCCTGAGGATCAAAAGGATCTGTTACCACACCTAGTCCACTTCGAAAGGACAAACAAGAGCAGCTCCCGTGCATTTGGTGTGTGAGCCCTGACGTGACGTGGCCTCCGTGGAGACTGGACACAGGCAGGCACTGGGGGCCACAGCAGTTTTTGTTCCTGTCCCGATTTGCATCAAGTATTGGCTGTTCTAGAAGAAATTCATAGAAGCCATTTTGTTTCCTTCCTTTTTTTGTTTTTTAAAGTGGGATCTACAAACTCACTTCTCTCTAACTTTGACTTATTCCCCAAGAGAGAAAGGGGGGAAATGTCTTGGTTGGCACGGAGCCTGGAACCTTACCAGATAAGGGAGATGTGGCTTTACATTTCATTTAACTCCTGCGGGCTCCTTAACACTTCCATCCACTAAATATGGAATGTGTCGCGCGCCCCAGGAGGGCTTTGTCAGGGCTTCTTTTCATCTCTGTCACAGATCACAGATACGGCTCCTTGGCCTGATCTCAGGCACCCTCTCCCCACGCCTCAGACTCAGTGGCAGAAGGGTAGCTTCCGCAGGCCACTTTCTTATTTGCTCTTCCTTTCCCCATTTAATTTGTGATTTATTGATATTTGTTTGCTTTGAGCAAACTGGCAATCTGGCTTTACTCCCCAACCCCAGTCACTTCTATTAGGGTGGCTCGGGTAGTCTGTCTGACTCCGCTCTCCATCTGTCCCATGCACAGTGTTTCTGTACTCCATGTTACACTGTTTAAAAATAAAGTTGAAAAAGTAACAACCAAATAGATGACAGCCTGGCAAAAACAGCAGCTGTTGCCCATAAGGCAAAATAGAAAATATTCTCCTGGATGTATTTATAGAGAGATGGATATCACAGAGGGAATACAGGGAAATGTAGATCAAAACCACGACGAGAGGGAAGAGTTCTCAGCCAATGCAGTGTCACTTAACCTGCTCTGATGCAGAGCAGGTAGAGGATCCCCATGCTGGCACCTGTTACTCCAGCCCTCAGGCTGAAAAAATGGGGACACGTGGGACTAACAAATCTGAAGAGGCGGCTGGTGTCTGGGGACATCCGAGTTTGCGTCCTAACCCAAGTACTCGTCAGATCCAAAGCAGGCCAATAAGTCCCGATGTTGGAGCAGTTACAACAAAGGATTTCACAGGAA
This sequence comes from Xerus rutilus, assembly GCA_028644305.1. Lineage (NCBI taxonomy): Eukaryota > Metazoa > Chordata > Mammalia > Rodentia > Sciuridae > Xerus > Xerus rutilus. The sequence goes on along the minus strand of CM053412.1, from coordinate 23,448,839 downwards.
TTCTACCTTTAACAAGCTTAAAATGCAGTTGAACTAGGGAAACATAATGTTACCAAAAGTTAACAATGAAATTCATTTGGAAATCCAAGTCATCTGACACCAGAAGCACAAGAGACAAAAGAAAAGTCAAACTGGACTTCGTCAACATTTAAAACATTTGTGCATCAAGGGCCACCATCAAGAAAGTAAGAGGCAACCCACAGAATGGGGGGAAATATTTGCAAATCATAGATCTGATACAGGACTTTTAAATACCTGAAGAATGTTGAGAATTCAAAAATGAAAAGACAGTCCAATTTTTAAAGATGGTCCAAGGATCTGCACAGACATCTCTCCAAAGAAGACATAGAGATGGAGGATACGCACATGAGAAGACACTCAACATCATCAGCCACCAGGGAAATGCAGATCAACTCCCAACGAGATACCCCCATACATCCATGAAGAGGGTTAGAATCAAAAATCAGCTAATAACAAATACAGAAAAGGATAGGGAGAAACAGCAGGCCTCAAACACCGCTGGTGGGAACGTACAAGGCACAGCCACCTAGAAAGACAGCCCGGTGGTTACTCAAAAAGTTAAATACAGAGCTATCTTATGATGTAGCATCTGCATTTCTAGGTACATATCCAAAAGGAATGAAAATATATGTCCACCTATAAACTTGTACATGAATGTTCACAGCAGCAATATTCAAAGTGGAAACAAATGTCCATTAACTGATGAATGGATTTTTAAAATGCAATAAATCCATTCAATGGAATATTATCCAGGCATAAAAAGGGATGAAATTTCAAATATGCTACAACATGGATGAACTTGAAAACATTATATGAGTGAAAAAGTCAGTCCCAACAAAACACATATCATATGATTCCATTGATATGAAATGTTCAGAGTAGACAAATCTACAAAAAGTAGATTAGGTGGATGGCAAGGGGTAAATGGGGAGTAACTAGTGAAGGGTATAGGGTATATTTTGGGGGTTACTTGAATGTCCCAGAATTAGTATTATCATTGCCTAACTTCATGAATGTACTAAAAACCAGTAGGTTATATGCTTTAAGTGGATGAATTGCATACTATGTGAATGATATCCACTGAAGCTGTTCAAGAAAAAAAAAATCCATAAAGTTCACATAGAGGAGCAAAAGACCCCCAATAACCAACTCAGTATTGACAAAGGAAATAATTTCAGTTGTTGGACTGAAATTTTCTGGCTTCGGCACTTAACTATAAAGTTCCAGTAATCAAGACAGGCGACATTGGTGAAAGAAATGATGAGTACATCAGTGGAACAGAATAGAGAGCCCAGAAATCCACCCACACAAATAGAGCCAACTGATCTTTGACCAAAGAGCAAAGGCAATACAAAGAGAGTCTTCAGGAAGTGGTGCTGGAACAACTGGACTTCCACATGCAAATGGCAAATTGGATGCAGATCTTATGCTCTTCACACAAATCAAAACAGATCATATACCTAAATGTAATGCTTGAAAACCCCTAGAAGTAACATAGGAGAAAACCTCAATGACCACAGGCCTGGTGATGATGTTTTAGATAAAACAGCATGAACAGAAATAATTGATAGGCCGGACTGTATTAAAATGAAAACTTCTATGAAAGATACTGTCAAGAGATTGAAAAGACAAGCTGCAAACTGGAAGAAAATACTTGCAAAAGACATTTCTGATCAAGAACTGTTATTTAAAATATATCAAAAAATAAAAACCTCGTAAAACTCAATCATAGGAGATGAACAATACAATTAAAAATGAGTAAAAGACCTGAACAGTTATCTCATCAAGAAAGATACACAGAGGGCAAGTAAATGTATGAAAAGATGCTCAACAGTGTAAATCATTACAGAATTGTGAATTAAAACAAAAATGGGGTATCGCTATAGACCTACAAAAATGGCCAAGATCCAAAATACTGACAACATCAAAAGAGAATATGGAGCAACAGGAATTCTCATTTGTGGCTAGTGGGAATGCAAAATGGTGAAGCCACTTTGGAAGACAGTTGGCAGCTCTTTGCTAAACTAAACACACTCTTACCATATGATTCAACTCGCTGGTATTTACACAAATGAACTGAAAACTTCTGACCACACAAAAACCTACTCATGATATCTACGGCAACTTTATTCATAATTTCCAAAAACATAGAAACAATCAAAATATCCTTCAGTAGGCAAATAGATAAATAAACTATGGTACACACAGATAATAGAATGATACTGAGTGCTTAAAAGAAATGAGCCATCCAGCTATGAAAAACCTGGAGGAAATAGATATTGCTAAGTGAAAGAAACCAGTCTCAAAAAGAAAAAAAAGACCCCACACCAAGTGATTCTAACTATAGGACATTGTGGAAAAGATAAAATGAGAGACAAAGAAAAGATTTGTGGTTGCTGGGGGTTAGAGGGAAGGGAGGGACACATATGTGGAGACACAAAATTCTTTGGGCAGTGACACTGTTCAGCATGATGACATGATGGTAGACACATGTCATTGCACATTGTCCAAACCCACAGGGTGAACTCTAATGCAAACTCTGGACTTGGGTGATAATGATGTGTGAGTGTAAGTTCATTGATTGGAACAAATGTATCACTCTAAAGAGGGATAATGCCAAAAGGGCATGCTGTGGACACAGGAGTCACATGGAGAATCTCTACTTTGTTGTGCATATAAAAGTGCTTTAAAAAATAAGATTTATTAATATAAAATAAACTTAGCCAAGAGAAGAGATGGGACAAATAGTTAATGATTCATCACTGAGCAGCTGGTACCGCGGAATAGGCAGGAGGCCAAGGCGGGGACAGCGCTGCCTGAGACAAAGGAGATATGGCTGGGTCTTGAAGAAGGGGCAGAATTTGGAAAGAAGAACTGATACAGGTGTGGGGCAATAGAGTGCAGATGTCATTTAAGGAATAATTGTCCTGTGGGCACCTCCAGGGTGGAACACCAGCATGTGTGGGGATCAGAGTCTCTCAGACCCAACTCCAGCCCACACAAGGCCTGGCTCAGACCCGGGGGCAGGGGAGGCCCTTTCGTCTGGCAGGACAAGGAGTGTGTCTGCTCTACAATTCCTCTGGCTTGCACACTTGCCGGGTCTGGTATTCCTGGAGGGTTCACCACTTTCTTCACCCAGAGAACATGCTCCCTTCCCCCATGAGATAACCTGATCCAGGCAATGGGGAGGTGGGCTGCTATGGCTCACTTGCCAGGCTTCCTCAGGTGCTGTGGAAACAGGTCTCTATGCATTTGACTGCTCAGGGTCTGTCATGTAAGTGGAATTGTATGGCATTTTGGCTCATTTCACGTAGCATAATGTTCTCAAGTTTCATCCATGTAGCAGCATGCTCACAATCTCCTTTTTAAGGCTAAATAATATTCCATTGTGTGCACAGACCACATTTGGTTGAGCCACTCATCTGTGAAGGGACTGGGGTCACCTCCACCTTTGGGCTGTTGTACATGGTGCCATGATAAACATGGGTGTATAAATATCTATGAGATATTCTCTGCTTTTCATTCTTTTGGACATATAACTAGAAGGGGCAATCTCTGACTCCAAGTTTGTTTCTAACTACCCTGTTGTATGTACATGCTTTTAAAACTCAGATTGTCACCATTTGTCTTAAGCGGGTGTAGTATAAAATAATAAGTAAACTAATCTCTCCCAAGATCTGGGTTGAAAAGGCCACTCCCAAGAGTCCTGCTCACAGAATTCGATGTTGACATTAGCAGACCCTTAGGAGGGTGTCCACACCATTTCGTCTCAGCATAGACCCCTGCACAGGACCCTGGTGCCTGAGGCAATGGACGCTCCCAGGATGCTCACGGGAGGCAAGCAGCTGATTTCACTGCGAGTGGCTTCTATTGTCTCCAAGTTCCTTCTGGTGCCCCAGAGAAATTTATTGCCTCAGCTCAGGCAGCGAGGAGGAAGAACTCTCCGGGGATTTGCAGGGGGCTGGTAAAGCTGGAGGGGTAAAAAATGCCACTCCTCGTCTCCCAGGCTCAAGGTCTTGTGGAGGGAGTAGTGGCTTCAGAGGCAAAGCCACCACTGCTGGAAGGCAGGAGGAGAGCTCAGCAGCCGCTGCCATGGGCCCTCACTGCCCGGGGGCAAAGGTCATGAGCATGATAGGAGGAGACTCCACACACCCATCACCCCAAAACCCAGCTCTCCAGGCCTCTTGAGCCTTGGAGAGAGTAAAACCTGTCCTCCCTGCTTCCTGCGATGACGTTTCCATCAGAAGCCCAGATGTATCTAAAATCCCCTGTTCCTTCAATCCGTGTGTGTCCCTCCTAAGCCCCGAGTCTACCTCCTTAGCCCTGTGGAATCCTTCCTTCTCCTCTGTCCTATGGCTCCCACAGCCACTAGATCCTCGCCATTTGTGGTAGTTGAATTTTGTCTGCCCAAACGTGCATCCCGAAGTCCTAACGTGGAGTATCTAGATAGGGCTGGGAGAGGCTGGGAGCAGGCTCCTAACATGTGTCCCCCAGCAGAAGCCTGACACTAACCCCTGATGGGAGCTGACTTCCTGCAGGCCCTGCTTCAAGCGTCTGCACAGATTAGTTCATTTACTCCTTGCTGCATCTCTTTGAGGCAGGTACTTTTATTGTCCCATGTGCCAGGTGAGGACACTGAGATGCACAGCATATGTCTCTTCCCAGGCCACACAGCTGGTAAGAGGTGGGGAAAGGATCCAGGCCCAGCCCGCGGCTTCTGGCTTCCAGGCAGCAGCCTGGAATTCACACTAGAACTGATTCCCAACAAGGACAGAGGAGTCTGCATCTCCACGGGAGGCAGCGCCTGCACCTAAAGAAAAGGAAGCTCAGATGGAGGCAAGGGGCGTGGTGACAGGTGGCTTGGTGACAGAGGGCATGGTGACAGGTGGCAGAAGAGAGATGTCTGAACAAGAGGTCTGGCATGCTGTATCCCCCCACCCCCTGAGCCACAGTGGGTTAGAATGTGGAAGCAGCGGCGGGTGGGCTGATCACTGTTCGGGTGATTGGTGTCAGAACAGAAGGCCAAATGGGTAGAGAGGGCTGGAGGCAGAAAGACTGGTCAGGAGAAAACTGCACTGGACCCAGGCTGAACTGACGCAGTGGAATGTGGAGGAGCATCCCCAAAGCCCCCTTCTGGCCCCTCCTAGCAGAGGGGCAGGCCCTGGGGCCCTGGGCAACTCTGCTCCACCAGCTTGTCACCCCCAGATGTGGTGCGGTCACAGGCCCGCCGGCCAGGATCATCACTGGCTGCTGAAGGGCCTCATGAACCTGACAACATCTGCTCCTGGACCACAGAGCTAGGGCTCTGCCTTCATCAAGTTCACGTACTTGGAGCCGTGCAGGTGCCAGCACCAGCAACCCCTGCAGTCAGAGCACTGTGAGGTTTGCCTGCTGTGGAGTTGGCCTGGAGAGTGTTTTGGACCCTATTCAACTCAGGCACACACCCAGGGAGCAGAGGTGACGGACAAAGGTGTCCCAGCCAAGCACTACTTTGCCAAGGCCAGGTCCCGGTGCTGGCGGCTTGCGGGAAGGCTTGGACCTGCTCAGTGATGCTATGCCAATGCCCAGATAGCGGCCAGGCCTTATTGCCCCTCCAGATGCGGAGAAGACAAGTTGCTTTAGGAAACATGCATTAAGTGTCCGTGTCCCAGGGCCTATGCTGGGAAGGGATGTTCCCCAGAACTCCAGCCGCCAGGTCCCTGACCACTGAGCTCCAACTTTTCTCCTACGTGCTGTTCCAGCAGGCAACCAGATCTTCGAAATTTGCACAGTCTTCTTCCCTAAAGGAGCTCCATGGAAGCATCTAGAAACCTGCAAAGGGAGGGAAGGAGGCAGAGGTGGGGCTAGTACATCTAGGTGCAGAGTCCCTGCCCTGGGGCTGGGCAACCCTGAGCTGCATTCCAAGATACCAACCCCCAGGCCCAGGCTCTGTGCCAGTTAAGTTTGAAAACACCACACCCATAAATCCCCAAGCCTAAATCACCAGCAGGATCTCAGCCCTGGCAAGGTCTGTGATTATACACTGGGCCTCACGCAAAGAACTTCTTGCTCTCTTCCGAAGAACTAGGGAGGGCTTATGCTGGACTGCAGAGGCAGGGAGGGCAAGCAAGTACAGGGCCAGGGCAGTCTCCAGAGTCCGCTGCCTGACAGGCATGCCTCATTAAAGGCCCCCAAACAAGGACAGAGGAGTCAGGATCCAAGTGAGGATTTTCCCCACCTACTAGAGGCCCAAGGACTTCAGCTTGGGGCTCCGGGACTTCCCCCACCTCCAGCTAGCAAGCAGCACATGATGAACAGAGATACCTCCAATTAGCTGAGCTTCACAGGAAAAGCAGGTGTGAGGGGGGAACTTCTGGGATCTAGAATATTTCCTCTACTTGAGCTTGTTGCAATGATCCTTATCACAGACCCACACAGTCACAGAGGTACATGTGTGGGGGTGTATGCAGAAGCTTACTTCTTTTTTGAGGGAGGGGATACCAGGGATTGAACTCGGGCACTCAACCACTAAGCCACATCCTCAGCCCTATTTTGTGTTTTATTTAGAGACAGAGTCTCACTGAGTCGCTTAGCGCCTCGCTGTTGCTGAGGCTGGCTTTGAACTGCGACCCTCCTGCCTCAGCCTCCCGAGCCACTGGGATTATAGTCGTGCACCACTGTGCCCAGCGAAGCTTAATTCTTTAATAGGTTGGCCCTACAAAGAGGTGGCCAGGGGTCTCAGGTCTTAGTCCCAGTTCTGCTACTATGACTTTGAACAAGTCACTTAAGCCCCTTTAGCCTTCAGTTCTGCATCTATAAAATCGGAGAATTGCCTGTTCTCTCCTTTAGTCCATTCCAACAGGTGGATATTAGGAGAAGGATCTGCTTTAGAGACTGCTGTTTTCTTACCTAATGGTCATCACCTCTTATGACTTATGAACTTGGGTGTCTTACCTATCTTACATTTCCCAGACAACCTTGATGATAAAAGTGGTTAATAGAATATTTAAAGCAGTTTCTAAAAGGAATCTCAAAAAAGCCCTTTAAAAGTTGCAATAGCTGGAGCTCCAGCAGCCATCTTGGATCACCAAGGTGCTAAGATAAGAACGGTAGAATAGAGTAAATGAAGATCCAGAAAACCCTGGATATTTCATACCATCCCTAAACTACCCACCTGCAGGCTTTCCTTACATGAGGAAAAAAATTGCTTTTTTTTTGGTAGCAGGTATTGATATCAGGGTGCTTTACCACTGAGACACATCCCATATCCCCAGCCCTTTTTATTTTTTATTTTGAGACAAGGTCTTGCTAACTTGCTTAGGGCCTCAATTAATTGCTGAGGCTGGTCTCAAACTTGTAATCCTCTTGCCCCAGCCTCCTGAGGTGCTAGAATTAGAGGTGTGCGCCACCACGCCCAGCTGAGAAAAAAAAAACAACTTTGAAATTAAAGTCACTGTTGTCTCCGGTGTCAATTACTAGCAGCTGAATACAATGTCTCAGTGTAACCTACTCATCCAGAGCTCATAGTTCAGCACTCTCAACCATCAACTCCACAGAAGTCACAAATCTAGCACCAATGGAAAAAAACAACAACCCTCAAAACACAAAATCTGATTAATAAAACCAAAGAAAGCTAAAAGCATGTGAAGAAAGAACTGCCAGTATGAGGAACCGTGGATTGTCCAAGATAGAAAGAAATCAAGAGCAGACAGAGGCTGGAGAGGACAAGGAGGGCCTCCCGTGGGGGAGGAGAGGCAGAGGGGACCATAGACAGGAAATGGCTCACATAGCAGCTCGGAGCCACTCGGACTCTGCACCTCACCAAGGGCCACCCAGGCCAAGAACAGAGTGTTCTGGAACATTCAGCATGAGGCGCAAATGGAGGGTCTCTGCCTGTCAGAGCCAGGTTCCAGCACATGGCCACTCATACTCTCCAAGGGCAAGTGGATTAACCTGGCCAGGCCTTTTTCCCAGGCATGATTGAGGAGGATCAGAGTTTTCATTCAAAGTTGCCGGGAATTACAGATGATGGCTCTGAAACTGCTCATTTCACACAGCACTAGGCACACAGTAAATGTCCAATAAGCAATAGCTAAACAGCCTGCGCATAGTAAAGAAGCCTGTATTGAAGTCATTGAACCAGGTTCTCCATACTCAGTTAACTCAGGCAGCTATTTTTCCATCCAAATTGCTATTTTAGTGGCTTAAAGTTTATTCATCAGCTAAACATCAGTTTGTCCATTGGTTGCAGAATTTCCTCTTGTAATGTTTCCGATGCCCCTCTTCCCAGTCCAGATGCCCCGGGTGGTTTAGTGTCTATGATTTCAGAGCACATGCCTTTGGCCTGTTACACACGTGTGCGCGCCTGAGTATAAACATCCCACACCCACAATCTACTTCCTCCACTGGCCAAATGTCATCCACTTCATCTGACAGCTTAACTGGACCTTGTTAGAGTTCTAGAAATGGAAGTGAGAGGGGGTAAGAAAGAGAGAGAGGAAGGGGACAAGAAGGAACCAGCCCAGTGACCAAGACCCCTGGAGACTCCGCCTGGTGTGCTAGACAGTAAGGAAAGCAGGTCTGCTGGTTCGGCCGTGGCCGCCGTGATTCCTTCCATCCACACACAAACAGACTCCTTGCGATGGGACTTTGCTGTTCCTCTCATCAGATGGTGGAGTCTGTTTTTCCAGCATTTGAATGTAGGCTTGGCTTGTAACTCGCTTTGAGCAACAGCATGCCGTGTGTGTTAGTCACCTTTGCATCACGATAACAAATACTTAAGTCAATCAACTTATAAAAAGAAAAGGGTTGTTTTGGTTCAGAGTTTTGGAGTTTTCAGTCCGTGCTCCATTGGCCCCATATTGCCGGTGTGAGGCAATGCGGCTCAGGGAAAGTGCATGGCGAAGCCCACCTCGTGGCCAGAAGAGTGGCAGAAGAAGAGATCAAGGTCCCATAATCACCTTCACGGTACAGCCTCAAAGACCTAGTGGGAAATTATCCCACTAGCCTCACCACTTAAATGTCTCCCCACCTCCCAATAGTGCCAGGGGCTGGGGACTGAGCCTCTCACACCATGGCCTTTTGGGATGTTCTAGATCCAACTACAGCGCAATGCAGTGAGTGTAATTTCCGAGCTCTGGCAACTTCTATTCTCTCCCTCACAGAATGTCAGCACCATCAAACACAGCTAGCTTCAGTGGGGATGAGAGACACACCAAGAGAAGCCCAGCCATGTCAGGCTGTCCCAGCCAAACCCAGACATGAGCCACCCAACTGACACCATGCGTAGCCCAAATGCCAACCACAAAGCAGTAACGCATAACTGATTACTGTTTCGAGCCGTGAAGTTTTTGGACTGGTACATGGCCATAGATGAGTGACACAGGTAGATCCCTCTGTCCAGGAAGCATCTCCCGGGTGTCCACAAAACTCTTCTGTCTCAGGCTACTGTGCAAAGACAATCCCCAAAGGCTCTCCTCCAGTTTGGTTTTCGCTTTCTCCCAACTCTCAGTCCTTAACACGTACAGGCCAGTCAAGACGTTGTGGAGGAGCTGAGGATGCACATGAAGTCAAAGGCCCTTCACATGGGAGGGCTGGGGAGTGGGGCTGTGGACTCCTCCAAGGCCCATCTCTCCTTTAAAAGTAGGAATCTGAGGCCAGGGGTCTTCTATTGTATGTTCATGACTCTTCTCTGGTCACTTGCACTGGGACAGCTGCAGGTAGGCCATGCCTGACACATCTTTGCACCACCCAGGGTGTCACACAGGACCTCACCCACAGTGGGTGGCCAGGACACGTCCACCAAGAGAGTGCTTTTGTGTCCAGCTGGCTACCAGGCTAATGGCAAATGAGCCCCTACTGCATGGCCTAAGAATCACAGCCCTACCTCTCTATCTCCAGCCACTCTCAGAAGTGCCCCTAGCAAAGCTGTGAGGGCAAACATCCGGGAACTGAAAGGCACCATCTATCCTGTTTATAACTAGAGAAGAGAGATGTTGCATGCCCACCAACATGCTGCTGACCTTCCTGCAGGCTGGCCCTGCGAAGAGTGCCTAACAGACCTCCCTCCTCCCCCGACTTCTCCCGCCATCCCTCCACGTAGGGCTGGCAGGTAAGCCAGGTCAGCCACTCAGTTCTCCAGCTACAAAGGAGGGGCTGGGCCACTGTCATCCTTGGAATGGCCTCTGCCAACACTACGGATTAGATTTGGGTTCCAACCCTCTGTTTGCTCCTAGTCTCCCCTTTGCCACAGGAATCTTAAATGATCCGAGGAAAAGTGATTCTTTGTGTTGCCACCGGCTACCGCTGCTGTTGACCTATTATAATAGCCCAAAGCCTCTCGTGAACAGGGGAGAAACGGACCACCATCTAGAGTTTTTCCGATTCTTTCAGACCCTGGTGAAACAGCAGTCCCAGTTTACTAAATCTGGCTTTACCATAAGACTTTTCAGCTGAAATTGCTGGAATGGTCTTTGCTTTCTAAAAACTAAAGGCAGGAGGTTAGGAGAAGAAAAAGTGTTACCTGGGAAGTGTGGGAACCTGGCAGGCCGGGCGGCCTCTCCCCTGCCTTCTCCTCATGCCTCAGAGTGAGGGCGGAGATCAAGGAGACTGAGGGGCAGCTGCTTATGCCCTAAGAACAGCCCATTCCAGTGGCCCTGACATGTGGCGGTGGGGGAAAGGGGGACACCAAGGAGAGAGGGGACAGGGAGGCCAACAGGAGCCAGAAGGTGCAGACTCTGATCCCTGAATGGAGAGGCTGCCACAAGCAAGGCCAGCTGGGCAGGAAGTGTGCTCAGCACCCCGGCTCCCCAGCCAGGGGACGGCCCTGTTGAATGACCTAGCAGTCAATAGTAGCACAATCCTGGTGACGCAATCAGGAGCCTCCTTCACATCCGCACGTGTCACCTGTGTGGACCTCCGTTTCCTCATCTGGACTCACCACTGTGTGGACTGCATGAGCTCCAAAGGCAGTGGCTGGCTCTGGCCACGGATGATTTGTGGAGGGTCGGCCCTGAGCAAGAATGCCCTCCACAGTCTCACTGGTGGGAGGAGGTGACCATGCCTGGCCCAGGTGCACTGGGGCTTGGCTGGGAGAGGGTTCTGGGACAGCAGCCTCACTGCCCACGGGTGGGGCAGCCTCTTGGGCCTCTCCTGCTCCGCCCTGCCTCCTCCACCCTGGCAGGACCCTTCCTCACCACTCCACCCCACCCCTGGCCTGGGAGCAGCTGCCAAGGGCGGAGGCTGCGGCAAGAAGAGCAGAAGCAGCCCTGGCACGCTGTGGCTGACCCCCCCACGCTCCCCACACGCCCGCAGCCCCTCCCTGGGCGCCAGGAGTCAGGAGGCTCCAGGCCCAAGTAGAAACCATAGGCCTTTCCGCTCGGAGAGCAGAACACACTCACACCCACACCCGCTCACACCCACGCACGCTCACACACACACACTCACACCCACACACACTTACACACCCGCTCACACCCACACCCGCTCACACCCACATGCTCACACCCACACACACTCATACCCACACACACTCACACCCACCCACCCACACACTCACACCCCCCCACACCCGCTCACACCCACACCCACATCCGCTCACACTCACACCCACACACACTCTCACACACGCTCACACCCACACCCACTCACACCCACACCCACACCCACTCACACACCAGCTCACACCCACACCCACTCACACCCACACACTCACACACCTGCTCACACCCACACCCACTCTCACACACACATGCTCACACACACATGCTCACACACACGCTCACACACCCGCTCACACCCACACCCACTCACACCCACACCCACACACTCACACACATGCTCACACACACACCCGCTCACACCCACACACACACACACCCACTCACACATCCGCTCACACCCACACCCACTCACACCCCCCCACACACACACTCACACACCCGCTCACACCCACACCCACTCTCACACACACACGCTCACACACACACGCTCACACACACATGCTCACACACACACTCACCCACACCCGCTCACACCCCCGCACACTCCTCTCTCTAGACTTCAACAAGGATATTTTTCCCCTCTTCCCTGTCCACTGATCCCACCAAAGGAATCCATCTGGCTGTCTAGTGGCAACCACAGAGCCTCCAGCCATTTGGAAGCACAAGCAGGAAAGAGTCGTGCCAAGCTGGGGTGAAGACAGCCCGGGTCACGGGAATGGAGGGAAAACCAAGGCTCTGCCAGGTTCCAGTCAAAGCAGTGTGTTCAGCTCCCCAGCTCTAACCCCGGTGCCCCCACGGCCCCACATGACCCCGAGCAGCTCTCCCCAGGCTCCACGTCCCGCCTGAGCTCTGCTCCAACCAGCCTTCCCGACCCTTCCTGCCATCAGTACCCACGCCAGTGACATCGAAACACAGCCACACAGTCTAATTTTAGCGCTAATCTTCCCTGGCCATGGTTGCATGGTTTCTAATTATTTTATTCCCAAGATTAACCTTGATGGATAGTTATACATTTTCCAATTTACTATACAATATCTTGTAAAGTGCCCTTTAAAAAAATGTGTGGATTATTCCACGTGGTTAATTTTCCCAGCTCTAAGGAGAAATCTGCAGATAATCACCCACCCTAGAAGCTCTGATTCAATCCCCATTTCCTTTAATACTAATAAAATGGACAGTTCATTTATAAGAAGTTCCCTAAAAGAGGGTATTGAAAAACATTATATTTCTTTTAAAGTTGTTAAAGGGCATAAATCCATTACTCAGATAGAGATCGCTTAATAATTTAATGCCTTTGGCTTGGCATTGTTCCCGGAATATTTTTACTTTATCTGTCTTTATTTTCAGGTTGGAACAAATTGAGGAATAATCAGCTGTGTTGGCGGGAATTGTCCAAGAGCCGGCAGGAAGGAATGAGGACGACTTGGGGAAGCCGGCAGCCTTGAGGAGCTTCTGTCTCTCTCCCTGGGCTTCGTCCTGGGGCTGGTGCAAGTGGGGGCGAAAGGGGAACCAGGCTTTCCTGTGGCCTCCACACGGTGGGGCATGTGGGCTGCAGGTTGCCTGGCAGGCTCTAGGTCCCCAGAAGCAGCCCGGGTCACGGGAGGGGGAGGCAGCCCCTCCCTCCTCCCTGCCCCTGCCCAGCCAGGCAAGCAGGTTGGGGGAGGGGGGCCACAAGAGAGAGCCTTTCTGCAGAGGCGAGTAGTTTGCATTTTCCAAATAAAATCATTTACATAATGTATTAACCCAACCCCATAATCAAAATCGTTAACGTTTCTTTGTGCAGATTAGCAATAAAGAGAAACCAAGAGTAGAAATCAACAGCTCCTTTCGGTTCATCAAACATCCCCAAAGAGGTCTAGAGGTGCATCCCAGGAGCACCCCACAGCCCTCTCCCAACACAGTGCTCAGCTGACCCTGCTGATCCCACCTCAGGGATCCTTGCTGACTAATTCCAGCCCTAAGCCCACCAGAAGCTGCTTGAGAGCAGGGGCCAAGGGGTTTATGAGGCTGCCCCCATAGAACAGAGGGATGCTTGGCTCTGGGACCAAATCCTAACGAATTCCTTCCCCTCTCTGCTCCTCAGATTCTCCTATAAAATTAATTCACAGAACTAAAATGATGTTTAAGGGCTCTTTCCAGGTCCCCAACACACGCAGGCGTGCTGCCCCCACACCTAGGACAGATGTTTGGCTGTGATTGGCACTCAGCACGTGTTTGTTGAGAGAATCAAGTTGAACATGCCAGACCAGGGAGGGGATGGCATGAGGGGGCGGGCAGCGGAGGCACCAACACAGCTGGCGCAAGGAGGGGAGTGCCCAGCGGTGGAGCTGAGCAGCTGCGGGTGCTCCCAGGAGAAAGGGCAACAGAGGCCAGTAGGGTGGCGCTCTCACCCACCACCCTGGGAGTGTGACGGCCTCTTCAGGACCCACCTATGAAATGACCTCACCTGGACTTAGTGCACAGAGGAGAGTTAACACAGGCTGCTACAGGAAGGATCAGCAGGGGACCTGGTGCACAGGAGGACCAAGCAGAGGAGGCTCGTGGTCCAGATTTTGACTTATCCTCCAGGGACAGCAGCCAGTTTTCCTGCAGAGTTGGGCACAGCTGGTGATGCCAATCACTGTACCAGTGAATAAATCTGAGCTCTGGCTGCCCCCCAGGACTGCTGGATGGGGAAAGGAGGGCTTAGCCACGAAGTGATGCTCCTGGTGAGGAGTCTGGGCCCAGGGAAATCTTACTGCCACATGTGACCACATCCTCGAGTGCTGCAATGGCATGGGATTTATGAAACTGCTCCTAGGAGACCCTTCTGCTTTCTCCCAGTCTCAATCCTTCCTGAATCTCAAGATCTAGGGGAAGAAAATCCTTTGTGAAGCCTTCTGCAATGGCAGTGGTCACAGCAGATTGGTTGCTCTCCAAGCTTACTGTCATTTCATAAGGACAGCAGATTGTTTTATACTATTTGTATATATTTAAAAAGAAATATATATTTCTAAATAGTATAATATTTCTATATATTTGTCCTAAACCAGTTTTACAGTTGCCTAAGTATATTTTTAATTTACAATTTTAATTAAAGAGTAAGATACACTGATATGTTTATATTCTGTGTGTATGCATATTTACCTGCTGAAATACAAATGCAACACACCATGCACTCTTTCTATATCATAATCTATTAAGCCTTGCTTTGTGACCTCATATAATATTGGTTTGGGGAATTGCTTATATGCATTCTCAAAATTGGTTGACATTTCGCCACTATGTTAAGCATCTTGATTGACATTTTCAAATCTTCTACTTGCTAATTTCTTGGTCTATTGTATTATCTATTGTATTGGTCAACTACTGAAAAAGCTTTGTTTAAGCTTCCCAATAATAAGTGTGGATGGGTTTTGCTTTTCCTTATATTTTTGTCTTTTGGAGCTTTTATTCCACAATTAATCTTTAATACCAGTATTTTTAATAAAATTAATGTTTTCTTATATTTTTTTACAGAGGTTTTTGTTCTTATTCTTCATTGCATCTTAGATCTCTCTTCTGTGTTGAGTTTCCTTTTCTAAGCACACATTTTAGGAATTCCTTTGGTGACTGTCTTCTGGTATGAACTCTGAGTTTTTGTCCAAATATGCCTTTTTTAGCATCTGCATTTGCATCAAATTCTGGTTTGGTGCCCCCACCCCATCAGCATTTTGAGGATGTCTTCTGGCTGCCATGGTTGCCATGGAGAAGTCAGCTAGTTTTCCAATTTTGTTGTCCTTTGCAGGCCATCCATCTTTCCTCCCTGGCTGGCTTAAGATTTTTCTATTATTAGTATTATACAATTTCATGTTCGAGTTTTTCAATGTGGGTTGCTTTTCGTTTATCTTCTTGGGATTCATTTTAGTTTTCTAATCAGAGAATTTATGTTTTTCATCAATTCTGGAAAATCCTCAGTCATTTTCTCTTTAAAGATTCTTTTATTCTCGTTATTCTCCTCCTCTCTACTTATGAATTAGATGTGTGTTAGACCCTCTCATTCAGTTTGCTCTTAGCCCCTCTGCTATTCTCTCAATTTTTGTTTCTCTGTGCTCCATCATGAATCCTTTCTTCATTTTGACAACCAGGTCTGTTATTTCCCAACTTTCCTATTCAACTCTCATGTCTGTGTTCAAGTTTATCCCAAGTCTAATAGGAAGTCATTTGGATTAAGCTGATCTACACTTTGGTATAAGGCCAATGTCAACCTCTTCTGAAGACTTTTAAGCTCATAAATGAATACCTACTTTCACAAATTTGCAGCAGAGTTTTGCCCATGACAGAAGCTTGATAAATCTTTATCAATTAGGTGTATTAACCTTGCAAAAATCAACAAACTTAAAACTCAACCAGTCAATCTAAAGGAAGATACCTTAAAATCCTCTCCAGATTCAGAAAAGTTGAGGATTTCATTTGAACTGAAAGATTTCAGGAAGGAAACAATGCTTGGACTGAGCCTTGAAATAAATATAAACAGAATGTTCCTGTGTGTGTGTGTATGTGTGTGTGTGTGTGTGTGTGTGTGTGTGTGTGTGTGTGTGTTTCCAACTGGCAGACCTACCTGGAACAGGAGATGAAGGTGGTAGTTAAGAGACCAGTCTACTAAGAACAGTAGGTGGGTTGATTGAATTACTGAGGGTTAACTGTGGAAACAGACTGTGGACTCAGATTATGAAAGTGTTAATAGGATTTCAATCTATTTTATAGGTAATAAGAATCTGATGATGTCTGATTGGGTATTTTGGCACAGGGAGCCTGTTTAAGTCAGGGTCCCAGCAGAAAAGCAAAGCCATGCAAGGTAGCTTCACAGAGGGACTTTAACATGGGAGAAAGTTTTAAAAGTGTTAGAAAGGCTGATAAACCAAGTAAGCGACTGATGAGGTTATCTGGAGCTTAGAACAGGAAGCAGCAAGCATCCCAGGGGACAGAGGGGGAAAGGACAGGTGATGTCAGAGCCAGGAGCTGTTGGTGGAAGTAGAAGTGGGGGGCTGGAAAAGCTACAGAACTGCAGGAGATGACACCCAGATCTAAGAGGAGGACAGATCTATTCAGGCTTCTCCTCCATTAAAATTCTTCCTATCTCCTATTACTATCTTCTGTTGGCCAAGCTTAGCCCAAATCCAGCTAACTAGGAAAACCAGAGAAGGAAATGTGAAGGGGTCATTCCTTTGCAATACAGCACAAATCAAATATCAGCAGGAAATGCCACAGAGAGCAAATCAGTCAATGATAAGTACAGACCCCACCAAAGATGACCTGTTGGGAGAAGCAGATGGAGGTTTAGGAACAAGAAGACCAGCTGGGGAACTCATAGACCAGTTTGATATGGGGAGCTGGGACTCCAAAGCACACCAGTGGCTGGGGGAAGAGAAGGAAGGAGGGCACTAAGATCTCAAACAGCCAATAAAGATGAGAAAAGATGCTCAGTCTTGGCAATGAAGAAAAAAAAAACATTAAAACCAGACTAAGCACACATTGGAATAGCAAACCTTGAAAGATCCGACAATGGCAAGTGTTGATAAGAAGGTGGAGCAATGGGAAAGCAGTTTGGAATATTGCCTTTGCCTGCTTGGGAATAGAATTTGACACATCCATTTTAGAAAAAAATGAGTTTGCTATTATCTAGCAAAAAGGAAGACAGGTATATTCTAAGGTAGACAATTTTTTAGCAAAGGAATTATTATGATAAAAATAAAGATAATGGTTACCTGTCATGGGGGGAAGGAGTTTCTAGAGGTTCTTTCTAAAGGACCATTCTAATAATTTTTTAAAATTGATGGTGGTTACTTGAGTATTTGTATTATAACTATTTGCTAAACTGTATATATAAACTGTATGCACTTTTTTTCTGTAACACAGATTTAAGAGTAAAAATAAAATAAAATTTAAAACAGAATGAAAGAAAGCAAGAAGTCTCTCATGTACCTTTTCTCATTAACTACTAGAGGATGTGCCCCATCAAAACAAGGGAGCAGGCTAAGAAAGGAAAAGACATTAGATAAAGAAACAGGAGATCCAAACAGAAATGAGGAAAAGCAAATCCTTAGGCTAAATACAAAGGAGAATCCCAAGTGGACAGTTATGGGCCAGAACAATCAGACAAGAATGGAACAGGTCAGGGGTCTCCAGGGGGATTTCAAGAAGGAGATGAAACTGACAGACTGCTGATATACTTGAAAAGACTGGGAAGGGAATCTAAGTAGGGGAACGTTTTGGCGTTGAATGAATGATAAATACACAGAAAACAAAACAAACAAACTCCAAGATAAGTATTGATTCCAGAAAACAAAAAGTCATGCCTAAAAGGAATCACATAGCACACTACTTAGTTAAGGTATACCCAACATACAGCATCACATAACATAAACACTAAATGTTTATTTTAGTCACTTGCATGATAAAAGGATGGCATATGGGAAACGTGGGTTTCCTTCATAGCAGAAAGCAAATAAATAACACTTGAAATAGGAAAATATAGGGCTGGGATTGTAGCTCAGCGGTAGAGCGCTTGCCTCGCATGCGTGAGGCCCTGGGTTCGATCCTCAGCACCACATACAGAGCAATAAAATAAAGACATTGTGTCCATCTACAACTAAAAAAATATTTAAAAAAAAAAAAAAAAGAAATAGGAAAATATAACTGTATGAGAATGCTACTTAGAAAAAAAATTAAAAATTTTAAAGGAAAATAGCTAGAAAGGAAAAAAAGTAGATGTCTCTGGCAAATGGGAAATGAGGTGGTAGGGGGAGCACTGCTGTTGTTTGTAATACGTTTTATTGGACTATGTGATTCTGAAGCATAGACATACCTATCTTGATAAACACTAAGACTAAAACTTAGAGGAAAGACGGAACATGACATGCAGGACGAAGTCAGGGAGAGAGGAGGCCAGGCTGAGCTGACTAAGAGCATAGAGAAGACCGTCCCCAAGGAATAGTGAAGTATTTGATGGCACATTGGAAGGAGACCATCCCAAAGCAGGATGACGCCAGGCTTGCAGGCAAGTCTGGGGGGTTCTGTTCTGTAACGTGCTGCACCATATCACGATGGACACAGGCAGATCATCATGTGACCCTCATGCTTAGAAGGTATTCGACAGAATTAAACCACCATTCCTAATAAATTTTAAGAACTAGAATGAAAAGAATTCTTGTTAAAAAAATATCATAGAGCACATCCACATTTAGCCTACGTCACGATTCATCTAAATTCAGAACATGTAACTATTCCTATGATTATCATTATTATCAAAATCCTTAATAAAATTGTAATTGTTTAACATTGTCATAAAAGTTCTTTTCAAAAAAAAAATAAGAAGGGAAGACAGTGGAAGAGGAATAAGTATTGGAAGAGAATAGACAGAAACATGTCTTGTATATGATGTAACCATATACATAGAAAATTAAATCAGCCCAAATCACATGAATATAAATGCAGTAGTGCTGGGCATGGTAGCACATGTCTGGAGTCCCAGCTACTTGGGAGGATAAGGCAGGAAGATGGCAAGTGCCAGGCCAGCCTGGGTAATTTAGTGAGATCCTGTGTCAACATAAAATGAAAATGGCTAGAGACATAGCTCAGTGATGGAGCCCTTGCCCAGCCTGCACAAGGCCCTGGGTTCCATCCCAGCACTAGGGGAAAAAACAAATCTACGTATCCAGTTAATTTGTGAGGCAGATGATTTCTCCCTTATTCTTGTCAATTCCAGGGACTTCCTGTGTCCGTCAGATTAAATCAGGTGTGGCTGGCCCCCTGTCATCTGGGGACACATTCTCTGACTTAGCCCCTGCACTCCAAGCACAAGGTCTTCCTTCTCTCTCAGTATGCCACACGTGTCCCCACATATGGGGCCTTTGCACTTGCTGTTCCTCTGTCACCTCCTTCAGGTCTCTGCTCCAGTGGTACCTTTCAATGGTGGCCCTCCCTGTTCTCCCTCACAGATGTCCCTTTGCCAAGTGGCTTTTTCTGGGCACATCATCTTTCCCCTGCTATTCTCTATATCCCTGCCCTGCTTTCTTTTCCTCTTTATAAGACTTTTTTTTTTACCTGACATATTAGTTATAATTTTCCTTATTGTCTCTCTTTTCACAAGAATATAATCTCCAAGGGCAGGCGTGGGGGGGCACACCTGTATTCCCAGTGACTCAGGAGGCTGAGGCAGGAGGATGGCAAGTTTGAGGTCAGGCTCAGCAATTTAGCAAGGCCCTAAGCAACTTAGTTAGATCCTGTCTCAGAATAAAAAAAAATAAAAGGGCTGGGGTGTGATTCAGTGGGAAAGTGCTCCTGGGTTCAATCCCCTCTGTGTTTGTGTGTGTGTGTGTGTGTGTGTAAAATCTCTAAGGAGACAGGCATCTTTGGAGTGTAACAGGATGCCTGCCCCATGAAAGGCACCAGGTAAATCCATGCTGAACAGATGATTAAATGAAAGGCATATAAAACACTCAAAAGATCTGAGAAGAATTATTTTCTCTTCAGAAAAATGAAAAATATTCACAGATTAAGTGATCTGCAATTCTCATACAGAACATCACAAGGCTTCTGTATAATGAAAATTAAGACTAAAGAAGGACAACAAACTAGAGCAAATGTTTAAATAAGCAGGACAAAAGTAATTAATATTTATAATCTATAAAGACCTCATTTAAATTTATAAGAAAAACACCAAGACCATAATAGATAAATGAACAGATAATTCATGGAAATTATATATAATATAAACAAACACATGGTGAAATAGTGATCTTCCTCAGTAAACAAAGGAATGTAAATTAAGGCAAATTTAACACTGCTCTATCTGTCAAATTAGGGAGAAAAATATGTTTTTCCTAACTGCTATTGAAGTTGAGATAGAACTAGTACATTCATTCCAGAATAATGACACTGTATTAAACAATATTTTCAGAAGCAATTCAGCAATACAGAGAAAAAGCCATATACACGTCTGTGTCCTTCACTGGTAATTCCTCTATTAGGAATTATTCCTTATGGAAATTTAGCAGCAGCCAAAAGCTCTTTGCAAGAGGACACTGGCTGAGCTGTTATCTATAAAAGCCCCAAACTGAAAACATACAAATGGCCAACATTAAGGGGAATGGCTTAATAAATTATGCTGCCTCTGCACAATGGAATATTATGTGGCCATTAAAATGATAATTATGTAGAAGCATGAAAAATGTTTATAACCCACTGGTCACCGAAAACAAGCAGAATGCAGGTATGTACCTTGGATGAAACTCCCAGTACATGTATACGTTCAGAGGAGGTCATGTGTGAAAATAATGGAATAGTTGGATTGGGATTAGGGAGATTTGAGAGGTGACAGAGAAGAATTATTTTTTAAACACTTTCCTCAAATTTTCACTTGGAAGCTCCTGTGGTTTCTAACACGTTCAATCCTGAAGGACTCTTCTTGTGTCTGATGTCACCACAGGTGCCCATCTGGATGCATCTTGATGAAACGGCATTATCTTTACTTTTATGTACACTGCAGTGGTGGGACTCTCCTTACTGTCCCTTTGAACTCTCCCTCTGCTGTGGAGCTTGATGCAAAGGTGCACAAATATGTCAAACAAACGGAACTCGAAGGCTAGGGCTCAAATGGCCGGAAACTGCTCCAGCTCCCGCTGACAGCCAGCTAAGAATATGTGTCTGTGCCTAGAGGGACCTCGGCTTTCCTCTTGGAAAGCTTCCAGGGGGAGGGGTTCTCCAAACCAGAAGCATGATCTGGATACCCAGCTAGGACTTGAATCAGCCACCTTCCAGGGCCAAGGCCACAGCCCCAGTGGATTTCCTGGGAGTTCCACCAACTGGAACCCTGTGCACTCTTTTTTTTTTTTTTCTGAATTTTTTCAGTTGTTGATTGACCTTTCTTCCTTCCTTCCTTCCTTCCTTCCTTCCTTCCTTCCTTCCTTCCTTCCTTCCTTCCTTCCTTCCTTCCTTTCTTTCTTTCTTTCTTTCTTTCTTTCTTTCTATGCAGTGCTGAGGATCGAACTCAGTGACTCCCATATGCGAGGCAAGCAATCTAACACTGAGCCACAATCCCAGCCCCCCTGTGCACTCTTTTTTTAAAAATATTTTTATTAGTTGTTGATGGATCTTTATTTTATTTATTTTATGTGGTGCTGAGGATCGAACCCAGTGCCTCACACATGCAAGGCAAGCGCTCTACCACTGAGCTACAATCCCAGCCCCGCCTGTGCACTCTTGATCACATGCGTGACTCGATGGCATGGAACCTGGTGAAGCCAGTCTCCCAGAACGCTCTCCTCCCCCTCACCCACCTGAGGACGGACTCTCCAGCTGTCCTTATCATAGCCTCTCGACTTTCTGCTGTTAAACAGAACTAAACTCCTGCACAGGTCCCTGACAGCCTAGATGAAAAACCAACATGAGGTGACCCATACTATGGTTCCACAGTCGCACGTCACCAAACCAGACCCGAATGAGAGAGATAACAGTCAAGTTTCTCAGGTAATGTTCAACTGGCATAATAATGAGGTTCCTTCTGCTTTAGTTGTGACATCGAAAAAGGCGACCTGAAGGAACCCTGATGTGAACCAATTATTTTCCTATTGTTCTGTCCCCCATTCCCGCCTTAGAAAAAAGTAACTTTGAGATGACCAGTCTGCCTTTCTTTCTTTGTCTCTGCTTTCTTCAGCACTTCTCTGTCCATAAAACTAGCCTTTGCTTGTCTCATTGAGACATTTGTTCTGTTTTATGGAATGAAGTGTTCCCTGATTATAGAATTTAAAACAAACACACAAGATCTTTAAACTCAACTGCTGTTTGTCCTTCGACGCTGCTGCATCGCAGTGTCAGATCTTGAGCAAGTTACTTCAACTCCCTATGCCTCATTTTCCTCCTCTGTAAAATGGGTTGACAGCCTCTCCCTCCTAGTGCTATGTGAGAATTGAGGGTGAAAGTAACTGTCAGCAAGGGGACCCAGCCTGCCAAGTAACACGCCAGCTCCGTGCTGGCAGTCATGGCGGCTGCCATCTCAACTGAGCCACTGTTCTGTACACAGTTCCAACCTGGTGTGGGGCAGAATCTCTGCATGATGTAATTCCCAACCTGCTTCTGGGAAGAAATTAGTGTTGATAAATGCTTAAGCAATTTTCTGATAAACTTTAATGAGATTAAGACCTCTTCTGGGAAACCAGTTACCCACCCACCCAGCGGCCCGCCAGTCAGGAGCTAATGATCTTGAAACAATCCTTCTCTGCATCTAGTCTGACTGTGATTACCTAATTATTCTGTTTCCCTATAAAATTTTCTATATGAGGCAACCCCTGAATGAGCCTGTTTGAACTGAAACCTTGATACATATTTAAAAGCAAAATGTCTGAAAATATTAACAAACATTATATAAAATGAATACTTTATAGCAGATATTTGTATTCCTCTTCTAATTTTTATACTCAAGAAAGGACTCTGGGAGGTAGGGACAACACTAGTTTTTACTCATATTTTTATCCAGTACTTAATATTGTGACTTATTATAGAAAGCAATCAATGTTTGTTAAGAGAATAAATGATTGAAAGAAGAAAAAACTTTTAAACAGAATTGTTTTTTTTTTTTTTTGGCAGTGCTAGGGCTGAAACCCAGAGTCTTGCACATGCTAGGCAAGCACTCTACCACTGACCTATACCCCCTAACCCCTTTTAAAAGCAATTGAAAAGAGCACTAATATAAGCTAGAAGGATCCAGGCATGGTGATGCACACCTGTAATTCCAGCGGCTCCAGAGGCTGAGGAAGGAGGATCACAAGTTCCAAGCCAGTCTCACTGAGTTATCAAGGCCCTAAGCAACTTAGCAAGACCCTGTCTTTAATTTTTTTTTTAAAGGGCTGGAAATGTTTCTCACTTGTTGAGTACCACTGAGTCCAATCCCAGTTAAAAGAAAAAAAGTATATATATACACACACATATATTCATGCATATACATATATATATGAAGTGGCCTTATCTGGGCACATAATTTTCTGGCATATATATATATACACACACACACACACACATACATACATATATGCCAGACGGACTGGGAGGCTGCAGCATCGTATGGCACTTCTGGCTTTGGATTCAGCTGTGGGGCCAAAACTCGGTTTCAGCTGTACGGCTTTGGGAAACTGTCTGCCTTTGCCTTCCTGAGCTTTCATTTCCTTATACTATTGGGATAATTGCCAACTGCAGAATCAGTGTGCACTTCAAGAAGTGGAACACAACGTGAAGTAAGTTAGGGCCTCAGCATCTTACTTCTGCCTCTTGCAGTCATTCTTTTGGTGACACTGGAAAAGTCATGGCCCCCTCTCCAGGCCTCAGTTTCCTCCTTCATAAAGTAGAAGTTAAAAAAGAAAAAAGAGAAAAAGAGAAAGCTCACATGTGCCAGGGATATATCAGGATGAAATAAGATAATTCCTTAAATATACTTCTAAAAAACACAGATCAGGACAGATTTTTACTTCTAGCCAAGATGGAGAAACAAGAACTGGATTTACCCTTCTGTCTAGAACAACGAGAATACTGGGCAAGAACATAAAACAACAGTTTTGAAGACACTGGATGTGAGGCCCTGAAGGACAGTGACACCTGAAATACAAGGGGAAAAATGATCTGGGCCCTACTTTTGTCTCAGCTGTTGCCTTGAGAGAGGAGGGTGGAGCAGGAGGGTGGAACTGAGGCAGAATGTGACATTCTCCTGAATTGAAGGACAGAGCAGAGAGTCTGGAGGCCGTTCACATCCACAGGACAGAGCACCAGAGAGAGGAGAGTTGCACAGACAGAAGAGAACCCCAGAGACCTGCCAAGGGTTCTCCTCAAATGCTCCCCAGCGTGCTGATAGAAACATAAACGTAAGGATTAGGCCCTATGCCAAGGAATGAACCACCCACAAAGGATTAGAAGGAACGGTACCATACACACATGAGCAGGAAGAGGGCTGTCTCCTCCTGCCAGGCTGGAAAATCTCATGGTTCAGGGCATGGGTTGGAGTGTTGAGACAGACCTAACCCTGCAGTGGCGAATAATTAGACCGCCTGTGATCTAGTCTCTCTTAATCAATCTTAAAAACAAGAACCAAAAGGATCAAGTTGTTTCTTATAACTTGAGTTCAAGAACAAAGCTCAAAAATATTTAAAGGAATATGAAAACATCCAGCACAAAAAGTAAAATCCACAATGGCTGATAGCCAATCCAAACTTACCAGGTAGGCAACGAAGCCAGAAAATATGATCCAACACGAGGAGACAAAAGTCAATCGAAATTGACCCAGAACAAATTCATAAGTTAGAATTAGCAGAGTAGGACAATGAAAACATTAGAATTACATTTTATATAGTCAGGAAGTCTGAGATAAAGAACGTCAGATATGAAGACTCCCAAATCAAACTTTGAGGAATGGAAACTATAAAGTTTAAGATGGAAAACACACAGGAGAGGATCTAGTTAACAGCTGATCAGAAAAAAATGGGGAAACTTGACTACATCGTAATAGATATTCTCCAAATAAACAAAAACCCACACGTACTCACACAGAGAAAAAGTTAGCACTGTGGGGCTAACTTCTAGCTGCCTCATGTATGTGTCATTGGACTCTCCAGAGGAAAGGAAATATGGAGGACAGGGAAAAAGTATTTGAAAAAACAACAGCCAGAAATTACTAAACTTAATTTTTAAAAAAATCTATAAACCCACAATTCCAAGAAGCTCAACAAACTTGAAACACAAGAACTATGATGAAAAGTATATCAAGACACATCATAATCCAATTGTTCAAAATCAATAAAGACAAAATCTTAAAAGCAGCCAAAGAGAAAAGACATATTACATTCAGAACAACAAATCTAGGGATATAGCAGATTTCTCATAAAAAATAATGTGGTCACAAAGACAGTGAAGCAATATCTTTAAAAAAAGGTCAACCTAGAATGTTTTACACAAGGAAAATATCCTTCAAAAGCAAAAATGAAATAATGACTTTTTAAGTCATACAAATGTTGAGGAAAAAAATCAACCAGCAGACCCAGAGTATAAAAAATGTCATAGAATATGTTATAGGAAATGTTATAGAACATTCTTAAAGCAGTAAAAATGATACCTGGTAGAACTATGGACCTCTTCAAAGCAATTATAGCATCAGAAATGGTTATTACATTTATATCTATGTTTTAAAATAATTGGGCACTTATAAAAGAATAATAATTTAATAAAATGTATAACAATATTAGGGGCTGGGATTGTAGCTCAGTGGTAGAGTTCTCGTCTTGCATGTGTGAAGCACTGGGTTCGATCCTCAGCACTACATAAAAATAAAGATATTGTGTCCATCTACAACCCAAAAATAAATTAATTAATTAATTAAAAAATGTATAACAACATTAACATAAAGGTCAGGAGGGGAGAAATGAAAATGTATTGTTATGAATTATACATACTATACATAAAGTGGCATAATGTCATTTGAAAAAACACATTCAATTTTTATGATTTTCTGAACATACTTTTTGCAGGAACCTTACACCCATTCCATGAGGCAGCATTACCCTGATAACAAAACCAGACTGCAACATACAAGAAAACTGCAGACCAATGTCCCCCATGAAAAAGATAAAGAAATTGTCCACCAAATTCAGCAAATGGAACAAAGCAATATTTTATAGGGATAAAATATCATGACCAAGTGTTATTTACCTCAGAACTGCAAGGTTGGTTTAATACTTAAAAATCAGTAACAGTTACTATATTAACAAATTGTCAGTCAGCTTTCCATTACTATAACAAATACCTGAGAAGTGTTTGTTAAGAAGTATTGTAAAGAGAAAAGGTTAACAGTAGAGTACCTCTACTGTTAGAGGTCAGGGGGAGGGAGGAGGAGAGAGAAAGAGGAAATACTGGGGAACGATATTGACCAAACCATACTGTTAAATCATGTGCGTGTATCAATATGTAACAACAAATCCCACCATTATGTATAATGATATTGCACCAATGAAAATATGAAAAAAAAAAGAAAAGAAAAGGTTAATTTTGGCTTGCAAATTTGGAGGTTCAGTCCAGGATTAGCCCTGCTGCCTTGAGCCTGTGGCAAGGTACACATGCTGGTAAGAAGGTATGGTAGAACAAAACCACCGCACATCATGGCCAAGAAGCAGGAAGAGAGCAAGGAAGACACTGGGATCCCACAAACCCCTTCAAGGACACACCCCCAGTGACCCAAGAGCCTCCTCCCACTAGACCCACCTCCTAAAGGAAATTGACTGCCTCTCAGTAGCAATACCCTGGAGACCAAGCCTGGAACACCTGGGCCTTTGAGAACATTTAAGATCCAAACTATAGCACGAACTAAAAGGAAAAAAAAAAAACCTTAGGATCATCTAAATTGATGCAGAAAAAGCACTTGACAAAAATCCATTCATTCCTGATTAGGAAAAAGAAAATGACCAATAAACTTGGAATGGAAGGGAACTTCCTCAGCCTACTAAAGGGCAGCTGCATACCTATACTTAACAGTGAACAGCCCTATGCTTAACGGCTAGCATACTTAATGGTGAACAACTGAATGCTTCCCCTCTAAGATTAGACACAAGTCAAGGTCCCCATGCTTACAACTTCTAGTCAACTTCATCCTGAAGGTTCTAGTAAGCACAGTAAGAAAACCTAGTAAAAATCAGCCAGGTTGGAATGGAAGAGATAAAACTGCCTTTATTCACAGACAACACGATTATTGATGTAGAAAATTCAATGGTTCTAAAGAAGTTACTAGAACCAGTTAGAGAGTAGTGCCAAGTTGTATTTCTTGGTATTGTATGTCTATATATTAGCAACAAACAATTGGAAATTGAAATTTAAAAATAGGGCTGAGGATTTAGCTCAGTTGGTAGAGTGCTTGCCTTGTACGCACAGGCCATGGGTTCAATCTCCAGAACCACAAAAAAAAAAAAAAAAAAAAAAAGAAAGAAAGAAAGAAAGAAAGAAATGAATTTAAAAAATAACAGTATCTTCTTATAATAGCATCAAAACATATGAAGTGTTTAATGATAAACATGACAATAGATTTGCAAAACCTGTTTTGAACTACAAAACATGGCTTATGGAAATTATGAGATCTTACTGGTCATGGTGATGCACACCTATAATCTGAGCTACTTTGGAGGCTTGAGGCAGGAGGATCACAAATTCAAGGCTAGCCCAGAGAACTTAGGGAAGCCCTGACTCAAAATAATTTTTTTAGAAATGAATTGGGGATGTAGTTCAGTGGTAGCATGTCCATTGGTTCAATCCCCAATTCTGAAAAAAAGAAAAAAGAAATCAAAGATCTAAATAAATGGAGAGATACGTTGTGTTCATGGGTTAGAAGATTAATTAAGATCAATTCTCCCCAAATTGATCTAGAAATTCAATGCAATCCCAATCAAAATTTCAGTATTTTTAAAAAAGAAAGTAGCAAGTTAAGGTTATGTGAAAGACTTAGAATAGTCCAAAAACCTCTGACAATGAATAAATTTGGATAGCCAGCACCACCTGATTTCAAGACTTGTAGAGCTATATGACAGTTTAATATTGGCACAAAGTTAGATAAATTGATCAATGAAACAGAACACAGTCTCTAAAAATAAAACCTCCCATATATAAACAACAGATTTTTGACATAAGCATAAAGCTAATTCACTGGAAAATAGACAGCCTTTTTAACAAATTGTGCTGTAACAACTACTTGTAACAACTAACCAAATGCAAAAAAACAAAACAAAACAAAAAACCAACATTGTCCTAAATATAAAACATAAAACTAAAATTTCTAGACACAAACACAGGTGAAAAATCTTTGGGCCTTGAGTTAGACAAAGATGTCTTAGATATGACACAACAGCATTATGAATAAATAAAGTTTGATGAAAAATTAAACTTTACCAAAATTTGGAACTGGTTTTTATAAGACATCACAAAGAAAATGAAGATAATTTACAGAACAGGAAAAACATTTGCAACTCATATATCTGATAAGGAACTTGCACACAAAATACAAATATCTCAACACCCAATAAGAAGTAAACAACTGGGATGGGGTTGTGGCTCAGTGGTAGAGCACTTGCCTAGCTTGTGTGAGTCACTGCGTTCAATTCTCAGCACCACATATAAATAAATAAAATAAAGGTCCATTGACAACTAAAAAAATATTTTTTAAAAAAAAGAAGTAAACAAATTCCCCAAATAGGCAAATGATTTAACCAGAGCTTTGCCAAAAAATGTTTAAAAGATATATGAATGGCAAGTAAGCACATGAGAAGATGCTCATCCCCATCAGTTAAAAGGGAAAGGCAAATTAAATCCACAGTAAGATAGCAACACACAACAATTAGATATCTCAGATTAAGAAAACTGAGACTACAAAGTGCTGACGAGGATGTGGAAAGACTAGAACTTGCATCCATTTTCAGTGGAAGCAGAAAATGATAAGATTATTTTGGCAAATAGTTTGACAGCTTCTTAGTAAGTTAAAGGTTAAGGTGTAACACATAATCCAGTCATTCCTAAAATAGGTATGTATCCATGAAATGAAAGCTTATGTCCACTGAAAGGCGCACTCTCTCTCTCTCTCTCTCTCTCTCACACACACACACACACACACACACACACACACAAGTGTTCTAGCAACTTTGTAACATCTAAGAACTGGAATCAATCCACATATCCATCATCCAGCAAATGGAGAAACAACTATAATAATATCCAAACCATGGAATACGATTCAGCAATAACAAGGAACATACTATTGATATATACAACAGCATGGATTAATTTCCAAGTAATTACGTTGAGTGAGAGAACACATAAAAACAGAGTCCAAGCCGGGGCGCGGTGGCACACACCTGTAATCCCAGCACCTAAGGAGGCTGAGATAGGAGAATCGCGAGTTCAAAGCCAGCCTCAGCAAGGGCGAGGCGCTAAGCAACTCAGTGAGACCCTGTTTCTACATAAAACAGAAAATAGGGCTGGGGATGTGGCTCAGTGGTCGAGTGCCCCTGAGTTCAATCTCCAGTACCAAAAAATAAAAATAAAAAAAAAGAGTCCAGACTACGCGATTCTATTTACATAAAATTCCAGAAAATGCAAATCATCCGCAGCGACAGAAATCAGATCTGCATAGAGCACACCTTGCATCCTGGAGGTGGAATGAATGGGAGGGTACAAGGAGGCACAGGGAAACTTTGGGGTGAAAGGTATGTTCATTTCTTTTTTAATTGTGGTGATGTCACAGGTGTATTCATAAGTCATATTTCTCAAATTATCCACTTAAACCACATGCAGTCTGCTGTACCTCACCAAAGCTGTTACCACAGCACTACCAGCTACTCCTGGGTTCCAGCAGGACAAAGATCAAGCCAGAGAACAACAGCCACTGCCCAGGAGCTGGGCTGGGCCTCCTTCTGATCATCCCACCTACTCTCTCTCTCTCTCTAACTCCAGTTTGAGCGGGAGAACTGCAGGCAAGTTTGCAAAACGAGACCACCAGGAAGGGTCTCCTGAGCTGCTGAACGGGCAGGGCACCGGAAGGCAGTTTGAGCTTGCCCCTGGAGATCGCCCACTTCCTGCCAGCAGACAGCAGCAAAGTCTGTTCTCACCCGCCAGTCTGGCCTCTCTGAGAGTCTTGCCTCCTAACTGAGGCAGTTAGAGTCCTAACTGAAAACTGTTCTCCAGGAAGAAACAAAATCATGATAGAAGGCAGCAGCATGGCCCCACACCGGGTTCTAATGGGCAAATTTGTATGAGCAAGGGCAAAGTGAAGGACAGCAACTAAAACACTGAATTAAAAGCCACTTAAATTAAGAATTCAATAGCATCCACTTAACTAATAAATAGTATTCCTCTTTGCCATTGATCGACTCAGGATTGTAATGAGGAGT
This sequence comes from Xerus rutilus, assembly GCA_028644305.1. Lineage (NCBI taxonomy): Eukaryota > Metazoa > Chordata > Mammalia > Rodentia > Sciuridae > Xerus > Xerus rutilus. The sequence goes on along the minus strand of CM053412.1, from coordinate 23,418,418 downwards.
TCCAGGGGCAACGGCAGAATGTCTTAATTCATGGTATAAACGTCACCAACCGTTGGGTTCCTAAGATTGAATGTGTCGGAGAAGAGGGGAATGGAGAGCCCACAGGAATTAATTCTTGGAACATCCCTGCGGGGTCAGCATTATTATACCCTGCTTCTAGGTGGATTTAATATCTCAAGTGCTGGGCAGGGCGCCGTTTGCCCAAGGGGGGCTCCATAATCGTTATTAAGTGATGATCGGGTAGATAGACCAGAGCCAGCGCTCACACTAGATCAGCTGTCCTCTTTATTTCCAAGTTAAGACACTGAACAAATGTAGTGTTGTTATTATCATGGTGATGATTATTGCCATGGTGTATAATAATGGCCCAGCGCTGCCAGAACGATGGGATAGACAGCACTAAGTCACTGTGCTGCAAGGGAAGAGTGTGTTGGGAGTATGTCCCATATTCCCTGCCTAGGGTCCCGCCCAGCTGTTCTGCTGGAATCCTCTCCTCTGAGCCACACTGGAATCACAGAGCCTTCGTGTCAGGGACATGAGGCCCATAACAGACCCTGAGCTTTTGCTGTTCTCGCTGCATTGAAAGAGAATGTGAGGTGGCTTCACCTCGAGCTCCTAGCCACTCTTAGGGAAAGGCGTTCAGGGATGTGGCCACTTTGAATCTTCCAAACCATCTCCAGGTCTATTTCCTGCCCTAAATGGGAGACGATGGTGTAGCGTTAGCCCTCCCTGGACAGAATGGACACATCTGAGTTCTGTGAATGGTAGCAGAAGAGAAGGACCAGAGGGAGGAGCAGAGGGGACTATGGTGGTTGTCACCATCCTCTGGTACATTCTCTTGTATGTTTGGTCACAGGGCTGGGCTTCCTATGCCTGGAAAGTACTGGAAAGTAATAAGAGAACTGAACGCATATTAACATGAAAATGAATCTGCGACACCATTATTCCCACATTACAATAGCTGTCTGTGTTTACAGCTGAGGAAACTGAGGCACGGGAGAGTAAAATGAAGAGCTCAAATCTGTGTAGCGAGAGGATAGCGGAGCTGGGTATAAACCCAGGCTCCCTGGCTCATGCTCCATTCTAGACATTGTGCTTCCTGTCTCTTAGGAGTTTAGTGAAGTTGAAGGGTGAGACTCCTGAAAGGTGGCCCCTAATCAGGCAACAGAGGTGTCTTGAATACTTCCCATGACACTACCCTATGGTCAGGCCCTACCAGGATTCTGGGGAAAAGTCTATTACAGCCCTCTCTTCAGAGAGCCTCCTCTCTCACTGAACAGATGAGACAAGGCCTATCCTTAAGGAACCTCCAAGGGAACCACCAGGCAGAATAAAAAGCAAGGTTCATGAGATAATGTGAAAATACTCAGAAAATTGTAGTATTAGGGTGGTCTTATCTTAAATAAGCCTATGGATATACTACATAAATAAGTACCACCACATCACCAGCACACCCAAAAGCATCACCCTGGCCTTTCTTTTCTGATGGGTGCGCCTTCCCCAGCTCACACACAGCACTAACCAGCACAAGGCACACGAGGAGACCACACGTCCCTCTCACTCACACTGCTATCTTTTGTTTCTGGCGATACATGGCAGGATTGAAGGGGTTTTATGTTCTATCGAGGCCAAGTCTACAGAGCATGCCCCAGACCATTCTCATAACCCAGCAGTGCCCTGCAGCCAGTGTCTCCTGACATAGGACCCACAGGCCAAGAACCTCTGGTGGGCTCTGCTGCAGAGTCATCTGCCCTGTACCCTCTGCTGTTGGCTCAAGTCCCTACCAGAAAGCCTGTGTGCCCTGCTCATGGGTAACCTCCGCGTGGCCTGGCACAGCTTCCTGGAGTGCCCCCAGCTCCCATGGGAACCATGTGCTCTGGCCTGGTTCAATTCCTCACCGTCCCACACCACCATGAAAACGCCTGTCTCCAGGGCTTGGAGGATGGTTTCTCCCCTAGCATGTCCTTCTCCTCTCTCCATCTTACCCATTCTTGGGCTGTCCTCATAGCCTGGCCTGCCATAGGCCACATGGATCTCTTTGTCCTCTGGGCCCCCAGTGCCCTTGCCAGCAGCAGCATTCTCATGGCGCCAGCACAGGCAGCCTGGCATGAGATACCTGTGCGCCCTTTGGCCATCACAGTAGCCTGGGAGCAGCCCTGCACCTGCTCATGTCTGCACCCACTGCACCCGCCCGAGACTCCAGAGGTAAGGACTGGGGGCGAGGAACAGACAGAGGTTGTCTGGTGGCCTATTTTTTTTTCAGATGAAGGGAAAGAGAACCTTCAAAAATGGACGGGAGGAATGTGTGCAGCTGTGCTCTCTGCCACCTTTAAAATGACCTCCCTGTTCCTCTCCTGACCTGTCCCCAGCAGCAGAATCCTGAGGGGGCAAACAGTGCAGCTGGGCTATCTGACTCTCGTCCCTGGGCAACTGTGACTATTTAGGCCCATAGGCTCCTTAGTGACGATAAAGCTGCTAAAAAACTCGGCAGAAAGGAGTCAAGGACATACACAGAGAACACACAGGAGAAAATACAAATCATAAACCAACATATAGAAGAGACTCGTAATCAAAGATATGCAAATTAAGCCACTCCAGCCCCCCAGATGCAAAGCAAGGCAATAATGTACTATTTTATACCAATGAATTAGCACCAAATAGATGCAATTCATCAATCAAATGCTGTTGGGACTGTGGAGAATTGAGAACATTCATAAATGGCTAATGGCATTAAAAATCTGGTACTATATATGGGGAAAATATTTAGCGAAACATAGCCAGACCCGTAGAGATATCTGTGCCCTATAACCTTGTAATCCACTGCTGGGATTTCACCCTAAAGGAACAAACAGAAATCTGTCCTCTGCCTTGCTGAATCAGCACTCTTTAAGGCTGATGATTGCTAATACCTCCAGTGTGTGGGTGACATCTCTACAGTCAATTAATGAGCCAATCTTTGTAAGATATAACATTAGCCAGCCTGGCTAACATCAATTACAGTCAGAAGCTGAGCTGTAATCATGGGGCGCGGAAGACTGAGCTGTTCATTGTCTAAAATGACCACAGAATCAAATCACCTTTCTGAACAAAACTGGGATAAATCAGAGAGAAACAAAGAAAGGAGCACTCGCCGCAAGTCCCTTCACAGAACTGGCTCTGTGTCACAGCACATCCTCCCAGATCCAGCCAGGCTCGCCCCCTCCAGCTCTGGGAAGCCAGAGCCACCGTCCCAGGGCTCGGCTTGACGAAGGACCTTCTGGGGTCTGCTGGGTGGCTGGGGTCCAGCTGCCAGACACAATCCTAGTTTCCCAGAGGTGGAAGCACTTTCCCAGGTGCTGGAGAGCAGTGCTTTGCAAAGCCTGGCTGCAGGGGTTGGGATTAGGGAAGCTGGGGAGGGCTACCACCAAGTCACCATGGCAACAGCCTCCCTGGCATCACCCTCCCCCTAGCCCGGCCAGCCCCCGCCAACTGGTCTGCTCACACAGGGACTGTGACTAACTGCATCTTCCTGTGGCGGACACTCCCCCACGGGCTTGTGCCTGAGAGAGAGCCAAAAGGGCACCCGGTAATCCTTCACCTTCACAAGGAACTTCGCAAGGCTCTTTCCCCTGTTATCTCAATTCCCCCTCACCACCAGGCGGGCAGGCGGCGGAAGGACAGGGTTGCAGATAAGAGGAAGACAGAAAGGTTAAGCCCCTCGGGATGCGCACAGAGGAGGAGACTCTCCTCTCTGGGAGAGAAACAGTGGGAAGAGATGGGGTGAGAGGGGGACCAGCTCTCTAGTCCTGGTGGTCCTGGTGGTACAGCCTTTTGACCTGGGCATCTCATGTAACCTCTCTGGCTAATGGAAAAGCTGGAGAACTGGACAAGAGCCAGAGCTGATAGGCTTTTGGATTAAATTGACCGAAATAAAAATTAAAATGGGGCTCTGACATAGGGTTGCCAGGTTTGTCAAATTATATTAAAAACCACCTATTATCTACTCTCTGTCACTATAAACCAACCAGCATCACTCTGATTTCCTAAAGGAGGGGTCATTTTAGCCCTCAAAGAGTAGGAAAAACACAATCTCAGCAAGTAATCCTTTAAGAGAACAGATCTGGCACTGTGAAACAGCCTTCGTTTTCCACTTCCCTCCAGACTGGTGAAGACTCCAGTGTCCACGCGCACACGGAGGGCTAGTGTTGGAACCTCTGTACCAGAAAGCAGCACAGCCACAGCCTGGTCCAGAGATGCATGCGCATGAATTCAGGGTCCCACTGCAGCCTGGGGCTGTGGCTCTCCTTGCTGGGCTCAGCCATGGAAATGGGATCTGTTTTTTTAAAAATAGATTTTCCAAAGCAGGAGCAAACACCCCCCCCCCCCAACAGCTGAAAAGCTTGTTTCTCTTTTGCCTCGGAGATTCTCCCAGCTCACCTCTTCTGCAGACGGGTTCCTGTGAGTGGGTGCCTGTTGCTCTATATAGTTCCTGGCCCTGCAGTACCGTCCCTACACCCTTACCCTGCATGGCCATGAGTTCCTAGCTTGGCAGTATTTTGTGAAGGAGAGATGGATGTGTACCCAGAGGGCTTGGGAGGGAGACAATGGAGCAAAAAGGCAGTTCTTTTGGGTAGTGTCACCCCTTAGATGCAGAGAGAACGCCTAGCTCAAACTCAAGCTGGGCATCGGAAAGAGTCTATTAAAATGTGGACTCTTCTCCCCCTACTCCCCTGAATTTGTGATCTGGGTCTAGGAGTTTGCATTTCCAGCAAGTTCCAGGTGCTGCTGCTGCTGCTGCTCTGGTCTTAGACCGCTTTTGCCCCCACCCCCCATTTTTTTCAATTATGGGGATTGAATCCAGGGCCACATGCATGCTAGGCAAGTGCTATAGAACTGAGCTACGTCCCCTGTCCTGCTTCAAGCTCATCATTTCTGGACCTTCCCAACTATGACAAGGCATCTGGGATCCAAATGAGGCTTGAATGGGGCAATGGGCTGGGTCAGAAAGAGAAGGATTAGAGGGGGTGGAGCCAATGCAAATCCTAAGACTGGAGGAGGCCTGACAAGTTCCAGAATGTGTCTGCAGGGTGCCTGTAATCCCCATTCAGGCTGGATCTCTAATTTATAACTGTGTCCCTTAAGCCTGGAGCTCCTGAAAGGAATCCTGGTGGGAGCCCCCACCGAAGTCTTGCTGGGGAACTTGAGGCTTTGAGGCCAGGAGTGGGGTGGGGAGGACACTTCTTCTCCTGTGCACCCATCCACACCCCAGTGGGCCATGGGGTTCCAAAGAAAAAAATTATTCATGATATTTGTTACAACGGTAGGGCATGAGGCACTTAATTCAGGGGGACCACTTCCTTGGGGCTTTGCAGTAGGGAAGATAGATTGGGTTTAGCTGCAGATGCACCAGGGAAAACTTGGAACTGAGAGCTGAAGAGCAGAGAGGGGATGGAGGGAGGGTTGGTGGATAGGAAATGGCAAACAGGAGACATCAGGGGAAGGGAGGATCATGGCTAAAGCAACCCAACAGGATTCCTGCTGAAGGTAGGCTTGAGTGGCCAGATTCAATCTGTCACAGGGCATATTGATCACCACCTGCACTGAGACGTGACAACATGAATTGTATATGTGTTGAAAATGTAAATATACAACACAAAGCATGTGAATAGAGACAAAGACCCTCTTCTTGAGCTAACTTTAGTCAGAGTCTTCTGTACCCTTTTCTCCAGTAGGCTTCAACCTTGGTCCCAATCCTGGCTGGAACTGATGAGCCCCAATTAAGTAAGAATCCCCCCCACCTTTGATGTCTGATCACCCGGAACTCTGCTCCTCGGCTATCAAGTCCCGCTTGTCCTGTTGTGTTTGGGACTGACCTCAGTTCTATACTGAAGTCTCTTTTCCGCTATTATGATAGTTTCTGATTAAAACATATTTCACCACTTGAACTGGTGTGTGGTTCTGGTTCTCTTGGATGATGCTTAATACGTAGTGGGACCTGGGAAGCTGAAGGGCCTGAGTTCAAGTCGTGGTACATCTCTGATTAGGGCTGAAGCTGTGCGAGTTACTTATCTTCTCTGAGCCACTGTTTGATCATCTCCAGATCATTGAGTGTCACGGGCCCTGCTCCACACAAAAACCAAATGAAATCATTTAGGCAAAGCACTTAGCTCAATGCTGGTCTGAGGTGAGGGTAAAATAAATGAGCTCAGTTTTCCTTATGGTCACATTTTAAATAAAACTGACAAAGAAATGAACAGGGTATTGCTTCTGCTGTCATCCTATCAAAGAAGCATTTCTTTTGGGGCACAGTAGAGCACGCCTGTAATCCCAGTGGCTTGGGAGGCTGAGGCAGGAAGGAGGATTGCAAGTTCAAATCCAGCCTCAGCAACTTAGCAAGGCCCTAAGCAATTCAGCAAGACTCTGTCTCTAAATAAAATATAAAAATGGCTGGGGATGTGGCTCAATGGTTAAGCATCCCCAGGTTCAATCCCCAGGACCAAAATAAATGAAGACACCTCTTGAATCTAATCATGCCAACATCTGACACACCCTCAATGAAGGACACTTAGAAAATAACTGGCCAGAGACTCAGAAGGTCAAGGATCGAATGTTTTCTCTCACATGCAGAAGCTAAAGTGAAGAAAAGGAATTTTAAAAAGGGAGATCTTGCAAAAACAGAAGGGAGAGCAGTAGATCAGAAGCAGGGGGTGGAGGGGAAGGGAGGGCGGGAGGAGAATGAAGCTGATCCGATCGTGTTAGGTGTGTGCATGAGTGTATCACAATGCATTCCCACTTTCACAACTACCACGTACCAGCTACAAAGTAAATAAAGAAATAAGTAGAAGGAAGGCCAACAGAGTAGAAGAAGGGGCCAGGGGAGGGAGCAGGGGAGGGGAAGAGGAATTCCCAGGGAATCAAATGGAAAAAATTGTTATATGCAAAATAAACCCACTATTATGTATAAATACAATGCACTAAAAAACAAAACGACAACAACAAAAAAATAACTGTCCTGTATTCACCAAAAGCATCTAGGCCTGAGAGTCAGAGAAAGACTGAGCAACAGTTCCAGATTCCAGCAGACTAAGGCGTCAGGTCAGCTCCAGGAGGTGTGTGTTTCTGAACGGGACCATTTGTTGGCAAGACATTATCCTTAGCAAAACACAGCAGGGTTTGAGGACTATGGAGGAGTCGCACATCCATATAAGCGTCCTGGTTCTGAAGGAGAAGACACTAAAATATTCTAGGGCAACAGAGCATCTGGCTGGCAGTTTCTTCTCTAAATGCTTCTGGGTGGGGAAATTTCCTTGCACTGCATTTGTACATTTTCTACAAGACAGAGATTGTTTCAAAATTTAAAAATTATTCAAAGATAATAAAAACTGAAACAAAGATGATGCTCAGACAGGTTGAAGTGGTCTGATGGGGCCCTCCCACCCCAGGACCAGCTCCCTCGTGACGCTGGAGCAGATGGGAGTCGTCGGAGCTGATTAATAAGTACTCTTTAAAGGGTCGTGGGTTCTAGCTCCCATCGTGCCTGTAACCACAGGCAAGCCTCTTCCCCTCTCTGCACAATAGTCTGTCCCTCTCTGTCACATGCGTAGGTGGCAGGAGCCCTAGTTTCTTTAACAAGGGTGCTGCTGCACCCTAGATGTGTGAGAACATGGGCACCCAATGTCCTGCAGTGGACGCCAGGCCCACACAGTCAAGACCTGCCCCGCACTCCAGCACAGCAGTTTGTTTTGTTGGTAATTTTAGCCGATGTTCACTATTCTAAAATAAATTTCATCACAACAGCAATGCTGTCCCCAGTAACGGAGCCGCCTGCACAACCCCCAGCACAAGGAACAAGTGGGTGGCTCTGTGCACAGGGGCGGGCTTCTGACCCCTTTGCTACGTGTCCTAGCCCTGCTGTGCTGAAACACAGGTAATTTTATTCCAAGTCACTTGTCCTTTATTTCCCTTTCATGTTCTTGCTAAGGAAGTAGAATGGATTTTTAACAAATGTTGTTTATCTATGTTTATATGTATGTATTCATGAATTTCCTCTCAGACTAGTAAAAGGTATATTATGAGACATGTTATCAAAAAAAGGAGGGAATTGGGTCTACAATGGGAACCTTCCATCCTGTCTAATGGGCTCTACCCCATTCTTTTAAGAGCTTACGTAATATCCCACAGCCAATCAATCTCCCACTTGATGTTTAGATTATTTAAGATTATTTTCCATTTTTCACAGCTGTAATTAAGGCTGCAGTGAACATCCTGACTCTTTGGCTCATGAGCCCCTGAGCAGTTTTTATAGTAGGTCAAATTACACCAAAGCTCAAGGTTATCTCCTTTCAACCAGCCCCCTCCATTGCTGGGCATACTTCCCTCAGGACCATGGACCTAAATGACAGTAACAATTTTAATTTTCTTGTCCAGGCCTTGTCACTGTCAACAACTGACCAGTCAGTCCCTGGCAACGATTCATGTAGTGCCAAATGGGATGCCTGTTTAATGCTTAATAATGAGGACCCCCTCGACAGCTCCATGCAACTGAAACTGATGGTCAGGAGTGAAAAGTGGCCTAGAAAAACACCCTCCACGTGAGTGGACACAGAATGAAATGCATTTTATTTGGGGAGCAAAATATTTTTGCACATGGGTATTCATTCTTGTCAATATGTTAACCAAGCTTAGAAAAACACAAACAAAACAAATTCTCCTTCAGGCTCAAGATTCGCACATGGCTTCTCTCCAAGGGCTCCCTCAATACATCATTTTGTGGTTTGCTGGATGAAAGGCGGTAAAGAATGAACGTGTCTCCCCTGATTGGTAGGTTGAAATCATAACCCTCAAGGTGACAGTGGTAAGAGGTAGGAGGGCCACTGGGAGGTGATTAAGACATGGGAGTGGGGCCCTCATGAATGGGATTAGTGCCCTTATAAAAGAAACCCCTAGAGAACTCCCTCTGTCCCTTATGCCTATGAACCAGGAAAGTGGGCCTGACTAGACACCACATCTGCTGGCACTTTGATTTTAGACTTCCCAGCCAACAGAGCTGTGAAAAATAAATGCCTTTTGTTTCTAAATGATATCCTGTGATAGCAGCCCCAATGAACTAAAACAAAAGGTCTTTCAGCATCTAAATGCCTCAATCTCACATACATGAAATGCAAGCTCTCTCCACAGGCCTCCATTCAAGATCTATCTGTGATTTCAGCAACTGGACACAGAATTTAGCAAAGATATTTTCTGTAGGCCGAGGAGAGCAAGTTTTAAGGGGACTATTTGTGAAGAATAAGCTACTTGTTTAAGCATTTCGTTTAACACTTCTCACAACTTACAAACACTCCTCCAATTCCACGCCATTTTTAATTTATTCGCTATGTAGATATAGATCTAGAATACTATAAGTGAAAAACTTTGCACCAATACTTACTAAAAATGGTAAAATAGATTTTATTCAACTTAATGCAGTAGGGGAGAGAGACTTCAGTGTAGAACTGAGCTCATCTGAACACAGCAAAGACAGCTGGGGATTTATGGCTAAGGAGCAGAGAGGGGGCCAGAGAATGGAAATAACTAAGAAGAACTTGATTTGATATCAAGGGTAGGGGATTTTTGCTAAACTGGCTTAACAAGATTCTTGCTAAAGGCTAAGGGTTTAGATATTGAGGGTGGAGAAGGAGGCACTTGATTAGATATCGAGGGTAATCAGATATCAAGGGTGGAAGATTCTCAGTAACCTGGCTTAGCAGGAGTCTCTGCCAAAACTGGGCTCGGTAGCCCATGGTCCAGGCCTAGTCGAAAAGAGGACTCAAAGAGGCCTGGCTAAAGTTTGAGTCCTTGTCAAGACATAAATGTTGATACAGATGTGGATATAAATATTGAGAGAGACATAGATACTGATATCTCTATCTATCTACATACGTATGCATATTGCCTTAGTCCATGGGCTGCTTTAGCAAAATACTTTGGGTAATTTAGAATAACAAATTATTATTATAACAAGTTATTGCTCACAGTTCCAAAGGCTGGGAAGTTTGAGATCAGGGCACCAGGAAATCTGGCCTTTAATGAGGGTGTTAGGTCAGATCAGGGTCCAGGATCAGGCCAGCTACAAAACGGAGCTGCCAGTCAGATGCTGACATCACCAGTAGACACACCTCCTGTCAATCAGCAGGTTTTTCCTGACCTATCCAGGAAGGACTTTGGCCTTCTCTTCCTGCCCCCAAGCCCTCCCCTTCCTGACCCGGCCTTTTGAAATTCCCTGTACACCGGAGCCCTAGTGCCATTTCTCCAGGACACACTCTGATGGACAGGAGAATTCAGCCCGAGAGCGTGTATTTTCAATAAAGCCTTGCCCAGCGGCTTTAATTCATCTCCTTCTGGTAATCTGGTCTTTACAGAGGGCTTGTTCTCTACAACTCCTTGCAGCAGCATCACATGGCAGAAGGGCTAAGAAACTCCATCAAGCCTCTTTTATAAGGGCACAAATCCTGTTCATGAGGGCTCCACCCTTATTACCTCCCAGAGGCCCTGTCTCCTAATATTATCACCTGGTGGTTAGGTTTTAAGATGTGGATTTGGGAGGAACACAAATATTCAGACATATATAACCAGGTACTGTGCTGGAAGCAGCCACAAAGAGGTGGACAAACAAATCCCCGGTTAGCCAAAGCCCATCCTCAGAGCTGCTCCATGCACTGTGCTAACGTAGCAGGGTAGACCTACAGCACCGAGATCAAAACATGAAACCCACCATTCTAAAGAATGTCCATTCTTGCCAGGCATGATGGCGCAGGCCTGTAATCCCAGTGGCTTGGGAGGCTGAGGCAGGAGGATCGCGAGTTCAAAGCCAGCCTCAGCAAAAGCAAGGTACTAAGCAAGTCTGTGAGACCCTGTCTCTAAATAAAATACAAAATAGGGCTGGGGATGTGGCTCAGTGGTTGACTGCCCCCAAGTTCAATCCCTGGTATCCTCCCCCCCAAAAAAGAATATTCATTCTCAGATTACAAGGACTGAACAGCTGAGATTTGGGGGGCTACAATACCACATAAAGACTTCCAGGAGACTCTGGGAGCTGAGGGAAGACAGCCCACAACGTAAAGGTAGAAGTCATTTTGATGGGGAGATGGTTCTGATAATGTTTTATTTTCATGGGTGATTTCCTCTGAGTCACTATCCTGGAGAACTCCAGGCCACACTAAAGGTTTGTTAGCTGTGATTCAAAACTGGATTAAAATCACCTGCAAAAAATAGATTCTTGTTGGACACAGGTGCCTGTATTCCCAATGACTCTCAGAAGCTGAGACAGGAGTATCATAAGTTCCAGGCCAGCCTCAGTAACTTAGGCCCCCAACAACTTATTGAGACTGTCGCAAAAAAAAATAAAATTAAATGAATTAAAAGGGACTGGGAATATAGCTCAATGGTAAAATGTCCCTGGGTTCAATCCCCAGTACCAAAAAGATAGACAATAATAATGATAATTATGATGATGATGATGATGATGATGATATGTGTGTGTGTGTATATGTGTATACATATATATAAAGATTCTTGGGCCAGAGATGTAGCATAGATAGAGCATGTGTTTAACATATGCAAAGCCCTATAAATCCAATCCTCGGCATGTATGTGTTATATAATATAAGTATGATAGATTCTCAGATAAAAGGGAAAAATCAGCTAATTATTATTACAAAGACACTTAAAAACACTATAGAGAAGCTGAAAACAAAATAATGGAAAAAGACATTCCAAGCAAATAATAATGACAAGATAGCTGATGTACTGTCAACGTTGGACAAAAGAAAGATAAGAGAAATAAATAAAAATCAGTTAAAGATTTATTTCAAGTAGTCAGTAAAGCAATAATAGATTAAACACAAAGACCATAGAAGAGCTGAAACAAACATAAAAGCATATATTAATGAAAGAGGAAACTAATTAACAAAACCTAAACCTGGTTCTTTGGAAGACAAATCTTCAACAAAACTGAACAAAGGGAAAAATTCACAAAAAATTAATAATAAGATTTAAATGGAAATTTCTTGACAAAGATGGTAGATACTTCTTAAATTTAAAAAAGGCTCCATGAACCAAGATAGAAAAAAATAAGCAATTTTCTTTAAAACTATATATATGCATATATATGTGTGTATGTATAAATGATGGTAACTGACTCATGAAGAAGTAAATAACTTACATTAATTAATACTCACCATATAAACTGAACTGATAAAAATCTATGATCCTGAATCTTTATGGAATGGCTAATCTCTATTCTAAGCAAGCTGTCTCAGAGAATAGAATAAGACGGAAAATTTGCAAAATGACTTTATGAGGCTAGTATAACCACTTTAATAAACTGCACACAGATAGTACAATATAAGAAAATTATAGACAAGTCTTGCTTAGGAAAAAAGATGCAAAAACCCTATTTAAGATAGTCTGAAATTAATTTAACAATGTATAAAAATTATATCATGACCAACTATAGTTTATCTAGAAATGTAAAATGTCTATCATCAAAAAATTTGTTAACACGCCACTTCTCAGATTATGAACAAAAAAGTATGACTAGCCTAGTAAATGCCAAAGAAAAAGCATTTGACAGGATTCCATTTGTATTTACAATAACTTTGAAAATTAGGAATAAAAAACTTCTTTAATTTGATAAAAGTTTTTATTAAAAACTAGTGCCAAACATTATGTGTAACAGTGAAAATTTAGATGTCTTTTCATTAAAGTCAGAGCCCTAACAAGGACATCTCTATTACCTATGTTATTCATTGCTGAATTCAAAGTCCTGTGCAGAGCAATAAGACAAGAAAAACAAAGTATAATAGTTGGAAAGGAAGATAAAATCTCATTTACAGATGATATTATTGTTTATGATGCACTTTGTGATGGTTAATTTTATGTATCAACTTAATTGGGCTTAGCAAGGCCCAAATAGCTTGTAAAACATTACTTCTGGGAGTGTCTATGAGGGAATCTCTGGAAGAGATTAGCATTTGAATCTAGACTGAGTAAATAAGTAAATAAGATCACCATCACCAATGAGAGAAGGCATCATCTAATCCTTTGATGGCCCAAATCAAACAAAAAGGCTGAGGAAGGATGAATTTGCTCTCTGCTTTGCTAGGACATTCATCTTCTATTCTTGATCATGGGTGCTTCTGGTTCTTGGTCCTTTGGACTTGAACTGGAACTTACATAGTAGGCTTCCCTGGATCACAGGTCTGGGACTATACCATTGGATTTCCTGGGCCTCCAGCTTGGAGATGGCAGATTGTGGCATTTCTTAGCCTCCACAATCACATGAACCAATTCTTCACAATAAATATCTTTCCATATATTTACATATATCTTATTAATTCTGTTTCTTTGGAGAGTGCTGACATATACCTAAAGCTAAAAAAACTAAAGAAGTCAAAAAGAAAATCTGATCAAATGGAAAGAAACATACCAAGCTTATGGATAAGAAGACTCGGTATTAAAGTGCTAATCTCCCAAAACCAATCTGGAAACCAATGTAATTTGAATCAAAGTGCTATGAGAGCTACCACCTCACACTGACTGGAATGTGCTATAGTCACTTTGTGATGTAGTCTGATAGTTTCTCAAATGATTAAACATAGAATTCCAAAGGACCTAGCAATTTCACTCCTCTGTATATACCCAAGAGACGTGAAAACATATGCTTACACAAAAACATGTGTGTGAATGTTCATAGCAACATTATTCATAATAACCACAAAATGGAAACAACCCACATGTCCATCAGCTGATGGGTGGATAAACAGTGTGGTATATTCATACTATGGGGTGTTATTCAGCCATAAAAAAAGGAATGAGGGCTGGGGCTGTAGCTCAGTGGTGGAGCACTTGTCTCGCATGCGTGAGTCACTGGGTTTGATCCTCAGCACCACATAAAAATAAATGAATAAAATAAAGATATTGCATCCATCTACAACTAAAAAAAAATTTTTTTTTAAATGAATGAAATACTGATTCATGTCATAACATGGATCTCAAAAACATTATGCTAAGTGAAATAAGCCAGAGACAAGAAGCTTACAGTGTATGAAAAGCATAAATTGTATGAGTTTGATTATATGAAATGTAAAGAATAGGCAAATCCATGAAAACAAAAGTAGATTAGTGGTTTCTAGGAGCAGAGGAGAGGAGAAACGGGAATTGACTGATAATGGGTGTGGGATTTCTTTGGGGGTAATGAAAAAGTTCTCGAATTAGTAGTGATGGTTGCAAAACTTTGTGATATATTAAAACCCCCAAAAGTAGATTATTCAATTTAAGAAAAGTAAATTTATGATATGTGCATTTTATCACAGTTCATAACAATTTCCATAAAGGTTTTTTGGTGGCATATAACAAAAATCATAAAACTCATATACAAATGTAAAGGGCCAAATGTAATACAATTTTGAAAAATAAAATACTGGAGACACTCTGTTATACATCAAAGCTTATTAGGAAATTTAGTAATAAGACTTGTTATTATAGGCAATTAAGTCAAAAGTAATAGCAATCCTAGGAAGAAACTCGTATATAGATGTAAACTTGGTTCATGGCAACAGCATTACAAATCAGCAGAGAAAGGATAGACTGATAAATTCACCCTCAAGTGGAAGACAATAAATTTACCCCAGTGAAGTTAAAAACAACAATGAAATAGCATTTGACATTCAGGTTAGTAAAATAACACAATAGTTGTTATATTGTTGGACAAAGGAAAGAGAATAGAAAGGAAAGGAGAAGAGGGGGATTGATTCGTGGTGTTATAGTTTGGATCATAAATGCCACTCCCCCCACCCCAGATAATGACACTATGGAAAGAGGGTAGAAATTTAGGAGGTAAGACCTAGGTGGAGGAATTAGGTTGTCAGGGGTGCTCCCTTGAAGGGCAGATTGGGAGCCCCCACCTCTTCTTCTGCTTCCCAGCCGCCATGAGGTGAACAGCTTTCCTCCTCCACACACTTCTACATTTTGGGGTTTAGTACAGACCCAAAAGCTACAGGGTCAAAAATCCATGGACTGAAACCTCTGAAACTATGAGACAAAATAAACCTTTCTTCCTTGTATGATGACTTTCTCAGGTACTTCGTTACAGCAACAAAAAGCTGACTAACACAAATGGTATCTACCATGTTTTACTTCTAAAAAGGAAAAGCTCTGAATCAAATGCTGCAGAACTGTTAAGATTGATTACTTATGGCTCATGATTCATGGGTAATGGTTACATGATTTCTCTGTATATGCTACGTGTTTGCAATAATCCCTAATTTTTAAGCTTCCATAAAAACACTCCTGCAGGAATATGACAAAATATTAAGAGTGGTTCTCCCAGAGGATTAGAAGTGTGGGTGGTTTTCTTTTTAGTTCTAGCTTGCTATATTCCTCTCCTTTTGTTAAACAATAAGCAGGTCTTATTTTGCTAAGAAGGGAGAACATTAAAATTATCCAAAAGGGCAACAACCCACTTTCTTGATGCTATCTTGCTGAAAAACCCACATCAAAAGGGGAATAAAATGATAATTTCTATAAACTTCATAGCATGTTTTGCTTTTCATAACACATCCACACCTCTGTTTCATGTGTGTGAAGTAGACGGGCAAAGTATCATGACAAGTTGTTTGTTCTAGTTACATGTGGTTAGTTAGTGATGGAGCTGGGTTGAGAATTAGACGTTTAGGGTCTTTAATCATTACCTGTGCTTTTTCCACTGCATCAGACTAGCTCTTAACAACTCCCCCATAAGTTCACGGTATAAAGGTATACAGCTGCTGCCCAGCTGTTGAACAGATATGCCCTGAGGTTTATTGGTTAAGTTGGGTATTTTGAACTTGAATCCTGTTTTCTTACAGGAATGGCATTCTGATAGCAAGCTAGGGCCAAAGGTTCTTGTAAGTCCTGCATCCATCTGCTGGTTTCTGCCAGTACTTTCCAGGATGATATGCCAGGTGCCCCACAGCACTGCCAGCCCACAGCTGATAATCCTTCTCCCAAACCTGCCTCTTCCCAGTTTTCTCTGTTTTCATAAATGCCATGCTGATCCACATTCATTTCAGAAACTTTGGGAGTCACCCTAACTTCATCCCTCTTCCCCTTCAGCCCCCAGGGAGCCAGGCACGGTGGCGCACGCCTGTAATCCCAGCACTTAGAGAGGCTGAGACAGGAAAATCACAGGTTCAAAGCCAGCCTCAGCAACGGCGAGGTGCTAAGCAACTCAGTGAGACCCTGTCTCTACATAAAACACAAAATAGGGCTGGGGATGTGGCTCAGTGGTCGAGTACCTCTGAGTTCAACCCCAGTACCAAAAAAAGAGAAAAAAAAACAAAAAAATCCAAACCAAAAAAAAAAAAAAACCAAAACAACTCCTCACCACAGTTAACATCCAACCCATCAATAATCTGCGGAGCCTGCCTCTAACTTAAATCTCAGTACCATCGTCTTGTCTCCATTCTCCTGTCACTGCCGTGGTCCAGGCCACCATCCCCATACCCCTAAACTCAAAATCACTAGGCTTTTGGCAAAAAGGCAGAGGTGGAGGAGTCTGCTCCAGAGCCAGGGCCCTGACTCTCCTGTGTGAGCTCCTGCTCTGGTCCTGGCTGAGGAGCTGTTTGCAGCAGTGTCCTCACCCCCACCCCCATCACAGCCTGCTAATCACCAACCTTTCCTTTTGCAGGAACTTACTCTGGTGGCCTTGTCATTGTCAACTTGAAGCCAAAGTTATTTGTCCTAATTATGCAAAGAATTTATGACTGGAAAGAGTCACAAGTGAACAAAACAACGACTTAATTAAAAGAAAGGTTTGAGCTCTGGCCATGAAAAAAAATGATTCATTAATTAATAAATACTAAATCGGGACCTGCTGAACTGGCAAAGCACATACCTACATAAACCTGAGAAAATACACGTGGATGCTAAGGACAGTATTGCATTCTTCCTAAACCTCCACTTACTAGAAGATAGCAGACTGCAGCCGAGTGACTTCCCCTGTAGAAGCCAGCTGTCGCATTACTGGAGATCGAATCAGGAGGTACATGTGTCAGGGATTTTCAATTATCATAGAACTTCAGTCATTTGTGACACAGTTCCTTACAGGCAAAACTCAGGCTGTGAGCCCAATGCTCTGCATGGAAGTTGATAGAATGAATCAAATCCAAATCCCAGACTTAAAGATGGAAAGGTGGAAGCCCAGAGAAGTCCAGGGACTTGGGGTTTACTCTGACGAAGCGGGGATCCTCCTAACCCTCAATCCACACTACTTAAAGTATCCAAAGAAAAATGATGCATTTGACACTTTCTTTCCTCTGCACTTGGTGTGTTTTTAGCCTTAAGTGACCTAAAGTGTCTGTCTAGCATGTCTTCCAGGAAGCAGACAAACAGTACTGAGCAGTTAGGAGGTACACCTTGGTAAGCCTGGTCTTTCTTCCCTTAGCACTTAAGGATGCCATGTTTACAATCAATGAAACCAGAAGCCTTTTAAATTCCCATCATCTGCTAAGCAGCTCTAGCGAGAGCGGTTAGCAGCAGGAACCGACAGGGACCTGTTTTCTCTCTCCAAAGGCAAATTTGATTTTGGAAACCTCTGAGGCTTGAGATCCTGGAAAAAGACGTGGGATATGGAGGAAGGAGGATAGAAACACGGATGGAATCTGAAGAGGTGGAGGAGGACAGGGCAGAGGACACACCCAGGGGTAACTGTTCCGAGGGAAGAGCCCGAGGCCACCCTTAGAATTCTCTTCCTGTAAAAATTCCTCCTAAGTCTCATGAAAAGTAACCAGGCTTTCCATTCCTATTCTCATTTTCTTGTTTTCTTGCTGTAAATGGCCAATAATAGGGCGGCAGTGCATCCTGAAGTTTACGCTAAGATTTTTAGTCCCGGATGAAAGTGTAAAATAAATAGCTCTTCTCTTTCCATTTTTGAGGATTTACAATTCACAGCTATTCTAAGGAACTCTAGAAAGACTAAAAAGCTGTCTCACAATGTGCGAAGTGCAAGTTTTATGGCTGCATAATTAATTATCGCTCTGGCTGCTGAGGACACACCCAGAATTGGGAAAGAGGGGGAAATAAGAAAAGGGTGCTTGAGCTCGGCCTGACTCCCAGCGATTCTGGAGGTTTCCTCACTCCAAGGCAAAAAGTATTCCTTCAAGGGCCTGATTTGTAGACAGACATTTGACGTTTATAATGAACAAGAGAGTTCTGGGACTCATCATGTGTAACCACAAAAATAGCATTTTTTAAAACCAACTCCCTTTCTGCCAGGTAGCAGCACCCTCTCTTTCAGGATGAGGAGGTCAGGGCACAGCTGTGGGGCAGGGGAAAGGGGGAAGGCTCAGAGGTGAGGGTGGAGAGAGGGAAACCAGAAAAGATGGCCACAGGATCTCCTGTTGTGAGGCTGGTTGTTTTTCCCTGTCCCTTCATCTGGACTGGCCGTGTGGTTTCTTCTGACCCAGAGAATATGTCGGGGCTTGAAGTGGCCTTGCAGATTCTGCTTTCACAGAGACAGGTTCCTGACACAGTGTGAAGTTCTTTAGTACAGATACTACAAGAAAGGCCCTGGAGAATGAGAGGCAATGAGCAGAGGGCCAGACCTAATGGAGAACCACCCAGGCTTCCAGCCCAGGGCAGCCTCCACTGCCCAGACAGGAGAGGGGCCATCTTGGATCTTTCAGCCCCAGTTGAGTGGCCCAAGGAGAGGAGAGGAAAGCTGGCTCCAAAGTGTCCTGCCTGCATTTTTTATCTTTAGTGAAAAATTTAGTATGTTTTGATGAAAGTGTTCTGATATCTGAATATCAGCTTGGGTTCCATTTTCCATGGGTAAATTTTTATTTTTGGGTTTGTTTCTTTTTCTCTCTTGGCCCTTGTAGATTCCCCACACTTCTCTGTAGATTCCCTGGGCTAAGGAGCAGAGTGCTTATGATCATTACTTTATAAACAAATAAATAAATAAAAGCAAAACCCAAAAACTGCCCTTTGTAACTCCTGGGACTGTGCAGATGGTTTTCCAAACACAGGGACCAATATGAAGTCCCTACTTAAGGGATGCACAGCCTCAGTATACATTCATTTTACCTGGTATCAGGTCCCCATACATCTGCAGCTTTTGGCCTCAGCTCCCACTGTTCAGGCATCCAGCCACTGTTTTTTTCAGGCATCTGATGATATCCCTGTCTTGGTTTTCAGCCAAGTCACAAAATAGCATTTGGCTGAGTTGTCATTGTTATTCTGGCCATTTTGGACATGCAGGTGTGTGTGTGTGTGTGTGTGTGTGTGTGTGTTTGGGGGGCACTTGTGCATTAAGTGTCAGCAGGATACATCATGGCAACCAGAAATAAAATAATGAGATGAAGATAGTAAAAAATATCCTCAAATGCAGAAATAACTGGCAATCCTAGAATTCTATACCCAGAAAATTCTATACCCAGAAAAGCTCTATTTTAAGAACAAAGGTGAAAGATTATCAGATAAACTGAAAGTAACAGAGATCACCACCCACAAATAAGTCAATGAAAGTTTCTAAAAGATGGACAGGTCACTACTTAAGGATAAAATATTAAACTCACTAAGAAGATACAATCATAACAATTCTAAGTGTGCAAATACTTAGTAAAACAGCCTCAGAATATGTGAAGAAAAAAATTGAAAGAACAAGAAAAGTAAGCCAACCCAGTATTAGAATGGGAAATTCAGAAACTCTTCTCAGATACAATAAACAAAGATACAAAAATTTTAAACTTTTAACTCTGTATTTAGCAAGTTTGACTCAATGCAAATTTTGTATCCCAAATTAGAGAACACATTATTTGGTTCACATAGAACAGTTTATTCTTTTTTTGTTCTTCTTCTTTTTTTTTTTTTTAGATGGGAGTCTGCCTATTCGGCCCAGGCTGTTCTCACACTCTTGGGTCCAAGGGATCTTCAGGCCTCAGCCTCCTGAGTTCTGGGTCTACAGGTGTGAATCACTATGCCCAGCTTTTGTGGAATAATTAAAAACCTGACCAGAAAATATAAAGCAGTTTCAAGTAATTCCATCCAGATAATGTAATTAAATTAGAAACAGTAACTATAAAAAAATAGAAATAAGAATTGTATTTGTAAATTTAGAAACATTGATAAAGCCAAAAATCATAACTTTAAAATAGTTTGAACTGAATGGCCAATGAAAATAACACACACACGCGCGCACACACACACGCATGCACACACACACATATATATTACAAATGAATGAAAATAGTTTCAAACTTATAGAAATCAGATAGAGCTGTATTGTAGAGTGAAACTCATAGCCTTGGATTCTTATTCTTTTTAAAGAAGATAAATTAATAATAAACTGTTAGAAAACATTTCAACAGAATAAAATCAAAGAATATAGAGAGAAGAGTACAAAGATATAAAACAAACAAAAAAAAATGAAGATACGATAGAGAAGATTGGGTTGTGGGTATAGCCTAGTTGCAGTGTCTAGCATGCAGGAGATATGAGGCTCTGGGTTCCATCCCCAGGACTGCCAAAAAAAAAAAAATGGGAAAGAAAAAGAAAGAAGCTCATTAGAGATTAGCAATATAAATAATGTCTCTTTAAAAGGCTAAACACTGATAGAAATTGATTAAAGAAAGAGAGGACAAGGAGAAAAAATAGATAATGTTAGAAAAGAAAGAGAGGAACTGACTTCAGACACTATAATGATTTTAACAGATCATAAGAAAATAATATGAAGAACTTTAGGGATCTTTAAAAACTTTGGAGAACAATTGAGTAATATAAAAAAATAATAATAAAGACATATTTTTTTAAGACCTAGAACTTTATGGCAATATATTTCAAAACTCAAATAAAATAGACAAATTCTTAGAGGAATATAATTTATAAAAATGGGCACCGAAACAAATAATGTTATAATCAGCAAATATATTCAATCAGCAATTTAAAATCTACCCACAAAGAAAACAAGGCCCCAGAAGGTTTTACAGGCAAGTTTTATCAAACACAGGATAAAGAAACTATTTCATTTTATATATAATCTTCCTAGAGCATAAGAAAAGAAAGACTGCTTGGTAACCAATTTTGTAAGACTAATAAAAACCTCACACCAGGAAAGTCTAAAAAAAGGAAAATTACAGGCCAATCTCACTCATGAATAAAGACACAATACAACTGAAAAATAATTGATAAACCAAATACAGAAATATATTTTTTAAAAAATATGTATCATTATCAAGTTGAATTTTTCCAAGAAATTGGGAAAATTGGTTTAACATTAGAAAATCTGCTAGTGTAATTTGTCAGCTCAATGCATTAAAGGAGGCTCTTCATACAATTATCTTAGAGAATAGTGAGGCAGGGATGGGAAGGACGTGATAAAATTTAAGTTATTCCTGATTAAACGCCTACCTAACCCTGAACTCAGTGGAACTTTCCTAACCTGATAAAGGCCATCCAACGCAGAGCAGCCTTGATTCTTAGGAGGTGATACACTGGGAGGGTTCCTTCTCATATGAGGAACTACACAATGCTCTCCTCCATCCCTGCTTTTATTCAACCCTGTACTGAATGTCCCCAGCTAGCACATTAAAGCAAGAAAAAGAAATAAAGTATAAAAAAAATTGGAAGGAAGAAATGAAACCACCATTATTTGAATGTGATACAATTTTCTATACAGATCTGAAAGAACATATGGCAATGTGTTAGCATTAATAAGAATAGGAGAGTTGCTAGTTATAAGACTGCAGTGGACTGAAAGTTTGTGTCCCTCAAAGATTGTTGAAACATCCTAATCCCCAAGGTGATGGTGTAGGAAGTGGGGCCTCTGGGAGGTGATTAGATCATGGGGTGGACCCCCCAGGAATGGATTAGTGCCCTCACTAATGGGTCCCCATGGAATTCAGTGGCCTTTTCTAGCACACGACCATGTGAGGACTCAGTCAAAAGGGGATATCATAGCCGGGCGCGGTGGCTCAAGCCTGTAATCCCAGCACTTAGGGAGGCTGAGACAGGAGAATCGCGAGTTCAAAGCCAGCCTCAGCAATGGCGAGGCGCTAAGCAACTCAGTGAGACCCTGTCTCTACATAAAACACAAAATAGGGCTGGGGTTGTGGCTCAGTGGTCGAGTACCCCTGAGTTCAATCCTCAGTACCAAAAAAAAAAAAAAAAAAAAAAGGAGATATCAATGAACTTGAAGGTTGTCACCAGGCACTCTACCTGCCAGCTTTGATGGTGCACTTGCCAGGCCCAAGAGCTCTGAGAAATAATTTCTACTGTTCATAAACCATTCCATTTGTGGTATTTTGTTGTAGCAGCCTGAACAAACTCAGACAAAGTTCAATGCACCAATCAATTATATTAGTATATACCTGAGAACAGTAATATTTTAAAAGTAGATATCACTTAGTATTAGAAGAATAAACATGTATTAAAATCACAAAGTAGAACTGTCAACACCTTAAAATGACCAATGAGAGAAATGCAAGGTTCTACACCATGAAACACAACTTCCCATCCCCAGAGGGGTCCAGGGAGGGATTAGAAAAATAGAAATGCTCACACACTTATATGAAGAGTGTATCTGAGTTTTAAAAAATTTTGGAAAGTAATTGGGCAATATAAAAAATAATAATACAGACATTTCTTCTCAGACCTAGCAAATTCACTTCTAGGCACGCCCTATACTTCTAGTCTCTTACATTTGTGCTCCCAAGAGTTGAGTTCAAGGATGCTAATGTCAGAGTTGTAATAGCAAAAGAATTGCACGCAACCTAAATACCCATCCACAAGAGAACATTTAGACGGTGTATAGAATGTTACATACCAATGAAAAAGAATGAGGCTGATCTATCTGTACTGAAACGGAAAGGCATTACGTTAAGCAAAGAAAACCAAGCACCCACAGAAAATAAATATAGTATGATTTTTAAATTCCAAAAAAAATAATTATATATTTAGTATATGTTCAAATAAATATTTATTGAATACCTACTATGTGCCAGGCATGCTTATAGTAATTTTTGCCCACTTGAAGCTTAGAATCTAGGGTACATATATATGTACATACACACACACATGGACCTTTGAGCCTTATATGGACTGTGTATATGTCTGGGTACAGACAAAATCCTAGCAGAGTGCACACTAACTATGAGAGAAACTACTGAAGATGGATAACATTGCAGACATTCATACAATGAAATACTATACAGCAATTCAAATGAATGAACTTGATGGCTAGATAGCATCAAGCTATGGATGAGTGCTTTATGAGCTTTGGTTACCTACCTATTGTTGGCAGGCTCAGCTTCACCACTTGTTAAAATGGGAGTTACAAGAGTTAAGTTTATAAAGGGGTCAAGGAGACACAAGGCATCCCTGGACCATGGGTGACCTAGCCATACTTGTGGTTCTGGCTAGGGTTGCTGACTCAGATCCCACAGGCTGCAGTGCCTAGGTCCTCAGGAAATCAGTCCAATCTTGATTCCTGAAAGGCTCCCTGCCATGATAGGGAGGCTCCTTGGGGTTGCCCAAGTTCTGCTAGATAACTGGCTTCTGAAGGGAGGGTGAGCAATGGCTTCTGCAGCTGGAAGGATTTGCCAGAGAGCTTCCGGGCCATGGAGCACGTGCTCTGCTCTCCAATTTGCTTGCTGAGGGCAGACCCTAAATATCTTGGGGAGCTGATCAGACTGTTCCCCTAGGGTGTTATAACATCTTTAAAAAATTTTTTAATACATGTTTTTTAGTTGTCGATGGACCTTTATTTTATTTATTTATATGCAGTGCTGAGAACCAAACCCCCTGTCTGTCACATGCCAGGTCAGCACTATACCACTGAGCTACAACCCCAGGCCCTGTTATGACATCTTTAGGAGCATGGGAGGAAGGAATAGGGGACAATCTGTGCTTCCTTCTATGGGCAGGCAACAGCGTCTATTGCTGGAGAAAGGAAAAGAACGTGCTTTGAGTTGGACCATTAGTCAGCTCTGCACCAGCTCTGTCCCCTGGGCCCACCCGCTGCCCGGCTGCAGGATGCGAGGTCTGTCCAATCACCTCAGGGCGAGTCTGGCTAACCAGACACCCCTCTCCCACGCTGCCAGAGGACATAGCCAGGACAGCTGGGGCAGAGTGGGGCACCTTCCAACTCCTCGATATGGGTGACATGTGGACAGACAGGGGCTGAAGGTCAAATATTCCTGGCCCCAAGCCAATACATCAGGTGCTCATCACTTCCCAGGAATAGTGAAAGGAACATTTCCCAGACCCTCTAGATGAGAGGTGCCTTAAGTAATATTTATCACTTTGGAAAGTCAGGAGTTAGGTGCCTGGTGTCATCTCCTCAGCCCCAACTCTAACCTTGTCACCACCAAACTTTCTGCCTTCTAGATAAAATACAATGCTCCATCTTCCATCTTCAGGAAGAGCAGACTTCTGCTCTTTGGAGGGTTTGGCTGGAGATGACTTCACACGCAAACAAATTTCTTAGCAGTCGAACTTATACCAATGGGACCTGCACCACCACCCAGCTCCTCTCACCTTGACTACTAGGTGGTTCTGCAGACTCAGACTGGGGAGGGGTGTGGGGAGGGGAGGGCTGGGAGCTATAGCTCTGGGCATGTAAAAGAATGTCAGTCCTATCTTCTCTACCCGGCTGGCTTGGATTCAGTGAACCTGTAAAGGAAGCTATTTCCACAAAGATGTTCCTTCCCAGAAGTACTA
Source organism: Xerus rutilus (assembly GCA_028644305.1). Taxonomy (NCBI): domain Eukaryota; kingdom Metazoa; phylum Chordata; class Mammalia; order Rodentia; family Sciuridae; genus Xerus; species Xerus rutilus. The sequence continues at coordinate 23,393,707 of CM053412.1, read as the reverse complement.
AGGTGCCAACAGCCTGGAAGGCAGGCCTAGGAGAGAACGGCTTGAGACCCAGGCTCCTGAATCCCACACGAGCCGCAAGGCCTCCTCCTTCACCAGGTTGGGCAGTGGCTGAGCCTGGTTGTTATGCAAACATCTTAATGTTCATGTGACATTACAAATTTGGAAAGGGCTTTAAAATAATTTATATTCATAGACCTATAACTAATCAAAATATTGCACTGCTCCATAACTGTAGCCATCACTTTCATTGTTGTCCTTTTCCACTGCTCTTGACTAAGCAGGGTGTCACTGTGTTGGGGTTGGAGGAGGGAAAATAGCAATTAGGACATCTGTCCGGACCTCTGGAGTCTGGAGGCGGGGCTAACTCATCCATAAATAACATCAGACCTCTGTTATTGAAGTCTCTCGCAGGGAACTCAACCTCTAAAAATTTGCTGCCACCCATGGATCATCTGTAATATCTTGGTCACTGTACACACACAGTCATGAATGTCCACAATGTCTCTGAGAAGCAGGTACTATTGCCTCATTTTATGGTGGGGAAAACCGAGGAACTGAGAGGTGAAGCCACCCGCCCAAGGCCATACCACTAGTAAGATATGGTATGCAACCAGGTCTGCCTGACTCCAACACTTCTTGCTATGGCCCACTGTGCCTCTGACCTCCAAGGTGCCCAGACTCCTTAAAGCACCCCAGGAAATAAAGCCTAGAGTTAGGCATCTGCCACCCAGAGGGCCCAGTTTTACACCAGAATTGGTCACTTAGGACTCTGTTTTCTTCCTACCATTCCCGCTCCTGCACCTGACCCTGGAAAGATCAGAAGTAGCAGTCAGCAAGAGGGAGGGAGCGGGGCAGGGAGCAGAGATGTCGTGTGTCCCTGCTCTGCCGCAGACCCCAAGCCTGGGTAGGGGCTTGAGGTGGAAAGAGACTAAGGTTTGGCTTCTAAACTGAAGCTTGTGTTCTAAACTAGCCGGCAAGTTCAATAACTGAAAACAAAACCATCCATTAATACCCAGTGAGACAAGGAGAGGTGCCCAGGGTATGATTTAGGGTCTGGAAGAGCCCACAGAGGGGCACGGAAAATGGTGAAGTGACAACAGGAAAGCTCTTTGACTATCTCTCTATTGTCCCCAAGTGTGGCTCCCGGCATTAAGCATTGCAGTCCACGGCTACTGTGATGGCTGCTAGCTTCCTATTCCTGGCTGGGCAGCAGGCATGGGCTAACTCAGCCCCCAGCCAGCCAACTCTGCCCGTCTCTAACCCCTTAGATGGCCAGCCCCCTGAGGGCAGCACCTGTGTCCTCCCCTGTATCACAGCTCCTGCATTAGGAGACCCGCAACAATACCTGATCTATGAGCACACAAATGTCTAACCTACTGCCTTCACCCATTTGGGCTGCTATCATGAAACACCACTAGCTGGAGAGCTGAAAAAATAGAGTTCTGAAATCTGGGAGGACCAAGATCAAGGTACTGGCCGATTCTGCTCCTGCAAGAGTCCTCACATGGCTTTTGGCATGTGCACAGGGACACCTGTGCCTCTTCCTCTTTTTATGAGGGCATTTGTCCCATCTCAAGGGCCTCATCTTCAGGATCAAATCTAAGTATCATCACCTCCCAGAGGCCTCACCTCCAAATACCATCACTTTGGGGATGAGAGTTTCCACGCATGAATTTTGGGGAAATTCAAACATTAAATTCTTAGCAACTGCCAATCATCATTTGGAACTTCTTATTATTCATGTCACCTCCTATCCAATCTCCTTCTCTTTTTTGACACCTTTTCAATCAGTGGAGATGCCAACACACTTTAGGATGGTGAGGAAATTATGAAAAAACAGTGCAAACACTGTTTGAAAAGGTAAACTCTTGCAGGAGCCCAGACCAAGGTCAGGCCCAGGAGTGCCCCCACAGACCTATGTGAGAGCGCAGACCCAGGACTGCCCCTGCACAGAGTGGAGGTCCATGCTGTAGCTCCCTTCTTGAATCCATCTTGGGACACTGCAGCCATTGCCATAGCCCTACCCATGTAGTGGCCTCCACCTTGGCACAACAGACAGGGCCTAGAGGCAGCTGCCCACCACAGCTCAGCACAGCACAGTGCTGCATCTCTAATCAGTCAGTACAAAGCCACTGTAAGTTCCACCCTTCCAGCCCCATCTCTGAAAGTGTTTGCACCCATCTTGGGCCACCCTACTGCTATCTTGAGTTACCTCCACTACCACTGCCACCATCTTTAGTGGCAGTAGCATCCATCAGGAGACCCCAGCTGGGGACTGGAAGTGAACTCCAAGGTGAGGTACAGGTAATCTTTAGAGTCACTACAAGATTATAGGATAGAAACTGCAATACCTCAGATCAGCATTGCAAGAAAGAAAGACACATAATCAACATGAAAAAACAAGGGAAGAAAATGCCCCAAACAAACCAAGATACTACAATAATAGAATCCATTGACAGCACGGTTGATGAAATGTCAGAAAAATAATTCAGATAGACATAATTAAAATGATCTGGGAATTAAAGAATGACTTAAGCGAGCAAATACAGGCAAAAATTGTCCATTCCAACACAGAGATAAGACAGCAAATAAAGGCAACCATTGCTCACACCAACAAAGAGATAAGGAAGCAAATACAGGTAGCAAAACATTACTTCAAGAAAGAGCTAGAGATTGTGAAAAAAAATCAGAAATTCTTGAAATGAAGGAAACAATAAACCAAATAAAAAACTCAATAGAAAGCATCACCAACAGACTAGATCACTTGAAAGGCAGAACCTCAGATAATGAAGACAAAATGTACAATCTTGAAAATAAAGTTGACCACACAGCAAAAATGGTAAAAAACTATTAACAGAACATCCAAGAATTATGGGATAGCATCAAAAGACCAAATCTAAGATTTATTGGGATAGAAGAAGGCACAGAGTTTCAAATCAAAGGAATGCACAATCTCTTCAATGAAATAATATTAGAAAACTTCCCAAACATGAAGAATGAATTGGAAAATCAAATAGAAGAGGCTTACAGGACACCAAATGTACAAAAATTACAACAGATCTACACCAAGTTACATTGTAATGAACATGCCTAGCATACAGAATAGGGACAGAATTTTAAAGGCTGCAAGAGAGAGGAATCAGATTACATATAGAGGGAGACCAATTTGGATATCAGCAGATTTTTTCAACCCAGACCCTCAAAGCCAGGAGATCCTGGAACAACATATATACCAAGCTCTGAAAGAAAATGGATGCCAACCAAGAATCCTATATCCAGCAAAATTAAGCTTCAGATTTAATGATGAAATAAAAACCTTCCATGATTACAAAAGTTAAAAGAATCTAAAGAGAGAAAGCCTGCACTACAGAGCGTTCTTGGCAAAGTATTACATGAAAAGGAAATGATAACCAACAATGAAAAGATGCAAAGAGAAGAACTACACTAAAGGAAAGGCCAAACAAAGCAGAAACTAAAATAAAATACTAAAATAAATAAAAAATAAAAACCAAAAATAAACCAAAATGACCAGGAATACAAATCATTTTTCAATAATAACCCTGAATGTGAATGGTCTAAACTCATCAATTAAATGACATAGATTGACAGATTGGATCAAAAAAAAAAAAAAAGACCCAAAAATATGCTGCCTTCAAGAGAATCATGTCACAGGAAAAGACATCCACAGACTGAAGGTGAAAGAGTGGGAAAAAATGTATCATTCACATGGACCACGTAAACAAGCAGAGGTTTCCATCCTCATACCAGATAAAGTAGACTTCAAACAAAAGTTAGTGAAAAAGGATAAAGAAGGACATTTAATATTGCTTAAGAGAATCATACATCAACAAGATATAACAATTGTAAATATGCCCCAAACAATGGAGCATTTATGTATATCGAACAAACCCTTCTTAATACAAGAATCAAATAAACCACAACACAATAATACTGGGTGACTTTAACACACCTCTCTCACCACTGGATAGATCTTCCAAACACTAAACAAAGAAACCACAGAGCTCAATAAAACAATCAATAATTTAGACTTAACAGACATATAGAATATTCCATCCATCAATGAGTGAATACACTTTTTTTCTCATATAGAATATAATATTCTATATGTATTCTTTCTGGTATTAAGAAGGGTTTGTTTGATATACATAAATACTCTAGTAAAATTCATGATGAAAAAGGAAATATAATGACAGACACTATTGAAATATAGAAAATAATTAGAAACTATTTTGAAAATGTATACTCTAGTAAAAAAGAAAACCCCAAAGACACAGACAAATTTCTAGAAACATATTACCTACCCAAACTGAACCAGAAGGACATACACAACTTGAACAGATCAATTTCAAGCAAGGAAATAGAACACACCATCAAAAGCCTACCAATCAAGAAAAGCCCGGGACCAGACAGATTCTCTGCTGAGTTCTACAAGACCTACAAAGAATAATTAACACCAATACTCCTCAAATTATTCCATGAAATAGAAAAGGAGGGAATCTTTCCAAACTCATTCCATGAGGCTAGTATCACCCTGATACCAAAACCAGATAGAGACACATCAAAGAAAGAAAATTTCAGACCAATATCCCTGATGAACATAGATGCAAAAATTCTCAATAAAATTTTGGCAAATTGCATACAAAAATGTATTTAAAAGATAGTGCACCATGATCAAGTGAGGTTCATTCCAGGGATGCAAGATCTGTTCAACATACAGGATCAATATACGTAATCCATCACATCAATAGACTTAAAGATAAGAATCATATGATTATACCAATTGATGCAGAGAAAGCATTTGACAAAATACAGCACCATTTCATGTTCAAGACACTAGAAAAACTTGGGATAATAGGAATATACCTCAACATTGCAAAAACTATCTAAGCAAAATTGAAGGCCAACTTCATCCTAAATGGAGAAAAATTGGAAGCATTCCCTCTAAACCTGGGAATAAGACAGGGATGCTCTCTTTCACCACTACTATTCAACACAGACTTTGAAACTCTAGCCAGAGCAATTAGACAAAAGAAATTAAAGGGATACGAGTAGAAAAAGAAGAACTCAAACTATCATTATTTGCTAACAACATGATTCTATTCTTAGAGGATCCAAAAAATTCCACCAGAAAACTTCTAGAATTAATAAATGAATTCAGCAAAGTATCAGGATATAAAATCAATACCCATAAGTTCAATGCATTTCTATACATCAGTGATGAATCCTCTGAAAGAGAAATTAGGAAAACTACCTTATTCACAATAGCCTCAAAAAAATATATACTTGGGAATCAATTTAACAAAAGAAGTGAAAGACCTCTACAATGAAAACTATAGAACACTAAAGAAAGAAATTGAAAAAGATCTTAGAAGATGGAAAAGTCTCCCATGCTCTTGGATAGGCAGAATCAATATTGTCAAAATAACCATACTACCCAAAGTGCTATATAGATTGAATGCAATTCCAATTAAAATCCCAACATCATTCCTTATAGAAATAGAAAAAGGGGGCTGGGGTTATGGCGCAGTGGTAGTATGCTTACCTAGCACGTGTGAGGCACTGGGTTCAATTCTCAGCACCACATTAAAAAAAAAAAAAAAAGATATTCTGTCCACCTACAACTAAAAAATAAATATTAAAAAAAAGAAACAGAAAAGGCAATTATGAAATTCATTTGGAAAAATGAGAGACCCAGAATAGCCAAAGCAATCCTTAGCAAGAAAAGTGAAGCAAGGGGCATCACAATACCAGACCTTAAACTATACTACAAAACTACAGTAACAAAAACAGCATGGTACTGGCACCAAAATAGTTATGTAGACCAATGGTACAGAATATAAGACACAGAGACAAACCCACATAAATACAATTATCTTATCCTAGACAAAGATGCCAAAAACATACATTGGAGAAAAGATAGCCTCTTCAACAAATGGTGCTGGGAAAACTGGAAATCCATAGCAGTAAAATGAAACTAAACCCCTATCTCTCACCATGCACAAAACTCAACTCAAAGTGGATCAAGGACCTAGGAATTAGACCATAGGCCCCGTGCCTAGTATTAGAAAAAGTAGGCCCGACCCTTCATCACGTTGGATTAGGCCCCAACTTCCTTAAGAAGACTCCTAAAGTGTAAGAAATAAAAGCAAGAATCAATAAATGGGAGGGATTTAAACTAAAAAGCTTCTTCTCAGCAAAAGAAACAATCAATGAAGTGAACAGACAGCCCACATTCTGGGAGCGAATTTTTGCCACCTATACATCAGATAGAGCATTAATTCTCCAGGATATATAAAGAACTCAGAAACTTAATAACAAAAAAATAAACAACCCAATCAATAAATGGGCCAAGGAGCTGAACAGACACTTCTCAGAAGATATACAATTTATCAACAAATATATGAAAAATTGCTCAACATCTCTAGCCATTAGAGAAATGCAAATCAAAACTAAGATTTCATCTCACGCCAGTCATAATGGCAGTTATCAAGAATACAAACAACAGTAGTGTTGGCAAGGATGTGGGAGAAAGGGCACATTCATACATTGCTGGTGGGACTGTAAATTGGTGCAAGCAATCTGAAAAGCAGTATGGAGATTCTTAGAAAACTTGGAATGGAACTACCATTTGACCCAGCTATCCCACTCCTCGATCTATACCCTGAAGACTTAAAATCAGCATACTAATGCTGTAAAGTAATGCAGCTACTTCAATGTTTATAGCAGCTCAATTCACAATAGCTGAACTGTGGAACCAACCTAGATGCCCTTCAATAGATGAATGGCAGAAACTGTGGCATATATACACAACGGAATATTACTCAGCATTAAAAGAGAATAAAATTATGGCATTTGCAGGTAAAAGGATGGAGTTGGAGAATATCATGCTAAGCAAAGTAAGCCGAAGGCCAAAAAACCAAAGGCCAAATGTTCTCTCTGATAAGTGGATGCTAATCCATAATGTGGGAGGGGGCATGGGAAGAAGGGAGAAACTTTGGTCAAAGGAGAGGCCGGGGAGGGGAGGGAACGTGCGGGCAGGAAAGATGGTGGAATGAGATGGACATCATTGCCCTAGGAAAATGTATGACTGCACATATGGTGCAACTCTACATCATGTACAACCAGATAAATGAAAAGTTGTGCTCCATTTGTGTACAATAAATCAAAATGCATTCTGCTGTCATGTATACCTAAGTAGAATAAATAGATTTAAAAATAAAATTTTAAAAAAAGTAAATACAGGAAAAAAAAAGAAAAAAGCCTGAAAAGGCCAAGAATGGATGATCAAAGGAGTCTATGGGACTGGATGGAAACTGTGGCAGGAGAACCCTCTCCTGTCTCCCCAAGGAGGCAGAGACACTAGTCTCAGGATCAGCCACAGCCATCCAGAGCTCTGCCATGCTTTTCAATCTTTTTTAAAACAACTTCTCTGAGAACAATGAAATGAAACAAGCTGGGGATCTGGGCTCAGGGTGGCAAGGTTTCCTAGGCGAGGTGCAGGGCTGGCCTGGTGCAGGGCTGGCCTGCTGCAGACTCTGTGAGAGTCATTAGGAGGATGCAGCCTTTACCTCCCTGGGGAAGGGTGAGCAGGTTGCTCCCCGCTTCAGAATGCGCTGCCCTCTGGGAACCAGGAAGGGGACATGAGCAGACGCTTGGAGAGGTACTAGGCAGTCTGCAGGTGCATGAGCACACACCAGCCCAGAATCCAGAATTAATCATCTGCACAGACACAGTGGGCAGATGGGAGGGAGTTGCAGGGAAGGAGTCACAGCAGCTGAGACAGTTGCTAAATTTAGCCTGGTCCCCAAAGCAGGACTTAATTAAATTAATTCTGCACCCCCATCCCCACCTGGAGGCCCCATTCCCAGGTGTGGTTTTTTGTTTTGTTGTGTTTTTCCTGTTTCTTGCTTGGCTCCCATTATAACATGGGCCTCCAAACACTGATCCCTTGACAGGTGGCCCCAGGCCAACGCCTCTGGTGTGGGTGCTGGGAAGGAAATGCAATTCCCAGCTGTCCCTGGTTCTGCTGTAACACTAGGTGAAGCCCCCAGCAAGGCCATTGGCAAGGATTTGCCAGGCTCACTATCTGCTGAGCTGGACCTGGCTCTCAGCTGTCCCTCACCTTCAAATGAGGCAGAGGCCCCACATTAGGACAAGTGTTTACCACCCTGCCCCACCTCCTGCTTCCATGCAGCCAAGGCTGGTCTTTCCCAGTCACTGTCCCCTGCAAGACAGTTGTTCCAGCTGATCTTACTATACCCCAAGGGAGTGGCAGAGAAGGCCATAAGGGCTTCATGTGTCTGCTGAGAGTTATGAGTTCCTGAAATTTCAACCCTTTGGAATCTGTAATTTCCCCTATATGCACCACCCTGAGAATCCCGCTTTTCCTTTTCATTTATACAACTTCATCAACTGAATAGGAATCAGGAGCCCTGAGGTTCCCTTACCCGCTGCAGCTTGCAGCAGGACAGGGACAGAATGTGTCCCTGGGCATCTTCTCCCCTGGCAACAGGAGAGGGGAGGGCTCATGCCAGGGCCCAGCACCACGGCAGCCCCTCAGAAAGCTCTCCTGAGTGGAGCCTGCCTGCAGAAGGCTGCTCTCAGAAAGAGCTCCTCGCTGGGGGACGCTGGAAGGGTCTTGGCTCACAGGCCACCACCAAGTGCCCAGGATGCTTTCCAGTAAGCAGGAACCCATTCTCTCCTTGTCTCCTTTTTTATTGTTGTCTAAGGTCTCTGCTTTTGTTTTCCGCTCCTGTAAGTGTTGGAAAATATTGATGGCATTTGCAAAAATTAGGTAATACAGGCACACAGTAGAACATTCAAAAAGCAGGAAAGGACAAAGAGTGACAGAAGTCCTTCTGCAGCGCAGGCCTCTGCCCTCCGTGGCCTGCAGGCATGTGTGCACAGAGCACTTCAGAGCGCTCCTTCTCAGGGTAGTGCCCTTCTCTACGAACTGCCCGCGCCTTGCTCTTTTTCTCCTACATTTTTAACTATACAGTATTCCAAAGCCATTGGAAAATAGGCACATAACAACCCTCCAGCATCATCATATCTTAACATGATGTTGTTTTTACCTTGGGTTTTATTTTTGGAAATACAATGTTACAGGTCTGGCTGGGGCCCCGGGGCCCTGTTTCCACTCCTCCGCCCTCCCTCTCCAGAGAAGCTCTCGCATGATTGGCTGTTTATTGTCCCTAACTTTTCTGCTTGTCTCACTCTCTCTCCAAGCCCCCAGTCCCCAAGGAAACCCCTTCTGGGCTGGGCTGGGTCACTGTCACTGGCCTATGGCTCGCACTTCAGGTATGTCCCTGTCGCTTAATGAACAAGGTGCTGTTAGAGCAGGCTTGGCGTCACTGCCGCCCTGGGCAATCGCAGGGTGTTTTAAACCTCCTGGACTCCCAAACAGCACTGTCCTCTTCAGTCAGAAGTCCATTACAAGTGGCATACATCACAGCTAAAAATCAATGCCCGCCAATGTCCCTGCAGGAAGGCAGAAACGGTAACTTCATGAATTCTCTTTCTGTTTACATGCTTATTAGAAAGAGAAATTGTGGACTGGGGATGTAGCTCAGTGGTAGAGGTGCTTGTCTGGCATGCACACAGGGTGCTGGGCTTGGCACTGGGGGAAAAAAAGAAGGAAGGAAGGAAAGGAGGAAAGAAAGAAAGGAAAGAAAAAAAAGCAAGGACAAAATGTCACTGGGGCTGATGGGGCTGGGTCAGGCTCTCTACCACCTCAGTCCTGTGGTCCTGTATGAAAATTGTGTGCCTTCCTTAGGGAAGGCCAGTGTCACATGTCTGCAAAATGCAAACTCCATCTTGTCTTCGTGGTCACTAAGTTTAAAATATCAAGGCAAGGGCTGTATTTGCTGACTACCCTGAGTGTCCTGTTGTAACTGGAGCTGGGCACACCCCGCCTCTCCTGGTGAGATGGCAGCAAACGCCTGTGTGGTGGGCAGGGGCTCTGAAGGGAGCCCGTGCTATTCCTGGCTGTGCTCAGCCCACCCATCCTGACCTGCACCTCCATGTGGGGACTCTAGCCCACAGGGACTCATGGGTAAGCTCCACAGTGCTGTTCCCAGGTTCATCCCCTGTGCCTTCCTTCTGCTGATGGCCTAGACCAACTCCATGCCACACCACACTCAGCTGAGGGCACCTCCAAGATTATGCCAGTCCCACATTCAGCATTACCAAATAAGGCAGCTGAGACCAGAGCCAGGGAGCCAGTGTCTCAGGGTGCCCAGCAAGCTGACCCCTAAGTCCCCCAGAAGGATGAGTCTCCCTTAGCAGGACCAGGCCACAGCACATGTGGGCCCGGTTTGGGGGCTCCTTTCCAGTCTCTGGGCCTGTCCTGGACCTTTTCTTGCTGCACCCATGCTCCTAGGCTCCCAGTGGCTCTGCAGACCCATCACAGAGACCTGGGGCTCTTCTCAGAAGACAAGCAGTGACTCTGTGCTGCGCACTTTGGGTAGCTGTCATCCAGTGTCCATGAGTCTCAGAAGTGGGGTAGAAGCCTTCTCCCCACCCTGCTTAGCCTGAGGTGTTTTCTAACACACAGATGTGAGTGTCCAGTCCTACCTGTCTCAAAGACATGCCCCAGCAGTCTGGAACCTAGATGGACAGGCAGGGCACATATCAGAGGGCCCAGGACAGCAAGGCAGGGGTCTGGAAAACCAGGTGTGGACAGGTGTCACTTGGCACCTGGGATGAATGGCAGGGGGAATCAGAGGCAAGGGGTAGGCCATCTGGGGACTGTGATGTGTGACCCTCTCCAAACACGACACTCAGCACTCAGGAGGGGAAAGACACGCATCCCACAGTCCCAGGTGAAGGGTTGTACTGCCCTCAGACACACTTCATCCTGGGCTCCCTCGCTGCCCTGGTGCTGACAAAAAAGGTTTTGACCTGTGTGTATCCATCACTTCATCTGACCCTCACAACAGCCAGGGAAGTGGATGGAAAAATAGATATTCTTGGCCTCTTCTTGCATAGATTTGAGGAAAAGAAGGGGAGTAACAGAGGAGGTGAAGAGACGAGCGGGATCTGAATGCGGATCTCCTCAACCTCAGGCTTGGTTCCCCCCGACACCCTCCCCCAATCCAAGGGGGCGGAGCCAGGGAGCTGTGGCTGGGAGGCGCCTTGACACAAGATGTGGGTCAAAGAGGAACACTGTCCGTCTCTCTGCAGCCAGGGGAGTAGGAATCAGCCAGGTGACAGGGAGGAAAGGGAAGCCTGGGAAGCTACAGAGAAGACAGAGAACAAGGCCACAGCACATGTGGGACAGAGAGGCCACTGGGAGGAAGGAGAGGCTACAGGAAGCACCAGCAAGACCCTGTAGGACCCTGTAGGCAGAGGGAGGTCCAAATCTTTGAGGAAGTGAAGATGCTTAGAGCATAAATGTCACATGTATTTTTCTGCACATTAATATTATCTGACATTAGATATATATTTTTACACCACACCTATACCCCAAATGGATTTGTGGCTACATATGAAAAATAGATATTATAGGCTAAGAGGATCCACAAAGGTCACTTGTGGGATGAAAGAAGTGCTCTCCAAGGGTTAAATGCTTAGGAGGCTGGCGAGGCCTCATTCTTCGGGACACTCTTCCTAGGTGGTCTAGGGTGGGCCTAAGGCTCCATACTGCAAGCAGCAGAGCTGGTGGCAAGGGCTAGAGCAGAGCTTCCAAGATTGCTGTGCATTAGGGTAACCGGGGCAGCTCTAAGAACAGAAAGATGACTGAGCCTCGTCAACCAAATTAGGCTCAAAGGTTATGTCAGTCATCATCCTGGCAAGTGAGCTGTGAACACAGTCTCTCCCTCTGAGAGTTTTACCAGCAGGGAGCATGCAGGCTCCGGAGCAGGACAACAGATGTGTCCACCCAAAGTAGAAACCATCTGCTGTCAGAGCCAGACACCTGATTTAACCCTTGTTTTACAGAGTTCTTGAGCTCCCACAGCGGGTGAGTGGCAGGGTCAGGACCAGAGCCCTGTCCAGAAGTGGAGCGCTCTCTGCAGTCCTCATGTAGGTCAGAAGCAGGAGGGCCCTCCAAAAGACCAAAGGCTAGGTGGGGAGGGCCGGGAGGTGCTGCAAATGCTGAGAGACATTGCTGTGGTCCCCCAATAGTTTAGTTTTCAGTGCTGGAAAATTAATCTTCAAATCCACATGCTAATGGTATTTGGAGGTAGGGCTTCTGGGAGGTAATTAGGATTAGATGATGTCATGAGGGTAGGGCCCCCTGAAGGAATTGGTGGCTCTGTAAGAAGAGGAAGAGAGACCAGAGCCAGCACTCTTTCTGTCTCTGCCATGTTTTCATTCAGCAAGAAGACCCTCTCCTAACGCTCCTGCCATGCTCCTGGGCTTCCACCTCCAGAACCACGAGCTACATAAACTTCTATTCTTTTTTTGGTACCAGGAATTGAACCCAGGGGAGATTAACTGCCGAGCCACACCCCCAGCCTTTATTTATTTATTTATTTATTTATTTATTTATTTTGGTACCCGGGATTGAACTCAGGGGCACTCGACCACTGAGCCACATCCTCAGCTGTATTTTGTGTTTTATGCAGAGACAGGGTCTCACTGAGTTGCTTAGTGCCTCACCATGGCTGAGGCTGGCTTTGAACTCAATTCTCCTGTCTCAAGCCTCCCAAAGTTCTGGGATTACAGGCATGCGCCACTGCGCCTGGCTCCTTTTTATATTTTATTTAGAGACAAAGGCCAAAGCTAAGTTGCTTAAGGCCTTACTAAGTTGCTGAGGCTGGTTTTGAACTCACAGTCCTTCTGCCTCAGCCTCCCAAGCCACTGGGATTATAGGCATGTGCCACAACGCCCAGCATAAACCTCTATTCTTTATAAATTAGTCTGTAATATTCAGTTATAGCAACAGAAAACAGATGAATACAGATATCTAGAAAGGAAATGGATGAAAAAAACTGTTGGAGAGGAAAGTAAAGGAGGCCACCCCCAGTTCCTTTCAAACCACATGATTTCTGCAGTGGCTGCTTTGACCACATGAGACAAACTTGAACGGCTGCTATAAAGTAACAGACAGGGAGAGCTGCCTAGGAGTTCAGCAAGGGGACCAGAGAGCCATTACTAGGACAGGATGGATCAGCCCACAGGTCAGCTTGGCTCCAAAGCAAGGGCCTTCTGGGGATGAGAACATGCATCTGAGAGGAAGTAGGCTGGAAGTCTGGGCCTGGATGTTAGGAAGTTTCCGGAAAATAAAAAGAAACATATTTAACCATCTACTGCAAATGCCCTCTGAGGACCCAGTAATGTTATTTACTGGTCATGAGCAAGGAATGTCATTGTCAGTCTGTTGTTACACCCAGACACCCATGACAGATGAGGAAGGGAGGAAGGGACAGGGAATGTTCAGCCAGAAAATAATCAAAGGACAGGACAGGGGGCCACTGGCACTGCCAGAAGGGCTGTTTTTTGTGCAGACAGGGAGGCTGCAGAAAGCCATGACAGGTGGCTGGGAGTGGAGGTGGGGCGGTGGAGTAGGTGTAGAATGAACTTCCCAACAATTAGAGCTACCTAGAGTGGAGCTGCGTGCCTTCCAGCACAGTGAGCCCAGGGCTGGGTACACCTGAGTGGAGACTCATGGCTGCTGTCATGGATACAGCGGAAGAGAAGCATTAGGTATTTTCTGCCAGATCTCAGATGACGTGGCCTCCTCAGAGTGAGCCTCTTATTTATCATTGCTCTATGATTCTGTGGGTGTGGAAGGACTGGGGATGGGGCAGTGAGCAGAGGTGCTCCCCTTAGCTCCCCAGGGTGAGGAAGGCCATGGTAACCAGCCTGGAGACGAGCCAGAAGTTTTATCAACCAGTAGGAGCACCTGATGGATAGAACTCGAGGGAATAAAAACAGCTCAAAGGGGTCTTCAGACAGCTCTTATCCCACCACAGAGGAGGGGCTCTAAATCTGGCCATGGCCTATGGGGAAGCCAATGTCCAGCCCCATGATTTCCAAGAATTCTCCTCATTTACCTTTACTTCTAATTTCCAGCTTCTATGGAATTCCCATCTCTCCCGCCAGAGTTGAGGCTCCCCCTTCATCTCTATCCTATAAGTCCTTACAGAAGACCCAGCCCCATCGTTTGGGCCTCCCTTGTCCTCCAGCATCAGGCACACAGGCCAAGGGTGGAGAGTAGAAACCAATGGAAGGACAGGTTTTTTTGGGAGCGGCACTGTCAGGACTTTTAAACTGAAGGGCAGATGGCTCCTGTACCTCCACCTTCCTTGGCCAGTTTCCACCAACTCAGTCCCAGCCTGGGGACAGGGCCTGGCATTTCTCCATCCTTTTAATGGCAGTCCATGCTTGGATTTTTTATGATTTAGATATAAGGTGGCCCCCAAAAGCTCATGTGTGAGACAGTGCAATAAAGTTTAGAGGTGAACTGATTGGGTTATGGGAGTTTTAAACTTAACCAGTCTATAATCCCTGATAGTGATTAACTGAGTGGTAACTGTAGGCAGGTAGGGTGTGGCTGGAGGAGCTGGGTCCATGGGGGTGTGCCCTTAGGGTCTATACTTTGTCCCTAGTGAGGGCAGCACCCTCTCTCTCTGCTTCCTGGTGCCCATGTTCTGACCTGCGTCCTCCACCACACTCTTCTGCCATGATGTTCTGTCTCACCTTGGGCCCAGGGCAATGGAGCCAGCCATCTGTGGACTGAGACCTCTGAAATCGTGAGCCAAATAAACTTTTCCTCCTCTGAAATTGTTTTTGTAAGGTCTTTTGGTCACAGCAGTGAAAAAGCTGATTAAAACAGATTTACAAAGAGGACTTCTCCCCACCCCTGCCCTCAAGCCTTCATCTCTCACCCAAACGACCCACCAAGGTAGTTCTTAAAAGAAAGCAGCTCCTTCACTTGGAGAACACTAAGGCCAGAAGGCAAAATAATAATTTTCCACTCTCTCCAACCGTTCGATAACAGAACGCTGGCTATGGCAAGCCAGATTGATGTCTACTCTCTCTGGTGAACCTGCATGGATTGACTGAATGTGGATGTTCAAATCTGAACTTGAACCTCTCAGGTGGGTTTTCAAGCCATCTCTCCACAAAGGCCTTTCCCAAAAAACCACACTCCACAGCTGATTTTCAGTTCTGCTAGAGGCCTGAGCAAGTTCCAGCAAAGCTATTGATCGAGAAGGGTCTGTGGACCATTATTTGCAGTTCTGTTCTTTGGATCTGGTCTGCAACTGCATCCTCTGGCTTGGATTTATCAGGAACAAAACTCCCTTTGCAACTCCAGAGCCTATGGTCCATGTGGAGTCTCATTTTCAAAGCTTTTAGGCCCATTAGTGTTCACAGTGGGTAGGAATAAGGCAAGAAAGTGCAGTGACACACACCTGTAATCCCAGCAGCTTGGGAGGCTGAGGCAGGAGGATCATGAGTTCAAAGCCAGCCTCAGCAACTCAGTGAGGCCCTAAGCAACTCAATGAGACCCAATATCTAAATAAAATATTAAAAAAGGGCTGGGGCTGTGGCTCAGTGGTTAAGTGCCCCTGGGTTCGATACCCACTACCAAATAAAAAAAAAAGGTTGAGGGGGCCTGAAGGCTGGCCAGGTCAGCTGTCTCAGTGCAGGCAAGGCAAGTCAGGCCACTAAAGCTCCTCCCTGCCCACCTTTTCTGTCACTAACAGTGCCGGGGTACACCTGTGCAAGAAGACCAATTTCTAACCCCTGAGGAGGGCACAGCTCTGAATTTCTTGACTGCAGACCTCAACTGCCAGAGCATTTACTTTTTCAATCTTGCCTTTTGACCTGCACTCTCCTTGTAAGACAGAAAGTCCATTTGAACAGTCTGTGTCTAAAGTTCCAAAAATATAAGAGAAAGTCAAAACAGGCAATCAGCTCACAATTGTCAATACTCCCCAACCTCCCAAACTCCCTTTGAGGGGAGCACAAGGCTTTTTAGTACCTCCGGCACTGGAGCTGGAACTCAGGGCCTCCCACATGCGAGGCAAGTGCTCTGCAAGCGAGCTGCGTCCCCAGTCCCCCAGACTCTTTCAATCTCCAGGATCTACAAGGCTTAGCCAGTGAGAAGTAAATCCTGAGTAGGCAAAGTGCCATGTGGTGTGACGGCAAGGCTCGGGGACGGCCTCTGCCTCCCCAATGCCTCAGCAGCTTGTGAGCAGATTCCTGACTCTCTACAAGTTCATTCCTGTAGCATAAGGCGTTGACCCTGTTAAAATACCAACCACCTTGCAAGGGATGAGGCTTTTGAGTTGATCTTGGCCTTGAGAGTGGAGGTAAGAACAGAAGAGCTCAGAGCTAGGCTTGCCATAAGGTTGGAGATCAGAGCCCAGGGTGGCCGAGAGGAGGGAGGCAACAGGGTAGAAGCCAGATGGACAGGGACAAGTTCTATGGCTCAGGTGGCACATGACCGCTACTCCAGGTGAAGGTCCTTGATTCCAGGCTTGGGTCCACTTCCACTCTGCTCTGTGAACTTGGTTAACTCATTCCTTGGGCATCTGTGTCCCCTTTGCCAAGCGAAACCAAAAAACAATCTTATCTCATTCCTTGCAAAATCAAGGGTAGCTTGACTATTCTCTTTGTAGGAAAATGGTTTGGTGATATGAGTGCCAGGTACTGTTCTAAGCCTTTAACTTGCACTAATTCATGTAACTCTTTAAAAGATTCCAGAAGTCAGAGCAATGACCATGCTCATGGTGCAGATGAAGACCTTGCCACAACCAGCCCAGGGTCCCCCAGTTAAGTGAGTGGCAAGGTCAGGAATGGACACAGGACATCTGTCCAGAATCCACACTTTAGTCATTCTGCTTTGTGTGTAGGGAGCTCCAAACACAGAGTATGTGCCAGGCTATCTGAATCATGCATTCTAGTCCAGTTCACCAGGGAAGCGCCTTGTGTGGCCCCATGCGGGCCCAGTCACAAACAGGGGAAGCCTCCTCTGGGCCTTTTAACAAGAGTGCTTAATCCACTGAGACCAGAGTAACTGCCCAAATCCATTTTAAGGCCGCTCCTAGGACAGATTGTATGCTCTGAAGCACAGCAAGCACCTGTTAAACAAGAGGGCCTTGCTGGATTCACTCTCGATGCCCAGACTTCTTCCGAATCCCCTTTGAGACAGGGCTGGTTTGTGCTAAACCAGCTGACACTACAGGGAGGCATGAGGCACCCAGAGCCTTTGTTACCTTTAATTATGTGTTCTCTCATTGATTGATCGATTGATTTTTCTCCCCCGAGTTGCAGAAGCCGGAGATCCTGCTCCCCAGGTGCACGGGGTCTGCTACTGAAATTATAACAAGCACTAAGCAGGCGCAGCACGCCATTCCAGGCCTGCAAGACCGCCACCAGCTCCCTGTCAAACCTCAAATTGATTCTGAAATTGCTTTGAGGACATAAAGTGGCGAACAATTTGAAGTCCGTGTAATTATCTGAGCGGCTGTTGCTGGGTGCGGCCATCAGGACCTGAGCCCCTCTGAAGAGGCCAGAGCTACCTCAAACGAAAAGGTTGAAGAGTTGTTGAGGACCTCACACGGGAACAGACCGGCTCCCGGAACAGTTCCCCAGTCAGAGGACTAAAGTGAGACTGTGCCGTGAGTGAAATGAAAGGCCTATCTTTGGAAAAATCCACCCATCCACAGCTTTACGAAAACTGTTCATAATCAACTGAGTGTCCCTTGAGTGCCTGCCAGGCCCCAGCGCCTTGAGACAGTGGTGGGCAAACTAAGAGATAACACCCCTCGTGGGTGCTGTGTAACCTGAGTGGAGAGAAGTAACATAGAGACATGTTAAATATTAACACGTGATTCAGTTTAAGACAGGAAGTGCTAATATCCACATAAGAGATACTCAGAGCTGACAGTCACAAGGAGCTGGTGAACACAGGCCTGTGGCTGGGTGCTCTTCACAGCCTCCATCGCATGTTCTTGGAACTGCCTAAGGGTCTGGTACCAAGAGGGAAACTGAGTTTTGGTGAGTTTATATCACTTGCCCAGGCTCCCCAGCCCCCAAGGTGGCAGGTACATTCATGACTCATCCACCGGAAACAGGAAGAAAGCCAAGGCCGCTGCTATGCAGTCCCAGCTCACCCAAGTTTTTGAAAGGGCAATGCTCAGAAACACATTCAAGAAGGAAGAAAACCAGAGTCTGCACTCAGGGCATCACCATGGTTGCAATCCCAAGGTTTTATGACTGAACAAAATTAGTTCCAAATCGACATTCCAACTTAACACAGTCTCCATGTCCGCAACATCTCAAATCCACATTTTTACCAAGAAATGTGTCAAAGGGACAGTCACAGCCTCTGGTGCAGAGATGCCTACTTTCATGGGCATGTGAGTAGATGGCCTTCCTTGGCCTGCTGTGGGTGTCCCTAGCCTCCTGAGGTCTCCTCTTAAGATTCCTCCTGACCCCCACATGGCGAGTAGTCCCCACAGTCCAGACTCTGAGCTGCAGCTGGGGTAAATCTGCAGCACACCAGCTGCTTCTGGGAAACAGGAAACTCATTCTGTTCCATTACCTTATTTTTTATTGCAATAAATATATACAACATAAAATTTACTATTTTAACCATATTTAAATGTACAGTTCAGTAGCAATGAGCACCACCATCACTACCACCATCTCCAGCACTTTCAGTATCCCCAGTCAACCTGGTGGCTGGGAATGGGTGTTAAGAAATATCTGTTGGCTTAATGAACAGTCTAGTATCCAGGTACCTAGCAGTTCCTTGGCTGACACAGAGTTCCATATAGCTGTAAAACCCTGATACGCTTATCAGATCTCCTCTGCTCACCCTCAAAGAGTGACCATTCAGCACCAGCTTAGCAACTCCTTACCCAGACCCCCTCCACCCTGGCCACACACAGAGGAAGAGACAGGCACAGGGCCAGAGCCCTGGCACCCCCTCCCTAGGACCAGACGTTCATTTTATTCGGTACCAATTGCAAAACACAACAGAAAAGCCAGCTTTTTGGAGCTCAGCATTAAAAACCAACAGGAATGAGCTACAAAGGAAAATGGGCGGGTACCCAGAACAGATATGCCCTTTGCACTGGAGCCTATGAGGCAGGCAGCGTAAAAATGCGAGTCCGCATTCTCGGGAGCAGGCCTGGCAAGAGGTGATTTGCCAACTATCTGCCACCTCCTTCCCACCTTCCCTCCACTCTCCCACCCCACCCTCCTGAGGAATCTCAGGCCTGGCACGAGAAACAAACAAGGGGTTTTACTGTCCCTGTAATTGCTCCAAATCCCATTAATTACACGGTAAGCCTTCAACAATGGACCGGGCGGCCTGCCTTAACACAAGCCTGGCTTGGGGCAGATTCTGGGGCCTGCAGGGCCTCAGTTTCCACCACTCTAAAAGGAGGGATTGGAGAATGCTAAGCCTCTTCCAAGCAACCCATTCTGTGACCCAGTGGCCTCCTCACGTGCCTGAAAGCACTTCCACACTGTCACCCTAAAATATCAAGACAATGTCTACAAAGATGGCAGGCTGGACCCTCAGAACTTTCTTTCCTAGTTGAAAAGGACTTGCCCAGGCCAGGGGCTGGTGAGGACTCATGCCCAAATGGGCTCACAAGTCCCAGGCTCTCAGGCCAGAGCCCTTCCAACAAGAGCCACTTGGTGTATTTATTGCTGCCAGAGATTTCTAAGCAATTTATAAGGCCACTTAAAATTAAACTGCCTTTAAATTCTGCCACCTTCCTTGGCAAGAACAGGTATGCCTTACACTGTGCAAATGACTGTCCGGAAGCCACACAGAGACTACAATTTGGGTATTTTTTTTCTTTTTCTTTTCTTTTGTTTTTTAATGTAGCAGGGACTCCTACAATGAATTCTTTTTAAAAGGAATTGTCCTCGTGATGCACTATCAAGCTATCCCTTTTCTGTACACTGGTTTTGCCTGAAGCAGGAGGTGCCCATAAGACAATAGCAAGTTATGGCCACAAGTACCCACATCACCGATCACGAGGCCACATACACACCCTCAAGCTTACTATATACAAACAAGGGCACTCGTCCAGTTGATCTGGTCTGACCTGCACCCCCACTACACTCCTTGTCCCCCAGGTCTCCCACCAGAAAGGAGGCAGGAGGTCCAGAGTAAGGCCAGCTTCTTGGCTCTGCCTTCCCAGCTATTGTCCTTTAAGCAGGGTTCTGCTGGCATTCAGAGCAGGACAGTTCTCTGCTGTGGCTATGTCTACCCTCGGCCAGTAAATGCTAGATTTCTCCCCACTAGATTTTCTCTCCACCCCACTAAGCATCGTGACAACCAGCCCTTCACTTCTCTCCAGTATTTTCAAACATGATCCAGGGCCAGTCTGTTACATGCCCAGGCTGGCCAGAGTCCTGCCTTTGTTTCTCCATGGGCACCCTCCAACTCTCCTGCCAGCCTGGGGCTGCCCTGAACCTTAGCCATTAGTCTGGGTTCTCATGGTCAGAGTCCCCAGCCTCCTATCAATGGAGGGGAAAAACTTGTTTTACCTACCAAACCATCATGCATTAATATTTTTGTAAAATACAATGCAAATGACTCAATGGGAACATAATCACGTGCTTGGATATAGTGAATGTCCAAACATCAATTAAAGTTTCTAAATGTTTACTCTGTTTCTGTTCTTGTGTCCAGACTGCTCACAAAGAATGCTGTAGACCACACGTTGAGTAGCACTGTTTGCTCTGGACCAGTGGTTCTCAAACTGTGGTCTCAACCAGCCACATCATCATCTGGGAACTTGATGGAAATTTGGATTGTTCAGCCCCACCCAGATCTCCTGAATCCGTCACCCTAGGGATGGACCCAGTAGTCTTTGTCTTAATACATCCTCCACAAGATCCTAACCATTCAGAAGTTGGAGAACCAGTGCTTTAAGCAATCCAACCTCAAGGATGAGTCTGGCCAGGGATGCCAGGAGCCCTACAGAAGTGATATCTACCTGAGGATTCTAGAACTTTCCAGTCCAGATGTTCCTTACCCCACTCTCCCTGGAATTAGAAGACATCGTAGGTTTGGGCATAGGCCTATGGTGATGAGGGAGCTGGGAAAGGGTGTAAAAACAGAGATCGCTGGAGCCCCACACTGCTGCAAAAACACTCTTTAATTAGGGCCAGACTCCTGGAGATCACCAAGACAGTCTTGCCCAAGACCACTAGTCTCCATTAGCATTTTCCCAAGGGCTATATCCAGGTTATGAAATAAGAAGGCCATGTGATTTGCATATGATTTGCATATGTCTACTTGGACTGCACAATCTTCTCCAGCAATTTTCAACAGAATTACAATCTTCTCTTTAAAACCCACTACTGCCCGAAGGGTTGCCACTTATCATTTTTCCTGCTCTCTCCTCCTCACTCTTCCTTTCTGACAATTCACAGCCCAAGCAGAAAGTCTAAGAAAGGCGGGGAAGTCTAGAAGTGGGGATAGTGGCTGCTTTCCACAGAGCACAGTGGCAGGGCATGGGTTTGGTGGGGCTGTGTGACCTGAGCCTCCCTCTCAAGAAGGAATAACTAGACTTAGGAATTTCATAGGCCTATAAAATTCATCTTTTGAAGGGAGCAGGCAGCAAATTTCCATGTTGCCACTATCTACTACCTGATAGTTATCGTGAAAGTGCATCTTATTACCAAAAATTATTGGGCAAATGTAAGCCTCAGAAAAAGGACCACCCTTTTAAGAGAGAGAAATTTTAATCTTATATAAAACTTACATTTACTTTTCCTCATTTCTTCTCAGATCCAAGACCTGAACTCTGACTCCCTGGAACATGCTAGGGGGCAGCCTCAGGACTTAGCTTCCCACATA
This sequence comes from Xerus rutilus, assembly GCA_028644305.1. NCBI lineage: Eukaryota > Metazoa > Chordata > Mammalia > Rodentia > Sciuridae > Xerus > Xerus rutilus. The sequence goes on along the minus strand of CM053412.1, from coordinate 23,371,899 downwards.
TGCAATGAGGCATTGAAATCTATTTGTGGGGATCTGGTAAGAGTTGTAGAACTTGGTTTGCTGTTTTTCAAGATGATTGACTCTGACTGACTGTTGTGGACTAGGAATATAGCTCAGTGGTAGAGTGCTGGCCAAGCACATGTTGAGGCCCTGGGTTCGATCTCCAGCAACACATACACACACACACCACCGTTGTTGTGACTATTGGGGCTTTTGGAGCTTTCTTTTTGAGGGGCGTACCAGGGATTAAACTCAGGGGCACTTGACCACTAAGCCACATCCCCAGCCCTATTTTGTATTTTATTTAGAGACAGGGTCTCACTGAGTTGCTCAGTGCCTCGCCATTGCTGAGGCTAGCTTTGAACTTGTGATCCTCCTATCTCAGCCTCCCAAACTGCTGGGATTACAGGCGTGCACCACCGCACCCTGCTATGAGCTTTCATTTCTTGCCACTCCTGAACAAATGACAACCATCCTTTTTTTTTTGTTTGTTTCCCACACTGTTCATGCAGATCTGGATTTTAAAACCAGAAATGTTCAAAAAGTGGACTCAAGTTGAAAACAAGAGCTATGTCCAAGACTTCCAAAGAACGGCTACTGTTGGAGCACACAGCCTTTCTTTCTTTCCCAGAACTAAGAAAAGGGAGTAAGAGAAGGACTTTTTTTCTATTTTTGTTTCTCCAAAGATGGCGAGCAGCCTTATTTCAGAAGGGCCAGGAAAGGCATTGACGCCCAAGCCCATGGAGCAGGCAAACTGCCTTCCTGAATTTTCATTTAGGACCCTTCTGCCTCTAAGCATACGGGGATTTTTTCACCTGCCTTCCCGGACCCAGTCTCCTAGGCTCTGGGGGTCTGAGGTGGGAACACATTCTACTTGGCCACCTGGCTAGTAGTGACAGCTATTTCTTTGTGAGGCGACCTAATAAACCCACTTCTCTACATCTTGGCTTTACTTGGGAACACATTAGCAGGCCCTTGGCCACCTGGCTCCAAATATCAGCACAAAGTAACTGCCCCTCCAAAGACAAATCTGCGCACATCTCTTCAGCCAACTGGGGCAGTAATTCTTCAGGCACAGCCTTTCTTAACCATTCCCCGATCCATCCATGGACAGTAGGAATGGGGGCTTTCTGAATGAATTTAAAAAGATGATGAATGGAATTCAGCCTTTTCTGCCTAAAAGGGAATCACAGTCTATTAGAGTAGCTCTCAGTTGTCCACTTTGCCTCCCAGGGGGCATTTGGACATGTCTGTGGACATATTTGGCTATCCCCAACTGAGGAGGTAGGGTGGCTATGGCACCAGAGGGTAGAGGCCAGGGATGCTCCTCGACATCCTCCAATTCACGGGACCATCTTCATATGACAGATGAGAAGACAGAGGCCCCAAGAAGTACAGCGATTCCCAGGAACGTAGCTCTTCAGTGCTGGGGTAGAATTTCAAACCCATCTGTGTTGGCCTCCAGTCCTCTGCGTGGGCCTCATGAGGAAACCCTGGAGCGGTGTGGATTTTAAAGGCACGCGTGGCTGACGGTAATAAGGTAAGTGGTTCTCCATTAAAAAGTAGCTTTTATTCAGATTTTTCTTTATCAATAAGGCCAAGATAAGTGGAAAGGCAACCACTTTGGACCAAACATTTCGCCCCAGCAATTCTGCTTTGATTCCCGATTCCTTAGTTGGTTACACTTTCAGACGAAGGCGAGAAGCTCTACTTCATTGATGTTCATCTGCCTCCTTGGGCCGTCCTGGACCTGCCACCTGCTGCTTCCTAGTTTCCACCCATCTCTCAAAGACAGTGTGCAGGTGGGTCTTCTCCTCTGAGAAGCCAGGTCTGACCCCCTTAGCAGGGGCTGCTCCCTCACCTTCATTAGCACCTGCAGTCACCCCTGCACAGGGGCACCGGAGAGCCCCCACGCAGTGCCCAGCTCATGCACAGGCTTCCCAGTCCACGGGGTCTCCCTGAGACAGACCAGGCAGTCAGCACACTAGTTCATGCCACCTTCCCAGCACCAGCCTTGCCCTGGGAGGTTGGTCAAGCTCCCCTCTGGGCCTCTCCATGGTCACTCACAGGGCTACAGTGAGTCATGGCACTCCATGTGGTGACTCTATGCCACTCCTCCAGCATGTATCCCAGTGATAACCCCTTTATATCATGACTCAATGCTCACGTGGCTCTTTAGATATAGGAGAAGGTAAACGGCATGTTTAGCAGCATGATTTCTGGAAGCAAATTCTCTGGGTCCCAATCCCAGCTCGCGGCTTTCTGGCTACGGAACCCTGGACCAGCTGCCCAAATTCTCTGTGCTCAAGTGAAGAACAGTAAATAATGGGACCTCCCTCCTAGCAATACTGCAAGGGTTCAAAGGATGAAGAGCTGGGCAGAGAACCAGTGTCACTCGTGGCATGTGTCCCATCCCTAGGAGCTTGGCTTCCCTGGGCTTCTGGGACCATGTCTTAGTGACTGGTACATTGGTTCATTCAATGGTGTGTTTTCAGTGCCTGCCATGCACCCATCAGAATGCTGGTGTTGGGTTAGGTCTTGGGGCTGTGATGAACAAGACAAGTTCTTCCATGATGCATGGGGTCAGGGGCCCTAGTAAGTGTTAACTGATTCCATTTCAGCCTTCCAAGTCACAGAGAATGGCACTGGATGTAGTTTCTTCATTGACCTCATATCATCTGACATTCCCATGGCTATTGATAGATCCAAGAAGCTCTTGTACCACAGCTCATCTGATTCTCCTTCTAGGATGGTTATCACTCTCCAATTCCTTTTTAAGAGTGGACCCGAGGTTCAGAGATATTAAGTGACTTGTCCAAGATCACACAGTATTCAACGTGTGGATTCAAAGGGAGGCTTTCCATTTCCCAAGACAGTGTGGCTGACATATCCAGTCTCAGGGGGCACACACACATGAGCAGCATCCCTTAGAATTGTGGAGTGGATCTACCTTGTACCTAGCAAAGCCCAGAGGCCTCGGGTTAACAAGAACAGAGAAAAGTTGTCAATAAATAGCCCCAAACAGTGGTTCTCAAGCCTGCCTGGGAATTAGGTCATGTGGGAGCTTTTAAAAGCACTGTGAGTGGGCCCTGCAGACAAACTAAATCAGATTGTGGGCGTTGAGCCCCAGCAGAGCCCGGACAGAAGCATTCTGAGCTCCCACCCGTACTCTCGTGTGATTCTAAGGCTCACTGTCCTATTTCTTTGCTACTTCAAGTATGGTCCCTGCACCAGCAGCAAAAGGCCTAGGAGCTTGTTTGAAAGGCAGCTCAGCCCTGTCCAAACCTACTGAATCAGAGCCTCCATTTTTTTATTACAATCTTCAGGGCATCGATAAGAGATGGTCTTACAGAGGCTAGAAGCCTCTGAACACAGATGGTCACTCCTCTTGGGTCTAGCCCTGTGGCAGGAAGAGTTCTCTGTGGATCGATCAGATTGCTGTATTTAGTGAGTAAAAAATATAAGACATCCAGTTTCATTCAAATTTCAGATAATATATATATTTTTTGAACCAGGGATTGAAATCAGGGTGCTTAACCACTGAGCCACATCCCCAGCCCTTTTTATGTTTCTTATTTTGAGACAGGGTCTCACTAAGTTCCTTAGGGCTTCACTAAGTTGCTGAGACTGGCTTTGAACTTGGGATCCTCCTGCCTCAGCCTCCTAAACTGCTGGGATTACAGGCATGCACCACCATGCGCAACTGGACAATAACTTTTTTAATATAAGTATGTCTTGTGCATTTTTGGGGATCTATAAATACTAGACTCTTTGCATTGCTTACCTGACATTCAAATGTGACTGGGTGTTTTGTATCTGGCAGCCTTGCCAGTAGGATCCTCAAGGTGAGACAAGAGGGTAGAGTTGCTACAAGTCGTGGCCAAGTGCATCAAGAGCTGCTGGGACCCTTGTGGGGATGGTAAGAGGTGGCAGGTTATGACCAATACTGAGCCCCTGGTCAGGTGCAAGACCCAGCCCTTTCAGGAAGGTCTCTCTGGCTGAGTTTCCTTGGAGGCAAGAGGAGGAGGGGCTCACAGATGCCCCCCCCACCAGACCACCTCCAAAGACAACTGACAGCTGGGAGAAGGGTGCAGGCTGCAGGCCACCCGAGGTGCCACCTTGACCCTGGCTTTCCCTTTTAATGAGCCATTTTCCAAGGACTTCACAGGCAGGCAGGCATTGTTTGCAGCCAGCAGGGGAGTCCTGAGCTGGCTGTTAATAGGCATGATTCCCCTCAGCTCCCCCTCCTCACTGGGTCTGCACAGCCCCTGGGGATGAAAGGAACCCTCAGCAGAGGGCATGGCGACCGTGGGTATGGCAGCCCTCTCCTGTCCTCTTTGAGGCTGTCAAAGCCTGCCCAAATCTGCCTGGGGAATGCCTTCAAGAGAGCCAATTAGAGTGGGGACACGGAGCGTGTGATTTCAGAAGCCAGTTGAGTAGGGACACTGGGAACACAGCAGCTTCTGCATAAAGCAGGTGCCTGGGGGAGCTGACCTTGAGAGAAGCTCTGCCACCACCACTGGCTGCACCTGGAAACTTGCTGGGTGTAGATTGGCACCCTGACGCCGAATGAGGTTCGCAGGACTCAGGGTCTTTTGAAAATTCAAAACTACGACAGAACACAGGGAAATCACCAAAAGTTCTCAGTGACCCAGCAAGGAAAGCAAACCTGAGGGCTCAGGGCTTAGAGTGAAGGTCATCTCCAGAGGGGTTCAAATCCAAGATCATACTATTTTCTCCACCCACCCCCAATACACCCCCACTCTGTTTGCAAAGCTCACTGCCTTAATACTATACTCCAGAGTCCCTAGTTTTGCTATTTACTAGCCTGAGGATGCCCCCCCCCCCCGCAAGAAGACACCTCCTGCTTTGGGCCTCAGTTTCCTCATTTTAGGCAAGGTGGGAGGTAAGGGAGTAGACTAGGACCTGTGTTCAGTCCCAAATCCCACTCTCCCAGCAGAAATGACAGCTCCTAAAGGGCCTGGGAAGCTCTGCCTCTCCAGGGCAGTGGGGCAGAGTTTGGTCCCTAAATCCACCCAGCTGTGCAGAGGCCTCAAGGCTGCAGGAACTTGATGGTCTTGAAATGTGGGGATCTCAACTAGCTTCATGTCACCCACCTTGCCACGCAATGCAAAATGGAAAGAAGTTTCTAATAAGCGTGGGAGAGGCCCTAAGGATAGAGGACAGACTTCCAGGTCCACATAAAGACTGAAGGCCCATGCAGCCCTCATCAGGAGGGGTCACATTCTCTGCCCCAGTCCTCTCGTCCTCCAGGAATAGAGAGGTGGCAAGGTTCCCCTGGGGTGAGACCTGACACTAAGGCTCCCTGGTTTAATCACCAGCCCCCCATCCCTCCACACAGCCAGCACCCTGTGGGCCCCTGCAGAGCACTACCTACTACTCATTTTTCTCTCCCTTACACTTAGGGTAGAATTGGAATTTTCAAAAGAATGTTACTAAAATCTTCATGGAAAATAAACTGAGGAAAGAGGGGGAAAATACACTTTGAGAAGAAGGCCCCTTCTGTGTACACGCAGCAATGTAGGTTTGGCTGAAGCACTGTCCCCAGCTAAAGGCCATGACTGAGGCTCAGGCCTTTAGTGAGGTAGGATCTTCACCTTGTGCCCAGCTCATTCCTAACCTCAGGCTCTGGTACAAGCCAGTGCCTAGCCTTTGACCCCGGCCCCAAGGCCACATCCAGATCTGATTCCAGAAGTGAAACATCTCCCCAGATGCTGTTTGTCCCCTAGAACCCGCATTTCCACTCCAAGGATGCCAGGTGCAGAGCTCACTTGCAAAGCACATGGGAGGCACCTGTGTCATCAGCTGAGTGGATGGATAGATTCCTCTTAGGTGGCAGCTGCTGCAAGCCCAGCTTTACACAGGTATCTCAGTTAATCCTCATGGCCCCAGGATGTTAGCAGGGACCATTACCAGCTCCACTTTACAGGCAATGCAAGCCAACGCCCCAAGTCTTGCAGCTGCTACAGGGACAAGACTATGTGCTGTCAGTGGCTCTTACTCTGGGAGGCTTTGAAACATCCAGATCCCCAGGTCCCTCCCCTGGACATTCTGATCCTGTTGGCCTGAGTAAGCCAGAGCATCAGAATTTTAGAAGCTCCCAGATTGAGATAACTCAGCTAACTCATCCTCCTTTCCCTTCTTCAGGAAGGCTTCCCGCCTCCCTCCCAGCCTTCCCACTCCAGGGGTCCCACTTAAGTGCATGCACACTAGCAACAGACCTCAACCCCTGCAGTGATGCCAGACACATGCACTCAGCTGGAAGGCTTCCAGGCCCTCAAGGTGTTTTAGGGGAAACTGAGGGTTGGTGTGGACCTCTGGTGTGTGGAGGGCCCACTGTTTGTTTTCTGCTCTCTGCCGCCCCCTATCCATACCAGTGGAATATATCACTTGCTGAGAAAAACAAAAAACCAAAAAAACAGCCCAGGCTCTCCTTCCCCTCCTCCCACCAGACTGATCTGGAACCTTCCCAAGAGACACACTCCATCCCTGCTCCCATCCCCCAGGTGAAGACTTGTGCCAGAGGCCCACCCGCCCTGCCTGATCCTCAGGCACCTGGATTTCTGGAGAGGCCTCCTCTGTCCTCCTCCAGCTGGTCAGTGAAGCATGTTCCAGGAGCCCTTCCCAAGTACATCCTGCTCCAGGCTTGGACAAAGGCTGGCAGTACAGACAGGCCAATGCTCACATTAGAATGGTAAAGCTCACAGCCTGCATCCTCCCTCTGGTCCAGTGTGGCTCATGCAAGCCCAATGCTGGGGACCAAAGCCACTTTGCCCTGTTGCATAGAACTTCCTGGGGCAGGGGCAGTTGTTCTTGGGACAGCATCTATTGTCTACCCAATCTTATGTCCAGCCCTCCAGTTCCCATTTCTTCTTCTCAGTCTTCTTTTTTCTTGTGCTAGGGATTGAACCCAAGGGCCGCACACATGGTAAGCAAGGGTTCTTCCACTGAGCTATATCTCCAGCCCCTCCTCATTACTTGTGTTTGTTTTATATATATATATATACATATATATATATATATATCACATATACATATATATAGTCATATATACATACATATATACATATACGTGTGTATGTGTATGTATATGTATATATATATATCATCCCTAAGCAGGTGTACCAGGTACCCAGAGAGGACGGCCTCCAAACAGATCAGCCCTTGACCAGGCCAGTGAGCACATGTCCAGCTCTGCAATCTTCTGAGACCTGATGTGAAGGGAGACAAACTCCTGAGCAGGCCCCTTCTTTCCACAGACCAAGGGCACAAGCCCCAGCCTGGTTCCCTCTCCTGGCAGCCAAAGCCAAGGGCTTAACCTATGTGGTAGGTTCTGAGGCCTAAGCCCCTATAAGTGCAAGGCCCAGAAACAGGTTCTTTTAATAGAGAGGAGACAAACAGCAGGGAAACCCTCATTCATTCTTTCATGCAGAAAGACAGTGTGGTACAGTGGTAGAAGCAAGGCCTCTGCTGCTATACTATATTGGTTTAAATCCTGTCTTTGGCCATTTGATTGTGACTTGGGCCAGTTGCTCAATTCTTGTGTTTCAGTTTCCCCATCTGTTAAATGGGGTAAATAAAACAGTAGGCCTTCCACAGAGGAGGCCTAGCTGTTATTATGAACTTGTTATTATGAACTGTGAACGGACATAGTGCTAAATATCCATTCTACAAATGTTTTTTGTAGTCAAAACAATGACAGCCATGTAACAACACAGGGGAATCTTCATATAATATTAAGTGAAAACGTCTCCAAAAATTGTAAATAGCATAATAAACTTTGAATAAGCTTGAAAATAACTATAATAAAATACGCTCCTTAGGAGTCCATACTGGTGGAGTAACTGTAGATAGAAAGAACAGCAAGGGGTGGGCTGAGGCAGGAGCACAGATTTGGAAATAGGACTTTGTCAAATCCTAGCTTTATTTGGGTGATGGGATCTTCTGTGCTTATGTCATTCATCACAATAACTCATTGAATAGATAAGTAAATAAGAGCAGACCATGAATGGACCAGCAGAAAGAATGTCATGGGTCAAAGACTATAATAACACAACCTCTAAATACCAAGGGTCACAGCTGGGCACGGTGATCACAGCATCTTGGGAGGCTGAGGCAGGAGGATCACAAGTATGAAGCCAGTCTAGGTAACTTACCAAGACTTTGTCTCAAAATAAAAAAATTAAAAGGCTGGGGATGTGGCTCAGTGGTAGAGCACCCCTTGGTTCAATCCTCGATGCCACAAATAAATAAATGTCAACAGTACAATAGGGAGTCACAGAAATATGCTGAGCATAGTATACAGCCTCCATACCACTCAGGCTCCTGATCTACAAACGCAGAGAGAACAGAAAAAAATCTCCACCTTCTAGGTGCCCACATTCTGGTGAAAGGCTACAGAATTAAACAAAAGGTTATGGTGTTGCTATGTGAATGTTACCCAGAGAAACGGAGACGATTCGGGAGACAGGAGATGGAGGGCCAGGGAAGGCTTCACTGGGAAAGTGCCATTCAAGCAGAGATGTGAAGAAAGGAAAGAGGTTGTGCAGATTTGGGGTGCAGGGCTTCTAGGTGTGTGCGGGGGGTGGGGGGGTCCATCAAGGGAAAAGCCTTGAGGTGGGAGCACACAGAGGACCAGAGGCAGCCAGTGAGCTGGGAGGAAGGGGGTAGGTGAGTCAGGAGGGAAGACAGAACCAGGTCATTTGGCTTTTACTGTAAGTGACATGAAGAGCCACTAGAAGGTTCTGAGCCATCAGACACATTTTAAAGGAAGCTGCTGACTACTGTTTTGAGAACAGATAGATGAGGGCAGAGGCTGGGATGCCAATTTGGAAGCTATTGTAAGAGTCCAGGTGAGAGATGACAGTGGAGGGGGTGGGGAGTGGCCAGTCCTGGATATCACTGTAATACAGAGGCTGCTCTCCTGGGGTCTCCCAGCCTGGCAGCAAAGACCAGAAATGCATCCAAATAACTGCAATATGAAATCTACCAACAATTCTACATCAGGGCATGTCCAGTGGGCACATCCTGTCTCCTTCTCTCCTCCTTGCCTCCCTGGAGGGTCCCCTGCCAACTGCAGGAAATGTGCTGGCAGTGCAGCCCTGCACCACAGACCCCAGATCTGGGCAGCCACCACCTCTGAGTCATGCTCTTTCCCAAATGGATCATGCAGCCAGCCTGACCGGAAACCTAGCCATCTGTGCAGCCAGAGGGGCGACAACCCTTCCCCAGCCAAGGTCTGTCCACCCTATGATTCCCTTCTTGAGCTCCACTAGGTTCCCGGGTGCCCTGGTTACAACCTCCACAAGCCAGACTGCTGGAGCCCAGGGAGACTTTAAATCAGCACTTCGCTTGGCTGCGCGTTGAAATCACGGGGAGAAATCGCAAATGAACTAGTGCCTGAACTCTCATCCAGAGACTGCTGTCACAGGTCTGGGGTACACTCTGGCACTGAAATTTGTTTTCAAAGACAGTAGCCTGGTCATCCCCACCTACCGCTATCCCTCGCAGGTGCTGCACACCACAAGCCTATCTCCTGCCACTTGTTCTCCCAGGCAAAGCCTCAGTTGGTATCTCTTCCACCGAGGGGCAGGGTCTGCCTGTGCCCATGCAGGCAAGGGCCATGCCAGGCAAGGCTTGTGCCCACCTAACTCATACAGTGAGCTGGGACCCAGGGACTTTCTGCAGGGCCATCCCACAGGTCTAGAAAATGGAATGGATAGAAAGGACCCACTGTTTCCGGGGGCCCTGGGGCTGCTTCCAAGACCAGAAAACCATGCAGCTCAGCTACATTTAATAAAGGCAGGCTCAGAGGACTCCCCTCCCCAGCTCCTCCCCACTCCTGTTCCTTTAGGACTAGGACTTGGAATGCATTTTTATTAGACTTTTCCTAGGTGAAAATGGTGCCGGGCTGGGGGTGGAGAAACTGGATGGAGTGTGATTTACACCTACCCTGCGTCCTCACACCTCCCAAGGGCAGCGGGGAGCTGCAGCCTGCTCGCAGAGTCCCTGCAGCTGGGCTACAGAGAAGGCTGCTGGCGGATCTGCCCCTGCCAGGAGCAGTTGCTTCGGCACCCTGCCTCAGTCTCCAAGGTGCTGAAGGCCTTCAGAAAAGGAAGAAGGGGAAATGGATGCTGATGTCCATAAGGTTCTAGCAAAGATGCTAAAGGAATGACCCTCCTGGCCCAGACTCCACACCCATCTGATCTTCTGTTTGCTTCCAATAGCTACTTTCACTCCCACAGCCTCTCAGCTCCATCCACACCTCCACCCCTGCACAGCCCTCCAAAAGAGAGGCCATTGTCCCTGGGTACAAGCTTAATAGGAACCTCTGCCCTTTTTAGATGGGTGCCCTTCTTTGGGTGAGTTTCCAGTGGACTTAGTAAAAACCAGGGGGCCTCGTAAAAACCCTCAGCAGGATTTCTCAACTTAGGCACTACTGCAAGTTTGGGCTTGTTGGTCAGCCGGGTGAAGGGGAGGCTGTCTTGTGCATTGGAGAATATGGAGCAACACCCCGGCCTCTACCTCCTCCATGCCAGAAGCATCCCTCTCTCCAAGTCTGTGACAATCAAAAATATCTCCAAACATCACCCCTTCTCCCCTAGAGGAGGGTGGACAGCATGGCCCTGGCTGAGAACACCGCTATGATGATATGACTGGACACTACAGGGAGTCAAGGAGTGTTTTAGCACTTCTGAGTGCTCAGTAGGTGGCCAAGATGGAAAACCAGGCTCCGAGTTAAGTGACTGCGCCATGTGGGCCAGGAGACCTACCCTCTCTGGGCTTAAGAGTCGTCCTCTGGCCAGTATTTGCTCAAGGCTGGCGCTGTGATAAGTGCCTGGCATGGAATTTCTTATGTAACCCTCATTACTTTCCTTTGGAGCAAAAACTATCCCTTTTAAAAATATATATACATATATATATTTTAAAATATATATATATTTTAAAATAAAATACATATATATTTTAAAATTTTAATTAGTTATACATGAGAGTAGAATGCCTTTTGAAACATCGTACATAAATGGAGTATAACTTCTCATTCGTCTGGATGTACATGATGTAGAAGAACTGTCCCTTTTTTGATGAATGGGGAAACTGAGGCTCAGACAAGACAGGCAACTTGCTCAGGAGCAAACAGCAGGAAGAGGCAGTCTGGGTCAAGAGCTCCAGGTCTTACTCACATGGGTCTGTTATCCTTCCCGAGAAGGAGGGGGCCACTTCTGCAGTCCCTCGACTTTGCCATTCTTTTGATGATGTTGCTACTTTAAAAAGGATGTTCCCTGGGGACACAGCTTGCTCAACCAGCTTCCCTCAGTGACTGACATGTCCCACTACATTCTAAGGGCTGTGTTGGGATCCACTATCAACAGGGCTTGGAGCTGACCCTGGTGTGAGGAGGTAGGTGGTCAAAGCCTATATTATATGTTTATTTAAAGCTGTGATACTCTGGACTGCATGTGGTGTCCCCCCCAATTCCTATGTTGAAATCCTAACCCCCAAGGTGCTGGTATTAGGAGGTCAGAACTTTTGCATATATTAGGTCAAAAGGGCAGAGCCCTTATGGATAGGGTTAGTGCCTTATAGGAGGCCCAAACAAGCTTTGCTGAGGCTAACTACGGGCACTGCAAGAGGAGACCACCTGTGAGGAAGTGGGTCCTCACAAGACACTAAATCTGCTGAAACCTTGATCTTGGACTTCTCAACCTCTGGACTGTGAGCAATAACTTCCTGTTGTTTTTAAGCCACTCAGTCTATGGCATTTTGTTAAGCAGCCTAAATGGACTAAGACATGCATTAAGGCTAAGACACACATACTGGAACCTCACTGAGCCCAGAGGGCCAGGGCAGGGACAGCCTCACTGCTCTGTGATGGATGAGCCAGAGTTGGCACAGAGCAAGTGGAGAAAGCCCTCACCCAGAGAGAGCAGGGCACACAGCCGCCAAGGCAGGAAAGAGCCCCACTTCTTCTAGAAATCAAAAAACAAGACAGTGCAAGAGGGGGCTGATGAGGTGGGCAGGAAGTTGTGTGGCCCTGGCAAGAACCTCTACCTCAGTCCTAAAAGCATCAAGCGGCCATCAAAGGGTTTTATGAGGTAGTGGCACACATACTGGGACAAACATATTTCCCACAGCAGGCTATGTGGAGACTGGGGTGGAGCTGGGCGGGGGGTGGGCAGGCAAAAGAAAATGGGCTACTGGGTGAGTCTGGGGAAGGCGGTGGCAATCTGGACCATAGTGACAGACTCCAGAGGCATTCATCAGGTAAAATGGATGAAGCCCCTGAGCAGGTGGAGGGGAAAGGGCAGGCTGAAGCAGGGGCTGGTGGGCAGAGTGTTACTGTTACTGGAAGAGCCGGTTCCTAGGGGTGGGGGCCACATCAGGAGTTCCCAGAGAGCACATTAAGTTTAAAGGGTGCTGTGTATGACAGTACTGGGCTGAGTGACTCATCAGTCTCCTAAATGATTGATCAGTATGTGACGCTAAGACTTCTCTGTGATGAAACTCACTTTGAGGGCCCCCGTGGACTCAGACACACCTGGACAGGAACAGAGAGATGACAGAGAGGGCACACATACTGCAGAAGAGCTTCAGGGAAGGAGCCCACATCGTGAAAACATAAGTTATTATTACTATTGCCTTATTGGATCTGACGAGATCGCAGTCCAAGGTGGGGCTTGGCAGCCTGTAATACAGTACAAATGGGCTCTCAGGTGACAGCTGGCTGTTGCATTGATTCTTATTCACTCAGAAGCTACATCACAAGGCTAATGTGAAATGTGTGAAATATCCTTTTTTCATGCAGTAGCAATGAAAGGACTTCACAAATCTGTAGCCAAATGAATGTACTTATGAGTAATGGGAATACGCACACAGGTGTCATCTTATTACCACATACAGGCAGGCTTCATTCAAGTTTGATCTCATATTGAAGAAAGCACTCCAGCCACTCAGGAAGGCAAGGACATACCAGCACAGGCCCCAAGTTGAGAAGGTGACTTCTGACTGGCCATTCAGAGACTGGGGATTGAAACACGGTGCTTCACACCATTTGGATGTTACTAGGACCATAAAATATCAGGGTTGGAAAGGTCCTCAGGTCTCGCAGCTCACCTGTATGACAGGTGATACAGGAGCTTGCACAGGGTTACCTAGTTCACCAGCAGCAGCTCAGGGAGGAGAATCCACAGCCTGATGAGTTCAGGCCACAGCCATCTCTCCTGCTGGATCCAGGATCCATCAGTCTCCACCCAAGCCAAAGGGAAGGACAGTAAAGGCTCTGACAGCTCTGCAGGCAGACAAAGGAACCTGCACCCTAACAAGCACTTGGGACTGTGGGAGCCTAAGAGGCTGGGGACAGAGTTGCTTGGAGGAGAGGGAACAAAGGATAGGAGTCGGGACAAAGCCTTAATAATTTATCTGCTTGTAGCTAATGCATACTCCACCTACTTCTAGCAAAGATTTGGGGTGGTTTGTAATTAAACACATACACAACAAAGAAGTTCAGATTGATGACAGATAACTTCTTAACAGCAAAAAACATGGCAGGACCCAAGTGCCTCTCCCTAGGGAAGTGATTAGGTAAACTCTGTGCACGTATGCCATGGAATACCACGCAGCTATAAAATCCTGAGGAAGCGTTCTGTACACTAATAAGAAGAGATTTCCAGAATACAGAGTTAGGAAAAGAAATAAGCAGAGAGTAGTGTGGAGTGTGTAGTCATCCATATTTTATATAGTAAAGTGGAAAACTAACCATGTATATCCAAATTTTCATGTTTTAGCACCAAAAAAAAAAAAAAACTGGAAGAATAAACCAAAAAGGAATACAAAGCATTGCCTGTGTGGGGCAACGGGGAGAGTTGTGGAAGGGGACAAAGACAAGAGTGACGATGTCAGTGTGTATCTTTGTGCAGTAGCGCATTTTGGTTTTGATCCATATAAATGCTGTACTATTCAAAAACCCTGATTCAATTTAATACAAGAGGAAATGGAAAACTATTGCAAGGAAAAGAGCCTGCACCTTCTCCTGCCTTCAGAAGCATGGATGCTAATAGTGCTGTGACTGGGATCCCACCCGCACACCAGCCCGGGAAGTAAGTCCCCTGCCTCAAGGAGGAAGCTAGGAGCCGAGTGCAAAGGGAGCCAGGAGTGCCAGCAGCCTGCTCGAAGCCCTGGTGGCCTGGCCTCCCTTCTGCCTCACTGGAAGGATCAGGAAGCCTGAATGGTATGGGACCTGCCTGAGACCAACACTCACCTGTGCTTCTCTGGAGAGTGAGTTCACGTCTGCTCCCAACCCACCCCTGACTCTCCAGTGTCCCAGCTCCTGACACCGGTTCCAGGAGCAAGCGAACTGCACTAAGTATCTGTGCAAACTCCTGGGCCCCTCCCTGCCCAGCACTCCATCTGCAGCTCCACTCCACCCTCCCCGCGCCCTTCTCACTGTGCTACAGGATCTCTACCTCCGCTCTGGCCCTGGCGCCCAAGTTCCTGGGAGCAGTGCTCAGCCACAGTACCTGTCAGAGGTGGGAGGACCATACCCCAGCTGAGGATGTAAATGCAGTCATCATGTGAATGCAGTCTTCCCCTCCCCGAGCCGAGCCTCTGACCCCTGCTAGGGCAAGCGGGATTGATGAACCCCTTACATAGTGCACCATCCATGTGGTCATCAAAGGGTTAAATTAATTATATCCTATTAATAGATTCTATCCATATGATAGAAAAGCACATGATAAAGAATTAGAGTGATAAACGTGCAGATTTTTTTAAAAAAGGATATATCAAGTGAAAACATAAGCTGTGAGTCTTAATATACAACTTGATCCCATTTTAGTTTATATCATGGGTCTGGAAAAATATACCCATATTAAACAACCATCTGTATAGATGTATAGACAAGGGAATGGATGTGGATGTGGATGTGGATATAGGTGTGGATATGGATGTGGATGTGGATATGGGTGTGGGTGTGAATATGGATATGGATGTGGATATAGATATGGATATGGGTGTGGGTGTGGGTGTGGATATGGGTGTGGATGTGGTGTGGATGTGGATGTGCATATGGGTGTGGATATGCATGTGGATATGGATATGAGCGTGGATATGCATGTGGATGTGGATGTAATAATTCCTTAAATCATTGATAGTGCTGATCTTTGGGGGAGAGTAGAGGCACTCAAGTTCCCTCATTCTCTCAGTTAAACACTTGGGCTGTTTGAATTTTTTTCTTGTATGAAGCAGTTACTTTGGTAAACTGAGCAAAGATCTAATTCACTGCATACCCACCATACACCATTGGGCTGGCACACAATGTGTCTTGAGTCAGAGTCTCAGGGAGGAACTCCCCTCTCACCCCTTCCCATCCATCCAATAGGGACCTGAGGCCCAGAAGGATCGTGTGACTTTTTTGCTTGTTCCACGCAGTGAGATGATGGCAAAGCTGGGCTGAGGACTCCAAACTCACAGTCCTGTGCTCCTTCCACTACACCATGTGACTTTAAAACGAGTGCATATCTGTGGGGATTCTTCATGGCTGGTAAGGAGAGAAGTAGAGGAATAGTGGCAAAAAAAAAAATGGATTTGGTGCTGCAGGATTCATTCCGTGGCTGCCAGGTCAATACCACCACTTCCTAAAAGTCAGCCATTGACTGATGGAAGATTCCAGACAACTGTTCATTTAAAGACGAACCATTAACTGTAAATCAAAGCCCGGAGTGAGTGCTGAGTTACAAAACTAATTAGAATAAGTGGGTAAATGGATGTCTGGTCTCAGCCCTGGTGGCCACCTGTTTTCCACCAGGGCTGGGGAAGATATATCCTCTAACTGATAAACTCAGCAGAGGCTCAGGTAGGCTTCTGTAAGAGCAGCTCTCTAATATAAATAGGATGGCCACTGTCTCCCCAAAGGGCAGATGAAATGGCAAGCTGCACATTAATCAATTAACGAGCATTATTAAATGTCCGGTTCCAGTGAGCACGGGCTGATGGCTGCTTCCAACTTAGGAAAGTTTTCCCAAACATTCTGCTGGATCCCTACTGTGCTGTCACTGGGACCTTTTGACTTCAGTGCTGAGTCTGAGCGAGTGGCTATGGATCCTGCTCAGGGGCACACAAGACAGTTTGAGTGGCAGAGCGAGGTGCCAGCTCTTCCTGGCCTTGCCACACTGTAGGGGCTGCAGGGGCCCGGGAAAGTAGGTATTGACATCCCTCCCACCTGCACCATGACAAGCACAGTCGCATTTTGCCACTCTGAGACTTTATCTTCTGGGTGTGGCTTATGTCAGTAGGTTGCATATTGACACAATAAGTGGTTTTAATATTTGACTAACTCTTCCCATTCCTTGAAGTAAATACTTCAAACACTGCCCATGAAACCCTCTCTCCATAATTTACCCATGTCAATAAGGCAGACAATTTAATTATTTCCATTTCATAGCCAGGAAACTGAGGTCCAGAGCAACTTGTCCCATGGTTCATTACTTCTTAGTGGAAGAGGTAAAAACTGAAGCTCCTGAGGTCCCTGGGATCAAAAGTTCTCTCTCTCTTTTTTTTTTTGGTACCAGGGATGGAACCCAGGGGCACGCGACCACCGAACCACATTGCCAATCCTATTTTGTATTTTATTTAAAGGCAGGGTTTCACTGAGTTATTTAGCACCTTGCTTTTTGCTGAGGCTGGCTTTGAACTCACAATCCTCCTGTCTCAGCCTCCTGAGCCGCTGGGATTACAGGTGTGCTCCACTGTGCCCGGCTCTACCTCATCTCATTTTGTCCTTGCCACAATCCCAGGAGGGAGACACTGTCACATCATCTTACACTTGAGGACACAGAGGTCCAGGGAGACTATGTCACCTATCCCAAATGGCAGAGCCAGAACTCAAAGCTGAGTCTCTGCAGTGATCATACAAGTCGGCAATGGGGCCTACTTTGGGCCAGGAACTGAGAAAGTCCTTTCCCAAAATATCAATACTAACAATAGCTCCCACTTCATGAGCTAAGCCCTGTCCACCCAGGACTCCTGAGGACAGGGACATGTGTTTGGCATGTCTTTAAATCCTGGCATGGCTTAGGGCAGGCCACTCAGGCCCTGGACACACCTTGTTGAGTATCCGCCACAATGCCATCCTTTACAAGGGCCTTTTTCTTTCATTTCCTCTGTGCATATTCGAAGACGGTGTGGGCTCTTAGGTGGCAAGTAGTCTTGACTGTTATTCACATCCCAAATAACTCCATGCATGCCTCGCCAGGGGAGTCGGTGTCCCGCCGCCGGCCATCTCCCTGCACCTAGGAAGCCCAGCCAGCCTCTGGTGTCTCATACACCTTCACCTGAACTGTGCCACTGTGCCCACCTTTCCTAATGTTTCTCACTCACGTTGCCCTCTCATTGCCCCAGCAGCAACTCCATAATGAAAATAAACATCTACTCTGGGGCTTGGCCATCAGAGTCACATCATGCTGCTTTGTCTCCGTGGCTTGAAGAGAAGACAGGAGTGAGTGAGGGTAGATGGAATGAGCACTCCCAGCCTCTCTAAGAAGCAGGTGGAGATGGAACAGAGGACGCAATGGGAGTGGCTAGGAGGCCTGGGCAGGGGGAGCATTGACCCCTGCTCTGGACAGGAAGGACCTATGCCCCCAAGTCAGATGACACCTTAACCCAGAAAAGGTTGATGAGCTCAGCTGCAGAGCACCTGTGGCTATGCAGGAGCGGGGGCAAGGGCAGTATTCCAACCACGTGATCCCTATCCACCTAAATCTTCCCCAGGCTTCCCAGCCACTTGGTTCAGGTGACCTTCACAGACCACCCTAGCCAAGATCAATCCCCCTTTCCTTGGAAACTTCCATTCTTATCTTCCCCAGAGCTGGGCAGCTTCGATGGTCCCCTCGCTGATTATTCTTATGCCTCTCCAACTCCATATGAGCCCGCAAAGGGCAGAGAGCTCATCTTACTCTCTGTGACTTCTGCGTGTGTGATACCCACTAACAGTCACAGGCTGGGTAGCAACGGACTCTACCCTGTATACAGAGCCACAAGCACAAGGCTGCAAGCAAACATTTGTGGAGACTTTCAGAAAATGGCACCACACAATTGTCACACACAACCTTTGGTCTTGGGCTCTCCACTGTACACATTCTAGTGAGGTAAGTGGCAGATGACATGAAGCTCATCTTACAGATCGAGAAACTGAGGCTCAGAACATGTGCGTGATTACACAATAGTAATAAGAAATGGCTCTGGATCAGGCTCTGACCTAATCTGACTTTCCTTGCAGGGGCTAGAGGTTTCTATTTCCTCCAAACCACATGACAGATGAGTTTGAGGGACAATGCACTGCTGTAGTCCCTTCTCTCCCTGAATACACAGTGCCACCAGGAGCCAAGGCTTTGAAGAAGTCTCTTTGGCTTAGTTAAACACAACATTCTCCAAACTTATCCTGGAGCACTTCTGCAGTGACTCCACATTATTGTGTCCTGGGGATCTGTGCTGCCCACTGTTCCTTTCCTAACGGGTCATCTGTGCTCCCAGGAGAAGCCACATGTTAATGGACTAGGAAAGACTGAAGCCAGATGAGCAGAGCTCCAAAGGTGAAATTTCAGGGTCAAACAGCTAGAAGGGATATTTCTTCTTCAGTTTTTTTTTTTTTTTTACACGCACAAAATAGAAGGCCATAATAAATCCCCATGTACCCATTACTAGTCACCAACCTGCTTCAATAGGGTTCAATATTCCACGGGTTTTGCTTTATCTATTCCTCTTTCACCTAAATTCTCTCAAAGAAAATCCAAGACATTGTATCATGTGATGTGTAAACACTTTTGTCTCTAACACTGCCACAATATTACCCAACCTCAACAGCTAGCACTAACTGCCTACTACCTAACACTTAACTTGTGTTTCATCTCCCAGGTTCTCTTTCAAACTTGTCCTTCTGCTTCAGGTCAGCTTGAATCTGGATTCAAACAAGTCCCACAGGCTGCATTTGGCTGGTGTGTCTCTTTACTAGTCAATAACAATTTCCCTCACCCCTTTTTCCCACTGACATCACTTATGCTGGAGAGATTAAGTCACTGTCCCAAGGCACGTGCCTTGGTCTAGATTTGGGGACAGCCACTGTGGTGGGGTTTCTCGTATCCCTCTGGTCCCTGTGTAAGTGGTATTGAGATCCACAGCCTGCTCAGGGCAGTGCAGCTTCACGGTGAGAGCAAGCCACAGGTAGTGATGGGTCCTCCCTTTCTTTTTTTTTAAAGATTTTTTTTTAGTTGTAGATGGACACAATGTCTTTATTTTATTGCTTTGTATGTGGTGCTGAGGATCGAACCCAGGGCCTCACGCATGCAAGGCAAGCGCTCTACCACTGAGCTACAATCCCAGCCCCAGGGTCCTCCCTTTCTATTGCATCTGGTACCCAACTTCCAGCCAAGCTGATTAATGGTCCACGGTTGTGGAGGGTGACAGACAAACTGAGTTTTCCTGGTGTCTCCAAAGTCATAACACATTCTGGAATTTTGTTCTGGATATACCTGTAACCCAGGATTGGCCCATTTTTCTATGATTTCACGGACCACTCTCCTACCACCCAGCGCTATACTTTCATCAGCCCACACTTCCCTAGCGTGCCTCCGGGTATTCTTCTACATTTCTTTCTCCTTTCCTTTGTCTTTAAGAAAAGACATTTTAAATTACCAGACAAGCTGGGAACCATTTAGTCCTGGCCCTACCAAGGAGTCTATGAGCTGAGCTGAAGGCCCAGGGTTTCAATAGCCCATGGGTTCCTCCTCCTGCATTTCAGGAAACAAGTCAAGATCTCAAGGAGAAAACACAGAGTTGATCATGATAAATATGCATCCAAAATTTTTTAAAACCAAATTACACAAATCAAGCTTATTCTGAGAGGTTCATGTTGCCCGGGGTCTCTAGTATGCCAATCAGCATAATTAAATAGGAAGATCTCTCTGGAATTGATTGTGGTTTTCACGTTTTCTTTTTCTTTTTTTTTTTTTATCATCTGAAGACCATTTCAGTAAGATGATTTTAAGCTAATAAGAACCCCCAAATTAGAAACTAATTAAGGAGATGGAAAATACAAATGTATTTGTTTTTAGTTGGGCACTATTTTTATCAGAAGAACCATGAAAAATTAAAATTGTTAAATACATGTATGAAGGTTGTCAGTCAAGGGCAATGTGGCTTTCTGCTTCTCCCTGCTGCAAAATTTAAGGTGATATATGAGTAGCTTCTCCCTGTGGGCCCCTAGGAAGCAATACAGACACTAATTTTGCAGAGCAGAATGACACAGTGCTAGACTTGGCAAGGAAAGGGTGCTGTGATCATGCTGGCAAATCCTGGGCCACCAAGGGCCTTTGCGCCTCTCGCTCTCAGAATGCATGCAGCAAAATCAAGAGAAGGCACTTTCTACTGACCATTTAATGAAGGGGAACAGTTAAGGCCCAGAGAAGTTAAGAGATCTGCACAGAGTCACACAGCAAACTAAGAAAAAGCCAGGACTACTGCCCTATGATTATGTAGGTCCCCCTCCCCATATAAGTTGATCCCTAAATATACCATAGATTAGCTTCTAAAATATGTTAAGTCACAATGACACTGGCTTGGAGGACTCTTGGGAGTCCTCTTGACATCTTTGAAAGCTCAGGCCCCAGGAAAGGTGGTAGGGAGTAGGAGCCAGCTGAAAGGGGTAGGGTGTCTACCCTCCAGGGGGTAGGTCCTGTCTAGAGTGACCCAAATGCCACTGCAGCAAGCAAAGACCCGCCACCCCCTGCACACAGTTCAACATGGCCCTAACCTTGAAACCCCAGGGGTCAGTGCTAGGGGCCAAGAGTGTTTTCATTTGTTTCAAAGCCTGTGCTCCGACATCCAGCTCTCCGTGTTACCCACCCGCACCTTCGGATCCCACCTTCCCCACCCCACCCCCACCCCCACCACCAGCTAAGGGAGGAGGATGTGGGATCAGCCCAGATCTGTCTGTATTGCTTCCTAGGGGCACAGCAGTCCTCACCGGACCCACTCCAGGGGAGGTGAGGGCCTGTGGGCTTCCTTCCTATGGGCAGCCTTGCTCTCTAGTTCCAGGAAGGATGGATTATGAACATCCATGATAATCTGCGTGGATCCAAAACTCAGGGAACCTGGCTAGAGACCCCACCCAACAGACCGAGGGAAAATAAAGACGTCAGAGGCTCCTATCACTGCCATGAAGAGAGAAGTTCCTCCCTTGTCCCAGAGGACAACCATTAAATCAGAGGTGCTCCTGGGGCAGAGCACCTGGGTGGAGCACTCCACTAGGTCGGGGAGGACGTGCACGGCGTACAATCTGTGGCGAGGTGGACAGAGGGATGCTTCAGAATCCCGGCGGCAGCCTCAACCCAGCTCCCAGGTCAGACAACTCCCCGCTAGAGAATTAGGAGTCTCAACAACATTGGATGACTTTTCAGCGGACGTCCACACGTTGTAGCTCATGTGAGTCTCAGGAAAACTCCAGAGGACAAAGATTATTTGACACATTTTTCAGGTGGGCTGGGTGGGCATGGGGAACTTGACCTTGTGGAGTGTGGACCTGGTGCCAGCTATATGAGGAAGATACTAGGTTAAGGAAGGAGAAATTACTGCTTTCTGCTGGCGGCTGCAGAGGCTAGTCTCAGAATAACAAGAAATGTACCCCTGTCTCCCAACCCCCAGAAAGAACAGCCATATTTGTGATGGTGAAATTAGGGCTCTTTTGTTGTAAGGGAGGGTTATCTGTATTTTTACGGCCATGTGAAAAGAAAGGTAAGGTGGGGGAAGGCCTTTGGTTTGAAGGCTGCTGCTGGAGACTTTTGAAGGAGGCCTGAAGGATACTCAGCTTTTAGGGGAGGACCCCTAGGTTGGACCCCAGGACAGCTGGGATGACTTGGGCCCCAGAGTGATTGGCAACCTTCAGGCCACTGGTATCCACTTTGGCAATGTTGACCACCCTAGAGTAGATGGCCTAGGACCTGGCATCCTCTGTGGCAGGACTGGTATTGGGACCCCAGCCGGATTCAGGGGCCTGCCTCCTTCAGATGACCCACAGGTCTGCAAAAGGACAGGCCACAGCAGCTTCATTCACCAGCGTGGGCTGAGGTCCAGGCCTCCCTCAACACTCTCCATTTTTCCTGACCCGCCAAGCCCCCACAGTTCCCATGCACCGGAAGGGTGGAGTCAGAGCTGCAGAAATGCCTGCTAGGAAACTTTTGCCAAACTCAGCCAGTAAGGGAACTCAGATCTATTTCCATTTGATTTGGGAAAATAAAAAGAATCATTTCTTGACATGGAATGTCACAGAGCAATTTATTCATTATTTATTTAGTCCTTAGAGTTGCCCAGCAAGATAGAAATTATTAGCTCCATTTTCAATGAAGCTTTTGAGACTCAGGGGACTTTAAGACAACATGAAGTCAGGTCCTAGAAAACACAGGGGCCCAGTCCTGAACCCAGCTGGTGAGCCCTGGAGCCAAGGCTGGCTTCTGAGGAGGCACATCACCTTCTAGAGCCATCAAGATAGAATTTATTATTCAAGCAAATTTCTCTAGGGACTCTTTGTAGACCTTTCATAAGAAGGGAATGTTAAAAGTAAATTCTGTTATTTAGCTCAGAATCCACCCTGGGTGCTCCTTGGCAAGAGATTCTAGATTCTAGACCTGTGTTATACACGTGGCTACTGCAGACTTAAAATGTGGCTAGTCCCAATCAGGATGTGCTATAAACATAAAATATACCCTGGACTTCAAAGACTTTGTATGATAAATTGTAAAATATCTCCTTCGTAATTTTTATATTGATTGCATGTTAAAATGCTAATATTTTGGACATATTGAGCTAAATTAAATACATTATTAAAACGAATTTCACTTGCTTATTTTCACTTTTTTCAATGCGCCCACTAGCAAATTTAAAATGACTGGTATGCCTTGTACCTGTGGCCCACCCTCCATCACTACTGGGCTGCTGCACTTGGGATCCCCAGTCTTGCCTGGGCTTCTGCACACCCCCTGCCTGCCCTCAGCCTCTGGAACTGCGTTAGAAGCAGGAGTCAAGGTTCTGCAAGCATTCTGAGAATGTTCTCTCTTCTCCGCACTTCACCAAATTCCTGGGCCTGCCCCTCCTGCCTCCTGTCTTACTCCAGCCCAGTAACTGGCACAGCTATCAAATATGCAGTCACCTATCTCAAGTGCTAGGGTTCAACTCTAAACCACATTTTCTGTGGCCAGAGGAGTTCTGATCCCCAGGTTTTCAAAAACCAGGCCTCAAACGCCATCAGTCATCAAATGAGTCAGAATGAATTTCCCCCAACCTACCCTGATCCCAGCCCAGCAACCCTGAGCTCCGCCCAGAGCAAAATAACGGGAAGTCAACAAAATATACTGATCACTTATGGTGGTGCCAGCTGCTGGGCTCAGTGTGCTGCATGTTTTATTTTATTTAATTTTCCTCACCAGCCTAGGTGTGAGACAGGGCTGTCCCTATTTTGAAGACAAGGGCCTGTGGCTCCCGGAGGCCTGGACCTGGCTTTGGGCTTTTTTCTCTGCCACATACACCCTCACCAGGGATTAGGTTGCAACTCATTCACTGCTTTTCTGGCACCGGGTGTGGTGCCGGCTACACATAGGTACTTCATAAATACTAGCAAAGTCAGGTGAGAACGTCTGGCAGAGCTAGGCCACTGCTCTGTGTGGCCCAGGTCTGGATGCACACTGCCCCTTCCTTCCAAGGTCACGCATGTGATGAGAGTCCTCGCCCAACCCACAGGGCTGGACCTTTGCTACCTCCACCCTGTTCTCCACAACCTCCCACCACAAGGCTCTGCCCAGATCCCAGCCAAACTTTATATGTGCAGACCACCTGTCTCACTGACAGCTGGTGTCTGGGGATACCCCGGGGCTAGTACCCCAGATCGCAGTTAGCCCCAGGCACTTGCATGGCTGCCTGCTCCCAGCTAAGCCCCTGAGGCATCCCCAGCCCCTGGAGCTCTCAGTTCCCCTTCTGTTTATCACTGAAGACAGGAGTCAAGCCCTGGGCCTGCCTGGTGCTTGTGGCTGGCCCATTTCCCTAGAACTGGGCTCAGCTTTCTGGATCCCTTCAACCTACTCTTTCTGCCTGATTTAGAACAAGGCCACCCAGAAGTCCTACTGCTGTGCTCCTCCCCAGCCTTGGCTCTGACCCTGAGGACCCTGACATTGGCCTGCACTGGAATGGAATTTGCCACACCCTCTTGGGCCTCCTGCTTTAGGCCGTTGGCCCTTCTCCCTTTCCCTGTTCAGTTTCCCAAGGCTGCAAGCTATTTTTGCTTCCATCTCAGCCTGCCATTTCCCCCGTGGTGCAAGTTGCCAGAGTGGTACCCTGCGCCGCACGCACAGTGAGACTAGACAAGCAGCAGGAAGACTCTGACATCAGATCCGAGCTCACCTTTGGGGTCTCCAGCCTTAGAGGTCCCCTCATTCCAGTCTCAAATCCCTGCCTGCTTGGCTCTGGGGATCTCTTGATGTTTCCCGCCTTGACTAAGTCCCCAGATCAACTGCTAGACTCAGGGTCGGCTGCCAGACAGACCCTGCATGTCCTCTCCAGACCCCTATTCATGACCTCCCCAGCCACCTTGGATCATCTTCCATTCGCTCTGGCCCCCTTGAAGGGATGGAGGAGCCACAACCCTCTTTTCATGAGGAACGCTGGCCCGTCACCACACTGTCACTCAAGGTATCGGAACCAAACCTGAAGTGAGGTGCCCAGGTCCACCCCTCATGTATCAAGGATGCAAGCAAGAGCTCCTACGCCTTCACTGCCTCTGTTTCCCCACTGGCGTAACTCCCTGCCTCCCAGAAGGAATGACAGAAGGAATGACTTCCTGATTTGTGACTCAAGTTCCTCAAATCAGACCTGCCACATCCATAAAGGCATCAAGCCTTGCTGTAAGGCAAGGAAGTGAACCCAGCTGATGCTAAATCTTCCGGTGCGTGGCTCCAGCAAGCACATGGGAAAAAACTAATAACTACAAAGCATCCATCCATCATCTTATCAGACCTTCCTGTGCTTTGTTTGCATAGTTATCTTTCCCAGGGTTGACACTTTGTGTCTCCTGCAGGTTGATATATTCTCCTACCTGCCATATCATTCATAAAGGATAGACGAGCTTCAGGTTCATTACCTGTCATTACACCATGTACATGTCGCCGGGGCCCCGAAGCATCGATTCTTCTTGAGTCACCCCAGTGGTGCAGCCGCCCACTCAGAGGCTCCGGGTCCAACAGGCTGTGGATCACGCTCCTCCTCAAGCCCTGGGCGGGCTGCACGCCATCCCTTCTTCCTCTCTGGTTGGTCCACCCCTCCCGGATGGAGAGCCTTCTGAGTTCCCAGCTACTTCAGAGGGGATCTGCAGGGAGAAGAGAGGCCCCTATCACCAACTAGGACTGGAGATGCACGTCTAGTTGTGAACTGGTCTCAAATCTTTAAGCCATCCCTTTATTGTTCTTTATTATGACTTTAGTGCCTGGTGACTACACAACTTTGTCATCTTGGGGTTTTAGTGATCTGGTGATCAAGCCCTGCTCCAGGTCCCACCCTCACCCCACCCCACACCCTCCATTCCTATTTTCTTATCTCTGCATGTTTCATTCTGTCTGAAAGACCCGCCTTCCAGTCATGCAAGCAAATCCTGGCCCTCATTTAGAGTTTAGCTCAGACCCATCAAAAGAACCTCTGAGCTATACCATCACCCCAGGAAAGGGGAAGAAAACAGACGCTCTTGCTCCACCCAGGAGATGTGCAAAGAACAAGGCTGTCTGCCATGGAACATTCTTCCACTCTTCTCGCCAGGCCCCTGAGGCAAGGCTTTGAAGTGCTGTGGTCTGGGAGGCTCCAGGAAAGCACCCCACCTGTGGTTGGTGATGAACTTCTTTCCAAAACCCTTCTCAAAGTGAGAGATAAGGGAGGGACGCAGAGGTCCCTGGGGTGAGGGGTAGGGACTCATCCCTGTAGTAATTCCTGGCTCCACTGAGTCACTACATTTCAGGGTCAAGATCATGGCTCAACCTTGGCCAGAAGGTGCCAGAGGACGTCCAGCTGCAGCCATCCTTCCTTGGCCTGTCTTTGGACACTGGGTCCATGCTGGCCACAGTCCTGTACCTCTAACTAGGCCTGGCCTCCAGGAGCTGGAGGGGGCAGCCTTCTGCTGCCCCCATGGTGACCTGAACCCCACATCAACCTTAGGAACTCCTGCAGGCCTCAGTGGACCAGTTGCTAAGGAAGTGCTGTGGGCCCCCAGGGACCCAGTGCTGCAGGCCAAAGGAAGCACCACGGGCGGGTGAGGGCAGCCAAGGAAGGGAGGGACGGAGTCTTCCCTCTGGCCCATGCGGGTTTTGTAAGTGTGGCGGTTTTGTAAGATGGCGATGCCTCACATGCCACACGTACAGTGGCTGGTGACCTTCCGGCCTCTTTTACACCATGGTGTACGCTCGGTTTCATGGCAGCTCTGTGAAGGGGTGTTTCAAAGATGAGGAAACAGAAGCACAGAGAGGTGGAGACGTCCACTGAAGGCCTAAGCCGGTGTCACAGTCAAGGCCCAGTTGTCACTCCTTCCAGCAAGCTTCCAGTGTGAGGCCGGTTTCTCTCCCTGCCAAGCCACTCCGGGGTCAGGGGATGGATGGGAGTGAGGGGAGGACGAGCTGTGGTGTGCGGGGGAGGACGAGCCGACCTGTGGCTTCTTCCCCGAGATGAATGCCTAAGGGGAAAGCGCGCAGCCAGCTGAGCGATGAGCAGGGCAGACAGGAGTGCGGAGGCGCCTGGCCAGCAGGAGCAGCCTGGGCACAGGGGAAATGGGCTGCGGTAAGGAGCCACAGACTCCGGGGGAGGCCAGGCTGACCTTGAGCCTCTTGGGCTGCTCAGCCTCCGCTGCTCAGCCTCCACTGCTCAGTCTCTGAGGCCCTTCTGTACAAAGCAATGAGGGAGTTTAGAAGCCCCTTTAAAAAGCAAGGCAGTTATTATATTATTATTATTATTATTAGGTACCAGGGATAAAACCCAGGGGTGCGCCGGGCGCGGTGGCGCAAGCCTGTAATCCCAGCACTTTGGGAGGCTAAGACAGGAGAATCTCGAGTTCAAAGCCAGCCTCAGCAACAGCGAGGTGCTAAGCAACTCAGTGAGACCCTGTCTCTACATAAAACACAAAATAGGGCTGGGGATGTGGCTCAGGGGTCAAGTACCCCTGAGTTCAATCCCCAGTACCAAATAATAATAATAATAATAATAATAAACCCAGGGGTGCTTAACCACTGAGAAAACCAGCCCTTTTTATTTTTTTATTTTGAGACAGGGTCTCACTGTGTTGCTCAGGGCCTTGCTAAATGGCTCCTCCTGCATCAACCTCCCGAGCTGCTAGGATTACAGGTGTGCACCACCACACCCAGCTGGCAGATGTTGTGCCACAACATCCATTGACAGCCCTGTAGCTCAGTGCAGACCCACCTGCCCACTCCAGTCATCAGAGGCCCGGGCCTCAACACAGGAGGCCCCAGTGAGAGACAGGAAATCAGCCCTTTGGTATCGAGTGCTGTGCCCCAGGCTGCCCAGAGTCCTTGGAGCTCTTAGTGAGTCCTGCTATGGGCAGCGGATGCTGTGAGGAAGGAGAAGAAACTGCACCCCTAAGAAGCTGGGCACCATCCTAGCCCCCTAGCTACACAGTCACCAGTGACCAGGTGCTGGGCCCCGGCGCACAGGTCTTTGTGGGGGTGGGGTGTGTAGCAGCACTTCCGGGCTCTCCTGTGAGGTGGGGCTGAAACATATTCACAGCAGATGGTGCCGTCGCCCTCACTCCGGGATTCTCAGTCCTAATTATCTGTGCTGTCAGCCAAACAATTAACTCTCCAAGAAAAATTGCATGGTCCACTCCCAACCATATGAAAAGGCAATTTTCCCAAGGACGAGGGACGCGTAGGGCAGCCTTGCATTCGTTTCCGGATCTCGTCATCCCCTGACCTCGATCTTCTGTTGATGGCATTGCAGCGATGCTACTCCTCCGGGCACGTGGGCTCTTTCCTGTAGAGAGGAGGGGTTGGCCGATCCCCAGGGCTCCCTTCAGCTGCTCAGTGCCACGGCCCCACACGCCCATCCTTTCATCTAAATTCCAAGTTCCTCTGGAGCAGAGATTGCATTTTCATTTGTACCTTTATTTGTCCATCATCTGTTCATTTTAGGGCTGCATCTCTACCGCGGCTCCCAGAAAATACAAAGCAAATACCTGCTCAGGGATGGGGAGTAGCTTGGTGGCAGAGTGGGCATTTCCTGGGCTCAATCCCCAGCACAAAGCCAAAGGAGAGAGGGTGGGAGGAAACATCTGCTCCATCTTCAGGACCACTTCTGGGAGCTCTTCTTCCCTGATGTGGGAAGAGGAGGGGACTGCCAGGGCTTTGAGGACATGGCACTGCCTGGGTACCAATCTGCAGGCCAAAGTTTTGATGCTGCATTTTGACTCTCTCTGCATATCTGGCTATAGGAAGGGAGCCTCCTTTCCAGAGAGCTAACTTTGGTGAGCAAGCCACTTGGGCCCCCGAGGCAGACCAGCAGAGAGGGGGAGCCCCCACCCCATCTGCAGCATGGCTTGGACACAGTAGAGCTGATGAGCACAGGGCTTCCCTTAAGGGAATTGTTTCAAAAGAAAAGAGTTTTCACAGGGCTGAGGCATAGCATTTGTCACCCAGGAGGGCGACGATTTAAAGCCTGGCTCGGTGGCTCTGGTTCATCCATCACCGCACACTGTCCTGGAAAAGAAGGCAGGTGAGGAGTTGGGCTGTGGAACTGTTTGCTGGCAGTGTTGAAAGACCCTTTGGGGATGACATCACCCTTGGCCACCTTTTATAGGTGGATGTGATCTTAGGGGTTGAGGGTCTGGAGGCTCAAAAAGGGGAGAGGTAGAGCAGTCCCTATAGCAGTGGACAAACGCACACTGTGGAATGGAAAGGGCCAGATGAGGGCTCTGTCTGGCGCACGGAGGGGCAACAGGCCCCCTTGCCAGGCAGGGGCAGAGCCTGGGGCACCTGGGGAGTGGACGAAGAACATGAACAGGGACTGAGGGAGCTGGGACCCCTCCTCCGCCACCTCTCTTCCCAGGCCAAGCCTCCTGTCAAGCTTCCTCCCTCTCCCTGAGGCCCACCTGTCTACCAGCACAGGCTCCCTCCATGCCCAGGAGCACAGCTCTGCCGCCAGCTCCTTGGCATAAGGGATTATGTTTACATTCCAAGTGGGCTGGTGCCCACTCAGAATCTGCCCACTTGACGGCAGCGCCTCTGACAGCAGCCCCTGCCCAGAGCCCAAGCAGGACCGGCGCCAACGTCTGGCTGGAGACATTTCTAAATATGAGCTTGGCCCACAGAGTCAGGTTCCCAGACCTGCTCTGCCCTTGGAGACCCAGCCAGGATCTCTAGGCTGCCGGGAGGAAGAGGGCTGGGGGCGGCGGCAGGATCAGGAGGCAGCCAGCTGAGACCGCCAGCATGCCGGAAACCGGCCTGAACCCTCGTGGCCCTCCAGCCTCGTTAGGGGAAGAGAAAGGATTACCCAGCGCCCAGAGTCTCATCAATTGCCCACAACCCTGGCAGCAGGGACAGGAAAGCCACTGCCTGCTCAAATGTGCACGGATTAAAAATACACAAATGGAATATTTTTTCTTCCCCTCTCCTCAACCCCCTGAAGCCTGGGATGCTTGTTAAAAATAGCCTTGCTGTGGCATGGATCCTCCACAACCCAGTGGCTGGCAGGAAAATTAAGGAGCCAGGGGAGACAGCACTGTTAAGTGGCTACCCCTGGGGAGGGGGAGGGGGAGGACCCGAGGGGAGGGGGTGCTTTCAAGCATCTCTGGACACACTTCTGCACCGCCTGCAGATATGTATATATATTTTAATAGATGTTCATCCATTGCATCGTCCAGCCTGAGCTTAAGGCTGAATTTATACCAACTTAGCAACCCAGAAGCAGGGTGCTGGCTGGCCTGGCAGGACACTAAGGGCACCAAGTGCCCAAATACAATCCAGTATAACCCAAAGAGCGAGAATCACTGTGTCCTATCTGTAACTCACCAGCTGTGTGACCTCAGACAAGGCGCCTGAGCTCTCTCGGCCTGTTTTCTTAACTGTGATGTGAGAGAGTTAGGTTAAATACTAAGCCAGATCCAGTTACCACCATTCGGTCTGAACATATCATAGTCTTAAGGACTGAGGAAAGACATCTAAAATTTGTCCCCTGTTTCTCCCCACCATGAACAAATGAAGAGGATCTGTCCTTGGGGGAAGGCAAGGGTTTTAAAATATGGAAACGGTTAGGAAAGAGAGAAGTTATTAAGAGATGGAGACCAGCTCCACGTCTTGTTGATGACGTGTACCACAGAGGAAGAGGATCAGTTTCATGCCTAAAATGTCCTGGGTTCAAATCCTTTCTTGAGCTATTGGTAGCTATGTGAACTCAGATTATTCACTAATCATCTCTGCAAACTGGCCCCCTCAACCTGCTGTTTAATCCACACTCTGGAGATCATATCTCATGGTGGTTTAGGCTTGCTAGCTCTGGAATCAGGCTTGTATCCCAGCTCCACCCCTATTAGCTGTGTGGCCTTGGGTCAGCAACTTAACTTCTCTGTGCCTCAGCTTCTTCATCTGTAAAACAGGAGTGAGTGGGAGGGGTGGTTGTGCTGCCTGAGCCCATGCTCCTGCCCCAATAGCCAGCTGAGCTCTGAATGTTCGGTCTGGCATCTTCTGTGGATTTAGCTCATAGTCTTCCCTTAAATCCTACTCCCCTCCCCCACAAAGTTCCTGGCCCTCAGATGTCCATCATTTGTAAGCCATCCCACTGGCCTGGAGCCCTCTCCATTCACTCCATCTCCACGGCCCCTCTGGTCTCTACCCAGCAGCCATGTACCTGGCTAGGGCTGTGGCTTCTGTCCTGGAGCCAGGAGGATGATGTTGGGGACTGTCATACTTCAACATGCTCTTAATCACCTGGGATCTCATCCAGCACAATAGGGAAACTGACGGTAGGACCATCTAACTCCTAAGGACCAAGAATTGCCATGGAATTGCATCAGGTTTTGTTGGTCCCTTTCTAGATGGTCCGGATGACGTTTTATCATTCTTGTCATTTAAGATGCATCTTCTCCATATTCTCAGACACCCACTCCCCAGAATGGCCACTTATTCTTTGTTAGTGAGGTTCTATGTATTTTGAGCACAAGCCACCATTGTTGCAAAGGTTGGAAAATAGTGCGTTAAATCTTCTCCGTCAAACCCCAAAATAAAGCAACTCGGATTGTGTTTTTCCTCTGAGCCAAGGGTCCACCGCTTTGGAAGACTGGCGCCATCACCTCACTATAGCAACAGATGACCTTGGTAACCCCCAGCGTACAGTTATTAAGAGTAAAAATAGGAAGCAAGTGGGTAGATGTTCAGCAAGAAGCGGCCGCTGGTTTGCACTGGACAGGCTGGGTGGGTTTGGAGCCCTCTCAGCCTCTCTTGCAGGAAACAGAAAGCAAAAATCAGCCCCTGGGAGCTGGTTCCTGCAGGATGACAAGGAGCAGTTGGCATTTTCTTCTTTGTTTCCTGTCTCAGCGCCTCCTGCCTCCTTTCAAACCGGTTCCAGAAATGCTTGAAGGTGGGTTACTGTAGAAAAATAGTCATAGGACATTCCAGCCAGGGGATGCTTGTGGCTCCTGTAGGTACTGGGCATGTTCATACCACTGTCAAGTCCTGCCCCAGGTGGCCCTGACTCACCAGCACCCCCAACCTGACCCACATGCCACCTGTGCAGGGTTTTGTCAACTTGTTCTTGGGCAGAGTTTTCAGGGCCCCCAGGATCCCATGCAGGCCTTGGCTGACCTGGAGAGATAGCAGGAGGGCTCAGTTCAGCTGATTCTGCCCGACACATAGAATATGAACCCAGTTCCTAAATCTATTGTGCTCTACAGAGCCAAGTTGAAGGCCCAGCTCTGCCACCATCTGGCTGTAGGACCTTGCTCAAATCCCTCCTATGTCTGAGCTCCTATTACATCATCCATAAAAATTTTTAAATGAGTTTATGAGATCTCTTGGTCCCATTTGCCTCTGACACTCTCTATGCTGCCAATGGAAATAACTCTTCATCTAGCAATACAGATAATGTATTCTACATGCGGTGACTTTTCCAGACAACTAAACAAGCCTCCTTCAACTGAATGTGTTTCAAGTAACCCTACTGAATGAGGTTTTGGTGTTTGCTTGTTTTTGTTTGTTTTTCTTTTTTTTTTTAACATTTGCATGTTTCTCTTCCATTTATGGCAAAGGATATAAACCTAAATTTAAAAAAGAAAACCTAAATTTTGCTTGCACACCTCTGTTCCCAGCCTTGTTCCCCACAACGGTCTAAGGGTTGAAACGCTGGACATGACTTCAGCTTGTCCAGTGCCCCTTGGTCATCACTGTGGGCTCTGCCCTGTGTTGGGTGTCGCTCCTGCCACGCCGGCTTTCTCTCCTCTCTACCCATTCCCTGCAGCCCCACCTGGGTGGGCACACCTGCCCAGAGCAGCTGTCCTGCCTCTGATGTACAACTGGGGATGCCCTGGGCCTGGCCACCTCGGGCCTGAGTCAGGGTGGGAGGGGGTGCTGGGGTGGAGGCCAGGCTTTAGCCATTTCTGCTGGTCAGAGGACCTGCCCCTTGCTTTGACCTCTTCTGCTGAGCTCTGGATGGGAAAGGTGAGGTCCTTCCCTGGCATTTCTTTCAGCTTAGCCCGTGGGCTTTCCCAGCGTGGGTTTACAGACCACCCACGTCACCACAGGGGCTGGACGAGAAGGCAAGCTCAGATTTAGGACTTCCCCCCACGTCTATGCATCCCTGGTGTCCTCCCTCTTTCCAAAAACCAGTCCCCCAATGTCACTCTGTCCTTGCCTTTTGCTTTTTTCATAAGAGAGAAATGCTGCAACCAGGCTTTCTCGTCCCTGCCTCCCCAGGGAGCTATCAAAGGCCTGAAGTCAGAAGTGGCTCATCTCAAGCCCCAGGAGCACTGGCAGAGCAGTGTGTGGGCATGCACCACTCTCTCCCTGCAGCTGGCCAACCTCCGCCTCGCTCACCTGGACTGGGGACAAGCCAGTATCCCCCCACGCACCCTTCCACACCACACCTTCCACAGCCTCTTCCCTCACCTGCCCCAGTCAGTTGCTACATTTGTCAACAACCCTGCCACCATCCTGTGGGGACGTCAGAACTTCCTGCTCAACCATGCAACCAGCAAAGCCCATGGGTTTGGGTCAGGAAAGAGAATGCCAGAGCTTCCCCGCATGGGGGTGGGTGGTTCTGAGTGATAGTAACATCTGTGGAAAGGTTCCAGCCACAGGAGGAGGAAGGTTCTGGGGACGAAACAGTAGAGTCACTTGGAGACCCTATGAAAGCTCCTGAGGAAGATGGTGAAGTCAACAAGAAAAAAGGCAGAAAGGGACAGCAGAGGTGTGGGAGGCTGAGGAGGGAGGCCGAGGAGGGAGGCTGAGGAGGGAAGGAAGGCACAGTGGTGAGGTGGCGGGGCAGCCCTGCTAGACAAACTCAGACTTGAAATCCCACCCACAGGGTTGGTGGCCTCTGCAAATCAGCCCTGCCTGCCTCTCGGATCAGCATGGTGGCTCGGAAATGAGCCAGGACTGTCTGCAAAATAGCACGAACCTTGCAAAAGAAGAGCGACCGCCCCCGCCAGCCATTTTCCACGGGTACGTTAAAACAGCTGGCGCACCCCTTACCCATGCATGGTACCTCTTTCCTGCTGGGCTGTCTGGTTCTCCTGAGGGGCCAAGGGTTATACACTGTCAGGAGCTGACGTCACCACCGGAGCCAGACCAGAAGGTGAGCTCAGATCTAGATGTCAACTCATCTTTGGGGTCACCCTGGGTCTGAGTCCACTCTCATTTTTACAGATGAGTCAAATGAGGTTTAGAAAGGGTAAGTACCAAGGTCACCCAGCTGGTGAGTGAGGAGTCTAGATTCAAACCCTCCTCTGCCTGGTTCCAGAACATGTCTCCTGGGTTGCCAAGATGATCTGCAGATTGCAGTCTCTCCCTAGGGCAAGGAAGTGGCTACCTGGTTGTTTTGTTCCGGAAGACCCTGCCATCTCCCTGGATGAAACCACTGCCCCATGGCACACAGAGGCTAAGCCAGTGCTGGCAGGATTACTCCCTCTGGTAGGGCGGGTTTCCAAGAGCTACAGGATGGACACACATCACCTGGCTATACATGTTGTCACTTCTGCTCAAACACAGATGAAGA
Source organism: Xerus rutilus (assembly GCA_028644305.1). Classification (NCBI taxonomy): domain Eukaryota; kingdom Metazoa; phylum Chordata; class Mammalia; order Rodentia; family Sciuridae; genus Xerus; species Xerus rutilus. The sequence continues at coordinate 23,337,594 of CM053412.1, read as the reverse complement.
CACCTTCAGAGATGCATCAGAGGCACAGGAAGCTGGGAGAGAGGGAGAAGGAGGCAGGGGGAAGCAGGCAAAGACCGTGGGGCCAGAGGGCCTCTAAACGCAGCCCTGGACGTGGCCCTGGCTGACTGGCACTGGTAAGTCTTCAGAAGCACCATTGGTGGCTCAGTGGTTCTTGTAAACCAGAGTCCCAGCACCCTGGCTGTGCATGCTAGTGGGGAGGACCAGAGGAGGAAGTCATTATTCTCCCTCCGTATATTTTCTAGTATTAAGAGGGCACGGACACAGGAAATGGCCAAGAAGAACAGTGATAAATTTTCTCTTTACAACAAGAGGAGGAAGCCTGGGCCCTGTCCTCGGGGTGGCTGGTTTTGTCTCCTGCATCCTTCCTCACGCCCACCCAGCACCCTGTGCCCACTTCAGGAGCTGCACACAAGCCTCCCGCCGTGCAGCAGGCTCCAGGGAGTCCCTGTTGAGGTGACAGGTGGGTGACAAACGAATCAGGCAGACCCCTACATGAGGAAGCGGTGGTCTCGGGAGGGGAGTCAGGACACGTAAGTCCCAGGACAGAAACCCAGAGTCACCTGACCCTTGGAGGATGCTGAAATGAATGGTGCCCAGGCCATTGCAGAGGAGGAGGATGGAGAGTGGAGCCAAGCCTGTCCCGGGGCGAGGCTCTGCTGTCTGGAGATCTTCAGGCTGCAGACCGGCCATAGCAGGGGAATGAGAACCAAACAGGTCCATCGGGGCCCGAGATGGCAAAGGACCCAGCAGAGGCCATGGTGGGCGGGGGCACAGTGCCAGCATCCTGGAGGGCAGTTTTAAGGGGAAGTGGAGGGAGACTGCAAAGCTGCCACGAGGTCCCCCATGTCTTTTCCATTCTGTGGCCTCTGCAGCTGGCCCAGCACCTGGCCTGCAGTGGACATCCAACCATCCTCCATGGAACAAGCTGGGTTCCCCTGTGTTTGGGGCTCTGACCCGCTGCACAGCACCAAGAGCTACTGTGTGTCTCTGGTGCAAGTGCCATGAATCCTCCCCTAACTAGATGGTGAGCATCTTTCAAAACTACTTTCTTCCTGTATTGTTTCGAAACAATATTCATTATTTTATTACCATTGTAGCAAACTGCCGCAACCGAGCAGCTTGAACAATGCGAATTTATCCCATAGTTCTGGAGGTCAGAGCCACTCAGCGGAAAGAAAAGTAGGTGTTTGCTGGCTCATGTTCCTTCTGTCCTTCTGGAGGCTCTGTGGGAGGGACACTTCCTTGCCTTGTCAAGCTGTAAGAGGCTGCCTGGGTGGGCTCCTGGGCCTCTCTCTCATCCTCACGGCCAGCAGTACCACGTCTCTCTGGGTTTGACCATAGTGACACCTCTGATCATGCCCTGGAAAGGTTCTCAGCTGTCATAATTCTCCCATCTCAAACTCTATAAATCTGAGTCCCACTTGCAAAGCTCCTTTGGTCACAGAGGGCAACATATCACACTCACTGGTTCATGACTACTGAGTGTGGATGTCTTTGGGGACCATTATTCTCCCCACTACACAGGAAATACATTCACATTATTCAAAATCAAATGGCACATATGGTTACTGAGCAAAAAGTTGCCCTCCTATCCCTGTCATTCACCACCTAGTTCCTTGTTAACATATCCTGATGTTTGTAACCCAAGAGATCTTATGCCTAAAAAAAATCAATATGTATTAGTTTTTCATTTTTTTACACAACTGACCATACCATAATAGTGATCTGTATGCTGCTTTTCTCAAGATATTTTGTCCTGGATCAGTATATAGAAGCATCTTTGTTCTTTTTTATGGCTGCATACTATTCAACCTTGTGGCTGTATATTCACTGATGAATCTAGTCTAATCTAGGTGTTAGATTGTTTCTAACTTTGTGCCCTTACAAACAATACTGCAATGAACAACTTTGCACACAAGCCATTTCCTGGATGTTTGTAGTATAAATTCATAGGGGTGCAAGTTCTGGGTCAAAAGATACGTGCGTTAAAATTTCCCAGATTTTGTTGATTTACCTCCAAAGAGCTGAATCACTGGACACACACTCTCCCACCTCAGCCATCTGTGGGTGTGAGATGTCAGTTCGTTTTAACCAAAAAGCCATTTCTCATGTCGTCTACATCTCCCACCATGCTTATTCCAGGACGTACCTAGGAAGCCCTGTGGATCTCCACTGCTTACGATGCTCTGGATTCTGGATAGCAATGAGGACAGAGACTAGAGAAGAGAATGAAGCCAGCAACCAGCAAAGAGGCCCCCAATCCAAAGACTTTCAAGGGGCAGTAGCTTTGCAGCATGTCCACCAGGCCTGCTGCAGGCTTACAAGCTCCCTGGTCCCTGCAGGGAGGGACTGCATTGCTGTCTAAAGGAGGGACGCTCACCACTGACGCGTGACAAGCCCTAAGTCCATGATGCACACCGGTTAGGAAGATGCCTTCATCCTTTCCCGGTACAGCTGCTGCTGCAAAACGAAGAAGCCTTCACACGCTAATGCCACCTGCCATCTCAAGGTAAGTTCCATCACTTATTCAAGGAGACGAGGAACCTCTGATGGCAGCAACTGTTTATGATTGCACAGAAGCAGCTGACTGTCTGGGAAGCCCAAAGATTTCCCCTTCGCCCACGCAGCCTCCCCTGACCCCACCAGGCCAAGACCCCACAGTTATCTTTACAACATGTTCCTGGAGCACATGCACTGTCCCTCATCCTAGCACCATTGACCCTGAAATATATCCTACCTGTCACTCGACTTGACTTCCACTGGCCTCTGAGCACTCCAAGGCCAGAACCCAGCACAGTGCTTGATGTGCACTCAGAGCTCATTAAATGTCTGATGGGTGGATGACACTGAGCCCCCAGAGCAACAGAGACAGCAATGTGTCTGATCAGTGGCACCCACTGACTTACCCAAGGATTCCCAGTTCCACTAGGTGCCACCCTCTCAGTTAAGATACTTGGGGACAGCACAGACTTTTAACAGGGCTTCTTGTCCTACATTGCTGCCCTGCTCCCAAAGGCCCACTGTTTGAGCCACTCTTTTTAGTGAAACCATCATCCCCAGAAAGTCCCTGCCCCCAAAGAGACGCTCCCACGCAGTGGTCCTCTCTCTCCTCGGCCTGGGGTGGGGTGTGGGTGTGGGAAGGATGGATCCCGGCCATGCTGACCGGGGAGGGCAGGCCAGGGGCACCGGTCCCAGATGATGAAAATATGCCTCAAGGGCATCAAGATCCCAGTTTTACAAATGAACCCCAACCACAGAGGAGCAGAAGTGACGGAGGTTAAGGACAGAAGAGATGAGCAAACAGGTGAGCAAGGGGAGTCTGTACCGGAGGCAAACTGAAACACAGAGGTGGTGACTGCAGGAGGCACAGGGTTCTCTGTGTCAGAGTACTGGCCCCTGGTCACCTCCCGCACACTCTCAGGGGTAGCCTTGAGCAAGCCGTCCACCCCAGCTGTCTGCGCATGAGAGTCACGACATCTTGACCAACTGCTGTACATTAAATCAGACAGAAGCTGAGCAAAGCCCTCCAGACACCTAAAAGCAGTATGAAAACAAGCTCCTATGAAGACGATCTTTTGCTTTTGCACAGCGCTTGAGGTCTCGCAGCTTTCCCATCCAGCACCTCCTGACCCTCAAAGCCACCCTGGTAAGGACAGTTGCACACATTCTACTGATGTAAAACTGAGATGCAGAGAGCTTCAGCCCAGAATCACACAGATAGCAAGGGAATGGACTGAGGGTTGTGTCCAGGTCTTCTGACTCCAAATAGAGTGCTGTTTACCACACCAAGACCACACCCTCCACTGCCGAAAATCACAGCCTCTGGCCCTGCTCCTTCTTCAATCTACGGGATTCCTTCATCCATCCTTCATGGGTTTGCTGATTGGCAAATGGATTTCCCCATCTCTTCGTAACCAGGAGTGTTAGAGCGGGAGGAGGGCACAGTCTCTGTCTCACAAGAAACAGCTGACCTGCTGTTCAGCTGAAGGACAGTTCCCACCCTGGGTCCTCCGTTTCCATCTACCACGGATGTTAAAACCACAAATGACGTTGACATAGGCGTTTCCGGGAAATAGACCCAGGGCCTTTCTTGAGGAACCATGCTCCTTTGTGACGACAGAGCGCAGGACAGAGTTGGCCTGTGCTGAGAGCAGCTGTTAAGTTCCAGGCACTCCATGCACAGTCCTCAGGATAACTCTGGGTCTCTCCTGGTACACATGAGGAGCAGAATGGTTGCATGACTTGCCCACAGTCCTCACAGCTTGGCACTGGTGGGATCAGAATGGAGGCCAGGAAGTCAGGCCCACAGGGCCTGCATTGTTCATCAAAGCTCGGGCAGGAAAGAGAGGGAGACGGGGACACAGTGTCTTCCCCCTATTAAAAGGCTTTATATCCACTTCAAACCACCACCTCCTGGGCCTTCCAAGTTTTCCTTCTGAACTTTCCTTCCTGAATTATGTGGAAGAGAAGACACTCAATTGCTAGCAGCAACCAGCCTCTCGCATGTCAGTCACATCATTCTGCAGGAGCAGCGCCTACGGTGTTGCCCGGGAGTGCACCTGTGTGACACACCTATGGGAAACACTCGGCCTGCCCACGAGGCCCGCGGAAGCCACTGGTATTCCAGCTGACATCCTGTTCTCAACCCGAACACAATTAATGAACTTGCTCATGATGGCTTCCTGTCGGAGGCTGTCTGTGCACCGCGTCTGAACACGGTTCTCACATACAGACCATCCGGCCTGGAGAAAATTGACTTGGAAACCGGAAAATAGGGAGGTGATTAATTGCCGGCGAAAGGACTCACTGGCAATCTCCTTTCCAGACCCTCATCCTCAAGTACAATTAGAATAGAGTTTCTCTCTTCCCTTATGGTTTTGGGGACATGTCTATCTAATGGACTCAGGAACAGAACTTGAGAGAGGCACTTGTCCTGCCTCCCCTTGCAAATCTCCCAGTCATTCAGCCCCTCCCAGCCATTCAGCAGGAGAGGAGCAGGCTGGTGTGTCAGGGTAGCCTCCTCCTCAGAGTCTGCAGATGAAGTCAGGGTAGAAGAGGCACTGACTACCCCGAGCGGTGTTCTGATGAGTCTGCCAGGCACACTGATGGCCTCCTGCTTACCTCGGCAGCCAGGCCTCAGCAGAGGGCTCCCCTTCACCAACCCTGTCTTCCTGCTGCCTCTCTGACCACCAGATGGGGGTATCTACCCCTGCCACACCTCACCTTTCCCTGTCTCCAGGTTTGTCAATGTGTACCTGTCCCTACATCCCCTGCTCACCAGACCCTGGAGAAAATTCCCTTAAAGGTGACCCGGCAGAGCACGTTAAGGTTACTTTCCTCTCTGGACATCTCTGGTTTATAAAATGAGCCTCTTAGAGAGGAGGAGAAGGAAATTATCTGTAATTGTGAAATTTCAAAAACCGTGGGGGAGACATGGAGTGAGGCTCGGAGGAGGAAAAAGGAGGACAGAGATAGCTGTACCCGTGAAATGTCGTCGCACAGATGTGTCCCGAGCTCCTACTGAAATTCTGTTTTTCAAAATGCAGAAGAGTCCATTTCCAGATGTGTGCTTTGGGGAGCCAAGTTGCCCCAGACCAGCCTGAACTCCTCACCCCAGCACCGCGGGCCTTCCGCCACTGGCTCCTATAAAGCCTTCTCTACTTCCTGCCCTGCCCAGGAACTCCACGCTGTGGCTGGCTTCTCCACTCCCTGCAGGCCTGCTCTGGCCTGCTCCTATAGGCTGGCCTAGGCCCTGGGTCCTCTCCTCAGCCAGCAGCATTGACTGCACTGCACAACTTTGGGGAGACTCATGCCATGCTAGGTCATGTGTGCAATGCACTTCATAGCCCCTCTGTTTTGAGAAGCCCCCCACCACACTGCACACTGCCTCTCCCCAGCTTCCCTGGTACAACTCTGACTCTTCAGGTCTCCACACTTACCACCTCATAGTCTCTTGATTGGGCCGAGTGGAGGTAAATCCCCACCCAAGACTACAGAAACCCCACCCACAGGCTAGAGGGCTACAGCAGGGCCTTTAAGGTGTGGACCAGGGACCAGCAGCAGCAGCACCTCCTGAGCCCCACCCCAGAGCTCTTGAAAAGACACCTGGTGGCAAGGCCCAGAACCTTGTTTTAGCCAGCTCAGCAGGCAGCTCTGATACACCTTAAATCTAAAAGCCACGGAGATACGGGGTCCTCTGCTGAACTGCGGAACAGTTGTCCACCTAAGAAAGGAGCCGGCGCGCTCACAGCTGCCCATTGTATTCTGTTGGACTCTTGGGGACCAAGACAGTTCTAGAGACTCTCAAAGTGAATGAGTACAGAAAGTCTTCATGGCCACCTGATGTCAAGGCTCCTGCGAACAGCACAGAGCAGCCAGCCGCCTCAGCCCCCTCCAAAGAGCACTCGGATTCCTCCGCCCTTTGCTTGTCCTGCTAACTCGGTGGTTAAATTATTCAGCAACCAATTAGAGTTCAACAATGTCCCTGTCTCCCAACCAAGCGATCTGCCCTTGTGTGGTAAATGCTTTTCCAACACAAAGCAGGGTAGTGGGTAGGAATTTAGCCTGGGGAAGCTCCTCCTTCACATCCCCACACCTTGCACAAGCCAGACTCAACCTCTCATCTCACTTCCTGGGTGGGAGGCGAGGTCAAGATAGGAATGAAGAGCCAGCACTAACCCAGACTTAGAAAATCCGATTTGCTGGGAGTGGCCTGGGAATCCAGGCATTGACTATGGCTCCCCAGCCATCAGCATCACCGCTGGGTGTCTGAGAAACAATGGACATCCCACCCACCTTATCCGACAGATGAGGGACCTGAGGCTCACAGTGGTGACCTGGCAGGCGCTGGCCAGCCACGTCACATGGCATCCTCGCCATCCTGTCAGCCCCACAACACTCATGGCCTGGGTCTCGCTCCAGCTCCCAACACGCAAGATCCTACATGACCCTTCTGAATGGCCCCCTAGTCAGCCCCACTGAGCGGGAAGCGAGGCAGGGCCATCCCCTGGTCAGCAGCCCCCCACTTGACCCCACAGCGCTGTGTTCAGTGCTGGGCACAAGAAAGCCCTTGGCAAGCCCCAGGCCGCCTCACTCTCGGAAATGCATGCTCCAAGAAGAGTCTATGGGATCACCAGACTGTCCCCTTGAAACACGGGGGCAGATCTGTTGCAGAGGGGGAGGGAACGTACACACTCTGACAGGCAATGCCTGGGAATAGTTAGGGGAGGCCAGGCCCCAGGACAGAGGCTGGGCCAGGACTGGGAGGCATCGCAAAGACAAGCCAGCCCTCCTTGTTGACCTTGCTCAGAGACAAGCCCCGGAGAAACACCTCGGGGCTGGGCAACGGGCCACTGGCTCTCACTCCTCCACCTCCGCCTCTCCAGAGCCCTTCCACTGACACACAGAAAAGGTGACAATGAGACAGACAAGGAAGAGAGCCAAGGACAAAACAACCCTGCTCAGCCAGAGGGTCCAGGGGATTCTCACCAAGTGCCAGGTTGTGTAGGGCAGGGACGGACTTCCCCAAGGACACAGAAGGTGACTGCCAAGTGGAGGAGCTGCCCAGGGCTCCAGGATTGTGCTGGCATCCACACCCAGCCCTACCCAACCTGGTCACCCCTTCGCACCCCCTCAGTCAGTCAGGTAGGCTCATAGCAAGACAGAGCCACACTCCCGGGGGCCCAGGACAGAAAGTGTATGTCATGCTGGCCATACATGTGCACTCGTCCTCCTCTCCACTCCGACCTCTGCATTGCTGGACTTGTACTAAGATAATGGCAGAGGATCAGCGTCTGTCCTGTGACACACGCCTGCTAGGCCTGCCCCCAGTTCCTATGCCAGGTAGGAGAGAACCTGGAAAAAAAGCCATGGTGCTCCAACATAGGAACAGGGAGCTGGGCCTGCTGCAGTATCAGCAGGCATCTCCTGAACCTCAGGGCTCTGGGCAGCGCAGGCTTGTGGTGATGGGTGTGGGGTTTCTTCTTAAAGTCATGAAGATGTTTTAAAATTAAGCAGTGGTGGCAGGGACTCAATTCCATGAATATACTAAAAACAGTGAACTGCACACTTGGGTAAACTTCATCTCTATGAGGCTGTTAAGAACATGCCCAGCTTGAGCTCTTCCTCATGCCTGGCTAGCCCAATGCCCTGGGTGCCTCCAACAGGCCATACGCCCACAGGCCTCCAGCCAGAGGAGCCAAGCCCAAGTCCCCAGTCCACGAAAAGGGGTACAGGAAGGGCATTTCTGCCCAGGGTTGGAAGACAAGAGCTGACAAACCACCTTGAAGATCTCCATCCCACAAACACATACACAAGACCCCAGAGCCTGACATTTTCCCATGAATGCTTTGTCCCTTTCACCCTCTTGGAAAAAGCCAAACTTTCTCCTCTCGTTTGTTATTTGCTCCTGGGAATGAAGAAGAATTCCTAGGGTAGTCTCAGAAAGAAGAAACTACGAAGATAATCAAAACATTTTTCAAAAAAAAAAACCAATAGGAAACATTATTGCAATATATAACATTACTACCTTATACTACATAACAGTGCTCAAATAGGTAACAGAACACGATACAGGTGTAATAGGAAGTTAAAGTGTTTATAGTGGTGACAACATGACAGATCCCACGTGCCACTCGGGGAGAGAGGCATTGGCAAAATAGGTGGAACGTACAAAGGAAATTTTTAGGAATGAGTGTAACAACTGTGGGGCCCTCCAGCAGATCAAGACATAAAAGGCGGATGGAGAAGGCTTTCCCTGCCAGCCCGGCTCCTTGGAAGCCCATCAAAAAGCTGGACATGTCAGCTTTGTGACTTTAACAAGCTGTCCTTTTCCTTTAGCCCAAAAAGAGAAAAGTGGGAGAGAACCTGGAAAAGAAGCCACAGTGCTACAAAATAGAAACAGGAAGTCAAGACTGAGGCCAGGGGTGGGGTGGAGGTAGCGCAGGAGGAGGAGGGAGAACAGGACAAGTCCAGAGGTGCTCACCAGGGTGGAGGCCTGGGAGAACTCAGACTCAGGAAGAAAATCCAAAGAAGGTTCCAGGGCATTGGGGTCTCTCTTGGGCTCAGAGAGAAGCTTCCAGGACACTGGGTCTCTCCTGGGCTCAGAGCTGCTGTGTTCTGGCCACTTCCCCAGGCCTGGCCCCAGCATTCTAGGATGTGTGAGAACCTAGGAAGGAGGCGACCTGATATCTGCCAAGGTGAGAACACCATGGAGTCTGAAAAAATCAGCCCTCACTGTGCCTCAGCAATGGATCCCATGGCTACTTCATGGGCACTGAACCCCTGGAACCCTGCGAAGCTACGTGGACCTTTCCTTCAAGTCTGATTTGTTGCAATCCAACACCGCAAACATCTGTTGAGTTCCAACTCTGTGGATCTGAGAGCGAGACCACGAAGGACAGAGCACCAGGCCTGGACCTTCTCTCCGAGAGCTCCCGGGTCCTGGGGAGGCAAATGTGGGACCCGGAACAGAGGCAGCTGTAAAGCAGCGTGTCTGGGAGCAGCCGTGGCACAGGGCCAGGCAGACAAGACGAACCCCCCTGGGGACAGAGCCAGGCATGAGGGGACGCTCCTGGGGGAGGTGACACTTGATCTGGGATTTATAAAATGACATTCCTCCAGCATGAGGTTGGGGTTTTGGGGTCAAAGAGGGCTTTAGGGAGAAGTTATGTCCTGTGGAAAGTCACAGAGATGACATGCCTGCCAGAGCTAAGAAATGCCTGCGAAGGTGAGAGGACTTGGAGACTTGAGCCTGGGGGTGTGGGCAGGGGCCAGAGCAATAAGACTTGACCCTGGTGGACGGACCCTGGAGCTCAGGACACCATAAGAAGCTGGATCCACAGTCTGAGTGAGAGATGAAGGACTGAACCAAGGTAGGGGTATGGTGGACACTGAGAGGAGCCCATAGCTTTAAGAAGAATTTAGGATGTAGGATCCCCAAGACCAGGTGACTGGTCAAAGAGGGAAAGAAGAGAGGAGAGAAAGACATGGAGGACCTGAGGGAGTGGCCCTTAGGGCACACAGCAGAGACCCAAGTAGATAGGATGGGGCAGCTGGTGACCATGGGTGATGGTGGAAGGAGTGAGAACAGGGAGGACTCCACACAGGTCACGGAAGAAGGTCATGCCCAGAAGCCTGTGAGGCACGGGCAACAGGATGGGAACCAGAGGGGCCACAGGAGCATGGTTTTTCCTGGGACTGAGGTGAGCATGTTCCATCCTAGGGGAAGGAGCCAGTGGGGAGAGATGATGGGGGATGCCAAGTGGATGAAGTTTGGAATGCACACGGTGGGGAGCCTGGGCAGGGAACCAGGAACTGGGGACATCTGGTCTCGCTGTGCCTTATGAAACCCACAGGAGATGGTCTCCAGAGAACCCAGCTGACAGATGACAGGGTGGCTTTTGTGCAACGATTTTCATGCTTGGTTTCTCAACATGTTTCCAGGACTGATTTCATTTGTGTCTCGCAGTGATTCCGATTTGACAGATGGGAAAGTTGAGTTCAGGGAGTGTAGGCAGCCTCCCCAGAGACACCCAGCGAGCGCTGCGGGAGCCAGACTTGGCACCCAGTCTCCCAGGCTCGGGGTCTGCTGTCGCCCTGCCTCCCCAATGGGACTCAATTCTCCGATCCCAGAGGACGCCTGTGCCAACTCACTGCACAGTCTATTGCTAAGTATAAATTAATACACTAATCTTACTTAACATTGTTGAAACACCCAGTAGCCCACCTAAAACAATCAGCTTGAGAAACATGCTTCTTAAATATCTTTCCAGGCACACGTGCTGCCCTGGGATGCTGAAGGACCTTCTCTCCTCATTGCTCTCTCTGCAGATGTTCTGTGGCGCAGAGTGGGGCTCCACCCTGGGGCATACTGATATCCCTTGGGAAGCCATTAATGACATCCCTAGAACAGACTGTGCCCCACCCAGGAGATCGAGATCAGTACCTTTGGGGTAAGGGTCCCAGTGTCAGGGGCATCCGAGTGTCTGGATTCACAGGAAGGACTCAAAGCCTGATGTGGATGGAAAGAGCCCCGGAAAGGCTCATGGGGCAGGCCAGGAAGAGGAAGGAGGAGAGAAAGCTGTGCGAATTCCATATGGTGAACTGAGCAAGCCCATCGGCCAGTGCAGCAGGAGGAGGGAACAAGGAGGAGGTTGCCTCCCCTCCTGGAATGGCAGTTCACCCTGCAGGGAATCTTGTGCCCTGGGGAACACGCTCCCTTTTGTCCTTCCCAGCAGCTCTGCCACAGCAAGGTACCCCTCCACATTTCTCCTCCTCTTGCAGATGAAGTAATGGGGGTTTGAAGGTGTGAAACACCAGCCCCAAAGTTTGGTCATCTTTAGGGAAGTGGGGACCAGATTCCCCTGCCAGAGAGGAACACCTGTGACAAAGTGCTCTCCCCACTGCCAAAGCCTGCCACGTCTGGGCATCTCTTACTTTCAAAAGGGGGACCATTTCTAAGGCCACAGGGTGCTTCTAGATGTGAGTATGCCCTGTTTCTCCCCAGAGACTTGTGACAACATGATTCTTGGGTCCCTATGGTCTGGATGTCTATGGACATCCTAACCCCCACTGTGGTTGTGTCAGGAGGCAGGGCCTTGGGTGGTGATTAGGACATGAGGTCAGTGCCCTCCTGAGTGGGCTTAGCACCTGTATAAGGAGCTGACGAGACCCAAGTTCTCCCTTTCACTACATGAGAAGTTAGAAGGTGCCATCTATGAATCAAAAAGCAGGCCCTCACCAGACACCAAATCTGCCTTGGTCTTAACCTCCCAGTGTCCAGAACTATTAAAAATAAATTTCAGGTGTTTATAAGCCAGTCTCTGGTACTTTTTTATAGAAAGCTGAAACAGACTAAGATGGAGCCTTGCGTGCTTAAAAGACAGCTAGGCTCAGAAAGGCTGGTCTCTGTTGCTGCTGCTGTGCTGGTTTTGTGTATACTTGATACTCAAGGGAGCGGGGGATGCTGCGGCCTAGAGCATTCTGAGGGTGTTTCTGTAGAAGGCTGGCCCTTTAAGAACTAATACAGTGGAGAAAGGCAGGTGCCATCCACCAGGAGGACAGAAGGTGAGAATCCCCAGAGTTGGAATCTGGACATTAATTTACTATCAGAGAGTCTCGAAGTGCGAGGCCCAGCCCCAGCCCCGACCCCCCTAGATTCCTGCTGCTGCCGAAAGATGGACCACGTTATTAAAGAAAATACCCCACAGGAACCTAAACCAAACAACTCCGGGCAACATGAGTTCAGGGAACCTTTGGCTCTATCTCCAAGGCAATTGAAAAGAGCTCAAAACAGATTAAAATATGAGATGAATTTTGAAGCTTGGGAATGAGATAAAATGAATCCTGTGACTGAGGGGCCAATATGATTATTTCACTATTTGGTTAGAAAGTTAAAATGTGCAGGAAATGTCAGATGCCTTCCCAAGACGGAGGGAGGTTAGGGACAGTACAGCCATTGAGGGCATATTCTTCTAATATTAAAAAACAGATTCACCCCTGACTTGGTTTTAATCAGAATCCCCCCCGGGGTGGGGGACCTGCTCGCCTACAGGAGATATTTTTGGGTCATATGTTCCACTCTCCCACACACCCCTCCCCACAAAGCACATCTGCCTTTTTAAAGACCCTCCCCATAAAATGAAATGCCATGGCCACCCAGGCGAAGGGTCTCCCCACCAGCACCCTCAGGGCACTCAGGATGGTGCAGCCCCAAACCCAACCCTGAGAAAGCCCCGCCTCCAGCTGCCCCCCAGGCCTGTCCCTTCCTTTCCTGCTGGAGGTCATTCTGTCTCCTCTTAGGGTGACCCCCCTCTCCCACCTGCCTAGTGTCCCTGTTTGCCCCGTGCCTGAGTCCCCACCTCTATGTCCACATGCACGTGGCTGCTCAGTTATTTATAAAAAGGGTCTCATGTGCCAACTTGCAGGCTACCACGAGTGCTAGAGACCCGAGGCTGCAAGGTCAAGTTTGTGCCCTCAGCGCGCTGATGGCCTAATGGACACACAGGCATGCGAGTGCGAGAAACAGAAAGTCCAGCGGTCCATTTTCAGAATATAGTATTTAGCGTGGGGATGAAAGAAAAGCAGCAGGAGGAGAGAGCAGAGTGAGAAGTCACAAGCAGGTGAGGGTGAGAAATTCACAGCCCCTTGACCAACAGGAGGTGAGAGGGAGGGGGCTGACCTGGCCAACTGCCTATGTGCCAAAAGCCACTCAATCCAAGAAGGCCTGCCTGCCACATGAAAACAAAGGAAGGTGGGCACAGCGAAAGGGATATTTCTTTAAATAACCCAATAGGAGACAATACAACACAGGCGACTCAGGAAGATGGTGCCCCCTGAGCACTCAGCCAATGAGGAACAGGGGCAGGGCCTTGCATGCTGGGGGATAAGATGATGATAGTAACCGCTCCGCGGTGCCTGCTCACCCCGACGCCCCATCTTGCAAGACCATCAGTAAAGCCTTCCTTTCTCCATACCTATCTCTCAGCCCATCCTTTGGGTTTGGGGAGGCCAGTGTTTCTCACATGGGAACAAAGGAATGAGGGAGAGGTGGTGCCTGCAGAGTGATGGGGGGGGAGGCTAAGGGCCCAAGGGCCCCGAGGGCCTGGGGCACGTCTTCCCAGAGGATCTTCCCAGAGGAGGTGCCTGCCGTGGGGGCCTGACCTTGGAGAGCTGGGGCTTGGCTTATGCAGGGAGAGTTCAGAGAACGGGAGCATCCAAGTAAGCAAAGGCCCTCCCAGGAGGTGCCACTGAGTGGCACAGAGGCCAGATGGGAGGCGAGGGAGAAAGTTCATGAGGAGGCTGGAGATCAGACGGATGGGGGCTCCAGTAGTTTAATTTTCTAAATAAATACAACAGTAAATGTGCAAAAGCAGAAGATAGAAAAGCCAGATGGTGAAAGGTCAAGAGTGTGGGTGCAGCTCAGTGGTGGGGTGCCGGCCCAGCTGGAGCAAGGCCTTGGATTTGACCCCACCTCCCGCCCCCCACCCCACAAAAACCTCACCATCTCCTCCTTGCTCCCCAGTTGTCCTATTTCCCACCTCAAAGGCAACTAGTGTGATATGACTTTGCTTATCCTTTCAGAAACAATTTATTCATGTATGAGTAAATACGTATCTCTTCTATCTTTCATGAACAAACAGTAGCATACCAAATACACTGTGCTGCCATTTTACATTTAATTATAAGTACTATAAATCAATAGTTCTCAAAATGGAGCATGCATGAGAAATAGCCTGGCCAGCTTGTTAAAACACAGATTGCTGGGTCCACCCTACCGTCTCTGATTTAGGAGGTCTGGGGTGAGGCCGAGGATATTCACTCCCAAAAAGCTTGCAGGTGATGTAGGTACTGCTGGTCCAGGGACCATGCTGTGGGAGCCACTGGCATAGATTATGCTACATTAATCTACAAAGAACTATTTATTCATGTTCATGGCTGTGTAGTATTCCACAGTGTGGGTGTACAGTAATGTGTTTAACCAGCCCCTTTATTTTCCAATTGTTGTCTCCAATCTTTTGCTCTTTTCAAACAGTTCTGCAGCATTTACACTTGTACATTTATTGTTTCACTCAGAGGAAGGAGGGTTCTGAGAGAAAGCTGGATCAAAAGGAAAATGCTCAGGCAATTTTGACAGATACTTCCAGATCATTCTTGGAGGAAGCCTTGAATGCTAATATAAGGAATTTTGAATTTTGAATGCAGGCTTTTGAGCAGAAGACTGATGAGAGACGTGCTTTAAGAAAATTAATCTAGCTCCATGGTGATGCATGGACTGGAGTGAACACAGTCTAAGGGGCAAGGAACACCACAGTGGAGACCCTAAGAAGGCCCCGTGAGCCCTGCCCCTGGTGACCACACCCAGGGATCCCCTCCCCTTGAGTGTGGGTGGGACCTGTGACTGACTTCTGACCAATTCATAGGCAAAGGTGATGGGGTCACCCCTGTGACTGCATTATGTTATGCCAGTAGACCGGCACTAGAGGCTGCCTTTCTCCTTTGAAGAAACAAGCTGCCCTGCAGCCCACAGCACGAGGAACCCAAGGCGGCAGATGACCACTGGCTGGGAAAGCAGCTCCTCCCCCTCTGAACCTTCGGTGAGAACTGGCTCTGGCTCATGAAAGACTCTGAGCTCAGAGACCAGCTGTGCCATGCTGGGACTCCTGTCCAAAGAAATCAGAATTCTGTGATTGAAAAGATGTAGATCTTTTCAAGCAACGAAGTTTGTGGTGATTGGAGGCAGTCACAGATAATGAACACAAACGTCTAGGAGAATGCTTAAAAATAGAGATCACAGGGCTGGGGTTATGGCGCAGTGGTAGCGTGCTCGCCTAGCACACGTGAGGCACTGGGTTCGATCCTCAGCACCACATAAAAATAAAATAAAGATATTCTGTCCACCTACAACTAAAAAATAAATATTTTTAAAAAAATAGAGATCACAAAAATGAAGCCCTGAAATGAACAAAGGTCAGGGGCAGATGAGAGGAAGAGAGGAAGGGAGGATTTAGAAGATACTTCAGGAGGATCCTGCAGGCTCATGAAGCCAAACCGCGGAGTAGTCAGAGACAGGAAGGAACAGACGCCCTTGCTCCTCATCCCCCTCTACAAGCGTCCTGTCCCTTGCAGGTGGCTCTGAAATTACCTCAGCACAGCCTTCCCAGGCCACCAGCTGCCACTTGGAATTTTTGGCGAGTCAGATAAGTTCCCACACAGAGAAGACCTACCATAAATCAAGGTGGCATTTCAAACAAGTGGGGAAAAGATAGATTTTTTCAACCTGATGGGTTAAAACAACTCAAGAATCATGTAAAAAAAATGGATCATACACATCAAAAACTAAAACAAAAACAAAATTGTAAAAAGAATTAGAAGAAAAATTTAGGAGAGTATTTACAATCGTCTTAAAAAATTTAGGAGAGTACGAAGGCCTTTCAAAGCATGACCCAAACAATGTCATTAAAGAAAGCTACCCCTGAGTTCAAAATCTGTAAAATGTTTAATATTAGGAAATAAAACAAGATCAAGAGATAAATATCAAATTAGGGATAAAATATATGCAATGTATGCCCAGGCTCAGGGGCACATGACTGTAACACTAGCTAAAAGGGAGGCTGACAAGGAGGACTTCAAGTTTGGGGCCAGTCAGGGTAACTTAGTGAGACCCGGACTCAAAGTGAAGTTTTTAAAAAAGGACTAAGGAAGTAGCTTAATGATAGAGTGCCTCTGGGTTTAGTTTCCAATACCAGGGGCGGAGGAACATATGTGTGTGTGTGTGTGTGTACACATATATGTATACACACATGCATATATATATATATACATATATATATATACACATATATACACTGACACATATACATATAGGCAAAATACATTGCAGGCACAGAGCTAATTTTCTTACTACAAAAATAATGTATGTACATAAATAACATATATATACTACATAAATACTACCTAATACTACATAATTGTAGTATTATGTACATAAATGTGTACTACATAAATACTACATACTATATAAATAATATCTGTACAAAGAGATGTAAGTTCATAATAAAGATCAACAAGCCAACAGAGAAATGTACAATAAAGGAGAAACTGTCAGTACCCCCCAAACAGGAAACACATGCATTTTCAAAATCTGAAATGATGTTCATCTTCACACAATACAGGAAATTAAAATTAAGACTATAGAGAGATCCAATTTTTCAAATATCAGGTTAACAACTGTCAATAAGCTTTAAAGTACATGGTGCTTACTGAACTAGAATGGGTGTAAATACTCTTATGTATGGTTGGTGGAAGTTTAAACTGGTGCCACTACCATGTATGGGAAAAATAACACATACAAACATAAGCACACATACATGTACACAAATATGGACACATACCACCTATGCCGGAGACTGATTCTGGTAGATGAATTATATGACTACTCCCCATGTGCAGGAACAGAAAGGAGATTTTTCACTATTTCTTTTTTTTTAAACTTTCCCTAATATATTTATGACATTGTCAATAATTTTAAAAAGTAATCAAGAAAAGGAAGTAGAGGGGATTTCCAATTCTAGGAAAATGGAGTACAGTTACTTTTCTCAATTCCTTCCCCTAAGTACAACCAACCCCTCTGAACATTAGACATAAAGCAAACACAAGACTCCAAAAGGTGAAGAAAAAGGCAACCAGCAAGGAACCTTGGACTCTGAGGAAATGACAGGAGGCTAAGTTTCCTGAACCTTCCTTTGGCTTCATATATCCCAGATTTGGAGTTGAAGATGTCAGCAACCTGGAAATACCAATGGACACAGATAAGAAAAACTCCAACAAAAGCCTGCTCTCTCTAGCCAAAGGACTAGAAGAAGGACAGCCTAAAATGACAAAACTTTTAGACAATAATTGTTCTACTCCAGCCAAACATCACAGAGAAAGCAGAGACATTTGTGTTCAGCAAAGACAAAACAGAGATCCTAGACTTCCACTACCATCTGGCAGTAATGAGGTAGTGCCCTGACCTCCCTACTGCAGCATATAAAAAATATCCAGTTAAAGTAAAAGATCTAAGTAAGAGCCAGAGTTCAAAATATAATACCCAAGATGTCCAGGTTTCAATTAAAAATCATTTGTCATGATGAACCAGGAAGATCTCAAACTGAATGGAAAAAGATAATCAATAGATGGCAACTGCAAGATGACAGAGATGTTAGAATTATTTGACAAAGATATTGAAGTAGCCGTCACAAAAATGACTAAGCAATTATGAACGTGTTTGAAACCAATGTGGGGCAGGGAGACAGAAAGTCTAGCAAAAAAGAAAAAAATAAAAGATATAAAGAAGATCAAATGGAAACTTTAGAACCAAAAACTACAATAACTGCAATACAAAACTCAGTGGATGAGCCTGACAGCAGAAAACAAAGGCAGAGGAAAGAATCAATAAACTGGAAGATAAAACAATAAAAATTCCTGATCTGAACAATAAAGAGAAGTAGACTGGGGGTGGAGAAAGCATCAGGGATCTGTGGCACTGTAACAAAAGATTTATTATTCCTGTCAGTGGAATTCCAGAAGGACAGGAGAAAGGGCAGGGCTGAAAAAAATTCTAAACCTGAAAACCTTCCAAACTTAGAAAAAGATGGAAACCTACAGACTCAAAAAGCTAATTGAACTTCAACCAGAATAATTCCAAAGAAATCCTGCATCAAGACAAATCATAGTCACATTTCTGAAAACTAAAAAACCCTGAAAGCAGCCAGAGAAAACTGACACCTACCTGTGTAGAAAAACCAATTTGAATGACAACAGATTTCTCATCAGAGACCATGGAGGAGAGAAGGAAGTGGCATGGATTTTTCAAGTGCAAAAAGAAAGAAAACAATTGTCAATCCCAAATCCTACATCCAGTGAAAAATATCCTTTAGAAATGAAGTCATTCTGTGATGAAGAAAAAAATAGGATAATTTGTCACCAACAGACATACCCCAAAAGAAAGACTAAAGGAAGTTCCTGAAACTGAAAATAAGTAACCTTGGAACTTCTAGAAGGAAGTAACATGGTGAACATGTACAGGTAAATACAAGGGACTTTACTTCTCTTCTTGAATTTCTAAATTATGTTTGACAGTTGAAGCAAAAATTACAATACTGTCTGATGTGGTTCTACATTTATATAGAAAAATATTTAAGACAATTACATAGTCAATGGGAGAGAGCAAAAAGCAATAAAGTGAAGTAAGGTTTCTACACTTCACTAAATTGGCAAAACTATAACAGTAAATTGTGAAAAGTCACATATACATAATATGTAGGGGACCCACTAAAAATGATACAAAAATAGACAAATCAACATGGAATGCTAAAAAATGTTTTAGTAAGTCACAAGTGGGCAGGAAAAAAATTGAAGTCATAGAGAATAACAGAAAACAAAAACCTGAAATTATATTGTTAAGCCCTAACATATCAATAATTACATTAAATGTAAATGATGTAAAGACACCAATGAAAAAATATGAACTCTCTATGCTGGTAACAAGAAACTCACTTCAAATAAAGTGACATAGGCAGGTTGAGAGTAAGAGGATAAAAAGTTATATCATCAAAACATGAAACAAAAGAAGGCAGAAACAGTTATATCAATATGAGATAGGCTTCAGAGCAAAAAAATTCCTAGAAACAGAAACATATTATATAATAATTAAAAAGTCACTCCATCAAAAAGACATAGCAATCATAAATGTGTATGCACCAAACAATATAGCTGCAAAATGTGTGGCACAGAAGTGATAGAACTAAAAGGAGAAAGAGATAAATCCACAATTGTATTTGCAGACTTCAACACTCCTCTTTCAACAAATGATCAAACGACCTGACAACTAGCAAGGATATAAAATACTCCATGATAGCATCAACCAATGGAATTTAACCAACATAAATAGAGCAGTTGACCCAACAATAGTAGAAGACACAATATTCTCAAGTGCCCAAAGAACATACGTCAAAGTAGACCATATCCTGGCCATAAAACAAACCTCAATGAATTGAAAAGAATTTCAATCATATAATTTTCTGACTTCCATATAAGGAAACAAATGAGAAATCAGTAACAGCAAGATAACAGGAGAATCTCCAAACATTTGTAAATAAATCAACAAATTTCTAAATAATCCCTGGGTCAAAGAGGAATCCAGATGTCCTTCAATGGTTGAATGATCCATGTAACTATCATACATCCATAACAAGGAATAATACTCAACAATAAAAAGGAACAAACTATTGATACATGCTTCCACCTGGATGAATCTCTCAGAGAATTATGCCAAGAGGAAAAAAAAATCCAATCCCAATAGGTTAGTTACTGTCCAATTCCCTTTGTATACCATTCTCAAAGTGACAAAAATACAGACATGAATGACAGAATCATGACTTGCAAGGGTTAAGGAGAAAATGAAGGTGGGGGAAGGAGGTGCAGGTACAGAAGAGTAACAGGAAGGAGTCCTTGTGGCGCTGGAAATGTTCTGTGTCCTGACTACATCAGTGTCAACACAGATGGTCCCTAAACTGATGATGATGCAACTCACTATTTTTCTACTTTCTGACAGAGTGAAAGCAGCACATACTCAGTAGAAACTCAAGCTCAAATTTTGAATTTCTATTGTTTCCTGAGCTGGCGATATGTCACACAACACTCTCTTGAGACACTGGGCAATGAGAGTGAGTCACAGCTCCCAGCTGGCCACACCATCACAAGTGGGAACACTGGACACCACAGTGTATTGTGTTACTAACCTGAGGTGTTATCTAGGTTATGTGTTTAAATGTACCGTCAAGTGCAATATTTTCGACTTATGGTGGGTTTGTCACTGTATAACCCCATCATCAGTCTATATCCAGATAGTGACACTGTGCTATAGTTTCACAAGATATTGCCATTGGAGGAAACTAGGTCAAGGGGATATAGGATCCCTCTATATTGTTTTTCACAATCACCTGCAAATCTATGATTATCTTAAAATAAAGGGGTTAATTAAGAAAAAGTGTAGAATCCCTCTGAGAAGTGTTGATCAAGATAACAGTGCCACTGATACATTGCTGGTGGGACTGCAAATTGGTACAACCAATCTGGAAAGCAGTATGGAGATTCCTTAGAAAACTTGGAATGGAACCACCATTTGACCCAGCTATCCTACTCCTCAGTCTATACCCAAAGGACTTAAAAACAGCCTACTACAGTGACGCAGCCACTTCAATGTTTATAGCAGCACAATTCACAATAGCTAAACTGTGGGACCAACCTAGATGCCCTTCAATAGATGAATGGATAAAGAAACTGTGCTATATATACACAATGGAATATTACTCAGCAATAAAAGAGAATAAAATTATGGCATTTGCAAGTAAATGGATGGAGTTGGAGAATATCATGCTAAGTGAAATAAGCCAATCCCAAAAAGCCAAAGGCCAAATGTTTTCTCTGATAAGTGGATGCTGATCCATAACGTGGGAGGGGGCATGGGAAGAATGGAGAAACTTTGGTCAAAGGGGAGGGAAGGAAGGAGATGGGACATGAGAGGAGGAAAGATGTCCTAGACATGGAATGTGATGGACAACAATGCCCTAGGTTCATGTATGACTGCACATATGGTGTAACTCTACATTGTGTACAACCAGAAAAATGAAAATTGTGCTCTATTTGCATACAATGAATCAAAATGCATTCTGCTGTCATATAAACCTAATTAGAATAAATAAATAGATAGATAATAGTGCACACACACACACACACACACACACACACCACCTGGCATGTAGCCACCATTTAAGTTTGTACTGATTTTTATGCCTCATGTGATTTCCTGCCTCTCTCAGGAGAAGCCCCATCCAGCTCCTGTGAAGCCAGAGAAAACATCTCTGACACTCTTCCTTTGGCCCCTTGAGACTCTTTCAAGGGTTGGCTCAGGAACAAGAACTGCATTTGTAATAGAAATCCAGAACGCACTGGGAAGGGAAGAGCAGGTGAGCGGCAGGAGGTGATCCAGAGGGAGGTCATGAAGCCCCTGCACTTAAATATAAAGGAGGTCTGTAGGTGGCACGTGGATCTGTGCATGTCACATGGTTTCTGGAGTGGTGGTCTGTGGCTTTCACCCATTTCTCAAAGGAGTTCATTTCCTAAAGAAGAGGAGGAGGCCCACACTCAATACCCACAACGCCCAGTGTGTGCAGCCCCAGGAACAACGGATGAGCTCTGCCAGGCTGCAGTCTATCTTCAAGAAATTCCCCAGAAGCCTCCAAGTGTTTCATTCCTAGCTGAAAAAGCACTATTCTCAACTCTACCCTTTTGTTCTTTTTAGTTATATGTGACAGTGGAATGTATTTCAACATATCATACACACATGTAGTATAACTTCCGTTCTTGTGGTTGCTCATGATGTGGAGTTACACTGGCCATGTATTCATACAGGAACATAGGGAAGTTATGTCTGATTCATTCTACTGTCTTTCCTTTCCCACTTCCCCCCTCCCCCCCCACTCCCCCTCCAATCTGGTGAACCTCCACCACTCCCATCCCACCTACTGTAAGTTAGCATCCGCATAACAGAGAGAACACTTGGCTTTTGGTTTTGGGGGGATTGGCTTATTTCACTTAGTATGATAGCCTCCAGTTCCATCCACTTACCAGCAAATGCCAGAATTTCATTCTTTATGCCTGAGTAATATTCCATTGTGTATATGTACCACATTTCCTTTATCCATTCTTCTGTTGAAAGGCACCTAGGTTGTTTCCATAGCTTAGCTATTGTGAATAGAGCTGCTATAGACATTAATGTGGTTGCGTCACTATAGTGTACTGATTTTAAGTCCTTTGGGTATAAACCAAGGAGTAGGATAGCTGGGTCAAATGCCGGTTCTATTCCAAGTTTTCTAAGGAATCTCCATATTGCTTTCCAGAGTGGTTGAATCAATTTGCAATCCCACCAGCAATGTATGAGTGAATCTTTTTCCCAACATTCCCGCCAATATTGTTACTTGTATTCTTGATAATGGCCATTCTGACTGGCGTGTGATGAAATCTCAGTGTAGTTTTAATTTGCATTTCTCTAATTGCTAGTGATGTTGAACATTTTTTCATGTATTTGTTGACCGATCATATTTCTTCTTCTGTGATGTGTCCGTTCAGTTCCTTTGCCCATTTATTCATCGGGTTACCTGTTTTCTTGGTGTGTCGTTGGGCAAGCACTGCTCCCCCCACTGGATGCTAAGGCTATCCGTTCCTGTTCTGTGGAAGTGGAAGCGTCAGAGCTGCAAGCCTTAAGACCACCTCCGTAAAAGCCCTGCTCACGGAACCCCTGACTTACAGAAAGGGAAACCGAGGCCCAGGGACAGAAGAGGACTTTCTGAGACAGCAGCAAAATTCAAATTAGATCTTGGGTCTCCTCCGAGTGGCCAGCTTTGTGACACTCAACCCTTAGCTTGGCTTCAGAGCCTGACACTGGGCGGGGCTGCCAGGAGGGCAAGCTGGGCAGGAGGACTTCCCTCCCCACGTTGTTACCAGTGGCAGAGGGAGCGGAGCCAGACCCAGGATTGAAATGAGCACAGACATGCGGCAGTTAGTGAGCAAGAACCTCCTCTGAAGACGCCTGACAGTCCTGACGTGGCAGCTTTCACTACTCCTAACACACACAGATAGGTGACAATGAATGTAGGCACAGGAGAGAGACTGTATTACCTTGGAAGACAGGCCATTAAATGCCACTGTTCCCATCCGCCCCCTTCTTTCACTGAGCCCCTTCATTCCCGCTGTGGCTTCATCTACCAATTGCTCCCAGGCACCACAAGGGTTGAGTGCTAAGATCACAGGGTCATGAGACGGGGTCCCCACCTTGGCTGGGCTTGACCCCTGATGAAGCCAATGACACCTACCAGCCGGGCGCAGGCTCACTGGAGCCCCTGACTGCCCACTGGATGCAGCAACACGCCCTTCATCACCTCCCGTCTTCCAGAGCTGCTGTCCTCCCTCGAGGCATCCCCTTCACCTGCTTGGGGTCTGGAGAGAATCTAGAGCAGGAAGAGTGCTCCCACGAGGCAGGCAGAAGAGCCTCTGCCTGGCCTCTCTACCTCCACTCAAAGCCCTTTCATCTAGTCACCAGCCACTGCCAAAGTGAGCATCTGAAATCCCACCCAACCACATCATTTTTCTGATTAGCATTTTTTCTGGCAGTGACAGTCAGAGCTCTCCAAATACACGCATGCTCCCTGCCCCTGACATTTCTCAGCCTCCTTTGCAGTCAGCCATGTGACTGGCTCTCAGTGGAACTACGTCACTCCTAGGCTGAGAGAGTTAAAAGCTGATGTTCCTTCTCCATCTTTCTCTTTCTTCCCACTGAGATATGGAGGTTTCATCAGACTTCAGAGGAATAAAATTAAACTTTTATTGGGGTTAAGCCATTAAGATGTTAGAGGCTGCTTATAGGATAGTTCGCCATGATAGACTAGTAAAATTGTTCAGTGGCTTCCGAGTGCCCTCACGTATAGCAAAACAACCAACTCTTGTTTAATGCCTTATGGCCTGGCCCAGCCTCTCTCTGGCCAATCTCCTGGCCCTGTCTCTCAGCTCTTCTATAAACACATCCTGTTGATAACCACAATTCCACCACATCTTCAGGTCTTGGAAAGGCCCTACCCCTTCCTCCACCTGAGAGTACCCTCCCCTTGGGATGTCCTCGCCCTCTCCACTCTCATCTCCTCCATCCTCTTAGCAAACTGTTCATCATTCTATATCCAGCTCAAATATCCCCAACCTGGCCCTCCTTGCACTAGCTAGGGCCCTTCCTCCTGACCAGAGGCATCCCATCTATAGCTCCAGGAACACCCTTGTCACACTACATCTTATCACTTTGGGATTTTACTTTTCTGTGTCGTCCACTGGAACTCCACACGAGCAAGGGTGGTGCTTTCCTCTGCCTCCCAGAACCCACCTCAGCACCTCGTTCCTAGGAGATTGTCATGAGATATTTAATGACCACACAGAGAGCCCACCATAAAATCTTTCTGAGGAAAGCCACATCTCTTGAAAAGAGAGTAACAGTCAAGTTGCAGGGACTCTTCACATAAAGAAGAGGCTTGGGGTGAAGAACTAAGCAACCCATCATCACACTGGGTTCTGGAAAGAACTCTATGTTGGAGCCCTCAGGCCAATGCTTTCCAGCCTTGTCCCCATCAGCTGCATGTTCCTGAGTGAGGCATCCCTCCTCCATCATCTCTGGGGTCATTTGCAAGCACCACGTGACGTGGTTCTGAGCGTTGGCAAGGCACTCTGCCATCCTCTCTGCTCTTCTGTTGCCACCACTCAGAGCTATTGGCCCCTTTCTGGAAACCCCCATTTGTTTAACTAAAATCTGACAAGGTGCTAACCAACTAAAGACGACCTTACTTCCATTCTACCTTAATAGGGACCCCTGAAGCCCCAAAGGAAGTGTGCTCATGGGGGAGATTTCAGGCACATGACAGGCAGTGGTAGACATCTGGTCAGTGGTAAGGGGCTCTTTGGAGACACACCTTCCCTGCACTGCCCCCCATCACATGGCAGAGGCGAGAGCCAGAGCTGCTAGATCAGGAAGACCCCAGGAGACAGCAGGGAGGGTCCTGGCCTGAAAGAGTTAATATTGGTGGAATATCCCGAGGGTGAGACCCAACTCCTCATTCCTCATTCCGTGGTTTCTTTTATCTGGTATTTCTGGGCAAGACAATGAGCAGGCGGACTGGAAAGTTACAGGCCAGGGTTGCCAATCCCTGCCAAAAATGCAGCAGAGTGGGCTGGAAGGAAGCTACAGGGAGATTGGAGCCTCTTTAATTTCCTCGTCTGTTTGGTGCTGTGTGTACTCCCCAGCCTACCCAATTTGTTGTCTTTTTGTCCTTGTGCTCTTCTTTCTCCAAAGGAGACCTTTTCCCTCTCAGGTGTACAGGAGCACATGGGCAGTCTCTCCTGCCTGGTGTGCAAGCCACAGTTGGTAAGGCTCCAGCCCTGCCTTGAGAAGCAGGGGCTGCTGCAAGCCCGAGATCAACCAGGAAATCAGTCCCCAGGCCAAATGGAAAGACAGGGGCAAGAAAGGGCAGGCAGGTCTCTCCTTCTCTCCCTTTACACTGGAGTCAGGACACAACAGGAAGCAAACCTGGGAAGATGGTGGGTGGGAGAGAATTTCCAAATTCCCCACCCTCCCCAAGAGAAGGGTGCTCTCAGAACACTCCATGACCACTCATAGGGCCCCACCCTTGCCCAGAAGCTTCTAGATCTCAGCTCTCCGGGGTCTCTCTGTGCAATGCACATATGCAACACATGTAGGTACGTGCTGAGGAGGAAAAAGAGATCTGAGTTGAAATCCTGTCTCTGTCAGGGCCAGTTACTGAACCACACTGAGCCTCAACCTCCTCCTCTTCCAACTGGAGACAATGTACATGACTCAGGGAGGATCAAAGTAACACTCCTGCTCCAGGACTTGCATGTAGAAAATTCCTTCCTAGATCCTGACAACCAGTTGCCATTTAAAATTAACAGACTAGGAACCCGACTTGGCTTTGAGCAGTTCCGCCATCAACTAGCTTTGCGAACTTAGGCAAGTCCTGCACCCTCTCAGTTTGTCTCCCTGCCTCCCACCTTTAGGAACAGAGCTTCTCATACTGTAGTAAGCATCAGAATCACCTGGAAGGCTTGAAAAACACAAGGTGGCTAGGCCACTCCAGAGTCCCTGTGTGAGGGAGTCAGGGTGGGCCTGGAGGATGTGCATTCTCAATGCATTCCCAGCAGATGTTGCTGCTGCTGGCCCCAGGAGCCTTGGAAAGGTGAGGCAGTCTAAGAATCTCTCTAGCTCTAACAGCTTAATGAATATTTTAAACTGATCCAATGAAGTTGTTAGTGACTGATAGTTGTTTAATGTGTTCCTCTTGTGGCTACTTGCATTTTAAATAGAATAATGTATCCTACTGCTGTGTTGGATAAAAAACAGCTCTAAAGTCTGCGTCAAGGAAACCATCGGGAGAGGAGAGCTTTCTGGGCCTTTCCAGCCACCCTAATTCCAGCAGGTGTTACCTAAAAGACAGACCTTTGGAAAACTCTAGTTTCCCAAGCGATCACAAGCACTTGGTTAATTACTGTTTCAGGCACAATATCTGAGCTGAGGAAGCTCCTTGGTTGCCCGAAATCAGCCCAAGGCCAGTCCCTATTGCTGGAAGCAGGGCTGTCAATCAGCCGATGGCATTCAGGGTCCCCCTCACTCCTGTCAGGGCCCTGGAGAACAGCCTCCTGCCCAGGTTGGGAAGCAGAGCCCAGGGCCTGCGCCCCCGGGCAGTTACTCAGCAGGGTCTTAGTGTGGGCTATGTAGCCCCTCTCAGCTTCACTCCCTGCTTCTGTGTCACAGTAAGACCTGTCCAGCCAGGTGGCCAGGCTCTATAAATGCTGCTGTCATTCTGTTAATGCTCTGGGCTCGCCTCAGGGAAGAAAGCTGGCCTGCTCATCAGTTACGGAATAATGACACCCTCCTTCTGGGCCTCCCACCAGTCCCCACTCAGCAGAGCCCTCCTACCTTTGGTGCTCAGAAACATGAAGAGGGCAGACGTTGTTGTCTAGCAACACTCCCCATCCCCACCCTGTCTCCATATTCCTAATCAAATCTCAAACTCAAACATGCGAATAATGTCTTTAGGGAAAGGCCTAGACTGGCGGGTGCGGGGAGATTCCCAGACCAGAAAACATCCAGGGGCTGAGATCAAGCCCTCAGGGACCCAGCCTGGGTCCCCTTCTCACCCTATATGCAGGTCCCAGATGTGGAGAGGGGCTGCCTTAGGCAAGTCCATTTCACCAGAGCATCCCACAAAGCCCCTGGTTTTGCTGTTATGTTAAGAATCTTTAACAACTGCTAAAGCCTGAACCCAACCCAATCAGGACAGATGCTGATTAAACATGGCTGGTTAGACACACGCATCTACATTTACCTCCTCCCCAAACTCTACAAGCATGACAATCCAAAAAAAAAAAGAAAAATTAAGTACAAGTACACACGAATGAGAAGAACTGGACAGGAGACAAAAGCAACACAATTTTGGAAGCTAGATATCAAATGGACAAGTGGTAAATGGCTCAGGAATTCCAAAAAGCTGAATTCAAAGTCAGCAGTAAGGGAAGCTGAGAACCAGCCCAATTTACCCGGCAAAACTCTCTTCACAGCTCAGAAATTGATGGTACCAATTCCTCTTGCAAGCAGGAATGAAGAGAGAGGTAAAACAAGGCAAATTGATTGACACTGTGTTTGGGAAGCTGTCAGAGCCTCAGGTTCTTTCCCTGATCAGTGATTGTTCCTTGTCCAGACCAGCAAAAGACAGAGGGTTATTCTTTGAAAAGGATAAATAAAGTCTTTCTGGACCAAGAGACAACAGGCAGAGTTGAGAACAGACCTACCATGATAAAAACAAAAACAAAAAACAAAAAAAACCAGGAGGACTCCAGAGCATTCATTTGCATCTGGCTCCAGTCCCCATCCCCTGGACTTTCAAAACACTAACTCTCAGCACATTCCCCTCTAGGTTGGAGATGTGAACCCTCTCTGAGAACCCTCTCAAATAAGAAGACAGATTTCAAGATACTGACATTGAAGATTCCACAAGAAAAAAAAAAGGCCAAGAGATATTCTTTAGTGAAGCCCCCATCCTCACGGCACTCAGGGATTCTTAAATATGTGCAGATAAACAGGAATAACCAGACAACAGAAGAGAACATCAAAGTTGAACAAAAGAGACCAAAACAAACAACTTGGGAGAAAAAGAAAAAGAGATTGTACAGGGAAAAAAAAAGTTGAAAGAAATGTATCATTAATTTCTTCAGAGAGATAATATGCAATCATAAAACAAGAAACAAGAACCAGAAAACCAAATCCTGTATAAAGAAATATTCAAAGAGAACAAAAAGGATTCTTGTAAATTAAAAATATGATAATGAAGCACTTGATGGTGGACTGGAAGTTAAAGTTGAGGAAATCTTCCAAAAAGATGGAAAAGAGGAGGGAAAAGTCAATAAAACTACAGAACTAGTCCAGAGGGTCTACTGTTCAAATAAGAGTCTTAGAAAGAGAGGACAGGAAAAATAAATAAATAACAAGACAAAGACATTATCTCTAAAATCAGAAAAATTTCCTAGGACTAAAAGACTACAGTTTACAGGTTGAAGATACCTGCCAGGTGGGACCTTAGAAAAAAATCCAAGCACAGGTAGGCTGAGGCTGAAGCTCAAAGGTAGAGCCCATGCTTAGCATGCATAAGGCCCTGAGTTCAATCTCCGGCACCCAAAATAAATGAACAATAAACCCAGATAAGTAAAATTATGATTAAAATAGATCCACTGTGAGGCAAAAACATACTATGTTCATGGATTGGAAGA
This sequence comes from Xerus rutilus, assembly GCA_028644305.1. NCBI lineage: Eukaryota > Metazoa > Chordata > Mammalia > Rodentia > Sciuridae > Xerus > Xerus rutilus. Next base: position 23,308,656 of record CM053412.1, on the reverse strand, counting down.
CTCAATATTAAAGATTATTAGTTCTTTCTGACTTCATCTATAGATTCAACACAATTTCAACCAAAATCCTAGAAAGGTGTTTTGAATACATTGACAAGTTAATTATCAAGTTTATATAGAAAAGCAAAAGACCTAGAATAGCCAATATAATACTGAAAAAGAAAAAGGATTAAAGGATTCACATTATCTAACTTCCAGACTGCCTATAAAGCTATCATAATCAAGACAAGATAGTATTAGCAAAAGCATAGACACTAAGCCAATGTAACAGAATACAGAGTCAGAAACAGGCCCACATGAAGACAGTCAACTCATCTTCATCAGAGCAAAGATAATTTAATGAAACAAGGATAGTCTTGTTAACAAATGATGTTGGAACCATTGAACATCTCTCCATTTATCTTGATCTGTGTACCCACCTACCTACCTATCTACCTATCTATAAATGCCTCTAGACACATACTTTACATCTTACACAAAAATAAAAATGGATCTAGGGTTTAAATTAAAATGAAAAATTATCAAATTTTGATAAAAACAATATAGAAAGTCTTTATGAACTTGGGTTTGGTGGTGAGTGTTTAAATATACCTCCAATAGTGTTGAAAAAGCACAGGTGTTTAAATGAAAAAAAATCATTTGGATTTTATTACAACTAAAAACTCCTGATCCATGAACAACACCATTAAGAGAAGGAAAACACAAGTGCCAAATTGGAATAGTAGGTACATAAAACATTTATCAAAGAAAGAACATGTATCCAAAATATACATACAACTCGTAAAACTCAACATTGAGAAAACAAACAATCCAATTAAGAAATTAGCAAAATGCCAGAAAGATATACAGATGGCAAAAAAAAACTATGAAAAGATATTCAGCATAATTTATTATTAGAAAATTTCAAAATTAAACAACCATGAAGTACAACTACACAGCTGTTAGAATGGCTAAAATCCCCAAACTAACAATACCAACTACTGTCAAGGTGTGGCACAATGAGAACTCTTAGCTATTGCTAGTGAGCGTTAAAAAATAGTACAGCAACTCTGGAAGCCAAGTAAGCAAAATTTTTATTTACTTTTTTTTAAAATTTTTTTTAGTTGTTGATGGACCTTTATTTAATTAATTTATTTTATATGTGGTGCTGAGAATTGAACCCAGTGCCTCACACATGCTAGGCAAGCACTCTACCACTGAGCTACAAACCCAGCCCAGCAAAATTTTTAAATAAAACTAAATATAGTCTTATCATATGATCGAACAGTCATGCTCCTCGGTATGTACCCAACTGACATGAAAACTTATGCCCACATAAAACCCTGTATGTGAATGTTGATAGCAGCTTTAGTCATAAAATTTCCAAAAATTGGAAACAACCAAGATGTTCTTCAGTAGCTGACTGGATTAACAAACTGTAGTGTATCTATACAATGTTGTATTACTCAATGACAGAAAAAGAAATGATCTACCCAGCCACAAGAAGAAATGGATGAATCTTAACATGTGTATTGCAAAATGAAAAAGGTCAATTTGAAAAGACTGCATTCTGAATGATTCTGATTATACTGTACTCTGGAAAAGACAAAATGATAGAGACTGGTAAACCATTGGGTTACCAAGAATTCAGGAGAGGGGAGAAGACTGGGCAGAGCCAGGGGATGTTTAGGGTGATGAAACTATTCTGCAGGATATTGTAATGGTGAGCATAAGACATTAGCTTTGTCAAAACCCAGAGAGTTTTATAGCACAGAATAAACCTTAATGTATTAAAATATTTTTAAAAATCATTTAAAAGGTGGAGGAATCCCAGGACGGAACACTGAATGTGACCAAAAAAAAAAATATATATATTACAAATATATAAAACAAGCTCCCTGAAGAGGTTGAGAATAAGGTATTGACCATAACAGCTTTGGAAATAGTGGAGCTTACATGACTAAAGGCAAAAGGAATTGTACGTAGCACTCCACTCTAGTTGACAAAGTTGCTTTCCGTGGGGACACAGGCTAACGACTCCCAAATGACTACACATTTACTGGAGTTGAGTATTAAGTAATTGGATGGCCGATGGCAGGAGCCAGGTTTCTTACCATGTGAATTTTAGAAATATTTACCGATATGTGTATATATAAGAGTTAGTACACACTTATATATCCTCATCCTACAATCTAAAAGGATCTGGAAGCAATGGCACATTAGTGGCCACAAGCGCACACAACGCCCAGACCTTTTTAGCCTCATTCTCTAATTACTGGAATGAGAGATCCTTGAAGAAATGTGTGACCCCAGGACCAGGGCAGCAAATATACAAGATGAGCCTGGAGCATCTTGTACTGCCAGAAAATTTTAAAATGCATACTCCCCCAAACCAGTGTTAAGGATGTACCAAGGGAATATGGGAGCCAAGTGGAAAAAACTACCGATGGCCACAGGTAGGGCAACTTACCCACGAAGTAAATACTGTACTATTGGAGTATAATCCAAAGCATGCAATGAATATTCATGAGCCTACAGCAAAATAAATAAATAACTGAATGAATAAAACAAATAATAAAGACTAGATAAATCTCCAGGGCAGAAGAATTGCAAATAAGTTAGGTAGATAAGGTTAAGCCAAGGTTGTAGAGCACGACTCCCATTTCCTAAGTGTGGGCTACGCCTGTGACTTTCTTTCAAAGAGAAAATTATGGAAAGGGAGCGGGGGAAGAGGAACTTAAAAGCAGAGAAACATGGCAAAGATTATCCCAGGTCAGGTGATCAAGGTGAAGTGTGCAATGACACAGGGACAACCACAGAATGTGACCTTGATACGAGGGGCTGATCATGCATGGCACTAGACCCCCACGATCACCTTCCCCAAGATGTATCCCCCAGTGAAATACCAAATACAGCCCAGCTGAGTGACATGCTACAAAATGCTTGACCAGTACTCCTCAAAACTGCCAAAGTCAGTAAAAACAAGGGAAGTCTGAAAATACTGTCAGAACCAAGAGGAGTCTAGGGAGACATTATGATAATGCCAGCAGTCTCCTGGATGGGATCCTGAAACAGGAAAGAACTCTAGGGGGAAACTGAGGAAATCTGAATAACAAGTTAAATGTAGTTAATGATAATATGCCAATATTGGGTCATTTATTATGCAAATGTATCATACTGATGTAAGATGTTAATAATAGGAACAAGCAGACATGCAATGAGAACTCTGAATAATCTTCACAATAATTCTATAAGTTGCAATTGTTTGAAAATAAACAAGTCTTTTTTTAAAAAATTCCTTTCTGGTGGCAAAAACTGGACATGTACAGAGGATCAAGTATTGGAATAGTTTCAAACTTCTCAAGACAAGTTACATCTAAAAGACAACGGAAAATGCCTTCAAAATTATAATCTTCAAACTAGAATTCTTTATCCAGCCAAACTAGCTAATATGATGGTAGAATAAAGATACTTGTGGAATTCCAAAGTTTCAAATAGTTTATGTCCCATTTACCCCTGCTTAGGAAGCTCCTGGAGGATATGCTCCAGCAATACCTGGGGGTAACCAAAAGGAAAAAAAAAAAAAAACAGCAGCAGCAGCCTTGGGATGCAGGAAATAGAAAATACAACACAGCAGAGTCAGATGATCCCAAGGATGATGATAAGAGATGATCCCAAGATGACAGATACGTATCAGGTATAGATGTCAAGCGGTCCAGACTAGAGCACATCAGAGACACAGAGAGATTTCTCCAAGAAATCTGAACATTTTGAGAAGATATTTAGATGACAGGTAGAGATCTAGGGATTGGATTCATAGTTATGGAATCATGAACAAAAATAATGCAATGATCAATTCTAGGGAAAATAGTGATTCAAGAAAGGAAGAGCATCACAGACATACTCATGAGAGAAGAGCATGTACATAGTTCTAACAAGGTAAACATACAACATTTATCCCACCAAAGTTATGAGATGAATATGTACGGGGGATGGTCAGGGGAGTTAAGTGTCAATCAGCTGTTGCTAGGTTATACTGCAGTAACAAAAAGTCCCAATGATTTACAAGAACAAAAGCTGTTTCTCCCTCATGTAACACAGAAGCACAGGTGTGGGCAAGCTGTGGCTGCACTACATGTCTCGTTCATTCTAGGATCTAGGCTGAAGGATCAACCCCTTTTGAGACATCTCCATTTTTTTTCAGAAGAGGAAAAGAGTACCCCAACCAGACCACACATGGCTCTTAAGCTTCTGATCAGAAGGGCCACACGTCACTCCACTCACCTGTCACTGACCAAGCTAACCACACAGTCACGTGTAATGTCGAGTCCTCCCATGGGCATGCAAGTCACATGGCAGTGGGAAGAGGTGTCCTATGCATTCACAGGCAGGCGTTGATCAACGGGGAACAGCAATCCAGCTGAGAAATGGCTGCGTACTGCACTGGGAGGTGGAGGGCTAGCGCAATGGAAGAACTCAATTTTCACTTCCACTAGTGGGAAACCAACCGATCATGCCTAAAACTGAAAAATCAAGAAGTAGCCATTTGGGTTGGTTATTTAGAAATATGAATATAAGGATCAAAATTCAGGAGCAAGAATTGAAGGTCGTTCCTTCTGAAGAGGTAAATGCAGGGGTCAGAGGATTATGTTTCATAAGTTGGTAAACCATTTGCTAAAACTTATTAAAAGATGACAAGTAGTGACAGAGGGGCCAAGCTGCTCTCGCTGCTTAACCTCACTGTGCCATGGTTACTTTTCACTCTTTTTGACAGCAAGAGAGCATATGAATCTCTTTAGAACAAGGAAAGCAAACCACTGGCAGCCACTCTTATAACAACGCCCCTTCAAAACCCACCACCTAGGGCTGGGGTTATGGCGCAGTGGTAGCATGCTCGCCTAGCACGCGGGAGGCACTGGGTTCGATCCTCAGCACCACATAAAAATAAAATAAAGCTATTGTGTCCACCTACAACTAAAAAAATAAATATTTTTTTTAAAAAAACCCACCACCTAGTCCCACATCCTCAGTAATGACACTCCTTCCTACATAAGAAAAACCTAAATTTTCCTTACTCTTTTTTTAGTTGATTCCATATAATTCAAGCCACAAAGAAAGAGAATGAGTAATGCAGAATCTGATAACAATATAATTCAAAAGCCACATGATTAACTTCAGAAGCATCAATGTTATTGCTATGGAGGAGCTTCCCACACCAAGCATGATAACTCCAGCTAACATTTAAATTCTCTCCCCATGCACAGATTAGGTTAGAACAATGTATGCTAGAAGCCCTCCAACAAAGGAAGTCAAAAATGACCTAAAATTTAAAGTTCAGGAATAAAGAATAGGGAAGTTCAAATTTACCAGTAAGTAAAAATTTATCTAAAATGATACAACATAAACAGCAGATCAAGAGCTCACTTTATTTTTTTTACCTCTACATTCTCAAGGAGCACCTTGCCCCTTGAAGGATGTGAAAGCAGAAGACAGTAAACATTTTGATCATTGTCTAATAGAAAATGCAATTCACTCCAGCATCATCTTCTTAACTCAGCCAGACTACACACGAACTTCACTGGGAGGCATTCCACCACTACTGACTTCCAAAACCTAAGCAAAACTGGAGGCAACAGCATCTTAGTCTCTGACAACCACAAGTCAAATCATCAGCCTGTCAACCCTGCACTCACCAGGCTCAAGTCAACATAGAAGTCCCCTTCATTCATGACTTCTTATAGAATCCTCCAAAACAAAAACTGTCATAGAAAACTAATCTAATTGCAATCTTTTTCAAATCAATGGGGCTTAAGACTAGGAGAAGCCAGGCATGTGGTGTAATCCCAGTGGCTTGGAGGGCTGAGGCAAGAGGATTACAAATTCAAGGCCAGCCTCAGCAACTGAGTGAGGGCCTAAGCAACTTAGCAAGACCCTGTCTCAAAATAAAAAAATAAAAAGGTCTGAGGATGTGGCTCAGTGGTTAAGCATCCCCAGGTTCAATTCCCAGTACCAAATTTTAAAAAAAAAGTGACTAAGAGAATACATCAATGTCATTTCTTTTTATAATTTCAGACATTTGGATTTTCTCTAAAATTTTAAAATATATGAAATATAAGGGAGATAGTGTGTGTAGGAATTTAATATATTGTGTAAGCAGCAAACAGCAGAGTCAGATCAGGGTTGTGGAGCTTGGCATATTGGAAGCCAGGCATGAAAGGGACTCATGACTGATCAAGGTAATTTGGAGTAGGCTGGGGATGTGGCTCGGCGCTGGTCTATTGTGCTTGAGGTCCTGGGTTCCACCCCAGCAGTACAAATTCTTCATCATCATCATCACTATCATCATCATCATCCTGGAGGCTGAATACCTTTAGGAGTTGGAACCAGTGAGAGGGAGGGACTCCACCTGTGTCCTTGGTCCTTTGGCCTTATAGTGCTTTACATTACAAGATCCCAATTAGAGCAGAAAAATGGAGCTAATGGGATGAAGTTAAAAGATAATTTGGTGGAGGACACAAGACTGGAGAACTGTTTCAATGAGGAAGCGAAGGGAGGAAGATTAGAAATAAGGAACAAAGCTGGAGCAAGGGTTAGTTTGGGGACTGTCCCCATCCCAGAACAAGCTGTACCCCGGCCTGGATGGAGCAGCAGGCATTTCCTCCAGGGTCACTCCTAGGGAGTGAGCTGGGCAAGCCCCGCACAGTCTTACTACATATTGGCCTGCATGGAGACCAGCTTGGTAGCCCCCTGCAACGCCCACCACGCTGGAAACTGGGGAATGAAAGACATCACTGGCCAGGAGACAGAAAGGCAGGGAGAGGATCATTTCGGACTGGGCAGTCTTCCCCAGCCCATTGTCACTACCCCCTCACAACTAGAGTCATTAGAGATGGATAGAATGCTGAGACAGACAGGAAGAGATGCCCCAGGAGACAATGTTGGACACAAGTCTCAGGCACGGTACGAGGCACCTCACGTCATAGCATCATACTAGCATGTACCCACGTCCTTCACAGAATGGGGCTAAGATGACAAACTTGGAGTTGACGTGAGTCACAGGGGACCTGATATTATTTTGTAGGCACTTAGCTCAGTGTTTACTTCTTTCTGGTTTACACATCTCTTTTTAATTTGAAGTCAATATTTTTCTTTTGGGGTCTCAAGGGTTTTGTAGGTCAACGAAGGCTAGCAGTACCTACACTGGCCTGTGTTGTGTGGCTATCAGGAAGCCATTGGTGACCTCTGCTGTGGCTGATTGGGATCACTGGATTCAAACACCACGATGAGGAGCTAAGGTCAGGGCTTCAGTTCCCAGTCTGGTCTGTGGGTTTTGCATAGCTCAACAATTACGGATCCCATTTTGAAGGATGGCCAGCGACAGAGGAATGGCACCATACAAAGTCTACGTGCTCTTGCTGCGGGAAGCTGATAACACCCTGTGCAAGGGCAGGCCTGCCCAGAAGGCACGAACCATGGGGAGGGGGAGGCAGTCAGGCAGGGACAGACGTGCACAGAGAAGTAAGTGAAACACACAAAAAGTCCCTTTAACCTCTTCCAGCTAGCAGTTCAGAAACACGCAGGAAATCCTTGATATTTGCAGAGTCGTGATTTGTGGTTTCAAACATGCACAGCGCTGCTGGCTGCTGGCTCCTCACTCCTCACCAACCCACATGGTGAGCCTGCAGGCAGCCAGTGTGGCAGACATACTCCTGGATATCCTCAGAGCTCTTCTCAGAGTGGCCTTTTCAGCTGCCCTGATTGTCCCCCAGAGACCCTCCGCTGTACTGTTTAACCCCTTAGGGCGTAGTCACAGATGCCTGAACTAGCAGCAGGGACCTAACTCCTACCCTGCCTCCACTTGCCCACAATCAGGAAGCGCTGTTTGCCTGCTTAACACACTGAAGGCCAAACTCTGATCTGGGAGGCTTCCCCATCCACCCCACAGACCATCAGTGCTGTTGTGCTGGCCTCAGGAAAACTTGTCCTTCTCACCACCTCTACCAATTGCCAGAATCTTCAAGGCTAGATGTTAAAAGGTGGAAAGAACAGATGGAGGGGAAAGCAGAGGGCAAATCCTGAGAATTCACAGGGGAAGAACCTCACCAACCCAATGTCCACATCCTTCCATCCATGGAACAGGCACTTACTCTTGCCAGCGTAGTGGATGCCTGATACTTAAGGCCCTGATACCCGCCAAGGAGGGATTCAAACTCAGCTAGTGGGTGGATTTACCCACAATGAACATAGTTTCAAACCACTAATCAGCTTATTGTGGCTTAGATATTAGGTGTTCCCCAAAAACTCACGGGTGCAACAATGCAAAAAGGTTTAGAGGTCAAATGATTGGGTTGAGAGTCTTAACCTAATCAGTGCATTAATCCCCTGACAGGGATTAACTGTAGGTAGGTAGGGTGGGGCTGGAGGAGGTTGAGTCCCTGGGGCATGACTTTGGGGTTTATCTTTTGTCCTTGTTAAGCGGAGCGCTCTCTCTCTCTCTGCTCCTTGGTGACCATATCCACCTAGCTGCTTTCCTCATCCACACTCTTCTACCATGATGTTCTGCCTCACCTCAAGCTCCAAGGAATGGAACCCACCTTCCATGAACTGAGAACTCTACAACTGTGAGCCCCAAAATAAACTTTTCCTCCTCTAAAATTATTCTTGCCAGGTCTTTCAGTCACAGGGATAAGAAAGTTGACCAAAACACTGCTGTTTTGGAAAGTCCGAGTCATAGAATGGCAGGAAGTATATAAAAACAACTTTGAGTCAGGGATGATAGATAAAGCCCGGGTGCAGATGTGCTGGGAGATTGTAATTGGTAACCCTAATAAATCCAAGGGCTCCATGTCACCCAGTCTGTACAAGAAGGCAGGACCAACCAACTCACATAAGTGTAAGGAAAATTCTTACCGAATTCTCTTGCTTCATCTTAAAGAATGTCATCAGAAGCGGTAACCAAGTCTCCCCTGCCTCTCTGTGGCTTCAAATCTTTTTTTGAATCTCCCAAACTTTCCCAAAAGTCCAGCATGCGACTTCTCCATTCTCTCCCCTTTCTCAGCCCACAGAGCAATAAAAGTCCTTAGTTTCAGTAGGATGACCCAAAAAGACTTCTCGGAGTAGGAGGCAGGTATGGTGACCTTTAACAAATGAATTGGATTTTAATAGAAGTGAAGTAAAGAACATTCCAGATTGAATGTTCTATAATAACTGCCATGTCATGTTCAGGAACAGCACAGTTGCTGGGGTCAGGCTGTGCACAGATGCAGAGACAAGAAGAACAGAAGTGGCTGGAAGGCTGGCATGGAGGTCAGAGGGCTGAACGCACCGGAGGGTTTTTGGTAGCATGACAGAGTGTGCCAAACAGCATTCCAGGAAGGCTCACGGGTGAATTAGAGAAGAGGCCAGGGACCAATGCCCTGCATTCCCCAGCAGGCCAGGCTCCATCTTAATAGATGCTCAAAATGAATGAGGCTTTATTTCTTGCAGGCAGTTGAAATGGAGACTACCGGAAAACTTGATCATCTGAAAGTTAACTCCCGGTCCCATTTTAGCATCACTCAGACCAGCTGCCCTCTCCAGCGAGTCTCTTCCCTGAACTTTGGGAAGTTGCCCAACACAAGTTTACCTGCACATCTCTTTGCCTCCATCTTCCCTCAAGCCAGAGAAACCAGAGCTGCGATGGGCCAAGGAAAGAGGAACCTGGAGAGAGGGCTGGGCCCCTGTCACCTGCACACACACACAAGGGTTAACTTGATCAGGTGGCAACCAGCTGGCAGTGGAGTATAATAAAGAATACAGTTTAGCCAAAAGCATCATTGCCACCCTACCCACTGCTCTAATTGGCTATGCAGGCTTGATTACAGAGCCACTTCCCTCCTTCTAATTGCAATCCCAGCCACCTGTCAAAATACCCAGTCACCACCCTCTCCACCTGCCCTCTCTGCTGTCCCCCTCCCGAGTATCTTAAGGACCAAATGATTTGCCACTTAATCCCAATGCTGCTACTACTACTACTACTACTACTACTACTACTACTATTATTATTACTATTATTATTATGTCTCAATGAATATTCAAATCATCTCCCTAGTGAGGGAATATGTTTCTTGGGGTCAAGAATTGAGTCTGACATTTTCACATAGACTCTCCCATGGCACCCAGCAATGTGCCGGGCCCCTAGAAAGGATGGAAGAAACTGTCACTGAGTAATGGATTGCTTAAAAAACTGTTTGTAAAATACGGCAATGCTTGCATCTGTCTTCTTCTTTTATACTGGGGAATCCAAGAGAGATATTGACTTCTTATTTTAAAAGCAAACTGATTTTAAAAGATCTGATTTTGCTGAAACTAATAAACACTAGTGCCTCGGAAGTTGGAGCTGGTAAGGAGATGTGAGCAATACAATCCGTCTCCCAGAAGCAGCTGGGGCCTAACTGACCCAGACTGGGTAAGGATGCAAGGACTCTTCAGAAGTGCACATTGGTACTTAGAAGCCATGTCCTCTTGCAGAGTTGAAAGGTGTGCTCTCTCCTCTTGTTTACAGGATTAACTTGGTCTCCCCCCTCATACATGCATACAGACACAAACACACAGAGTCCTTATTCGGACTGTGTCACTACATCAGCTCAAGCAAGTCATCAGACTCTCTAAATAATTGGCTGGTGTGGAGGCTTCGGGCTGAGAGCAGCAGGGTAACTTCGCAGCATCCAAAACTGGATTTTGTCACTTATTCAGAGAGTGATGTTTAGAACACTTTAATTCTTTCTTTGTATGTGTGTCTATGTTGTCTGTGTCTCCGTGTATCTCTGCATTGTCTGTGTGTGCGTGTCTCTGTGTCTGTGTGCACCTGTGTTGCCTGTGGGTGTTTGCGTGTGTGTGTGTGTGTGTGTGTGTGTGTGTGCATATTTCTCTGTGTGTGAGTTGGGCCTCTCCATGGACCTTGTGTACACCTGAAGGCCCACGCCAGCCCCACATGGGGTTGTTGACAAGCAGGTGGAAACCATAGGCTTTGGGGAAAAAAAAGAGATGGCTTCAATTCCCACCTCTGCTCCCTCCCAGATGGGTGACCCATAGCTGAGCCCTTCATTTTCATGACTCTCAGTTTTCTTGCCTTTAAAGGGTTTTTGCAGAGATTAAAATAGGTATAAGCAATTATCCCAGTGCCTGGTGCAGGAAAACATCAGTTAACAGCTGTGACAGGCAGGATTTCCGTGGGGTGCTCCCTGGGGTGGATGCCACCTCACCCTCCACCCAGGCCATCTGAGGCCCCAACCCCAGCCTCCTTGTGACTGAAGAGTACAGCTGAGGCCACTTTCCTGAGTTCAATGAGACTCTGCCCTGGTAAGACAAAGAATTGGATCAACATGGAAAAGGTGACAACTCAAAGCAAAAGTGTAATTCTCTGTGGAACTGTGCCTGGCACAGAGGCACTTAATATATATTTTTGAATGAATGAATGCATGAATGAATGTATGAATGAACTATGTATCTGTAATACACCTTGGGAGATGCCCTATACTCACTGAGCTGGAGTCAGATGGTTTTCCACAGAAAACATATTTCATGTTTTTAAAGATGCCATTGCTAGTGTTACATGAAGCTATGGCCACCCATTTGAGGAGAGAGGGCTGAACTGGGACCCTTGAATGAAGGAGTCTGCTGAGTTATTCAAGCTCTTTTCTGTTTTATTTAAAACCAACAATTATTTTTGTCTAACTGCAAATGTAATATATGTTCACATTAGAAAAAAATATGTACAGATGGGTCAAACAAGAAAATTTTAATTCCAATATTATTTTAATATACACTGTGTTTTCACACATAGATATGTTTTTATAAAAATGGATTCACACCAAAAAAGTGTCCTTTTTGCTTAGTAATTGACATTGATCACCTTTCCAGAATATTCCACATATCTCCACAGAATTCATTTCCTTAGTCATGAAAAGACCTTCATTTTTCAAATCAGCTTTTTAACACACACATAACAAAAGCAAGACATAGACAAAACCTCAAACAGTATTGAAGGGGGTAAATAAAGTGTCCAGTAAAAGCCCTATTCTCTATGCCCAGTTGGTCCCAGAAGGCAACACAACTCTTAGAGCCCAACGTTGGGAATTGTTTAAAAACTGTAATCACATCACAGGACTCACCCACACAGCTTCCTGTGGCTTGCAAACCCATACCCCAGAGGCCTGCCCCCTCTGTGCCCCACCTCCCCACTGGTGGTAAGGGTGCTGTGTTCCCCCATCACCAGCCTGGTTCTGCCCTCCCCACACTTGTCTCCAAAAGAGACATCTTCTTCCTCCCTCCAGAGCCTGCGCCCTCCACGTGGGGAAACCCAGGCACTGCGAGGCAATGACAGTGGCAACCGAGTAAGAACCACCCAGGCTTTCGTGTCCTCTCCCTGCCCGAGGCCTTTGCACTTGACCATGACCCCTTTTGCCGGCCCTTGCTAGGGCCTCCCACATTGGCCTTCCTGGACTCCAGGGCCAAAACACACAAGGACACAAGGCCTGGGCAAGGAACCACTGAGCCACAGCGGACACAGGGCCCCGACCCTGCCGCTGCTAATAACTAATTGTGTAACTAAAGACCCCCAATTTTCCCTTCCTCATCCATTAAATAAAGTGAGTTGAACTGGAGCCTCAGATCCCTTTTTGCTCAGTTCCGGAGAAACAAACTTATGACCTCTGGGTGACCACCACCTGGTGACAACAGTACCCCCAGAATGGAGCCAGCCATTGAAGAGACACCTTCTTGGTACTGCGCCTCCAGGCAGAAGCCCCAAGCTAGATGCTGCCCATATGATGTCCCCCAGTCTCCGATCCTCTCAAAAACCCTACACGGTGGGAACTGCTACCCTCGGCAATAAAAATGGGGCCTGGAAATCTAAAGAAACCATGGCTGCTGAGTGGCGTAGCCAGGACGTAAAGCCCAGACGATCTGACTCTCAGAACCTCCTTTGTGCTCAAAGTGTAGTTCCTTGGATTTTTGCTATGCAAGCAGTCAATGACATTTTGTATAGAATAATAAAACTATTAAATCACCCAGATGTGACTTAATGAATTAACATGTTCACAGAAATAATACAGAAGCCGTCCTCTGCTCCTCAGCCTTTATCAGTCATGCTTCAAGTAACCTCCTTTCTACAACAGTGATTCTCAAACTAGAAAGTTCATGGGAACCTCCTAAGAAAGCTTGTTCTAATACAGATCTCCAGGCTCACCCTAAGAGTTTCTGATCCAGGTGGTTTGGGTAGGGTGGGGCCCGATCGTGAGCATCTCTCTCAAGTCCCGGGAGACCCTGAGGTTGCTGGTCTACGGTGGGCCCTGCTTGGACAGCCACTGCTGTAAAACTTGGGCTGCCTGGCTCCCCTGCCTGGAGAGGCTCCAGCCGGGCTCCAAGTGCGCAGCTATCTCCTTTCAGTGCTAAACCCTCATAGCCTGCCAATGGTCTGGCTAGAACCGCCTTGGTGTTTCTCTGCTCAGGGTCTGCCGCCTGCCTCTTTCTCCCTCTGTGGCTCTCAGCTCAAGGGAGAGCTTGGCTTTCTGCCCCATTAGTTGGCTTTCTGCTCCACACCAGCTGGCAAAGGCTGAAAGGAAAGGACGTGTAAGCAGGCATCCCAGTGGGATGAATTCCTTGTGACGGTCCCTGGAATCAGAGGGCAAGCCTGTCCCCCTTTCAAAGCACCAGATCTGCCCTTCTCTCCACACATCAAAGGTCTAATAAATATATGCAACTACATACAATCAGTTTTTTTACTAACTTTTTAAAAAAACTTGACTTCTTAAAGATAAAATGCTTTTTTAAAATTTTTTTACCCTAAAATATGGTCTTTTACAGAATTTTTTTTTTCACAACAACACACAGGCACACCCCCATAGAATGCAAAACAGGATTTAAAACAATGGTTTCTGAACAGAAGTCCAGGTGCGAGCTATGGCTGTATTTCTCTGTGTGGCCTAATTCCTTGTTTGGAGTTACCAGGTATCATCAAAGGACTGCTACTTTTGGAATGAAGGCCTAAGTTGGGAGTCTTCCACTTGAACTGTACTTCTTTCAGGGTTGCAAAATGAGAGAACTGGTTAAAACCAGACCACAATAGCTCAGTGTCCTCACTGAGAGGACTTTAAGAAGCAAAAGATAGCTCTGGAGCTCAGCCAGGATGCTGGTACACCAGAAACCTGTAAAGGAGACGAATGGGTGTTGGTGACCTCCACACGCCTTTCTGCTCTCTACCTGCCTTGCCTGCATGAGGCCGTCCCAGCAGGGTAATGCAAGGAGAAGGCCATTCCTCCAGCCAGAAAGTCAGGAGACCAAGGTCTGGTCTCCACTCACCTGCTGACCAGTGAGTGTGCTCCTGGTCACTCACCTCAGCTCCAGGGATAATATTTGGTTCTCTGGACACAGGGGGAACTGGCCTGGGTGACCAAAGAAATCACTTTGAGCAATATCTGGGAGAACCAGGAAGAGTTGGGGCCAATGTACCAATGAATATGCTTCTATTATGACAATACCTTGGCATTTGCAAACTGTTAATGACTGGAGAAGAACTGTTATTGTCGAGTCCTGAGGAGCCCCTTACTCCCTGCTAGGGTGGGAGGGAGTAAGACCAGAGGGCCTTGCTCAGACAGAGTATGGCTGCCCCTCTCCCACCATGCTGCAGGCCACTTGGCTTCCTTCTGCGGGGAAGGTGAATTGGGGTGTCTACCCACACAGGCTTGGAACAAAAGGATTCCTTTCCCTTTCTTCTCCATTCTACAGTCCCAGTTCACTAATATCTTCTCTCCTTGACGGTGTATATATAAACGTTAATGTTGAATTATATACCTAAAACAAAGCAAAGTCTACAGCATGTAAATCATACTTCAATACAGCTATTAAAATACTTCTTAAAATCCTGTAAATGTAAAAATGTCATTTGATTCTACAATGAAGCTCTGAATCAAAACTAAAGGTAAGTTTGGTCTGGACACCTTCAATATGATCACACACACACACACACACACACACACACCCCTAATATAAATGCCCCTAATTTAAAAAAAACACACACACACAAAGAGCAGAATCTAAGAGGCACCAGGACAATCATAACCAATCTGATGTCAGTAATCTCAGGCACATGGGCCAGGAACACCAGCCACTTGAGCAGCTGGGAAATGGTGTTCTTCCCAGCACAGAAACCAGGATTCTCCCAGATACCAGGAAAGGTACAGAGCTGCCAATCTATAGGGTGCTCTTCACCATGCACACTTTTTGACTGAGCATCTTTGAGCAAAGCAGACCACAAACACACACACACACACACACACACACACACACACATGATGCCACTGATGTCCCTCCCCAGCCCTGGCCAGTCTCTAGTCTCAGCAGTCCCCAGGTTGGCAAGGCCACAGTGGATTTCTGCAGCATTGCCATCGCACTTGAAAACTCCTATAGGCCAGCTATTTAATTCTTGCTACACTGAAATAGGGTAGAATAGACTTCAACTTGGCATCCTTTTTTCCCTGAACTTCAAAAAGATAACCTCCACGTGATCGTTTTTAAAATTCAGGTGCGTTGTACCTGCAAGACCTTAAAAAATGTCTCAGAAGTTTCTTTTCTTCCTGCTGCTCTATTTTGTTTGGTCAAATCAAGTGCTGCCAATGGCAAATGTTCTAATGATAGATTAGAGAGTGGGGTGTGGGTAGCTGGATTTTTCTGGTGATTTTAGATTGAAAGAGTAATTTCTGAAGAGCTCTCTGCCTCGTCACAGAACTCAGTTAAGCCAGAGACCGGCAGATGACTCAAGCTGGAGGTGGGGTGAGGGTAGGAGGCCAGGAATGCCAACCAGGGAAGATCAGATGCAGATACAGTGGATTCATTTATTTTGATGAATCTTTTCTTTTTAATCATCCATAATAAGACCATACTACATTTTGCTGTGCGTATGATATATTTTGGAAAGGTAATGAAGTCTGGGGATAGGCAATTCAGCTCAGTTCCCATCTATTCAATCTTTCCTTAGAAGTAGGGTAAAATCAGAGAGACAGTGTGTGTGTGTAAAAATTATGGCATCGGCACATTATAATGAAAGGGCAAAAATTAGCCAGGTTCTACTACTATATAGAGATTTAGAACATCAGAGTACAGTGACTACATTTTTCTGTGGAGATCTTTACAGCTATTTGGAATTATGAACCCATAATATGCAAATGCATGGGGCTAAGAAATACACATTCTTGGCAGAGACTGAAGATGTTATAATGTGTGCTGTAAACGGCGACGCGTATGTGTATAAAATCAGTGCGCACATACTAACTGGTCGATTATCCCCTCTAAAACCAAGCATAAATTCTCCTGACAGGAATTGGAATTTTGCACACATCCCAAGAACGCACAGACTCTTAATGTGCTGTGTGTGTATGAAGGATGGAGTATAAAAATCAACGAAAGGGTCACTAAGCTAAGTAAGGGAGCTTTCTGATTCTCGAGCATGACAATAAAGGGTTCCAGGGCTACATTTCCCTCCTGAGCATGATAATTATAATATTCGGAGTAGTCGATAATGTTTATTGAGTTTGGGGCTCCATGACAGTCACTGTGCTGGATGCTTTCTTTCCATGACCCCAGTTAAGCTAGAGGATGTGTGTGCGCAGGAGGGAGGGGCAGGGGATGGAAGTGGGTCCGTGTGTGTGTGTGTGTGTGTGTGTGTGTGTGTGTGTTTTCTATTCAAAGGCTTTAACACCCTAGCCAATGACTACTTTCCCAGGAAATGTAACATTTTAGTGAAAATGATGAAAATGTCCGTTTGTCCATGAGGTAGTATGAAGGAGAATTCAGTCCCCAGGTACCCGGTGGGAGGGGGCAGAGTACCAATACAATGATGTGTCCTTTGAGGGCAAGACTACTTCAGACCTGGAGTCCAATTCCAGATAATTACCATTTCTCAGCAAAGAACTGAAAATTAGGGAGCTGTAGCCCAGAATCTGAGCCGAGGTAACCAATGCCTAAAATAGAATGTTGCTGAGTCAGGTCTGCGCAGACGCAGGGGCTTGGAAAATGGTAGGGAAGGAAATGAAAAGCCTTTAGTTAAACAATGGCTTTTAATGACTTCCGCAAATAGGTGACTCTGCAAGGTGGCTGAATCTGGTGCATGGAAACCTCAAGGAATGAGGAATTCCTCGCAAAGCCACAGAGGGAGATCAGGGCAGGATTTCTTTTTCTATCATGTAAGTAGAAATGTTTTACCAAATAATTCACTTTTACAACCTCCCTCTGCATCTCTACTCCCCTGGCAAAGCAATTGAGGAAGCCATCCCAGGGGTCCAGGTAGACAAAGGCTGGCACACGCTTACCTCTTTTCCCATGGCTGGCAAGGACAGGACCTGGGATTTTGCCCTCTGCCTTCTCACCTGTACTGCCCAGCTCGTGAGCAAGATGTCTGTGTTCTTGGAAACTTGCTGAAATTTGAATGAGAAGATTATTTTCAAAGCGGGCGCAAGCACATCCGCCATCAGAGCTAACCCAGAAGTAGGAAGCATCTCCCCTGCTCTCCATAAATGCTCCGCAAGGCTCAAGGCAAGGAGACTGAGACGAGCTTAACATCATCAGGTGAGCAGATTCCGATCTGCCACCTACTATTCTTTCATTAAAACGCAGATTCTCAAATGCTAGAGACACTCGGAAAACTCACAGGCAGGATTTTCCGTGTGAATGGTTTTGTTTTTATTTATACGTTAGAACTAGGACAGAGAAACCTTGAGATTACAAAGATGGATATAAATCCACTGGAGGAAGCTTATGCAAACTGGGGCCTTGGAGTGCGGTCCTTGGATCTCTTCACCACATCTCACGGCCTGATCATGACACGGGATTTACTAGCCCTCAAATCATTTCCTCTGACCTGTCCACTCACCACCCAACAACACGTACTGCTTGGCCCACCCCACACAGAGCAGATATTCTCCACCCTGGGGCACAACAATGGTGGTCAGCAAGTCATATGACCCTCACAGAAGTGCAAAAATGGAACTATCTATCTGCAGAATTATAAAACATGCATAAATGCACACCTGTGGGAGGTCTTAACACCTGAATGTAGTGACCTGGTGTGGGGTTGGTTGGTTGGTTTGTTTTTGTTTCTGGAGATTGAACCAGAAACACAAGGCAAGTGCTCTATCCGCAGCCCATGACCTAGTATTTCTTTGTGCTAGTAGTTGCATTTTTACAACAGCACTTAAGTGACTCTGAAAGCGATTTCCTAAAATGCCATATGAAAGAGATATTGGCCAATGAATAAAAATCATATTTGGTTTGGCACTAGACTGAAACATATGCGTTTACTACTTGGTATCAAGTGGATTATCTCTTCCTAAATGCTCATCACTGAAGGCTGATATTGAAACTAGGCCAGACCTGGACGCACATCAGCACCCAGCTCCTGGAGGCAAAGAAGTTGGAAGTGAACTGGACAAGGGCCACCAGCCTGAGAGGTCAGAGCTGCTGCAATTACTTCCTCAAGTCTGACCCCTTAACCAAATGCATTTCCTCCTGCTTCCTACACATGCTTACTACTGAGGGGACGCTTCCTCACTAAGTTTGGCCCACGTCATGGTCTCACAACCACTCCTTTGCCCAGGTCAGTCCTTCCACCCTGAACGATCTCTGGGAACCTTGTCAATGTCGGTGCAAAGGAGAGAATATGGGCTCTGGAATCAGGCACACCACCTCCAGCAAACTAACTTAAACACTCCAAGCCTCAGCTCTTCACCCGCTCAATGGGAATAATAATGTGGAATTGAAAGTTGCTATGGGGATTAATGGATATGTCACCCCCCAGGAAGTGCCTGCCGGGCCCAGTTGCTCATGACATGTTCTCATCCTCCTACCCGCTCCCTTCCGGAGGGTCATCTCAAGTCTTGCATCTGCCCACTCTAGCACACAGACTGGAGAGGACAGCACACACTACTCTTTTCTTAAAGCTCTCTAATGTCCCAAGCCCCACTACACCATTTCGCCCTCCAGCACAAGGCTGGCACATGCCCTGCGTGTATCATCATCTTCCAAGCGATTTTTGGTTCCTTGAAGGCAAGACCATGTCTTGGGCTTCTCCTGACTCTGTGAAGAACTCCACCCGTGATAGACCTTGTAGGAGCCCCAGTGCACCTTGTGCTCCCTGTGGGATCCCTGCTTCCCTACCCGCACACACACAAAAGCAGCAAAGATTCTTAGTGACCAGAGAGTGTTCAGGGCCATTCGACAACTCTTCAGCAACTGGAGCCTTCGCCTTGAAGCCCACTGAGAACTATCTACTTTCTTGGCCTGGGGGCTACTTCTGGAAGCAGTCTGAGCCCCCAGGAGGGCAGGCTGCTAGGAGTGGGACCAGCATTCATGAGACACAGACCTCTCTTAACACAAGAGGGGAACAAGGAGCTGCATACACACGGGGACAAGCCCTGGCATCTCCAGACAAGGCAGGGAAAACGTGCCTCCTTCGATCCAGCCAGGTTCCTCTCCTGTGACGACCGACTGCAGCCACTGTCACTGGGCTGCTCCCCCATCACTGCCCATTTGCTGCAAAGGGATTGGCCTGAGGGTTGGCCTTGCTCTGAACTCTGAAGCCAGCCCTGATTCCCTGGGACAAAGAGGGTTTCAAAGGCCCTCAAGGTCAGAAGGCACACACCAAGGATAGACAGAGTCCTCCTGGCTGAACGGAGGGGGGGGGGCCGCAGAGGAAGACCCTGAAGAAAGGCAGTGACCTTGAGAGGCAGCTGAGGGGAAACATGGTCACAAGTTGTGGTCAGAAAATCCTGCTGCTAGGGACTGGGAGTGTGGCTCAATGGTAGAGCACTTGCCTAGCACATGTGAGGCCCTGGGTTCGATCATCAGCACCACATAAAAATAAGTAAATAAAATAAAGGCATTGTGTCAAATTTTTAAAAAAAGGAAAATCCTGCTCACAAACATCCAACCAGCCCAGGGCCCTTCCCTGGCACCCTGCACCCCACCTCCAATTCAAGGGGCCCAGCACTGCCCCCGGGGACTTCCATTTTCCTTTTCTGGGGTTTCACCCCAGGGAACCTCCCTTCCTCAGAATGAAGGGTCTGTTCTTTGCTCCTACCAGAGTGGCCTTCTGAGACCCCCACCCCAAAGTGTAAGCACCACCCTGCAAGCCTTTCTCTCTTTTGCACCCCACCTCCACCCAGCACATAGTAGGAGCTCAAGAAACACTGGGTTAATAAGTCAAGGTTGACTGTATGATTTTTTTTTCTAGGAAGATCATCTTAAAGTTGTTTATTCTACTCTTAATCCTTAAACAACTAAGCAATTTTATTCCTTGAAGTGAACAATAACTCAGAGAATTTATTCCTAGAGTGCTAAGATTGTGCCTATATTCAGAAAAATCAAGGATTGCTTTCATTAAAAAACCACTGAGTACTGCACCAACCAAAGACTAGAAACAACCAGAATATTCATGCATAAAGGATCGTTAAATAGTCAAGGTAGAACAGGCAGATCATAGGCATCTCCGGATACGTTAGGTAGAAAGAGGAATAAAGTGTCTATGTTCTGCTTCTATCTGGATAAAAAAATTAGGACTACGCACACCCATGTCCACACATGCATAAACACATGTTTTCTTGGGTTCGCATTAAATGTCTTCAAGCTGGAGAAACCATCAATTGCTTTGGGTAAGAGAACTCACAGAGGTAAGAAAAAGATGGTTCACTTTAAGTACCCTTTTGTACCTTTTGAATTTTAAACCATAGAAGGGTTGACCTATTCGAAAAAATTAAATTAAAAATTCAAAGCAAACAATGTGGGGAAAAGTAATAAAAAAAAATCTAGTTTAGGAAAACATGAAAGAGAAATCCTCATTTAAAAACAGTTCGAGGCAGACTGTTGAGTCATCGGTGAACCAGGGAGGAGACAAAACCCAGGAGGCACACCCCAAGAAGGCGGAAGGCTGCCCGGGTGCTGGGATCCGTCCTTGAAGTCTCCTGGGGTGACCTCTGAGAGCAGTGTGGCCGCTTTGAGCCTCAGTTTCCTCATTTGGGGACAGCAGCCCAGGCCTGGCCCTTGGAGCACTAGGGACCCTTTCCTGTATGGGAGGGTGAGGTCCTCAGGTGGACACAGCCAAACACTTGGTGACAATGTGACTTTAAGAGGATGCGTCTTAAAAAAGGAGGGAGAGCTTCCTTCCCTCTCTAGAAGGCTGTGGTGAGAAGATAAAAACCCAATTCCCTTCTCATGTGAGCACAGGAAAACCAGTGCCTGTGACTTCAGTTGCTGAAAATATATGGGGACACACCCTTCCCTCCAAACACACCTGCTGCCCTGTCCCTCCCTCTTCCCACATCCTCTCTGGACAGGCCCAGTGCCCATTTATGACACAGCTGAAAAAGTTTCTTTTTTGTGCTAATATTTCCTGTAGGGCCCCTCCTGTCTCTTAGAGCTGCCATTCACAGCCCTCTGAGATGACCAGGAACAAGAGGAAGCTCCAGAATTTCAACACAAGGAAAGAATGTCACTGTTTTAAAATAACAACGCTCCTGCCCCATCTCCAAAGCACACTTTACAAAAGGCAATTTCACAGTGGCATCTGGGCACTGTCCATTCTTAGAGAGGCTTACTGTACAAATTGTCCAGACACAACTTTGAAAGCTGTGAGGACTTCAAATGTGAGCCGGAGGTCCTCTCTGCTGCCCGAGCCTCGCTCCACGCACCCCCTGCATCCTCCTCATGCTAGCAAGTGGCTAAGTTGGCTTTCCAGGTCTTTCTCTCAGGAATTAGAGAGCACCAGAGCAGAGATGGCTCTTAGAGATAATCCAACCTCGTGCCACAGATGGGGAAACTGAGGCTTTTCATAGAATGGAAGGGCTCCCCGGAAATAAACTATATACTCACTGTTGGGCTAGGACAAAAGTCAGCTCTCACAGCCCTTTAATTCCTCCCAAATTGGCTTGCAATTAATATGTTCCCTCCAGGGGAGACAGCTGCTTTTCCCTGGCAATGCATCGTCCCCCCAAGTAGCCCCAGCCCTCCCAACCTGTGCCCCAGGCTCCCCCTGCTGTCCAATATGGCAGCCATTACCCCAGGGTCCTACTGAGCACTTGAAATGTGACTAGGGTCCCATGTTGAAAGGATGATATTTTTCATAAAATATATTACTAAAATTCATTTTACCATTCGTTTTTCACTCTTAAAATGTGGCTACTAGCGGGGTGCGATGGTGCACCTGTAATCCTAGTGGCTCGGGAGGCTGAGGCAGGAAGATCGTGAGTTCAGAGCCAGCTTCAGCAAAAGGAGGCACTAAGCAACTCAGCGAGACTCTGTCTCTAAATCAAATACAAAATAGGGCTAAGGATGTGGTTCTGTGGTCGAGTGCCCCCCTGAGTTCCCAAAAAAACAAGTACATACATACATACATAAATAAAATAATATGGCTTCTAGAGAATTTTAAATTATATAGATGGCTCATGGGAAATTCCTACTAGGCTGCACTGCTTCAGATCCTATTCAGCTCCCATAAGCAAAACTGACCCGGCCCACTCCTGTCTCCATGGCCAGACATCCTCTATTCTGAAGACCATTCGGTGCCCAGGGGAAGTACGGTGCTCCCACCAGTGACCTTTCGATTATCTTCTGATTTCAATAAATGTACTCCCTCCATACAAGGTGGGGAAGGGAGGGGTCCCAGCACCCCACGAGAGATGTCAGTTCTATCTACATGTGTGCAGATGCTCCCGAAGTCGTTATTCTTGTAGACGATTCAGGTAAGAGAACTCACAGCTGGGATTTTATGCCCTGAAACAGGGGGCAGCTTGGGAAGGAGGAGGAGGAGGAAAGCAAGGAAGTCCTGGATTTTTTTTTTATACCAATTCTCAGAGTCTTGGGGTTAGGAATAGAAATCGACAAAATGCATGAGTAGGAGTGGCTTCCATGCCTGGGTCTCTCCATCTTTACCTAAGTGACTCCTGTGTGCTAGCTCATTTCCCCACCAGTAGATTATTATTGCCACCATACAGCACAGGAAACCAAAGCTGAGAGGGAAAGTGGCCAAGCCACGGATTCAGATTGGAGAGCTCTTCATCGTGTGCCACACCTCAGCATCCTTTCTCAGCCTCAGTTTCCCCACACGCAGTTGAGGATGGTACCTGCCTCCTAAAGGGAGGAAGGTGCCTCACAGTTCCAAGGACCCACCCTCTGCTGGGACAAGGTTCTGGGCCCTGGGGAGGTACCAGTTTGAAGAGTCTCTTGCCAGTCCCTGGCTTGGGCTATACCCTTGACTCCTGGCTCAATTCTGTGAGGTCTGCCCATGCCATTCCTCCTGCCTGGGTCCCTCTACTTGTCTCCAGGATGTTAAGTGCGTCTAGTCCCTTCAACCAAGCTCCCACTGAACCTCACCTCCTCTGAAAGTCCGCTGAAATTAAGTCCATGTATTGTTTCTAGAGAGGGCCCTTCCTGCATGGCCCTTTCTGCTCTTCCTCCTGCCCCTTCAAGCCCTGGAGCCCTGGGACCCACCACCAGCCAAGCACCCTCTCAAGGGAGACCCTGACATCCCTTAACTTAATCAGGAAGGACTGTGTGTTTTATTCATTCAGCATAGTTCCCAAATCCCTGCTATGCACTGGACACTCTTCCAGGCCCCAAACAAGGCAGCAAAGGAGAAAAAGTACCTGAGCTCCTGAAGAAATGAGGGCTTTCCACAACAGGGATATCCCAAATGCCATAATGGAAGGGCACGGTTCCTATTTCTACAGTTTCTCCTGCTTCTCTTATTTTTAGGTCAAAGAGTGATTAGTTAATGGACACTAATCTTTTTTTTAAAAAAATGGATCAATAAAATATGGTGCATTGCTTGAAGGGATGCTACCATCAAGACACGTTTCCAAAGAACATGAATACATCCTTAAGTATGGTAGAGGACACTTGCAATACCACGGGCCCCTAGTCCTTAATGCGATGGTGCAGAGAGGTGAGCAGGGAGAAGCATGTCCCCAAGTGCAAACACGGTGTGCTGGGGAACAGGGAAGGGCAACTGTTTTCCTTGAAGTACAAAAGGTAAAGCTATCTGGAATCTTCTTATTGAATGAGGAGACTCGACATCTTTTGATATCAGTGATTTCACAGTGTGAGTGGGAGCGTCAAGCTTCCAAGGGAAAGGACTCTTTAGGTTTAGTGGAAGAACACATGGGTTTTAAAAGTTTGAGGGAACAATGTATATTGCCAGTTGTATTTTAGGTGTACGTTTCTATGTGTTAATGGGAATATTTTAAAAAAGACAGAAGAAAATACACCAAAATTGAGGTGTTGAAGCAGTTTTTCATTGTAATTGTATACTTTTCCACATTTTCTAAATTTTCTATCATGACTCTTATTCCCTTTATAATCAGAAAATAAGCAGTAAACTGAATGCTAATAGTTTTTTAATTTCCTCATGAATCTGTTTTTATGGGCACTGTTTCAGTGGGGTTTGGAAATCATCAGGGTGTGAAACGCGAATGAAATTCCCCACTCCTGCAGGGCTGAGTGTGGCCCTTGGCCCTGGAGAGGAACCCTCCCTGCAGCCATGCTGGCAGACAGCTGCCCACAGCTGTTCTGAGGAGGCTGCCAATGCATGGTGCTGGTGGAAAAACACAACATCCCTGACTCTCCAAGGATGGCATTGTGCTTGGAATTCTTGCCCACCAAAGAAGTAAATAAACAGAGAGAGAGAGAGGAGGAGGAGGAGGAGGAGAAGGAGGAGGAGGAAAGAGAAGAGAAGAGAAGGAGGAGGACGAGGAGGAGGAGGAAGAGGAGGAGGGGGAGGAAAGAGAAGAGAAGGAGGAGGAGAAGGAGGAGGAGGAGGAAAGAGTAGAGAAGAGAAGAGAAGGGGGGGAGGAAGAGGAAGAAAGGGACAGGGACAGGGAGAGAACCATCCTAGCAAGCTAGGGGAACTTCATCCCTGGAGGTGGGTCAGCCTCCAGAGCTCCTGAACACCTCCTATATGATCTGACAGACAACCTCTGCACTAAGCCAGCCTTGACAGGGGCCCTTCTGGGCTGTGCCCTTGAATGGCCACCTTCCTTCCTTCCATGCATCAGGACACACATGTGCACGCACGTGCGCGCACACACACACACACACACACACTTTAATTGTACCTCAAGGCCAAAGAGACCCAGAGGGCAAGGCCCCTGGCTGACTCTTCTTCACACACCCAACAGCAGTGGTCAGCATATCCACTCACCAGCTATTTACTCTGCCATGGGCCAGCCACTGCTCAGGTGTTGAGGAAATAACAAGGAGCAAAACCAACAAGGCCCCTGCCCTCATGGAGCTTACAATCCAGTGGGGGGAAGCAGGCAATAGCAAGAGAACCCAGATGCATCCCAGATGGCACTGGGAGCTATAAGGAATATCGTGCAGGATGATGTTTCCATGGAGACCTAACTGACCAGGAGAGGCCAGCTGGGAGGATCTGAGGGAAGGGCAATTGGGGCAGAGAACAGCCACTTCAGACACACAGGAGCTCTGTGGCACTTTGAAGTGCTCAGAAACAACAAGGATTAGGGTGGGGTTGGGGAGTCAGGGGAGGCCAGAGGGGCAGGTAGAAGCCAGATCGGGAATGGTCACAGAGAGTCACCGTGGCCTGATCTGCTTTCCTAAAGGCACCTCCCTCTGCCTGCCTGCACGTGAGCCTAGGCTGGACACAGAGAGGGCTTTTGGCTGTTGGATCCATGCTGGGCACTCCTGGCACCCCTGGTATAAGCCTGGTCCAAAGGCTCTCACAATGCCTGTGAAACTCTCATCTCTCCTCATCCACACTTGGATGACATCCAAGGACATCCTTACACTCCAGATACCCCGCCTCAGTATCACGGAGCACAGTCAATGGCAACAAAAACGCCAGTCTGACTGCTATCCACCTGTACACCCATGCTCAACCCATGACATTGGGTCAGCAAACACTTTGTGCCCAGGCCTTGTGCCGGACACTGAGTACATGGAAAGGAGCCGCACACGAGTCCTGACCTGAAAAGGTTGCCAGGCCACCCCTGTCCATGCTGCCCAGCCCCCACCTCTCCTTGACTTAAGTCAGGGCCTCTGACTTAAGTCTTCTCCCCTGTGAAAGCTGCTATGAGCCCCTGAAATGTAGTGATGGGCAAATCAATTCTCACCAAGAGGTGAAGGAAAAAGTAGCTCAGTGGTGAGGCTTGATCCACCCTGCCCCACCCCGTCTCTCCCTCCAGTGGGGGAGGGCGTTCAATCTCAAGAATGAAGTTGTGGCCAGCAACATGGCAGGTACTGTTTATTCCAAGACAAAGAAGGACCTGGGTATTGTTTTAGAGTGGGTGAGCAAGGAGGCCCATTGGCTTCGGGAGAGCTAGGGAAGATGTGAGTCCCTCCAACCTCCTCCACCAGCCCTGCACAGAAGTGCCTCAGCTTTCTTTCAGGGGAAACCACATCTAATCTCCCACTTTCAGAATCTCCTGCATAAAATTCATTGTTGTCATTATTCAGAAAAGCCAACTATAAAAGCCAACTTTCGCAGGTTCTCAAGCTCTGCCCTGGAAAACTCCACGGTGCAGAGTGGGCAGTGCTGGAGAAAAGGTGCCCACGCTGGCTCCAGGAAACCCTAGCACCCTAAATTTCCCAGGCCTGTGGATGTCCCAAGTCCTGAGGGCTCACTCCACACAGGTGGGGGGCTCGCTAAAATACGGTGGGTATTTTTCCAGTAGGACATCATCCCAGAGAGAAGTCAGCACTGCAAATGGTTCCAGACCCTTGAGTCTCTTCTTCCCAGGAGGGAAGGAGGGGATATAAATAGCCTGGACTCCTTCAGCCCTACACAGGCATGGATCCCACACCCCCGCCCCAGCCTCAGCCAGCTGGTCCCTCTGCACCCAAGTTCCCACAGCCTACTAGGAGAGGGAGGACAACTGCCCACACCCGGTGGGGGTGGGGAACAAAATGCCCTGATGACTGGTCTTTGGCCTTCAGTGAACTATAACGGCAACTCCACCTCTCCATGCTCCTCTGTAATTGCAGTGCTAGAAAGGGACAAGGGTCCAGAAACATAACTAGGGCGTCTCTTACATCCTGGTCAACCCAGGAAGCCAAAGCTGCATACTCAAGAGTATGTTAATGCAGTGGAAGGAGTTATAGGAAGGACACTGTTCCCTCACTGTGCCTGGTTTCTCCATCTGTAAGATGAACACATAGCTGAACTATCTAGCTCATGGGGATGCAAAGAAAATGAATGACACTCTCAACATGTAACACTGTATTAATATTAGGATACCAAATCTTGGTTTCTTCTACAGGAGCCCTAAGCATAGCTATAGGGACATTGATTCTTATCTGTTCAAGAAAGCAAAAGAATTATACTCAGTGGCACTGCATTAGCCTTGAATTTTTGATACTGTATGTCCTTGAAAGCAATAAAACTTCCAAAATGTTCTCTCTTACAAGTCATGGCTGACTAATACGGATTGACACATACCACACCCAGACCTATTTTGATTTAATAAGGTTCTGCCAGACCGTACATAACATTATAGACTGAGGCTAAGCACTGTCCTAGAGCACTTTGGTTTGAGGGGTAAAAGTTCCCTTCCCCATTCTGTTTACCATGTTATTCCTTCCTGGCCCCTCCCCATACACACTGGTAAGAAACAAGTGGCTAAAATCTAAGGGGCCAACTCGCAGCTCTTTTTAATTAAGACACTTTGTTTGCTCAATAAAATACAGAGTAAAAAACATTTACTGAAAACCAACTCATTGATGCTTAATAGCTGTGTCAAATACTCATAACAACATTTATTCCAACACCCCCAGATAATTGCTCATCTTTCTCATTTGGTATCCACAACAGCACAGTATTTGTGTCCAAGTGTAATTGATCCAAAATTGGGCTCCCTTTCAAAAATATCTGTAAAACCTAATTACCAGGAAAACAGAGTTCTGGCATCCTATAGAAGTGGGTGCTTCCATGAGACAAGCTGCAAACCCATCTCAGCTAATCAAGCCACATTATTTTCCCAAAGGAGTCTGAGGAATTTGGGATAATGAGGGACCAGGAAAAGTCGGGATAGTGTCAGACTGGACTCTGCATTGATGTCCAGATTTTGTTAAGCAGAGGACCAGGGAGAGGAAATATACCACATTAGCGAGTGAGCAGGGATTTAGAAAACACAGATAATAGGCCCATGATGGGCCTGGGGTCTGGGGGTACCATTTCTGATCTCAGGCCCTACAAGGTCTTGTCCAAGCGACTCTCTTCACCCTTGCCTGATACTCATATCACCTCTAGTGCTCCTGGCCTCTTACCACTGTGCAGATCAATTTCCTTCCTTGGGCATAAGATTGCTCATTTGTAAAATGTGTGCTTCTAATAACTAGGGACTTTTTCAGTCCCCAAATTCTGGGAGCTTCTTTAAAGCAAAGAGCACCCTTTCTGCTTATGTACTCATGGGGGAGGGGTACAGGGAGTGGGCGCAGGACCAAGGAGAATGAAGGACCAAGTGTTTCTAGCTCTTACAATTTTGTACCTACTTGCAACACCCAGATATCAGACCCACTCTGGGAATAATGATTTCTTTCAGCCCAGGATGGACCTACCGGTGTGGTTCTACCTCGCTGCCCTGGATTAGTCAACCTGGCCAATGAGGAAAGGGGCCAAGCCACCGGACCTCAGAACCTCTCACCCAACGCGGGAAGTCTTAAAAGACTTCCTCTTTTAAGGGGTCTTCTCTTCCCACGCCACCCCTCTTTCTGTCCCAGAAACCCCAGCCCTAGTTTTGCTAATGGTTTGGCCAGGATCGCTGGGCAGACAGCACACGCCGCTGACCCCTAGCTCGCTCGCCCTGCGCCACAGTCGCTGAGGCTTGGGTACCAGCCTCCATAGCTCTATAGATTTCAACCGTAATGGGAGCTGCCACTTCGCTTTTCTTTGGCTCCTCCTGGCCTACCTCCTGTTGAAATCAGACAAGCAGCCAGAATAACAAAGCAGTACAGCGGCCGGGGACAATTCGCTTTCAACTGAGCAAGAGATGCGCACACCATTAGAAAAGACGCACGCGGTTCTCAGGCATGTAGCTAAGAAGGGACCCTGAGCTGCTCGGCCCGGGCGACAGACACACTGCCAGGCTTGGCTTAACTTGACCAAGGCTTTGAGGAATTGTGTGCGTGCACCCATTTCCTTTAATTTCCCACTTTGACAGGCGCAAGGATAGTAGATCCCGTTTGCATGACACCTCGGTCAGGGACCACGACGCAGCCCTCGTACCTCAAGGCCAGGTGCGGGATCCCGCATTTCCAGCCCTTTTCTAATCTTCAAGGAAAGACCGTGTGAGGTGCGGGTGCCCAACTTCCAGAAAACCGTCACTCCCCATAATGCTTCCGCGCCTTCGCGGCAAAAGTGCGGTAAAACTTTTGGCAGAAACCACCTGTGGCTGCCGACAGGCCCGCCCTGCCTGGGCCCGGAGGCGCCGCCGAGCCCGGGGCCGCACGCACCCGCAGAAGTTCCCTTCCAGCCCCGCGCGCCACTTCGCTCCGGGCCGCGGTGCCAGCCAGGAGGCGCGGCGCCCGCTCGCTGGCTGACTCTCCACTGGCTCTCCCCTCCCTCCTTCCCTCCCTCTCTCCCTCCTCCCGCCTCCTCCGGTTGCATGGCTGCCGCACGGAGCCCCTGAATAGCCACCGCAGCCCCCCGCCTCCTGCCCAGCGAGAGGAGGGCGCCCCTGCCCCCGCCGGCGCCCTGGGGCTCTGCGGACCGCCTGCCTCCTAGCAACGGCCTCCGTGACCGCTCTCGGGCGCTGCTGATGCACAGCCACCCTTCTCCGCGCCCCGCGACCTCGGCAGCTGAGGTGCAGCAAAGACCCCTGGCAGCGGGTGCCCAAGACCGGCGCGCGAAGCTGCTCACCTCCGCGCGCCGCCGGCCCCGCGCGCCTCCCGCACTTGGCGCCCGGCCTCAATGCTCGCGTCCTCCTTCGCCGCCGCTGTCGGTCAGTCCCTGCGCTCGGGAGCAGCGCCGGCCGCACCGCTGTCAGAGTCTCGTGGCGGGGCTACGCCGGCGGGTGTGGAGCCCAGCGGCGGCGGGCGCGCGGGCAGCTCCTCCCTCCCGGTGCCGCGCCTCCGCCCTCCTTGCGCCCCGCCTCCCGCTCCGCGGCTGTCAGCCCCGCGCCCCGCGCCCAGCGCCCGCGCCGCCAGCTCCGGGGGCGCACGGGGCTAAAGGGCCCGGATGTCTGCGGTCGCCTGGCGCTCAAGCCAGCCCCCTCCGCGGCGCCCCCTCCCCGCCCTGCCACACACGCACTTGCTGCGTCCCAGCCTCCTTCCCGGCTCCGTTAATTTCTATTTTGACAGTAACTGTGGCGAGTGGGCGGCGCTGCGGGGGGCGCTCAGGACCCGCGGAGGCGGCGGGCGGGAGTCAGGACCCAGCGCGGGGGAGGAGTAGGGGGCCGGGCAGAGCCACCAGCGGCTTCGGGCTCCACCGCGTCTTTTTTCTTTCTTTCCTTTTTTCTCTTTGCCTCCTCCAGGATTTAAAGGGACAGCCCAGGCCGAGGCTAGGGGCCAGGTGGCCGCCGTTTCTCCGGTCTCCAGACGCCCTCTGCGGCCCGGCCGGACCCGCCCGCACCCGGAGCGCAGGCTCGAAACTGTCGGGTATTTTTAGGTGCACACTCGGCCTGGGACAGTGGTGCTGCAGAGCTTGGCTGTGTTGCCCGGCGCATGGCTATTTTTACAGAGTCCAATTGGGGGAGAAAATCAAACAACTCAGCAACTGCTTTCCCACCCGAAAGTGGGGAGGAAGGAGTGGGGGCGAGAAGTTTCCTAAATGATCTCGGAATTCCAGTGAGCGCAACAAGACGCTTCGCGGAAACGGAGAAAGCGCTGGTTTGCAGCAGTCGGAGGCGTCCAAATCCCCACAGGCAAACCCACCCTGGAGACCACTCGGGCGCTGGACTCCCAGCATTTTGCATCCAGCGCGCCAGCCACGGGCTGAGGGCCACCAGTTACTCCCCAAGACCGTCTAGGAGGGACCTTCCGAAGCATCCAATCACTACGCTACACCGCCAAGGGGTGGGCCGAGGGGGCCTTGACTCCGCCCCATCCCACAAAGCTCCGCCCCCGCGGATCCTATACCGAGTTGAGAAACCCAGTGCGGCGCGCTGAGCGGTGTGCTGATGAACGTTTAAAATGATCCATCTGAGCGAAGAGAAGATCTCGGCTCCGAAGAGACGCAGAAGCTTTCACATGTTCTGGGCACCACCAGGCCAGGGCACATTCGAGCTCCCTAAACCCCCTGCTGTTTTGCAATCCAGCCCTTGGTGCTCCTGAGGATATAAGAACCCTTGACTTACCCGGCTTGACATCCTCGGCTGCATACCCGACATCAACGGGTCCTTTCCCGGGCTCCTCCCTCCGACACCGGAAAGTCTGCTGTCCCCAAACTCCTACAGAGCTTGTTGATCTTAGTCGTGCACTGGGCTCCCAGAAGAGGCCACCTCGGTGCCTCAACTCTAGCCACTGACCATTAAAAGGGCAGGGGCACTGCGACCGTCTGGTAGTGTCTTTTAATGCTGAAGATACTAGACGAAAGCCTTTACGGGATTCACACAAATACACTGATGGACGTTTTGCTTAGTACTTCTTCCTAGTCACTAGGATTCTTATCCTTCTATCGTCCGCGTACCAAGTGCACATTGCAAGGCACTACGTTGGGAGTAGAAAAGGCAAAGAAAAACAAGCCTGGAATAGAATGTGACAACAGAAAGCTAGATAGAACATAGAAGGGGTCTGGAAGATAAGAGTTTGCATAATTGCATGGTTTTTACTGTGTCAGGAGGCTTGGCTTTCCCTACTAAGTAAATGTCACTCACTGGAGTTAGGACATCATCTCATCCAAACTTCAAAGGCCCGTAGAAGTCTTGTTGAAACTAAGAGATTTTTCAGACTTGGGATGTCAGGTTTCCAAGATGCTGGAGATTTTAGAATGGCAAAATAATATTGCCGGCTTTAAGAGCCCTGGGATCCACTGCCCTCTCGAATTAGGCTGTCTCCCTGCTAAATTGGGTTGTCTGTCTCGCTTCCTTTCATTCAGTGTGGAGTGCTGCTGGCCCAGCCGAAATGGCCAAGCTTCTAAGTCATAAATCTGGCTGTGCCCCATGCCAAGCATGGGCATGTATTTAGGGAGCACCTGGAGGACTGGAACCCTGGAATGCCAAGACATCTGCAGGCCATAGGAATGTAGTCTGGAGAATGAGGGCGGCTACAGCCATGGAAAGGGTGTATTGTTTGAGAAAAGTGGACATGAGCACTAAGGTAGAAATGGCTCTGAACTGGAAAATTTCTTCTCCTCTGTCTCAGAGTAGTGGTTCCATACCTGTAGATCACTGAACAGCTTGATGCATCATGAGCTATGGATGGAGGTTTACCTTATGTTCTGGACCGAAGTTTCAGGGTTACTGAATCTAATGCCAATAGGCAATACTTTTATAAAGTATTTAAGCATGAACAAGATGAAAATGGTCTGCAGCAGTGAATATGATGAGTATTTTTAAAGAAAGCAGCTACACACCGCACTTATAATTTTGGTTCAGTTGTATTTTTCCCACCAGATTTCAAGCTCCTTATCCATCTTGTTATCCCGAGTGCCTAACTCATGCTCAGCCCCTAATATGTCTTCGTAAAAGTTTAGATAAACTGAATGAGCAGAAAGTCATTTCAGAATGTTGGAGTGTAGTTACACACAAGGACCAGAGATCCAGTGAACTTTGTGGGGCTCATTTGTAATTTACTTGTTTGGATATAAGTGCAACAGTAAATTTTACTTTGCTACAGTTAATGGGATTCACTGCCAGACTCCTCCACTTACCAGCTAACCTAGAAAAAAGCACATCAGCCAACCCCTCAGCACTTCCATTAGCAAATCTATAAAAAGGGCGTAATAATGGGGCCCTTCTTACTCCATAGGAATGCTGGGATGATCAGGCAAGAAAAGGTCTGATCAAATGGTACCCCATAAAAAACATTCATGGAGAGGCCACTGTGCATCAAGTACTGTGGAGGATATTAGAAATCACTATTAGATAATTGTAATAAACTTTAAGGAAATTTTCTGAGAATCGAGCTCAAATTACTTATTTATATCACAAGTATGTTGAGAGACTACTTATGAAAAGAAAAAAAGGTGGTGAGGGAAATTAACATTTACAGAGCTCCTTCTAGAAGCAAAATTATGATATGCATTGCTGTATGTTCCCCATGACAGCCGTGTACAATACATTTTGCTGTGACCACTGTATAGATGAGAAATCTGATATCAACAGCAATGGTAATAACCAGGGTCCCACAGCTGGGTGGTGGCAGAGGCAGTACTTGGACCCAGGTTTTTCAGAAGTTCAGGAGCCATCCTACCTTGTGATGCACCTCTAGCAATGAAAGAGAGTGTAGGCTTTAAGGAAATGGAACCAAAGAGAACTCAAGGAAACAATTGTCCATGTTACGCACAGGTTGGATGAGGTACAGTCTATACTGAGGGGCACCTCCTAAAAAACTCTCTATGTGTGGGTATGTGTGTGTGTTCTCTATTTTTTAATTTTGATTTTGAAATAATTTCAGATTTATAGAAAAGTTGCAAAGATAGTGTAAAGAATACCCATATACCTTCACCCGGATTCCCCAGATGCTAACATTTGCACATGTTTGCTTCTTTCTGCTGTCTAGGTACACATGATTTCTTCCTGAATCATTCGAGAGTAAGCTGAAGACATGATCCTCCACCCACAAATTCTTCAGTAAGTGTTTTCTAAGAAGAAAGACATTTTCTACCATAATAATCAAAATCAGAACATAACCAGCAACACACTATTATCTGATCTAAACAGATTTTGCCAACTTTCTCACTAATGGCAAAAATAAAAAAATAAATAAATACTGGTCAGGATCCAGTGGAGGATTCTAAATTGCATTCAGATGTCACATCTTTTGAGAGTGTTCTATTAGTAAATATAATTATCAATTTTTATTTTAATGACCTTATATTTATAGCCCATATGGGGTCACAAAGACTCTCTCCTTGACCAAACTTCGGACAGACTTTTTGAGTCCTTTGTTTTCAAGTGGGCCTTCACCCTTGGGACTTCTCTTGAGCCACCTGGTCTAGATGCAGCAATAATCCTGCTGAGTTAGTTTAGTGAGAATTCCCAACCCTTGCTATCCCATCACCTCAATATCTGCTCAAATTCCTCATCCCTGACCCTTGAGATCTGCCTTTAACAAGGATCCTGTTAGGTCAGTTTAGCCAGACTCACCCACTCTTGATGTCACCTCTTAGTAATTTTCCATCCATCCTCCAACCCTCTTGCTCTGTTCCTTGACTTTAAATCCCTACATGTCTTTGTTCAGACCTATCTCTCTCATCTATGAAAATACTTTCCATTGAATAGTCTTGACCTATAACCTTCCTTACCATTTTAACAAGTGTCAGATTTTTAAAAATATTTTTTAATTGCAGATGAACACAATATCTTTATTTTATTTATTTTTATGTGGTGCTGAGGATCGAACCCAGTACCTCACACATGTGAGGCAAGCACTGTACCACTGAGCTACAATCCCAGCCCAAGTGTCAGATTTTTTTAAAAAAATTTTGGTACCAGGAATCGAACCCAGGGGCACTTAACCAATGAGCCACATCCCCAGTCCTTTTTATCTTTTTATTTTTCATTCTGAAACTGGTTCTCACTAAGTTGCTTAGGACCTTGCTAAGTTTCTGAGACTGGCTTTGAACTCATGATTCTCCTGCCTCAGCCTCCTGAGCTGCTGGGATTACAGATGTGCGGCACTGCACCTGGCTCATCAGAATTATTTTTTAAACAGGGCCACAAAACATTAAAAATACAAATAAAATCACTTATAATTATCCACCAGCTATAACCAGTATTACTGTTGAGTTTTTAAAAATATGCATGTGTAATCCAAGCAATACAACTTCCTCTGTCTCCCAGGGAAGTGCCCCCAGCATCCCCTAGAAAATGCTGTGGACATGGCTGTTCTACTTCCTGTCTTCCCTGGATTCTTCTCCAGTATGGCTCCAGCTACTCCCAGTTTGGCCATTTGCCCCACACCACAGACTCTAGTTATTGTCTCCCTAGAGAAGATGCATGCCCTGCAGCCCCCAGGAAGAAACTTGTGTGGACAGGCCATTCTCCTGTCCCCCCACCCTGTTCTTTTGTTTGCCACACCGGGCAGGGCCTGACAGATTAAATAAAGGGTTGGAGAAGCTCAAAGGAGTCAGAACGTACAACTGGACAACATGAAGCTGTGCGTGAGCTGTGACTTCCTCCATATTCCAAGGAAGAGTGACCAGGGTTTAACCCTTCACAGTGGGTTCCTTTATGATGAACCTCTGTTTCTAATTTGGCTCCCCAACTTTGGGGAATCCTTGCTCCACATGTGGTTTGTCTACCCTTTGATGTGACTCCACAGAAGAACCAGCCCCTAACCTCAGAGAAGGACTTTCTCTAGGATCCCCTCTTCTTCTCCTGCAAACATAACATTTCCCCAAGCTTCCATCAGTCGAGTCACCTTAAGTAACACCCTGGGGAGTTGGGTGGTCACCAACAGACTGATCAGTGATGACCATTGGCATCCCAAGTATGGCTGACCAGCTAAGCCAGCCAGATGAGGTCCACAGGGTAATCCCAGCCCTCAAGATCTCCCCAGCAGCCTGAGTTGCCAGTGTAACTCTGGATTCCTCCAGCTGTTCCACAAGTAATTGTTGAACCCAGTGTATATGTGTGTACAATTCACCACACATCCCAAGGACAATTCTCATAGATGATTCCGTCAAAATCAATGAGGATCAGAGAAACAATTGCTAAAGGCCTCAAATTTTTGCCAAATATTATAGTATTAGCTCCTTTCCTTCACCCTTCTTCAAATTATATTGTCTCATTGTCCCGTGCCCCTCCTGCATGAGAATGTGGGGTGAGAATCACTGAGCTACAGCTCCCCCTGGGATTTCCCTTGCTTAGTCAAGCACCAGGTCAGAGCTGTGCAATTACAAGGATGTGATTAAAGCTTCGGTGGAGAGCTCAGAGGCTGGTGGATGGAGAAGAAGACAGCTTTTATTCAGGATGTGCTGGGCGCCAGGCAAATATTTGTTGCAGAGTGTCTGCCTATATACACAATTTAATTTAAAAGTGCATTATGAAATCTATGGCCCATACCAAGTATAGTGATTTGATGGTAAAGATTTAGAATAATGGTTAGAGAAGGTATTTATATATTTATTTATGTAAATACTATCAGTATGTGGTGAAGGTTCTTCACAGTGTCCAGATACCATCTCTTTCTGGTTCAAGTTCAAAAGCCATCTTTTCAATTTCTTTCTTTCTCACTATTGTCAAACCCACTGTTCTTCACTAACTGCACATCTGCTCATCTTCACCTTGAGAAAAGGTAGCACCTCTGTTATGCTCCTAATGCCATGGTTCTTCAGAACCTGGTTGTGTTGAAACGACTTAGCCACTCTTGTTTCTCTAGTTTTCAAATACCTTTTGGATGTTGCACCATCTGGTCCTGAAGCTTGGTTTCCAAGGATTTTCTCACAGGTCGTCACTGTTTTTGGTTGACAAGGACCTCAAATTCAGGTCTTACCCAGAGTATGCAGGAAAATGTGAGCAATCATCCCGTTTCCAGTCGTGTTAAATTTAACATTTGAAATTTTATTTTGTAAACGCAAAACAGCACATACTCCACCCATGTCTCCTCTAAACTCTCAGGCTGTAATTACTACATCCTAGAATGTGATCTCTCTCAGTATGGACCAAACCTCTGCGTTCTCGATTGAATAGTATCCTTCCAAAATCCATGTCCACCTGGAACTTATAAATGTGGCCTGATTTGTAAAGATTTGGTTTTGCAGATGCAATCTAGTGAACTGGATTCAAGGGGGCTCTAAATCAAATTATTGGTGTCCTTATAAGGAGAGAGAAATTTGGAGACACAGAAACACACAAGGGTGAAGGTCATGTGAAGATGGAGCAGAGACAGGAGTGATGCATCTCCAAGTTAAGGAATACCAAGGATTGCCAGCAACCACCAGGAACCAGGAGAGAGCCATGGGAAATTCTCACTCAGAGCCTCCAGCAGGAACTAACCCTGATTTTGGACTCTGGTCTCCACAACTATGAAAGAATAAATTTCTGTTAAGACACCAAGTTGGTAATATTTTGTTATAGCAACCCTCAGAAACTAATACGCTTTCTACAGAATGTTGCCAGTGGGAAGGATGGACAAGGAGCCTGGGGCTAGTGTGAGAAGGAATGCCTATCCTTGGTACAGCATGGGAAGAGAGCAAGCTGGAAAAACATGACATCAACATATCAGTGGAGCCTCGGAGGCTAGGGAGACATTGATGAGAAAAGCCCATAGGCATTATGGAGCAGCCATCTCAAAAACTATCAGCAGAAATAGTCAGTGCCACCCCAGAGGACTGACTGGCCGATGATGTAAAAACTACTGAGGGCATGAGGTGACAGCCAAGCATTGGCATATATATTTGCCAAACTTCTTGTTTTACTTTAAGTTTTAAAATTATCAACAAGGCTGACATTTTTTTTCATAAGCTCTCTGGCCGTTGATTTTTTTTTTTTGTAATTGCTTGTGACCTTTACTCATTTTCAGTTTGGTGGTCCATCTTGTTTCTTCCTTATTTGTGAGAACTCTCTGCACATAATGAGGATATTACTCTTGACAGTCACATAAGTCGCAAATATTTTTACCACTTTATCATCAGCTTTGAAATTTTATTTTTATTGATTTTTAAATATATTAATCAGACAAACAATATGTTATCTATATAAACTTCTCATAATACATAGTATATTTGGTTTTAAAAGATTAAATTCGCTTTAAAACACAAGAATGTTTCTCTTCTTCCCAGGAATAACCACTTTTAAATACTTGTTGACCACCTTCCAAACCCTGTCCCATGCATCTCTATGACAATTCCTCTTGATGTACCCAGGTTTTCAATTTTGCTTAGTTAAATTTGTCATCCCTTCTAACTTGGTGGAGAAGTCACCCAACCCATGACTGGTATCATATTAGAAACACCTTCTTGGCCCCAAGTCTATAAATACTCATTCATATTTTCTTCCAATGTGTTCATGCTTTCATTTGTTTTTCCACATTTACATTCAGAATTAATCTGGAATTTAGATAGAGTATGTCTCAAGTATTCCTCACATCAGGAACTTCATCATTTTTCAAAATAAGTGAACATTAAAAATGCACATCCCAGAACAAAGAAAAAGAACAGACCCGTGCACAAAGGTCAGAGTCTGCAAAGTTAGTCAAGAAACAGTGGCTGGAGCACAGGAGACTGGTATGGGGAAGACAGAAGACACGACCACAAAGGCAGTGAGCTCTGACCAGAGAGATCAATGGAGAGCAATTTCTCTCGGTCGGCAAGGCGGGAATCAGAGGGTTCGAGGAGAGTTTCTGTGTAGCAGCAAGTCACCCAAGAGTGGCAGGCGAGCTGGGTTCCCCTCCTGCAGGTGCAGTGATGGGAATGTAGGTGCAAAGGCTCTGGACACAGCAGGCTCACCTCACCTGTGTGCACACCAAGGGGGGGGGGGTTGTGCAGCAGGGCAGGTGGCAGTGCCCCCGCTAGGTTTCTCTCCAGGGGTGGTAATGGGCACCAGCGCTCCCTGGGTGGCTTCCTCTTCCCAAATAAACAATCATATGACACAATGTCTGCAAGCCCAGAATATTTCCTGTCCCCTCTGGCCCAGTGCCTGCTGCTGCAAACCTGGGGCCATCAGAGCTACCCCAGTCCTTCACTCCCTCCGCCTCAGTCTCCAGCGCCAGGACCCATGGGGCACTGTGAGCTCACTGAGCCTGGCCTGCCTGGCATCAGCTACGTGAAGAGACTGAACCTTCTTCTGCCAAAGAAAACCCAGTGGCTGGGCCAGTGCCCTGGACTCATTCCAACAGGCTAGCTTAACCATGCTACACACCTACGGGCTCTGTCCCTTCCAGGGGTCTGTTACCCACCTTAAGGCCTGATCTGAGGGATCCTGAATAGGATCCACTGATACCAAGAAGGAAGTTGTGTTTCCCAGGGACCATGATCTTTATTCCAAGTTGCTAATAAACAAGCAACCGTGCAGAGAGTGGAAAGGACCCAGAAGTTCCCAACCTACAGAAATCTATCCTTTGGGGTCTAGTTGATCATCTCCTCTGTGACTCTTCCCAAAATTCCATGAAAACTCTCTAGCCAGTTGCTTCCCTGCGCTTCATAGCAAATGCATATAGTGTTCTTGTAACCCCTGTCGCTTGGGAAGCAAAG
This sequence comes from Xerus rutilus, assembly GCA_028644305.1. Lineage (NCBI taxonomy): Eukaryota > Metazoa > Chordata > Mammalia > Rodentia > Sciuridae > Xerus > Xerus rutilus. The sequence goes on along the minus strand of CM053412.1, from coordinate 23,269,346 downwards.
AAGTTGTATCTTCTGAGCCAGGCTTGATTGATGGGTGCTGATTGCCTGGTAGCCATCTCAAAAAGGAGGCAGAGACTAGAGCTGGCATATCAGTTGGGCTCCTGTCACCACTTAGGAAAGAAAGCTCCAGTGGGTTGTGGCCTGGCACCATGCTGCTGCATCTACCAGCCCAGACTGCCACACTGCATTGCTCTTGGTTACCTCACCTGCCTCTGATCACCACATGAACAATCTGGGTGATTTGTTCATCTTTGTATCTTCAGGATCTTGCACAGAGCTTGGCACTTGGTGCTTAAGAAATATTTTGTTGAACAAATGATTGTTAAGACTCCTAATCCTTCTCATAGGGTGAGACACAGATGCAATCCGCCTGGCCACCGACAAGTAGGAGTTAAGCAACCTCATGCTCACTCCAGCCCAGCCCCCAGAGCCCTCCACAGAGGGAAACCACTCTTTCCCTAGGCACTCATGAGCTCTATAGAAATCTTACTCCTGATGACGTCTTGCTCGACGATGTCTTTTCGTAGCTGTATCTGTGTATCTCCAAATTAATAACATGAGGTTAAGAACTGGTAACTTCTACTTTAACTCACACCACGCCTAGCCCGTTGGCACCTGTTGGCACCCTTTGGCATTGAGAAATTTCTGGTTAAATGAATGAAGCATCATCTTCAGATTCTCAAGTACCATTTTCTCTTCTGTTTTTTAAACATCATTTGTCCAGGTTAATATCTGGTCGTAAATGGATTTCTGTGTTACCTAAATGTATTTGATTTCCTCTTATCAAGCACTGATCATTTTAATTGAATTTATGAATATTAATTGAATCATAGAATTCCATTTGGAATGCATCACGCCACTTCAAACTTCCAGGTGAGGATACTGAGACCCTAATCACTGACACAGTTGCTGTCTCCTCTCTCCACTTACACATACTTATTCATTAAGCTGATGGTAATTTTTAGAGTGAAATATTTAATAAAAACAAGTTCTGAAATATCATTTGGGGGATAACAGAGCAAAGCACGCTCCTTAAAGTTCTGGTATCTACTTTATGTTTATGTGAGCTCTTAGACAAAACCAGCCATAAATGTAGGCAAAATTAGCAGGGCCACCCAGCCAGATTCAGGGGACTTCAAGAAGCCCTTCCCCAATGCACACACAGACCTTCAAGAATTGACCAACAATCACAGGCTGGGGGTATAGGTCAGTGAAAGAGCACTTGCCTAGTATGCTTGAGGTCCTAGGTTTGATTCCCAGCACAGCCAAAAAGAAAAAATATATTACCTACAATCTAACACATGTGACTTAGCCAAGCATCACCAATGCTACAAACAAAATAGCCAACATGGTTTATGCTCTCCCCTCAGCAGCATATATACTAAAATTAGAAGGATACAGGGCTGGGGTAGTGGCTCAGTGAAAGAGTGCTTGCCTGGCATGTGTGAGGCATTGGGTTCAATTCTCAGCACCATATATAAATAAATAAAGTCCATCAACAACTAAAGAATACGTAGAAAAAAAAATTGGAAGGATACAGAAAAGATTGATTTTGCCCCTGGGCAAGGATAGTATGCAAATTTTGAAGTACTCTATATTAGAAGGAGGAGGGGGAGGAGGAAGAGAAGGAGAAGGAGAAGAAGGAAGAGGAGGAGGAGGAGGAAAAGGAGGAAGAGGAGGAGGAGGAGGAGGAAGAAGCAGAGGAAGACACAGCCCATGCCTTCAATGACTTATCTCTGTGATGATCTAGAGCTTTAAACATTTCCTTGGGCTGCCGAAGCTGCAGCAAACCCTCGCTTGTGTGGCATGCCATCAAAGTAGATTTTCTAGGAGTTTAAAGTTTAGTCCTCCAGAGAACAGGACTTAAAATATATACGTTATTGTGCATGTTAGGAAGAAAACCTCCTGAAGCATGTTACACACCCATTTTTAAAACAGAGAGCCCTCAGCACAACGTACCTTCTCTGGAGGCTGCCAAGCCCTCCATGACTCCCACCCCCAGCACACATTCTCTCCTCCGTCCTGCTTCTCCTTCTTTCCAGTTCTCTCCCCTCCTGCCTTTTCTTTTTCTAAAAGCAAGACAGTAGCAATTGCATCTTCCCACTGACCTGCCCGAAGAACCATCCCCTCCTCCCTGCAGCCACAGCCACAGCCACAGCCACTGAGAGCCAGCCCCCGAGAGCCAGCCCCCATCCCTCCCTGCTCTGCACCCTCTCCACTCACCCCTGCCCCACCCATCCCCGTCCCTGGCAGGCCAGCCCTCATTCTCCCCCTTGTCCTCTTACATCCTGCAGCTCCCAGAGGCTGTCTCCTGTTGGCTTCTCCATCACTGCTGAGTTGAAGGCTCTTGCGAGACCCAGCCCCTTGGCCATCTCACATGTGTTCTTGCTCTTGGCTCCCCGGATTCCATTCAGCTTATCCAGAAACACCTTTCTTTAAAAAGAATACGTGGCAGCCCAAGGTCCATCAATGGATGAATGGACATGGGCTTTCTGATGATGGTCAAATGGGGAGACTAGAACTTTTGATCTGGAAGGCTCAGAGAGAGGAGTCACTCAGAGAAGTCTCTCCTAGCTAGTGGAGGGCAAGGATGATTCTGGAAGGGTGACTCCCCAACCAGACTCTTGCTTCTGCACTTAGGTCCTCAGAGTGATTACAGCTAGTAAGGGAGAACTGGCACGTGACCAGGGATGACAACGCCATGAAGCAGCAACTCCAAGGAAGATAGATACAAAATGAGCCATGATCTCTGCTTCCAGGGCTGGACCAGAGGCGGCTCTGGGCTGAATATCTAGGGTGTGCCTGCCAGTTGGCAGCGGCTAACAATTTCAGAATGAGAGATGCTTCAGAGGTGCTGTTCATCGTTATGGTGATTAGGAATTAATGTGCTGTTCTGGAAAGGACAAGAAGCCACCAGGTCCTGCCGGTTCTGCTTATGTTAATAGAAGCAGAAGCTTCAAGGGTGCTCAATAGTCAATATCAAAACAACTTCGAAGCTTCCTAAATAAAATATTTGAGACTGACAGAGGTTCTCCCTTACCAGCAATGAAGTGTTTCATAAAATGAATTGTCAGCCCTAACTTCATTTCCAATCTGAATTTGCATGCTTGTTTAAGGTGAGGACCACCATGGTCATCTATGAGGACAGCCAGCTCCTGGGAAAGCCTCCTCACCCTCACACTCCCCAGAAATTGGCTCCTGTCCCCTCACCAGCTCATGGTGCTCAATCTAGCCTTGTCAACCTGAATAAATGAGGATCCCATTCCCCATCACCTGATACCCCTCAAAAATGCTTTGTTTGCCAAGTCCTTTTGAGTTCATCATCTGTTGGTCCCAAGTGCATCTGGAAAGAGGAGGAAGGAATTCAGAAGGTGGGGAATCCTGTGGCCAGTGTCCAGGGTGAGGAATCAGAATTTCTGAGGGTTCCCTGCCCACATGGCTCTCTGTGTGATCTTGGGCCAGGCACATAATCTCTCTAGTTCCCCATCTGGAAAATGGAGCCCCTTGAATCTGTCTACTACATACTGTTGTAAGGGCCAATGAGAGTCCTGCCTGGGTACAAGGACTCTGAAAATGTCAGAAGACCACAGATGTGCTAGAGAAATACAGTGAACAATCTGTCCTTACTTCCTTTCTTCCCAGCTCCCTTCTGCCAGCCATCTCCACCACTTCCAATAGTTCTACATCGGTTTCCTTAAAAACTCCCGGGGTCCTTCACTCTCCAATCTGAATTCTGCACCCCCACCCCCACTCGCCCATGATGGCTGTCTCCTTTCAGCAGAGGAACATATAGAAATCTCTCACCTTCCGATCCACCTCGCTCCCAAGGTCACAGCCAGGTTTCCCAAGGCTCCTCTCTGCCCCTGACTCATCCTCACTACCCAGTCACTGCCCAGGCCGCTGCCATCTGCTCCTACAGTGACTGTTTCCACTGGTGCATAGCAACCACACCCTCCTTGGCCTCTGGAGGGCCAGATGCTCCAACTCTCCCTCCTCTTTCCTCCAACCTCTCTGCTCCCTACCCTACCCTGCCCTCTTTATGGCCCACCTCTGTCCTCATGGCCTTAAGTGTTCTCCTCCATCCACTTTCCTGCACTCTCTCTGGGTACCATGACACCCCCAAGTCTACCCCTCCAGCCTTAACTGCTTCTTGTTACTGAGGTCCCAGAGGTCACCCTTGGATGGCCCACAGCCTCTCAGACACAACCGCACCTAGAGATTACACCTGGGTTCATTTTTATTTACAAATAAAAGTGTATTAGTACATGTCAGTGAGGCCTCATGTGACCACTGCTCTTAAAAATCCAGCCCCCTACACACACAACGTCCCACCAGAACCACGCTCTTTACTTGGGTTCTTACCAGCTTCGAGCATACTCTGTAAATTACTCATTGATGAGGTTGTCTTTACAGTCTGTCTTCCCCCACTGCAAGGCCACAGTGCAAGTCTTATCATCTATTTTGTTTGTCAAGTGTCCTGAACAGTGTGCGGGAAGCCTCTCACGCCCGCGTGATAAAAAGAGTGAGCTGGTGAAATGCCATGGCTTCTTTCTGCCCCTCTCCCATTGCACAGGCACCACATGCGGGCAGACACTGCTCCCTTCTTCTCTGAATCTCCCTCACGCAGCACGGTGCACACCACATCCTAGACATCGATGAGTGTCAAACAAGGTCTGAATATAAGATAGTGTAACTTCATCTCAGGTGACAGTTCCTGGCAATGCCCCCCTGACATAAGAGCATGAATCCATCCACCCTGCCTGGTGGCCCAGTCACCTCTCCCTAGGCCCCACCTCCCAGCACTGTGACTCTGAGGATTTTGTTTCTACCATGTGCTGCTCAAGTGACATATTCCAATGACAGCATTTTGTGATAGTTTTTATTTTTCCTTTCTGTCATTGAGTCATTCTAAAGATAAGTGTTGGAGAGTCATCTTGGAGTTATAATGGAGGCACCCACTCCCTTGAAGATTTTGGTGCTGTGCTGGGTGATTAGACAGTTTGGGGTGGCAGGTGGCCTCTTGGGGAACTTCTGGACTCTGCACACCACTCTGTTTATGATGCCCACTTTGCTTGGCATGCTTCTGTGTAGATTATCACAGCAGAAGCTGCCCATGGCCTGTCCTCATGCCCCAGGGACCCAGCATCCCATCCCCTTCCACGAAGTCCCCTGCAAGTCCCTGACTTTTCTTGTGAGCTCTTCTTCTTAGCCCAGCCAAGGGACCATGCCCTGGTGGCTGGAGTTAGAAAATAAATTCTCCAGCATATCCAGGCCTCATGGAACCCTGGGCACATTTGATTCTGGCTGCCAGAGGTCTTCAGGAGGATGGAGCCCCATTTGCTGTCCAAGTAACTGGCCCATGACTCTTTATTGGTTTCCTTCTCTTCCCCATCTTGCTCCTCTGACTCCCAACAAGTGCTTCCTGGGAATGTCTCTTAACTACTGCTGTACTGAAATCTTTCTCTCTGCATCTGCTTCTACAAAAAAATCAATCTAAGACAAATACACGATCACTTTATGTGCTACTTTTCCCAAATGGCTCCTGGTGGATTTTTTTTTACCTCTATACTGTGGATTCTAATACATATAAAACTCATACATTATGTACCTTCGGGCCAGTGAATTACTGCAGAGTGAGGCTAGAGACAAGAAATGAGATAGTGCCAATACCCCTGAAGTCTCTCTCTAGCTCCCTCCCTTCCCAATGCATCACCTTCCCTGAACACTATCCCAATTTCTAACACCACTGAGAACTTTGCCTGCCTTGGAACTTTACATAAAATGCCCTCATTCAATATATATACTCTTTTGGTCTGTCTTCTGACAGTCGACATCATATGTGTGAGATGTATCTCCATGAAACTACTTGGGGCCACAGTTCATTCATTTGTGCTAGATCATAACCTGTTGTGTGAATAGATCACTGCCTGTCCTTCCAAGCTATTACAGAAATGCTGCTGTGAACGTGCTCGTACATGCACCTATGTACACCATTCTGTTGGTTCTATGCACTGGGATGGTCTCATTGTTAATTGGGATACTTGTGATAGTAGGTGGGAGAAAAGACATTTTTAAGCAGGGAAGCTTCCCTGGGTGCCCATAATATGTTACCATACAGGCATTAGAGTTGTAATTGTTTCCATATTACAAATGGTGCAATAACAAGGAGACTACCAGTGGTGGCCAGAACAAATGAAGACCAAACAGGAACTTGTCTTTTCATGGTTCCACAGACCAGAAGTCCAAAAATCAAGCTCTCAGTAGCATTGGTTTTTTTTCTGGAAGCTTGGAAGAAGAATCCTGCCATGGCCTTCTCCAAGCTGCTGGCAGCCCCTGGCCATTGCTGGTGCTCTTTGGCTTATACATGCATCTCTCCAATCCCTATCTCTGTCTTCAGGTCACCTTCTGTCTGCATGTCCTCTGCCCTTCTCTCCTCTTATGAGGATGCTTGTCATTGGGTTTGGGTTTTCCTAATCCCCCTAATCCTTCCTAACTTTACTTTGAGAGCCTAACCTTAATTATAGTACAAGCACCTTTTTCCAAGTAGGGTCTTGTCTTTGGGCCACCATTCAACCCACAACAGGTCCCAAGAAGTTGGAGAGCTCTGCTCTCCAAGTTAAGCTCTTGAAATCTTGAAAGATTTCAAGCTCTTGAAATATAATGAAGGAGCTAAATTCACTGAGGAGTCACCTTGGCCCAGGCAGGGCATCTCCCAAATCAAAGCAGAAATTAACCAAACTGATCAGCAAAGTTGTTTCATTTGGTGAAAATTCCAAATGCTCCTGATCAGGGCCACGCTGACCTTGTTACCATCTAAGGACTTGGTCCCCACCACCCCAATTGTCCCTGGCAGTCTTCCCAAAGAAAAGTGGAGGTAACAGAAGGAACACCCAGACTCAGAGGGAAAATCAGGCCACTAAATGAAAGCCCACCACGAACACACACACACAAACACACACACAGGAATAAAGGTTGCTTTATAAAATATTCTTTACAGAGACACCCACCCCATCCTTCTGTCCAGGCTCCTGTAGAACTCAAGACCTTTTCCTACATTTAAAACTTCATTCCTTTTGCTAGCATTGGGTTTGCTCACCGCTTTTCAGCTGCTGCCCAAAGCCAGGTTTTCTTGTCCCAGCGAGAAAGCTTTGGCTGTTCATTCATTCCTTTGCTGTGGTCTCATGAACTGCTTGCCGTCAGCTCTGAATAAGCTGATCTCATGCCCATCCTCATCTGGAAAAAAGCAGAGCTTTTTCCTTATGAAACAAGCCTCATTCTGTCTGACCATCTGAATCAGAGCCTTCTGTTCTGTAACTGCGGGGACCCGGACATCTCGTATCCCCTCTTTTCCCCCCCTCTTCAACTTTTAAATAGAACTAACCAGTTCAAACATAGTGGGAAATCTTTATTTGAGAGTCTTTGTGTAAACCTAAATTTATTCAGGAAGAAATCTCTATTTCTCTTACACAACAGTGTCTGTGACTTTGATCGACTCCGGGATTTGCATGGGGCTGGAGCGTGGGATGGCTGGGCAGGGTTGCTCACAAAGCAACCCCAGGACCACACAGCCTCCAGCAGTGTTGGGTGCTGGGTCTCTGACTTCGATGACCCATCGTCTCCCAGGCATGTCTTGTCAGCAGGATACAACCCCACCACAGCAGCAGCAGGGACCCTTTCCCAACCTGCTTTCCCATCTCATGAAGCTAAGGCGAGAACCTGCACCATGCTTTGGATATGGTTTGGGTCTCATGCATTGGAAATTTGGTGCCCAGTGTGATGATATGAGAGGTGAGAGAAACTGATTAGGTGGGGGCTAATGGGGCATAATTAAGTCACTGGGGGTACTGTCCTCAGTGGGAAGTAATGTAACTTTCATGACTACCTGTCTCTCGTGATAGATTGCTATTGTAAAAGAGCACATAGCTCTTTTTTGCTGTCTAGCTTCCTGACAGCTGTGTGATCTCTTTTTCTTTCATGTATTCCCACCATTGTGATGCCATCTACCTTGAGATCCTCACCAGAGCTGATGCCAGCAACAGGCCCTTAAAACTCCTGAACTGTGAGGGAAACAGATCTCTTTTCTTTATAAAGTATCCAGCCTCAGGTATTTTGTTATACAATTAGGAAAAGGATAAATATAGTCCAGTCTGTCTGCTATGGCTACACTGCACCCCCTCCTCCTGGCCACAGTGTGATGAGAAGGAAAGGAAGGAGCTTGACTCACAAGGATCACCCAGTTCTGGTGCTAACTAACCATGGAGTCTTGATCGAGTTCCCCAGCCATTCCACACTCAGTTACCCCTCTTTGTCACTCACTCCATGGTGTAGCAGTCACGGAAGCTAAAGGCAGACCATCTGAGTTTCAAATTCTGACAACCCAACTTTCTCTCTGTTTGACCTTGGACAAGTGGCTCAACTTCTCTGTTTCCTAAACCATAATATGGGGATGACAAAAAAGCCTACCTCACAGGGTTCCTGAGGACAAGATGAAGTAATATGGGCGAGGCATGTTGAACAGGGCCTGCCACCGAGCAGGAGCTCCATAAATGTTGGCTATTACCTCATAGGCTGTGGGACTCATGTGACATGCTGGGCGTGGAGAAACATTGAGAGGTACAGAGTCAGAAGGAGAGGTGCAAGGTTATTGCTTCGTGCCCACACCCCTGACTTGCGTCTCATTTCTTGGCCTTTTCAATTCCTTTGTCTAACAAATGCCCACACCTCATGTGGCATGAAGGAGGGGCCTGGCGTGGTGGGGCTCAGCGAACCTCTAGCCTGGGACCGGAGCATGTCCTCCTCTGAGACGTCAGAACCCTCCACTTTGAGCTAGAAGACCCAGGTTCCTTCCTTGAGCCTCCTGCCCACCTGCAAAGTGACCTTGAGCATATCACCTGCTTTCTTCATCTGAAACAAGGATGGATCAAAGCTGCCCCACCTCTCCAAGGGATGCTATGAGGTTGAGAGGGAAGAGAAAATTCCCTACACACACGAGAAAGTCCCTGGTGCTCTGAGGAGGGCCAGGGAAACTTTGAAGATGAGATCAGATCTTCTTCATCTCTTATCCAACCCTTCCTCCCCATGGGCCTGTCCAGTACCCGGATGGCACCTCCACACGGTGCATCAAATGCTTGCAGAGACAGCGGGAGGTTGGCAAGGAGCAGGCAGGGAATCCATCCCCGGGGGCCCTGACACCCATTTCTCAGCACTATGTGGGCTGTGAAGAGCTTGCCAGACATGTCACCCGTGAAATCACAGGGTCATCAGGAGGGTGGCCTGGGGTGGGGTTGGAGGAATTGACTAATTTTGTGCTCTGCATGGTGCCATCATGCACACGCCCAGGGGTGGTGGCAAGGCAGGGCAGGGAAGGGAGGGAAAAGAGCCATTTGATGTGAATAGAACCACAAGTCCTGCCAGATGGCTCACAGGCCTGGGGCTGGCCCTGGGCAAAACTGCCATCGGAAAGTTTGTTTTCATTGCTGTCCTCTCTCCATGTTGTCATCGTCTCCGTCCCTGCATCCCCCACCCCCACCATGTTCCTCTGCCACTATCTCCTGACAAGTCCTCTCTTACCTCTGGAAGCCCACCTTCCTGACCCTGATGGACCAGGACCTGGGCCTTTGCCTACTCCCCTGTCCTGTGATCCAACCATCTCTCACCAACATGCCCCGTCCCAGGATCTGGCTGTCAGGTCTGCTCTTATCACAGTAGCATTGAATAGCTCCTTCCAGGTACCAGAGTTGGAACTCTACCTTGTATTAGCATTCTCTGAGCCCAGATCTGTCTTCCAAGGAGAGAGCAGGTTCCTTAAAATTGGAGACTGTGCCTGGTCCCCTGTATCCTGAACAGAGCCCAGAAGCATCTGGACTATGAAAGATGCTCAGTGAACAGAGGAACAGGGGTTTTGTTTTTACCAGTTACCCAAATGTTGTGTACAGGCAGCCATGAGGTCAAACTCTCTAAGAAGTTTGGATAGAATCAAGAGAATCTACAGATTCCTGAGAATGGAGGGAATGAGATTCCTAAACGACCTGGCTGGACCCTCACTCCCTCAGTCAGGGTCACGAGACTCTAGTGTTCCAGGACCAAAAGCCCAGTTCAGCTTGGGTGAAGAGTGTATGGGAACTCCCTGAAATATTTTGTGACTTTTTCATTAGTCTGAGAATTATTTCCAAATAACAAAGGAGAAGGAAAAGAAAGAAGAAATGACAGACCCAGATGGTTTTACATAATTTTTATCAGAGTTGGAGGAACAAATTATTCCTGTTATATACAAACTCTTTCAGAGCACAGAAAAGGTAGGAAAGCCAACTCACTCACCATATGAGTTTAACATGACCTTCATTCCAAAAGCAGAAAAGGGCTGTTCAAGTAAGGGAAAGCAAAGATCAGGTTCATGGATGAACTCACATATGTTAGTCTTGACTTAACAAAGTAAGAAATTGAATGTACATATATGTGGTGTATGTATGTGTGTATATACACATTATGTATGTGTATGTATGTGGTATAAAGACAAATATGTCATAATCAAATAGGCTTTAATCCAGGGATGTAAGGATGGTTTAACATCAGAAAATCTTTTAATGTTTGACACCATGTAACTAATTACAGGAGAAAGTTGCTATGCTCATGTCAATGCAGAAAGACCATTCACGAAAACTAAATATACTTTGACAGTTATTTGGGAACAAGAAGTCTTAGAAAACTAGGAATTATAGATAAGTGGTTAAGAGAACAAATAGAACCTATCACATTATTAGAATAAGAAAGGGGAAATGGCTACATATAAGAAAAACATATAAAAATTAATGCATGTTTATAAGTCAGTAATGGACAACTAGAAAATATGATAAGGAAAAAATTCACGAAAACAATAAAATATAGAAGGAACATGGAACTATTTTTGGCAAAAAAAAACACATTCAAGAGCTTCAGAAAGGAATGTCCAAATATTGGCAGTCACCTGTGGCTGTGGAACAAACATCCCCAGCCCTTAGCAGCCTGCAGTGGCAGTCATTTTACTTGCCCATCCTATGTCTCTGGTGTGGGCTCAGCTGGGCTCTTCTTTTGCTGGTGTCCCCTGAGGTCACTCATGGGTGCACAGTGGGCTGCACCACCATGATGGGGTGTCTGGCACTGGCTAGGGCCTGGTCACCCCTCTGCAACCCTGTAGCAATGGAAGAGTTCCAAGAAGTTAAAAGCAGAAGCCACAAATCATCCTGAATGATGTCCAGGCTCCAAAGACATTGCCACGGTGTGCCTGTTTGTGCCCCTCCAAAATTCACTTTGAAATGTAATCCTCAACAGTTTTACGATGTGGGACCCTCAGGGGGTAATCACACTATGAAGGCTCCACCTCAGGAACAGATCAGTGGCTTTTCAAAGGACTTATGGGGCGAGTGTACCCCTTCCACCCCTTCTATTGTGACAACACGGTGTCCCCTCCAGAGGATGTGACCACCCGCTGCCATCATGACAGAGAGTAGCTGTCACTCTGGCACCTTGATCTTGGACTTCCAGGCCTCCAGAACATGAGAAATAAATCTCTGTCCTTTATAAATTACCCAGACTCAGATGGACTAAGTCAGAGACTCAACAGTGTTTCCTCTATAATCTAATGGTTATATATGCACCAGCCTGATCTCTTATTTCCCTATAATCAAAGCAAGGCTTACAGCCAGCCCTGATTCAAGGGAAGGAGGAGTGACAAAGTAGCAATGCAAAGGCTAGTGCTCCCTAGGACGGGACCAGGGACTGTGACCATCCTTACAAACAGCCTGCCACAAAGATCCCTGTGGAACATAAACAATGAGCTGAATAAACAGAGAGATCTATCTTTTATTTAAAAATTTTTATTTGTTCTTTTTAGATATACCTGACAGTAGAGTGTGCCTTGACATATTATACATGTGTGGAGTATCACTTGCTCTAATGAAGATCCCATTCTTGTGGGTGCACATGATGTGGAGTTACACCTGTCGTGTATTCATAAATGAACGTAGGGAAGTTACGTCTGATTCATACTACTGTCTTTCCTATTCCCATTTCCCCTCTCTACCTTCATTCCACTTTGTCTAATACAGTGAGCTTCTATCCCTGCCGCCCTGCCCCCACTTTATTGTGTGTCAGCATCTGCATATGAGAAAAAACATTCAGCCTTTGGTTTGGGGGGATTGGCTTATTTCAGTTAACATGGTAATCTCTAGATCCATCCATTTACTGGCAAATGCCATAATTTCATTCTTTATGACTGAGTAATATTCCATTGTGTATATGTACCACATTTCCTTTATCCATTCATTTGTTGAAAGGCACCTAGGTTGGTGCCATAGCTTAGCTATTGTGAATTGAGGCTGGTATATACATTAATGTGGCTGTGTCACTATAGTGTGCTGATTTTAAGTCCTTTGGGTCTCAACTGAAGTGTGGGATAACTGAGCCAAATGGTGGTATGGAAAGGTGTATCTTATTCATAGATATGGAGAGTTTGAATTACTTTTTAAATGTCAATTTTTCTCCAAATGATCCCTAATTTTAAAAATTGTTTTTAAAATGCCAAAGTTGTGGTTTTTGTTTTGTTTTCATTTTGTATATGTGCGTGTACATGGAATGATGACTCCAGTCTAAAATAAATGGGAAAAAGCGAAGGAGTTAGGAATTGCTTTAAAGGCGAAGAGAGGGGACGGAGCACAGGCTGCCACCTCCGCTCCCCCCTCAACCCCAGTCCATTCCAAAGAACAGCAAAGGAATTTTTTAAATTTATGAACACATATTGGAAGAACAAGAGAGAATTTTGGCAACAAAATTTTGGAAGCTAAAAAACAGAGGAAAGAGTCATAAAGAATTTAGCAACTTTGCAGGTACAAGAAAACCAAGTTCTAGGCCAACAGTGGCAGAAAAAAAAAATGTGATTAAACGGCAGGACTGTTAAAAGGCGCAGGAACCATTATCTCTGGAAATGAAGGTGAAGATGGGGCTCAGATAAGTATTGGTTGAGTCTATGCAAGACCCTCTGCGCCTCCCACCAAGCTGTTCTCTGCAGGGAATCCTCCAGGAAGTTTCTAGAATAGGGACCACCAAGCACAGCTGAGGGGAGGAGTCTCCTTCTGAAACACAGAGCGTTAGTGAGTGTGCACATGAGCGTCTCAGCTCCCCACCCCCAGGCCACTGTTCCTCCAGGGACCCTGGAGGCCAGGCAGTAAACAATTTGGTCTGCCCAGGGAGGATGGCCTGAGGGTGCTGGTACTGAGATTCTCCAAGAGGTGATCTTGCCCACTCAGCCCAGGACATCTGCCATCACACACCCCAACTGCTGTTCAGCCCTGCTAAGGGCATAAAGAAAAATCTCCTGATAAGTGGAGATAGTCACCAACATGGGGGGGAGAGAGGCCCGGGTGAACTTAGAGGAAGCTAAGTTGATGCAGAACATTAAAAAGAAACAGAAACTATAGAAATGCTACAATTAATATCGCAGAGACAGGTGAGGAGCAAGGAGAGATTATTCTGGAAAGGACACTCAGAGGACAAATACATTGAAACACAGGAGGAGAAGGGAACATTCTCGGGAAGCCCCGAGGACGATGTGCAGGAGAGAAGGCAAAGGAGGAGATGGAGACAGAAAAGACCAGACGAGAAAATCAGAGGGCGAGTCCAGGAGTTGCAATATGTCATCAATGTGAGCTCCCAGTAAATAAAAAAAGAGAAAATGGAGGAGAGGAATCATGAAGGAAAAGAGAAAGACAGAGTGGGAGAAGGGAGAAGAAGGAGGAAGAAAGAAGGAAGGAAATCTAGAATGAAGGAATTGAGTTTACAGATTTAAAGGACCCACCTAGTACCTAATACAATGGAGACAATATGGTTATCATTTTAGAAATGTTCTACAAAGGGGGGAAAAAGAAATCCTCTAAGCTTATAATGATCAGAAAGGCTTTAGACTTCTCAACAGCAGTATTGAAAGTTTGAAGATAATGATGAACGCCTTCCAAATTCTGAAGCTGAAGTTCTTCCAATCTAGAATTCCAAAATCACCCACAGCACCATTCAATTGGAAAAGAGAAATAAAGACATTTTCAGACATGGAAGGTCTCCAAATATTTACCTCCCCTAGGAAGGACATGTGGCCCGAGAACAGGAAATAAACCCAAACTAGGAAGGCCTGGAGCGCAAGAGCAACAACAGGAAAGAGACTGGGTGGTGAAGGAAGGGCCCAGTGGCAGCCGCTGGGAAGCTTCCGGTCCCCACAGAGCACATCAGGAATCTCAGAGAGACTTCCCAGAGGATGAACTTGCTCCCTGATGATTGCGCAGGGAGGAACTGAGCAACTGATGGAGTCTTCAGGATTGAATTTGATACGTGTAAATGGAAAACCAGGCAAACACAAAAACAAGATGATTATGGCCTCTAGGAACAAAAAGTTGTATGGAAAAAGAAAAGTCATCGTGGTTCACTCCATAGTTCATCTGTAAACTTTTTTTTTGTAATTTTTTATTTGTTCTTTTTAATTATACATGACAGTAGAATGTATTTTGACATATCATACATACATGGAATATAACTTCCCATTCTTGTGGCTGTACAGATGTGGAGTTACACTGGTTGTTTATATATGAACATAGGAAAGTTATATCCTATTCATTCTCCTGTCTTTCCCATTCCCAACTCCTTCCCTTCCCCCACTCCCTCCCATCCAATCTGTTGAACCTCCACTCCTCTCTCCCCACCACCTATTTTGAGTCAGCATCCACATATCAGAGAGAATATTCGGCCTTTGGTTTGGGGGGATTGGCTTATTTCACTTAACATGATGGTCTCCAATTCCATCCATTTACCAGCAAGTGCCATAATTTTATTCTTTTTTATGGCTGAGTAATATTCCATTGTGTATATGTACCACTTTTTTTATCTATTCATATGTTGAAGGGTACCTAGATTGATTCCATAGCTCAGCTATTGTGAATTGAGCTGCTATAAACACTGATGTGCCCTCATCATTATAGTATGTTGATTTTAAGTCCTTTGGATATATGCTGAAGAGTGGGATAACTGGGTCAAATGGTGGTTCCATTCCAAGTTTTCTGAGGAATCTCCATACTGCTTTCCAGAGTGATTGCACCAATTTGCAGTTCCACTAGCAATGTATAAGAGAACCTTTTCCCCCACATCTTCACCAACATTTACTGTTACTTGTATTCTTGATAATTGCCATTCTGATTGTAGTGAGATGAAATCTAGTGTAGTTTTAATTTGCATTTCTTTAATTGCTAGTGACGTTGATCATTTTTTATGTATTTGCTGACTGATCATATTTCTTCTTCTATGAAGTGACTGTTCAGTTCCTTTTCCCATCTGTTGATTGGGTTATTTGTTTTTGTGGTTGTAAACAGGGTTTTTATACAGTAATATCAATGTTAAATTCAAAACAGATCTAACCAAAATTATAATACAACCAGATTGGGAGGAAGGGGAAGGGCAGGCTGCACACGGGTGGAAGAGTCAGAGATGCTGATAGAATGAGGTTTAAGATTTAATGATTGCAATTGAAAAATGCAGCAAGGTAAGTTTAGATGTATACGCACACATGGAAATAATTTCCCAAACAATCAGAGTTGAAAACAGTCACCCCTTAGGAGGGACACGTAGAAGGGGAGCTAGGGGCTGCTATTTTTCATATCAAAACGTATAAAACGATTTAACTCTTTAAATTATGCGGATGTATAACTTTGATGAAAACAGAATCTTCTAGCATACAATTCTTCAACTAATTGAATAATGGCAAAAATACAGCCTCTTACCACTCTATCAGGTTTGAAAAATTGCAAAGTGCCACATGAGTAGAGGTATTTGATGGCTAATGAGGCACAGAAACAATTGTGCAGGTCAGTATTTATAACCCAGTTGATATTTGGAAATGTCATAGCTCTGTCATCTGTGCTCAATCTTCCAAATTGTTTGTGCTTATTTAGCCTAAGTTGCTCCAAAGTGGAGAACACTTTCATGCTACACACACACACACACACACACACACACACACACACACAGCCAAGAAAAGCCAAGGCAATTGAATAATAAGATGTCAGGGGGCTTGCTTTATCAGTTATCAAGATTTCCTCTCTGAGGGCAAGGAAAGCTTTTGAAAGAGAAGAAACAGTAGAGTGAGATGCAACGCAGGAAATATATATATACAGATTTTGTTAGCCTGTGCTAGACAGGCTGAGGCCGAAGCCATTTCCTTCATGTCCCCCAGACCGGGGGACAGCAAGCAGCCCCTCAGTCTCTACTTTCAGCATGAGAAGGTTGCTCTTTTGAGGAGCCCCCAACTTCAGTCTGTTTCATTAACATTAACTGTAATGTTTAGTTTTTCTTTGTAAGTATTATGGGTTAGATAAGAGGTGTCCTCAAAAACTCATGGGAGACAATGCAAGAGAGTTTAGAGGTGAAACGATTGGCTCTTGAGAACCTTAATCAGTGCACGAGTCCACTGATGGGTGGTAACTATAGGCAGGTAGGGTGTGACTGGAGAAGGGTATGGAGGAGTGTCATGGTGAGGAGAGTTGTCCCTCTGCTTCCTGCTTGTCATGTCCTGAGCTGCTGTCCTGGTCCACAGTCTTTCACCATTATGTTCGGCCTCACTTGGGCCCAGAGCAATGCAGCTGGCTGTCTATGGACTGAGACCTCCGAAACCACGAGCACCAGAAAAACTTTTCCTCCTTGCCATTGCTTGTGTCAGGTCTTTTGCCACAGCACTGAAAAAGCTGACTGAAACAGTAAGAGAGAAAGTTGAAATAAAGGACAAAAATGCTAAGAATTAAGTTTTTCTTTTTTTAATAAGCTGAATGAGAGCTAGGTTGCAATGGCCTGAATACTATGTCCCTCCCAAATTCGTATGTTGAAATCTTAACCCCCAAGGTGATGGTGTTAGAAAGTGGTTGATAGTATTAGAAGGTGGGGCTTTTTTTTTTCCTGGTACTGGGGATTGAACTCAGGGGCACTTGACCCCTGAGCTACATCCCCAGCCCTATTTTGTTTTATTTAGAGACAGGCTCTCACTGAGTTGCTCAGCGCCTTGCCTTTGCTGAGACTGGCTTTAAACTCGTGAGCCTCCTGTCTCAGCCTCCCAAAGTGCTGGGATTACAGGCATGTGCCACGGCACCTGGCTAGAAGGTGGGGCCTTTGACAGTGAACACATCATGAGGATTAGTGCCCTTCTATAAAGACTACAGAGAAGCCAGACATGGTGGCGCAGGCTTGTAATCCCAGCACTTAGGGAGGCTGAGACAGAAGAATCACGAGTTCAAAGCCAGCCTCAGCAACAGCGAAGCGCTAAGCAACGCAGTGAGACCCTGTCTCTACATAAAACACAAAATAGGGCCAGGGATGTAGTTCAGTGGTCAAGTGCCCCTGAGTTCAATCTCCAGTACAAAAAAAAAAGACTACAGAGAGTTAGCTAGTCTCTTCCACCTCATGAGGACATAACAAGAGGGCATGGACAAGGATGTGGGCCCTCACCAGACACGGAATCTGCCAGACCATTGATCTTGAACTTCTCTAGTAAATTCATGCTGCTCATAAGCCACCCAGTTGATGGTATTTTTTCAAAACAGCCCGAAGAGACTAAAAATATACAAAAACAGAAAAGCAAATTGTGAAGTTGTAATGTAATAAGAAATATATATTTGGTCTCTGGTCCTAGTTCCTGGCACACAGATCCTAAAATCCTCGTACATAGAGGCGTTATAAAAATCTTTTGTTCTAATATTTGGTCGTTGCCCTGGTTTCTGACACAGACCTTTGTAATTTCCTGAGTGATAGGAGAATCTGACATGAAGCTTCTAAACCTCTTGACATTTCCTGGTGATAGGAGTATCTTTTGTCTGAGGGAGGTGATTCTTGGACAGCCTCAGGTTGGAGGCTGGGAGCAGGAACGTCAACCATGTGATTAGAGGGTTGCAATGTGCGGCCCCGCTCCTAGCCTATAAGGAGGGAAATGGAGATGAAAGTCAAGTTGATCACCAACCAAGTCCACTGACTCCATCAATCGTGCATATGTGACGAAGTCTCCATAAAGCCTCAAAAGGATGGGGTTCAGAGGGATTCCAGATAGCTGAGATGCCTGGAGGGTGGCTGGGAGGTGGCTGGAGAGAGCATGGAAGCTCCCAGCCTCTACCCACGTGCCCTGCCCTCCGCATCTCTTCCATTGGCTGTCGATCTGTATCTTTTGTAATATCCTTTGTAATAGATGGGTAGGCGGAAGTGTTGCCTGAGTCCTGTGAGCTGTCCTAGCAAGTTGATTGAACTCAGGGAGAGGGTAATAGGATTTAAGCCAGTCGGCCACCTGAGGCTTGCAAGTGGAGTCTGAAGGCACGGGGAGGAATTGTGGGACCCAGCCCTTCTGTGGGTTCAGACACCATCTCCAAGGAGATAGTACCAGAACTGAATTAAACATTGGGACACTCAGCTGGTGTCTGTGGAAGAACAGATAGGTTGTTAGTGGAAGAACCCCACATTCATTTGCTTGGCCCCAGGCAAAGCACTCAGTGTCCTTGAGAGTATAGTGGGAGAAAAAGGTTGTTTTTTCTCAAATAAAACTTCATAGTGGATACCTGTTACGGCTTGGATGTGAGGTGTCTCCCAAAAGCTCATGTGTGAGAAAATTGCAAGAAGATGTAGAGGAGAGATGATTGGATGATAAGAGACTTAATCCAATCAGTGAATTAATCCCCTGATGAGGATTAACTGCGTGGTAACCAAAGGCTTGGGGGTGTGTATGGAGGAGGTGGGGCGTTGGGATGTGGCCTTGGGGTATAAATGTTTTATGTGGTGAGTGGAGTCTCTCTCTGCTTTTGATCATCACGAGAGCCGCTTCCCTCCACCACGCTCTTCCGCCATGATGTTTTGCCTCACCTCGAGCCCTGAGGAATGGAGCCTGCTCTCTATGGATTAAGACCTCAAAACCAGAGTCCCAGGAGCCACAGAGAGGATATCTGGAGTGTGGCCAGGTGCCCTAGTGTCCTGGTCCTGGAGGGGTTTCTCACCTGCCCCATCCTAGCCCTTTCTAAAGAACCTGCCCCACCTACAGGCCAGATGTCGCATTGATCCCTGTCCTACAGAAACTAATTAGAACAAAAGTGGACACCTACCCATGGCCGTGTCCATCAGTGAGGAGGTGTCAAGGGAAAGTAGAGGGAGGGAAACTCAGCACAGGTCAAGCCAAAGCTGTGTGACGTTTGTGAGTAATCAAGGACTCTAGGGAAGCAAGAGGGTCTCCATTCCCCATGATGTTCTCCAGCTCCAGCCCCTGCCAGACCAGCCCTGACCCCAGGTCTTAGGGGACTCAGTAAACCCCCTGTTTCTTGAGCTTGTTTGAGCGGCTTTCTGTCTTTCCTGCCTGACCAGGTTCAGCAGAACTGTCTTGGAACTCATCTATTATTTAGATAACCACTTTAAGGAAAATCAAATGCCTGTGGACTCATGGAACTCTCTCCCTTAACTGGAGACTGTCAGTTACCCTCTACTCATTAAAACTATAATGGCACTTGGAACACTGTCAATTAGAATTTTGGAGCTGGAATCTGCCAGCCAGGGAAGCAATGGATTGCCAGCAGCCATATGTTATTTCATGGGCTGGAAAGGATGCCATTTGGTCCAGACCCCTGGCCCCCAATCCAGGCACTTTGACACATTCTTCCCCTAGGCTCAGGGAAAACAAATGTCAATCACTGCACAGTGATTCTACCCCACCAGTCCACCCTCAGGTCTAACCACTCCAAGCCCTTTGTCTTACCTCTTCACAGTCTGATGCCTCTATGAGGAAGGAGGCTTAAATGAATTAAAACCTGCCTGGGTTTGCCTGTGATGAGGGCTCCCTCCAAGCAGAACAGTAGGCAGGACTCTGGTTGTTGAACTCTTACTTCCTTTTGTGCATATTAAGTCACAGCTGGTGCTGACCTTAGAACCCTCACTTCAGTGCCAAATGAAAGGGGTGTGACTGTGTGTGCTCGGGGTAGAGGACTTCTCTGAAGGGTGCTCCCACCCCTCCCAAACTGGCACAGGATGTCCGGCCGTGGTCGGCTTCCTCCACTGCGGCAGAGAATGCCAATCGAAACACGGCCTCCTGCCAAGGCTCTGGTACCACGCTCAGATCCCAGGCCCTGGGGGCAAAAGGCAGATTTGTGCCAAGTTCTCCAAAACTCAGCTCCTCCTGGGCTCTCATCCTGGAAGAGTCCTGGCCTCCTCTTAGGAAAGGAGGCATCAATCTTCTGAGGGTCCCTGACAGCTGTGGAGCCTGGAAGCTGTGGGCTGCTCGGGTTGTCAGTTTTCCTTGTGCTCTGCAGTGCGCAGGGCTGTTTGCAGCTTCTGGAAAAGCACTTACTGGTTTGGTTGTGGTCCGTCTTTGCAGCTGAGCAGGTTCCAAGTGCCACGTCTCGGAGTGCCACTTTCTCCACCGGCTTCTACAGCCGGAAAACACTTAGGAAAGGTGACCAAGGGGCCCACTGGTGCTGCTTCTTTGGAATTCCAAAATGTTTACTTTTGTGAATGACTAAAGGAAAGGGCTGTCCCCATTGTCTGAGGTCCCTCCTCCAGCAGTCCAGATGGACATGCTTGACAGGACAAATGAGGACACCGCAGCTAGAACGAAGCTTTGCTGCAAGGGATTTTACCGGGTTTGTGCCAAATGGGTCTGCTCTGTGATGCCATGCGTCTCCACCGCCTTCTTGGGAGGAGCAGGGGAACAAATCTCCTCTCTAGTTTGCACGTGGGGAAACTGAGGCAAAGAGAAACGACAAAGACAACTGCAGAGAAAGAGACGGTATGGCAGCAAATTGGGGCCAAGCTGAGAAAAGACATGCTGACAAGATCTCCTTCCTGACCTCGGAGATTTCTACAGTCCTTAGGCACTGAGGCCCCATGGGAATTAGCAGAGCAGAGGAACGGAGGAAAATTTGGGAAACTGATTTAAATGACCTCAAACTTAAAAATGCACCCCAACCTTTCGTCCTGGTGGCCCCAAATCCTAGCACTAGAGACCTGAGCCCCAGGAAGAATTCCCTGGTCCCTCCTGTCCCCAACCACCCCTCCCAGTCCCATCCCCAACCTCTTCCCTTCTTTATTGTCCCTAAATTCTCTTTGGTCTTTCCTCACTCAGCCAGTTTTCTAGCTGCTTCTTTTTTTTTTTTTTTTTTTTTTTTTTTTTTTTAATATTTTTTAGTTATTCATGGACATAGTGTCTTTATTTGGTTTACTTATTTTTATGTGGCGCTGAGGATCGAACCCAGTGCCTCACACGTGTGAGGCAAGCGCTCTGCCACTGAGCCACAACCTCAGCCCCTAGCTGCTTCTTAAGGGCAGGGATGATGCCCTAGATCGGGAAACCTCAAACCTCCTGTCTCTTCGCATTGGTACATAGCCCCAGGGGCAGGATCAAAGAAGGCAGTCCTTTGGGACTGGGGGAAAGCCTTCTTGTTTTCCATAAAAACCAACCAGGGAAAAAATCACCAAGGTCTGAAGTGACTGCTGGTGAAGAAGTGTGGCTTTCTCTTCAAGTCATAGGAGGTGGCTCTGAGGTTACTTCATGCCAACAGAACAGACCCAGGGCAAGCCCCTGGTCAGCTGGCCCAGGCTGACTCACCCACAGGGAGCTGCTGGGAAATGCCCCGCAGCTCCCTACCTGGAAGCTTCCATTTGTGTCCACCCAGACCCCTTGCTCCCTGTACTACCCATGTTAAATGCCATGGGTGAGACTCAGAATCAGGGGGCCACAAATCTGCCCCATCTCGGACCTTCTGAGAATGATCTGTTCATGCTCTGGATCCCAGTGTTTGTGTCCTTGTAAAATAAAGGGATTGGACCAGCTGGCCTCTGAGGGACCCTCCACCGTGGTCTAGAATGGCAAGTGATATGTGGGTTTGGTTCTCCTTTGCTTTTCTTGCATGTGTGTCTTGGCCTCTCATAGCTATTTTTACCTGGGACAGACAACATAGTTCGCTACATTAATACCCAGTACCTGGAGAATGGTTCTCATGTCCTTCTTCATGGGGTGGCCTCAATGGGTCTAAGGCTGCCCAAAAGTCATGTGAAATCCATTTCCCTTAGAAAATCAGGTAAATTTTGCACTTTTTTCTATATTATTACTGAGTTGCTTAAAATAGACATTTTGGTTTATAAATCATAGAACAAAGTGGCCCTCCAGGGGTGTGCTTCATGCTAACATGCCTTGAGATCCCTGTTGTGACCTGCCTCATTCTTAGGAAGCATCAATCTCTAGGTGTCTGCAGGGACACCAGAGCTTCCAGGGCTAAAAATTCACCCTTCCATCAGACCAGAATCCTTCATCGGACGGATATTCATTCTTTTCTGTTAAAAAGCAAATTCCCTTGTGAGGAAGGGCTAAAAGTTGGACCAATCTGAAACAAACATAAAATTCTATGCTTGGTTCTGAGAAGCCAATTACAGCAGGCCAGTTGGGGCTGTTTGGATTAATAGGAGCTGGTAGGGATCGCTGACTGCAATTGAGTCAACATAGCAATCTGACTGTATCTTCTGGAACAAGAAGGACATGATCTCAGCACTGGACTGTCCCCCTAAGAACTGCATGCAGAGCTGGAACCACATCCCGGAGGTGCTTGGGCTAACCCAGACAGAGAGCGGGATTATACACCATATGAGGAATGGATGAAAAGACCAGAGGGGGCACCGGTTGGGAGTACTCCCAATAGTTGCTGTGAGGACAGGTTCTGGATCTGTGTAGCACCAGAGGACAGAACTGGACTTAGTGGTCCCATGTTTTAGGAGTTCAGATTATGGCACAGCACAGGGAAGCCCAGCACCCTGTGAAATGGAGACAGGCTGCCCAGGAGAGAGGGAGCACTCTGGGCCTGGGAGAGTCAGGCAGGAGCTGGAGGGCCACTGGGTAATGGGATCCTAAAAAAGGGTGCATACCTACATGCCACTTCCTAGATCCCCCTTCCAGCAAGGACAGCACTGGGGAGTGCGGTCAGCAGAGAGTCACCATGGTCAGCTCCTCAGGGTCTGTCTCTGTTGCAAAGAACCTCCTCCCCGGGGGCACTTGCAACTCATGATTTGGAGACGCCTGCCCATCAGGGCCTGTGGCCGGGGACCCTGATGGACAGCACTGTCTTCAGGGCCTGGCTGGCCAAGGTTTTGGGGGGTCGCATCACTGGTTGCCATCTTTTTCTGAACCTCAAACTCCATCGCAATGTCTTCTTCTGAAAAACTCCCCCTGAGACGAAAGAATACACCTTAGAATGGGTCACTCTGAGACTTTAGGTGACCTTACCGTTATCATTAGCTTATACTTTACTATGAATGAATCTCAATGAATATGAATGAATTCTAAGATTTACAGAGAACAAGTTGATACATAGGTACCTTAAGACAGTACAGAGGGGAAAATGCATAAGACAAGGAGGTTAAGGGATAATGGATTTTTAAAAAAAGATGTAATAGATTGAATTGTATACTTAAAGTGGGCAAAGTGTGTGGTATTTGACTAACATCTCAATAAAACCGTTTATAAAATGTTGAGAGAGAAAATGGAATTGATTTAAGTTGTCCAGATCGTCTCAAGCTGTTTGAGAAAACTCTAGTACCACAGATCAATACCAGGAAGTGGAAAGACCCTTCCAGGACCCTTGGCCCCCAGCAGAGCTGTCCATCCCCTTAGAGCAGATTGAGCATGTCTAAGGGATGGGTAAGCCGCCTGGGAGGCTCTGCTGGCCCCACCTTCATTCCTGTGCCTCAGAATACATAGGGAGAGCCTCCTGCCGGACATCTCCTCAGGCTGCCATTTCCTTCCTGTGGAGAGCCAGGGAGTCAGTGTTCTAGTCTGTGGAAGCAACGTGGGATCCGTTGCAATGACCTAATCCTGCCACTAGAGTGCAAAAGCAGGCCCAGACAAGGCGTTAATGAATGGGCATGACTGTGTTTCAATAAAACTTTACTTACAAAAATAGACAATGGACCAGATGTAACCCACGGACTCTGGTTTGCTGAATCTCTGTGCTAGAATTCTGGGTCAGCCTACTTGGAAGCTTATCTCTATTTGTTACCCAATCCGGCATCATGTTCTTTGTCTTCCAGGCTCAGCTGGAGTAGTGGGACCACTTGGTCTATACATATTTGACATATATTTTAGTTCAACTGGAAGCAGAGATTCCTAGATATGGTCCCTGCTCTCAGGAGGCCCAGTCTGGCTCCGCAGACATGTCAATAAGCAGGTAGTTCTCATTCAGTGTGAAAAGCACGTGCAAGATGTAGGTTCTTAGGTGTATGTTTGGGCCAAAAGCATCACTGGCAACGTCACCAGGATTCAGATCATTAACTCTGAGGGCACTCATGCTGGGCTAACAAACTCCCATCTGTGGTCGCTCTCTACCATGGTGTTTTGCACATGTACAGAGGATTTGCCTTTTTCATGAATCTTGGAAACAAGGACAGATACAATCCCAGCTTGCCTCTGAGCCAGATCCTACAGGTATTGCTTTGGCTCATAAGTGACAGTAGTACCATGAGGAAGACTGTTGTATGGCAAAGCCATGGCTAGGTGTGGCTTCAGATGTCACACTCCTGTGTCCTGTGCCTGCTCAGTCTATTTCAGCTGTTCCCTCTGCTGTGCCTTGACATCCAACTAAGGCTTTCTCAGCCAGTGATAACCAGCCTGCCCTCGCAGTCTCGGCGCCCTCCCAGGCTCTGTCTGTGCACGCCCTCTGGTGGCTGGTTGGCTGGAAAGCCATGGAGAGCGGGCAGGGAGGAGCTGCCAGGGCAAGAGACTGGGCTGCAGACATTTCTACCAGGCTCCTTCTTGCCCACACGAACTCGAGCCTCCCCTAGGGGTTCTGGAATACATTCAGAGCTCGCAGAAGGAGCCAAGTTCATTCCTAATCCAATACCCCTCGTTCTTTTAACTGGGATGATTTGTTCAATCAAACTGCATGAGACACCTGGCATTCCGGATTACTTATAAAAGAGAGGGTGTGGGAGTGCCCTGGGCACTTAAGATCTTCTAAGGGCGCTGGGGACCCATCAGGTAAAGAGGCAGCTGTGAATTTTCCTTTGGGGGAGTCATCCTTTGCAGCTGCCCCTACGCCCAGTTCCTGCACCTTCAGTGTCTTCCACAGTGAGTCTCCTGGGGAAAGGACACTCTTGCCACTGAAGGTCTCAGGATGCATGCTGCACACACCAAGAAGCGCCATCTCTCCCTACTCGTGTTCTAGCTGAAAGCCAGGCACTCATCACTCTCAATGAAGGTTGCCTCATCCAGGGGGCACGGGCCATGCCCTTTTCTTTAAGTAATGCTGTTGACACCCACAGTGTTGGCTGGGCCACTCTTGATCAGGCTGTGGTGTTGGTGAAACCCACCTTCCGTTCCAGGACCCTGACTTTCCAAAGCCCTTTCTTTGCCACCCCTGCCATCTCAGCCTCCTCTTCCCGGCCTTCATCTTTTCCCTCCCTCGCCCACTCTCAAAATGTATCTCTCACCTCAAAATCTGTGTACACTGATGTTCTTCTCCAGGACGACCTGCCTTTTCCAACCTGTGTCTTTTGCAAACAAGCATTGATCTAGGAGTCAAAGGCCTGTGCTTTCAGTCCAATCTGGTCCTCAAGGCCAGATGACACTGGATGAGCCATTTTCTCTCTCAGCAACAAGAGGACTGGTTGTAGCCAATAGGTCTGAAATTGTCTGCACGTTAAAATCATCCAGGAAACCTTTTAAAGTACCATTTGTTGCTGGGAGCTGACCCCAGAGTCTGATTCATTTGGGGTGGTGAGGGACCCCACCACCAGGGTTTGTTATAAACTCTTTAGATGATTTTCAAGTACAGCCGAGTGGAGTTGCTGTTCAAGGCACCATCCAACAGTGGGGTGGGGAAGGGGAAGTCTCAGAGGTCCCTGTACTGTCCACTACTATTTGTCTGTACCCAAAGCCCGCTCTGGATTCTGGACATATATGAGGAAAAAAAAAACCAGAAGCCAGAGAAAACGACAGGACAGCGATGGCTGAAGTAATTAAGGAAACAGTCTTAGCACAGAGACTCTACATAGAACCCTCCTAGTCTCTGGAAGGGGCATGTGTCCTTCAGATCTGGGAGGACTCTGAGCAAAAGCCAATGTCACCTTCAGCAGCGGGTCCCTCCTGTGACTAATGGAGAAGTACAGGGACTGAGTCTGGACAAGTCCAGAGCCAGCGTGGTTCTGGGAGCACCACGTAGCCTGGCCCCATTTCCCCACCTACCTCCGACATGTGTGTGTAGAGGATGGCAAGGCCCCGTGGCACAATGGTTAATGGTGTGGACCCCTATCCAGCTCTACTACCTATTCACCACATGACCTCAGACACACTACTTGACTTCTCTTGGTTTCCTGTCCATGAGATGAGAATAACAGTGCTTCTTCTTAGGGTTGTTTCTAAAATTAAATGGGTCGATACCTGAGAATACCCTCAATAAATGTCTCCTACTGTTACTCAGGAGAAAACAGCTGCGCTGGAATGGGAGCCTGCCCTTTCACTCCAGCTCCACCCTACTCAGCTGTGTGTTCTGGGGTAGGTGACTTCACTTCTCTGTGCCTAGCGCTCTCTATTCCAAGATGAGGGGTAGGACTAAGTCCCTTCCTCTAACCTCCTCTGTGGTTCCCCATTGACCTCATGGAAAAGTCCCAGCTCCTCACTTGGCCTCTGCCACCCCTCAAGCCCTCAGCCTCCCTGCCCCCACTGTCCTTTGTCGGTAGCCTCTTTTTACAAAAAGCTCAAGGTGTTAACAGCTAATGAGGGATCTTGTAAAACAAGTCAGACCATGTCCCCCCCTTGCTCAGAGCCTGCCAATGGCTCCCTCTGCTACTCAGAGTAAAACCCAAGGCCCTTTGCACAGTCTGCCAGGCCCTACAGTTGGATGTCAACTCCCACCTCGACCCTCTCAACCCTGGCTATTTCCAGGCCACTCCTACCTCAGGGCCTTGGCACATACTGTTGCCTCTGCCTGAAACACTTTTCTCAGAGAGCCGTGGCTCAGTCTCGCCTTCTTCAGGTCTCTACCTGAGTGACTTCTTGTGAAAGAAGCCCTCCAGGACCACCCCGCCTCCCTCCGCCAGCATGCTGCCCACCTCTCTCTGGCCCCCCTGCTCTGTTTCTTACTGGTTTGGCTGCACCTGGTCCGTTCTGCTTGTTGAGTAAACTTCATGCACAGAGTAAACTTCAGGATAGCAGGGACTTCGTTTGGCTCATTGCCGTGTCCCCAGCTCTCAGGATCATGCTGCCAAGTGACAAATGATGCGGGCTTGCCTAAAAGGGAGCTGTGTTCTTGACAAAAACACCCAGAGAAGTCATAGCGTAAAGCACTCGCCTCTTTCATAGGTGATGTCCAGCATGGCGACGGGCATATGGGGAAGTTGTTCTAAGGAGCAGTGGGAACGTTCCTTGCTAGAGGCTCTTGGACCAGGATGCTCAGGCAACGCTGGCTGCCTCTGTGCCCTTGCAGCAAGAGGCCTCTGAAAGCCATTAGCACAGTCCCCATCTCACAGGAGCACCAGCCTCAAGCTTTGGCCCAATATCCACTCCATCTAAAGGTTTCCAAGAGAGGAGAGAGCACCTAGGCCCCAGCCATGGCTGCTGCCACCGCACCCTGAGCACCAGGCAGTGCCCGGACAGCACTTCTAGTTTCTGCATCTCACCACTTGAACACTCGGTGGCTTTCCAGATGAAACCACATGGTTCGATGGCAGCTCTCTGGGTGTAAATGCCACCCTATCATTGTCTCCTGAAAATAGAGTCCTTTTTATCCAAAGCTTAATTCAGCTAATGTTCCCCAAACACATGAATACTAGAAAGCATTGGTGATATCAGTGATCCTCTGCTCTGTTTAAAGACCCTTCAGCTTTGCCCGCATGGAACCCATCAAAACACCCGACCCCAGGAACCACATGGGTTTACCCTCGGGAAGGGTGAAAAGGGATGCCCGAGAGCATCTGCCCATGTACCCAGTGTCACAGCACCAAGCTGGTCCCAAGGGACATGAGAGAAGCTGTGGTCCTCCCAGGCTAACTGGGGTCTATGACCTTGAGGGGTGGGCCAAGGACATCCATGAACTGGACAAAGCAAGATGGAGCATAATCGTGTAATTCCAGCATCCACGATCAAGTTCATCTTCTGAGGCAGCCTGGTAGTGCTTCGTCAGTTCTGGAAGAGAAAGATTAAGGTGGGCAGGAATTGTTCTGGAAGGCTGATGGCCCCACCTCTAGCCCATTTTCTCCAGGAAGCCTTCCCCATTTCACAAGTGCTCTAGCACAGATCTGCAGCTGTCAGGTGGCACTGAGGCATCGCCACCATGACTGCTCGTGTAGGCCCGGGTGGAGTCACTCCTTCGGGGCACCTGCTCAGGTTACACGGGTGGGATCGGCTGGTTACACATTGGTACCCCTCGCCAGGCCTCATGCCCTGGGCGCGGAGGACCCATGTTGGTGTGGGCTGTTGCCTAGCGCCTAGTGTGGACCACAATGGGGCCTCCGGGGGTATGTGTTCACTGAAGGAATCTCCCCTATGAGGCTGCAGTGTCCTAGATGTGTGAGACCACACTTCCTACTCCTTTGTCCCCTTACCAGTACCTCTCACAGTATCAGTACCTGCGACTACAGTGACTGAATTAATGGAGAAAAGGAAGGTATCAGCAGAGTTGGGATCTAAGTTGAGCCTTCAAGGACAAGGCAATCCAGAAAGTCCCAGGAGGATTGGCTTTGGCCAAAAGTCCAGTGGCATCTTTCTTAATCACACATCAATGCTGTGATTAACCCCCCAAATGGGGTCTCACAGATCAATCCTGGTTACCAGCAGTAAGGGCCACCAGAGGCATGATAGAGATGGTTTGACTACTCCCTCCATTCTGCATCTGCACCAGCTGTATGCACCAAGGTCATCTTTATATCCTGAGGCCAGCACGGTGCCTGGCACATGGTAATCTCCTCATATAGCATGCACTGGGGGAAAATGAATACCTCAAACCCGTTAGTAAGACTGCAAAAGCCAAGACCCTGGGCTTTGGGAAAATGTATGTAGGAGCAGGAGCCTGAGAAAAATGCCTGCATCTGCTGGGCTCAACTCTGCAGCCTGAGGTTCTGCAGAAGCAAAAGGATTCTAAGGTTCACACAGCCGCAGAGCCCTGCTGAGTACAAGCTCTAACATCTGTTCTGAAGGCCTGTCACATACAAGACTACAAGGCAAGAGGCATCCCCCTGCAGCTGAGCTGGGAGGAGTGCAGCCCAGTGCCTCACAGGCAGCACATGACCCCAAGCAAGGGTGGATGGGCAGAGTGGCATTTGGGAAAGGCAGCATCCTCACGAAGAATTCAGAGCTGGGACAAGCATAGCCGGTGTCCTCACAAGGCCTGTCCTTAGCAGTAGGTTCCCAGATTCATAAAATCTCCTATCTGCAAGAGAATCAGATCCATGAGGAGTTTGGACTGGGAAAATCCTAAATGCAATGCAGCAACTGCAGAGGGAGGCATTATGGTACCCCTTCCTCCTCGGCACACCCCTCCCTCCAATAAAATGAGGGGTAGGGGGGCGGAGACGGAGACAGAGAGGCTGAACAAAATGTCAAGGCTGCAGTCCCAATTCCTGCCTCCCCAGCCTCCAGTCTGCACGCTGCAGGAAAGTTCTTTTTGGTCCACCAGATGATGTAGGTGCTGCTGGCAAGAGACTCCTGAGAACTGGCTGCCAAGTTTATCCAGGCTGGAAAGAGCTGTGAGCTTCTCTGGAGCAAAGCTGGTGAGCCATTTACCTCCTGCACCCACGCATAACAGTGGGGCCACTGGGTAGATTCAGGGCTGGAGGATCGGTGGGCCTACCTTCATTCCAGCCTTATAGCTTAGTTGATGCTACTCCTCTCCTCTTCTAGGGTATTCTAGAGGCTGCCAGGATTTGCCAATAGCCCCACATGGTCAGCCCAAGGGCCAGACACTCCCAGCTCCCAGCCCAGACAAGCCCTGCCCAATTGCAGAGCTGATGCATGGTCCCAGGCTGCATCTCTGCTTCTTTCTTTGGCCAGAACCTCTGTTCCTTTGGGTGTACAACAGGAACGACAATAATGCCCCCCTCACTAACTGTGGACTATTAGCATGGCACAGGGGACACTGGGCATGAGGTCCTGGAGGAACCACCAAGGGCTCCAGGTTAATTATTGTTACCGTCTCTGCTTGGCTAGTGAAGGAAGGTAGAGGAAAGGATCTCGTGTGCTCGGACAGGCCTGCCTCAACCAGGGTGAGGCCTGGCTGGGATCTGTTCCTCCCCTTAACAGGACTGCAGTAAGGAGGCAGGAAGCAAAACCAGACATACGCACACAGCACAGGGAAGTGGGTGCAGCTGGCCAGGGGAGGGCCATGGGGATAGAGAGGACCATCTGTATTCAGGGTCATGCCTGCAGAGCAGCTGGGGCCCAGGCGGGAGCAGGAAGGACAAAGAGGAAACTGTGAACCATAAGGCCTTTCAGGAGCCTCCCAGCTTGTTCCCAGATCTAGGGGTGAAACAGCCCTAGGAAGGGCACCTCAGTGTGGCCCAGGCTAGACTGGAACATCATGAACTTCCCCAAAGACCTCCTGGGTCCTCTGAGGCCTGCAGTCCTGAATGCTTCCACTAGAGTTCCCCTTGTAGAGCATTGGTGCCCTCTTGAGGGGCAGGAAATCTGTCAAACTGAATTGAAATACTTGCCCTGGGGGCTGGCTCCCCACAAGGCACTGCTGGGAACTCAAAGGGAAGCTGGAGACCCTTCTTGCTGTGATTCCAGCCCCTTGTGAACATTCCAGGAAGAAATGTGGCTGCCATCCAGGGCAGATTGCAAGGCCCCAGAAGATCAGGAAAGTGCCTGGAGCCAGAGAAATGGGACACTGCCATGTGTTGGGGGGGGGGGGGTGGTCAGGAAAGCCTCCTGGGTGGAGGGGCCAGGTGGCAGCTCATTCGTGATGGCTCTTTGTGGTGATTCAGCCCTTGGGTGGGTTTTGGATCTTGACTACTATTCCCTAGTTTTGAACTCCCCAAACCTGTGTTTTCCTCATCTTTAAAATGGGGAAAAATAATACACTTGGCCATGAGCGGTCCATATGATCCCATGAGGTCAGGCGCACAGCATTTGTAGCAGGGTGTCTGCGGCAGAGCGAGTCTCAGCAACACTGGGTGTGATTGAGGATGGGTGGCTTGAACTTACCAAGACAAGGGGAAAAAGATGGGACAGGGGTGCCACTGGGGGACAGGATAGATCAATCTAGTTCATCAATTTAGGGCTGAGCTACTCAAATTAAATAAACCAAGAAGTTTCTACGTCAAGGCTTCAGGGGAGAAATGTGTTGTGGAATTAGCATTACACTTTAGAAAGCAAAGGATCTGTCCCTGTTCTGCCTTCAGGTCAGAGTTTCACTTGGTTCTTTCAGTGAGTATGTAAGCATGTCCTTGTCCAGGATGCTGTGCGAGGGGTTGCAGCATTCCGGAGCACTCATATGGTCTTCACCTTCAAGGAGTTCACAAGTGACAATTGGAAGCACAGAGATCTTATGGGGAGAGGTGACTTCAGGGAGCCACATGTCGAATGTGGCCAAGGCGCTAAGGATGGAATCTCCGCTACCCCTGCCCCTGCAATCCAGGCTCTGCAGTGCGGGGCAGGCCTGTTGCTTCTGCTGAGGTCAAGGGCGAATGGGCTACTGCTCACCCAAGCAAGCACAGAGCCGCTGCTGGAAGCAGCAGTAGAGGTCTGCTGAGAAATTCCAGCACCTAGGGCAAAACGTCCCTGAATTTAAAATCCACAGCACAGCTGCAGGGGATTTGTTCTGTGTTCCCAGAAAACTGGTGTGTGAAGATCTGACCTTGGCTTTGACTTTCTTCCCTCTTTCGCTGCAGGTCAGAGCCACAGTGGCCTTAACTCAATCTCCTAAACTACTGCTTAGAAAAACAAAGACAAAAACAAAAACATCAGCCGGGCGTGGTGGCGCAAGCCTGTAATCCCAGCATTTAGGGAGACTGAGACAGGAGAATCGTGAGTTCAAAGCCAGCCTCAGCAACGGTGAGGTAGGTGCTAAGCAACTCAGTGAGACCCTGTCTCTACATAAAACACAAAATAGGGCTGGGGATGTGGCTCAGTGGTTGAGTGCCCCTGAGTTCAATCCCCAGTACAAAAATAAAAAGCCATCTAGCTCCCTGTGGGGGTTAGTGAAAGGGTGCAGCACGTTATAGTGATTGTTGATTGAGTTATGTCTACTATGGCGTCTTAGGGGTTGAGGGTGTAGTTCAAGGGTAGAGCACTTGCCTAGCATATGTGAGACCCAGGGTTCAACCACTAACACTACAAAAAACAAAAAAAGGAGTCATTTACTATCCTCATTTTACAGATGAGGAAACTAAGACTTAGTAGGGATCAGTAACTTAGCCAACACTCATACAGCTAAAATGAAACAGACCAGGGATGTTCATCAGAGCCGCGCATCAGCACCCGTTTGTAACCACTACTGTCTGCCAGTTTCCAGCGTAGAGCTGTATTGTAGGAAGCCCTTACAGACTCTAAAACTTTTCTTTTTGACTCCTTCTATGTTAGAATAGCACAAATGTGATTTGTATAGAAAAGGACTATGGTTTTTATATAACCAAGGACGGTATCTGGTGGGGAAATATGTGTTTTATTTGGCTAAAATAATTTTTTTTAAATTTAAAATTTAAAAAAATTTGCCTCCCTTACATCCTGTTTTTACTTCTGGTCCTTTCCCTATTTAATCACCTTCTTGTCCACAGAAGAATTTGAACCTGTGGCCCCTGGTAGAACCCATGTCCCTATGCCCTGTGACTTCAGAGTTGGTGCCCTGGGATATTTGTTCTGAAAGTACTCCATCATCTGTCCCTCAGGAGATACTTGGGGGCCACCTTACCTGCACTGAGGATTCAGACCAAGGGCCTAGCAAAACCAATACCACTCTTGCCCCTCCCCTACTCCACCAGCTTGGCCTCTCCCTGTCTGTCCTGCAAAGGACTCCACAGTCCCAAACTAAAGAGCCTGTGTTCCCAAGGCCAAAAGTCCAGCATTAACCCATGGCCTTGGCCAGACCGAGTAGCCCACAAGGCCTGGCACTGACTGAGACCTCTGAGCTCAAGCCCAGGCTATTTCCACTGGGCCCAAAGAGGCTGCGAACCCAAGGCAGTCCCACCCTAGCTCTGCCATGCTTCCACCAGGGCACTCTTCAACTGAGGCAGGGCTCCAAGTCCAAGAGAGATGATTGGCTGACCTCCTGAGTGTCTGAAGGTCTGCAGGCACCCCTTTGTTTACATGTTCCTGCACTGAATCTCCAGCAACCTTGTCTCACAAAAGCAGGAAACAGCTTTCTGATGGGAAAACTACCATGAAGAGAGAGAGAGAGAGAGAGAAAGAGAGAGAGAGAGAGAGAAAGTTGGAAGGAAGGGAAAGGGAACAAGAAAACAAGGGAGAAATAAAGAACAAACCAGTTCAAAAGATGTGGTTTTCTTCTTGTGGCTAAATGCAAGGGCTTGGTGGTTTAAGTAAAGCTCTGAGCCCAGATTGTGGGACGGTTAAAGACTGGGTGGGGCTGGGCAAAGTCCTGAAAACAGAGTCAGTCTGTGAAGGGTGCCCTGCCCAGGGCAGAGGCAGCAGCAGAAGGGCGGGTATCTCCTCTCACCTGGGTAGCCAAGCTGCCCCTTGGCTCAGGCTTCTGGTCTCCTTGAAAAAAGCTTTCACAAGGACAACTCACCCAGGAACTGATCTCCATCTGGGAAGGCAGCTACCAGAGCCAATGCCATGCGAGAGAAGGTCCACACACAAAGTGAGCCTGAGCAAGAGCCAGATCTGGGGTGCGGCAAATGAAGTTACAGAGGAAAAGCCCTGAGATGAGGAATTGGGTTTTAATTCTAGGGCCAACACTAACACTGGGCCAGGCCTCAGGGCCTGGATGCGGTCAAGTGCAGCTTCCACTTGCTGAGGTTCCAGACCCCTTCTCAAGGGGGTGCCTTTCTCCCTACTTCTTGGGCTCAGCAACATCAAGGTGCCTAAGAGATGGCATGATGATAATAGCTAGATCCATATGACACTATATTTTCAGACATGGGTCTAAATTTTCTCTGTCATCTCATTTCATCCCCTCATGTCTCTAAAGGAGCTTCTATGACTATTGCTATTTTGCAGATGGAAAGGAAATAGACACAGAAGCCTGGGTGACTGGATGGATGGAGAGGGCAGGCAGTGAGCTCTGTACCTTTATCATTAATGATAGTCTGACTCATTACAGGAAAGTGAGAGGACCCAGGACAAGGCCAATATGAGATGCTTTCATATTCAGCCCCCAACACACACACACATGCAGAAGAGGAACCTCACTCTCCGGAAGGCCAATGCCCTGGCTTCCTAATCCAGAGGAGGGCAAGGGGAGTGAGGACACCTGGCCCCTCGACTCTCTGAGAGATAAGGCACAGTGCTGGCAGAACCAGGTCGGTCCTGCAGTGCAGAGCAGCCTTTGACTAAAGCCTTCAGTGTGATTATAGTACCCAGGAATTGGAATTTTCTGGTAAATTGCAATTTCTGGGTATTACAAACCTTAGTGGCTTTCATTATTGTTGCGGAAACCTCCTTAAAATGGCTGTGTGAGAAATAATTCCAGGACTACTGTCAACCCATCCAGGGTAGCTCCCCACCAGGTCTAGGAGGAGGCCATGGGGCTGAACATCAACACATATTTATTGGATTTCTTTTCAGCCAGACCAGGTGCTATGGGAACCAAACCACTGCCCCAGCTCCTGGTCCCTCACCCTTTCCTCCACTCCAGGAGCCTCAAGTCTTCTCTCCTATCAAATCACAGTGCCTGTTGAAGCCAACAGAGACATCAGAGACCACACAAAATCCTGAAAAGTGGCACTGTTGGTGCAAAGAGAACTTGGGAATCCCAGAGACCGGTGATTTGAAGCCCTTCACTTAAGCTCTCTGAAATATTAAAAACAAGCAACAACAACAACAAAAACCTCCTGTGCAGCTACTATGAGGATTAAAAGGGAGTTTTACTCACATGGCCCTGAGCACAGTGTCCAGCCCAGAGAAGCTGTCTAGTAGGTGTTGACCACTATTTCCTAGACCAGCACCTGAGTTTACTGGTAGAGAAACTAAGGCTAAGGAAGTGCTATTGAACAATAATGTGAACCTGGCATTTCTTATTAGCACTTTACAAGTATTTCCTTATTTATTTTATGAAATCAGATGAAGAATCATTTAAGACTCATAGAGGTTAAGAAGCTTACTCAAGGTCATCCAAGCTAATAAGTGGCTAAAGTCAGATTTACTGGAAAATAGTGTGGAGGAGGTGGCCCAGTGATGGTCTCTGCCTGCCTGGCACTCAATAGACTCAAAAATGTGGAAAGAAGGCGTGAATATATGCATATAGAAGATCTGAGTTCAGACACACCATCAAAATCTTAGGAAATAGTATCACTGATGAACCATTCATGACCACCAAGGAGACTGGTACTAATTTTCATGGGAGTAAGGTATGTCAAAAGAACTTCACCAACAAAGGAAGTGTTTCTGGAGGGAACATAAGAGAGATGACCTCCTGTATTATAATGAACACTCAAGCCTGATATGTCGTGGCCAGACACAAAGTCCCCTCCAGCATTCTGGCTGTTCTAGGACATAAGAAAAGACCACTTAGTCTTGTGTTTATCATCCAGCAAGGAAGAAATAAGATGAAAGGAAAAGAGATAAGAATAAGCTCCAAATTTGGAGGCACAGAAGGTCGTGTCTATGCAGTGCATGAGTGCTGAAGAAGTCAGTAAGCAGCTGACAGAGAGGGATATTTTGGCATGGGCCTGGGTTCCAGAGCTCTTCTGCCCTTCCTATCTACTGACCATCTCCCTCCTCAGTACTGGGCCACAGGAGCATTGCTCACGGAGTTTCCAGACCCAAGGGTCCCTTTACATCTTGTCTAAATTCTGAACCCCCAATATAAAGATATTTTAGGTTCTTAGGCACAGGACATGCCTGAAGTCTAAAATTCGAGGTGGGCCTCACAGCACCTGCTCCATCTTCCCCTGTGAGGTATCAGAAAGAGGGATTAGGAAGTAAAGTGATCAAAAAGAAAGAGACACTATAATGGCAAGACCACAAAGACACAAAAATGCAGAGAAGACTGAAAAGCAGATATGAAAGCAACTGTCATGATTGGATCCTGAGTTTAAAAAAAAAAGAAAAAAAGGAAGAGGTTAGGGGAAGCTCTAAAGAATATATAAAGATTATACAGAATTATTATACTTTATTTTCTTAATGTCTGGTAGGTTTTACCAGTGAACCCGCATGAGCCTAGTGCTTTCTATTTTGGAAGATTATTAATGATTGATTCAATTTCTTTAATAGATATAGGCTTATTCAAATTGTTTTTTTCTTGTATGAGTCTTAGTAGATTGTATCTTTCAAAGAATTGGTTCATTTCATTTCAAAGAATTGTTTCATTTCATTTAGGTCATAAAATTTTTGAGCATAGAGTTGTTCAAAATATTCTTTTTTATCCTTTTTAAAATCCATGGGATCTGTAGTGGTGTCCCCTCTTTCATATATGATATTAAGAATTTGAATCTTCTTTCTTTTGTTCTTAGCCTAGATGGAGGTGTATCAACTTTACTGATCTTTTAAAAGAGATAGCTTTTTTGTTGATTTTCTCTATTAATTTCTTGTTTTCAATTTCATTGATTTCTGCTCTAATTCTTACTGATTATTTTCTTCTGCTCACTTTGGATTTGATTTTCTTTTTCCAATATCCTAAGATGAATGCTTAAATTGTTGATTTTCATCTTTCTTATTTTTAAGAAGCATATTCAATGCTATAAAATTTCTTCTAAGTACTGTGTTCACTGCATCCCACAAAGAATCTGAGGTGCTCAGAGGTCATCAGACCAGTATGGCAAAACCCTAGAGTGAAGATAAACAACTACATTCTAATCTATGACAATATATTCCCTCTGACCTCTGCAAGCCTCCACAGTCACCCAAGGATTAATAAAAACTGTCATTAAAAGGAGAGTTCTAGTTGCAAAAGTAACTGTGAACATAGTAACTTCCTGATCTGGCCCCCATCCCTTCCTTCTATGACCTTGCCATCTGGATTTTCCTGGGAAGCTGCCGTGATAAGAACATAAATGATCTCAGGGACTCACTTATTAATATGATCTACTTTATTCTTCACTTGCTGGCAAATACAGAGCTTCCCTCAGACCTTCCACTGAACCAGCTATTCAAGAGGTAGGCCTATTTGTCCAAATAGAGACTTGTCCTTCCAAGAAATTTTCAGACTTTGTGGCCTTCGAGACAAGATAAGGGCTCAGTCTCTAGACTCCAGATCATCTCCCATTTCTGCATGATGGTCTTCCACATCCTCCAAATCAGGCCTCACTCTGTCCTGTGCCCTCAGTCAAGGCCAGACTAAGCCCACATAGCACAAGCAGGGCAGCTCAGCCAGTGTCCATCATGGAAAATTCTGCAACTTGAAGACACATCATACCTGCTATAAAAAGGAGATAGGCTGTTCTTCTGGAATAAAAGGCACCTCATTTTATCTCAATTAAGGTTTTTCACTCCAATAATTCCTCCTGTCCACATCTACCTTTCTTGCACATCCCAAGTACTCCTTGTGACATATCCTGACTTTCAGACTGCAAGCAGATGGATGAAAGCTTACCAAATGCCCACACTCATAAGCAATGGGCCTTATGCAAGACCCATAAGAAACCGTGATACTTCCGTCTCATTGGCATACTGGATCAGATAGGGGACAGAGTCTTGTAACTATTTTCATTTATTTTCAGTAATCAAAAAACCCAAGCATTTCCTACATTTCTGACATGAAATAGTTACTAAAAACACAACTATGTAAAGAGATATGATCTCTGCCTTAAAGAAAATCACAGACCAGCAGAAACTTAGCAAATGATATAGAGTCCCACACAGTTAAGACTCAAGGAATCCTATTTCAGCCACCTATTGTGGTAGGTATCCCAAAAATAGGCATTTGTTTACTAGAGGGAAAGATGGATGGATAGATAGATAGGTGCACACATACAGAGTTGGATTTATGGATAAATGGTCCTTTCTCGATTACACCCATTAGGAACCCATACTTAAACCAAGGAGACATCTACATGGGGCCTCAAAATTTGAATTCAGAAAGTAGCCTCAAGGGATCTACCCAGAAGAAGATAAGCTATTACTAGCCATTTCCTCCTAATGGGACTGTAGCATTAAAATCACATAGGAAGTTTTCAGAATTACAAATGATTCTCAGGCTCCATCCTTAGAGATTTCAATGCAGCACAAGTATAAGTAGTATACTTATAAGTCGTACCCAGATAGTATAAGTCCTGGGTACCTGGATATTTTTTAAAGCTTTCAGGATTATTCTGACGCATCATTGAATTTGAGAGCCTTTGGGACAGAGTCCCAGATGCAGGTGTCATTTCAGCAGGAGAGGGTCAGATAATTACAATAGACCCAGGTAAAGTGAAAGTACCAGGAAGATAGTAAGCTTCTTGGCTCAGCCGGGGCAGAAAATAAGGTTCCTTGCATCCGTTGAATATGGGGACAGAATTCAATTGGGAAATAGACCTAAATCTGCTGGTGGGTGCTAAGAGGGTTGTACATGGTTCTTATTAAAGTAACATTAAAAATAACATCAAAATGCTCACCTACACTTTCTAATCAAGTCTCATAGCATAACTCTCTGCAAAAAAAAAAAAAAAAAAAGAATATATGGGAAAAAAAGAGAAAGCATCTTAATGTTTTCACAGTATGAAGTATTATTTTTCTACAGTGGAAGTGTGAACAGTGATTATCACCTTCATTAAACCCTAAAAAGTCAACACTGTTGAACTCAGTCAGCTTAACTCATCCTTATCTTGTCACTGGCATGTCCTGAGGCCACCAAAAAGTGGCTGATGAAGGCTTCACTCTTACTTTTCTACCAGTATCTGTCACTTAGCCCCACAAAACCCAGTCCAGAATTGCAATCCAGGAACCATATCATGAGACAAATACCAACCTTCCAGCTTCACTTGAGAATGGACTCTATCTGGAAGCCACTGGCTTTATCCCTAGTGAGTAGAAATTCAATCTGGTCCAGGCAAACAATGAATTAGAGTTTTACAATCAGGATACCCCATTGAGCTGTGTGAGCCTTTAAGAAAATCTACTATGTTAACTCTAAATTCTCCTTAACTGTTAAATTAGATAATTATTGTTCAAAGAAATCCACACTCTACAAAAGGGTTTTCTACCCAGCTCCTGGAAACATAGGGCTCTTGCATATTTTTCAGGACCAGAGCTATAGTGTGAAGTGAGGCATACCTGGATGCTTTCACAGACAACACTAGCATACTTACATCTTATTTATAATGGGCAGAGCCATTGCAAAATAACAAAATTGCGTCTGGCTAAATAGTTTCCAAGGTAAGAATTATTGAGAAACATAAACCTAATTTGTCCCTGTCATCCCAAAGCAGAGCATATCTGACACAGACATTAGCCTCCTTGGATTATCATCCCTGGCTTCTTTCCCAAGTTTCTGATTATCTCTTGAACATGCTGCTACCACTGCTTGTAACAACCTCTATAAGCTGGCAAGAATCCAAGTTAGGCCCAGGCCCTACATGGCTTACATGTACTATGTACCAAACTGAGGTGTCCTCCATTTATAGACTTGGTTAGAATACTACATTCAGATTTTGCCAGGGAACATGGAGCCAGGTCATATAACACAAGGGCATTCGCTCCCATCAGGAAATGCAAGATGAGAGGGAGCTGCACAATAAATGTCTCCTCATTTCTCCTTTCTGTGGACTATTCTGAAAACAGGCTTCTTCTCAAAATTCTGGAGAAAATCCAGTGTGTAGCTTGAACACACGTGTCAGTTGCCATGCCTGTCTCTTCGTGGCTCACGTGAAGTCATGCCTGCACAGCACCATGTTGCATTATTCCATATATTTCTTTTCCTCCCTTTCCATTTTTCTTGACCCTCATATCCCTTGCAAATATAATATCAGCACATTAATTCTTGGTTAAAGCTCTGCTTTCTAGAAGACATGAGCTAAAGAAATTGACCAAGAGTGGGTCTAGAAAACAATTTTCAGGATGAAATTGAGAAGTTGAATGGCCCACCTTTCTTAAAGTAATAGGTACTTTCTTTCTGGTGGAACATGGCTGGTTATCATTCTTTAGCATTTGGTAGACTTGTGATTCTTTCAATTTTCTATGTAGTTAATTGGGATAATGTGCAAGTGGAGGAATTGGGAGGTCAAGTGACCAAGGCTCTCCACCAGTATAGAGGCAATGTTACTTATGAGGATTGTGGACTAGGGTAGTTACTTATGACAGCATTAAAGAATTTATATAAATAACTGGGACCAGGAACTTTACTTAAGGCTCTAAAAATCAGATTACTTCTCCAGAAATAGTTAAGAAGGATTTTATTTCATGCAACCTCAGCGAAAACTGTATTGAAAATGAGGCCCAAGATCTGATTGTAAGGGTTTCAGAGCTATCACGAAAATGAAATGTATAACCTTGGCAAATATTCTATGATAAGAAATCAGAGTCCTGATAGGTAATATGTAGGTATCTGAGACTAGAAGAGGAGATATTAAGGTAGATGATACACTTGAACATCTAGAAACTCCAAACTCCATTAAATGACCCCTTCACCTTTGCCAGAGAAGACTGGATTCTACTTTGCCCAGAGAAAGCATAATAATCTCACTTGAAGTATTTGCTTCACTAGATGACGCCTGTCCTTCTCAAGACGAGATAGCCTCCAGCAACCCTCACTGTCTCCAGACTAGTAGCCAAGTCAGGTCTCAGCAACTCAGATGGAGATGTAACATCCCTGTTCTACGAAGAAATGGCCCGAATAAATTATTTGGATTTTGAAAGCAACAGAAGTATCAACTTCTGTTTTATGTCTCTGTTGTCTCAGAAAACCACCAGTCTTGATTATGGGCAACAAATCCAAGTTGTGATTCCAGGAACATATTCTGTTTCTTGGTCTATGTGACTGACAGACCCAATGGTGGTGGAGGTCTGCCATGCTTAAGGATGTGGCCTATGAGGTGGGTACCATCTGCATGGATGGACTTTTGATCTCACATTAATGCTTACCAGATAGTTTCTGGGCATTTGGGACTCTTCATCACCATCTAGAGAGGATGGCCCATCCTGTGTTCGTCATCGAATCTCTCGCCTCAGATATCTCAGTATTTGTTCAATGTGTCTGTGAACAGAACAGTCAAGGTGACAAGGCCACATGAAAGTCCTAAAACAAAGACTACTGTTTATTTACTGAATATTTAAACAAGCAAAACAAGACTGATGCTTTTTAAAAATAATTTTTAAGTTCAGAAATACAAAGTTGGAAAATTTTTACATTAAAAAAATATTTACAAGACCAATGTTGAGTCCTTGAAATGGCATCATTCGCCATGAAGAGCAGCTAGTCACCTGGTGGCAGATCAGTTACAGAGGAATACTTCCACTTCAGAGCAAGCAGCAACTTATCATTCCGAGAATTGACACCAACCCCCAGAAGAATTTTCTTCAGTGAGAGGAGACATCACACACACACAAACACACCCCACAACATATGGCACAATGACAATTTGTTGGAGAATGAGCATAGAGTGAATAAGTGAATGAACACTAGTATGTGAACCAGAGAGTGAAGGGTTGGTGTGAGTTCATGCAGCCGGCAAAGCCTCCCCAGCCTCTTTTCCCTAGTCCTCGACCCGGGCCAAAAGGCAGGCTCTTTTCTGACCCATCCTCATCTCTCTCTTTGACATTTGCACACCTGCATCTCTCTGACACCCCCTCCTTTCAGATTTAAGCTCCCAAAATTTATCTTAATGGTAAAGTACCCTCACTGATATTATTTTCTTTTATCCTCACTATGATCTCATGAGCTAGAGATGTGTGCAAGAGACCAATGGCTCACCAGTATCCTTCTCTTCCCCTTCCTGGGCACATGGCTGATCATTGCCCAGGCCTCTTTGCAGTTTGGTTAGGATCAAGTGACCTAGTTCAGACAAATGAGAAATGATGTCTTCCACTTCTGGACCCAGCACATACAAATCTCTAATGTGTGGTTCTCCATTCTTATCTGACCTGTGGAGACCTTGGAGGCCCCACAGTGGAGACTGCAGTTTCATAAGGTGGGAGGATGCTGAAGCTCTGAATGACTGCATGGAGCAGGGACTGCTGTCTGACTTGCATTGGACTTGTACGTAACCTTGAAAGATTTTCATTTTGTTAAACCGCTGAGGGGTCATGATTATTCCTAACAACAGCCTAGCCTGAATAAAACATGAAGACAGGTGTGTAGAAAGTACACAGCCAAATCAAAAGGAGAGAAAAGTATAGGCAATGAAAAATCACCCTGTTTGTAGTCTAACACATTATTTCACAGATTATTTCACAGATCAATTTCTTGCTGGTTGTGGAACTCTAAACACGTCATTTAACATCTCTGAACTTCAGTTTTTGCATCAGTTAAATGAAAGGGAAGAGAACTATTTGTCATGGGACGAGAGATCATCTTTGTGATATGCCAAGCACGGGTGCTGGCAGACAGTAGGTGCTCAGTAAATGTCCTCTCTCATTGTCATTAAGTCATGGGTTCACATAGGATGAAACTTCAGAAGCGGTCAGAACCAGCTCTCCGAGGGCTGGCCTAGGACAGTCCCTGCCACACATTCTGTTTGCCCCAGCCCTGCTTTGTCTTGCTGCCATATAGATACCTTTTCATTACTAAAAACCCTTGTTAGAATTGATGTTTCTGAAACAAAGACTGAAAACCAATTCTGAGCACTTTTTGTCAGTACCTCTTGTAAGGGCTAGAGTCACTCCCTAGGCACAACTCAACAGATGTGGCCTGTTTTGTATCCTAGTAATCTATGGCACTTGGAACAAAGGTGCTGAAGAGGTCACACACAGTGCCCAAAGCCAGTTGTCCACTCCGCAGTTTTCAGATTCAAACTTTGCCTATTTCCAAGACTGCATGAGTTGGATACGACAGAATAAAGCATTTCAGGAATGAATTTTTGTGGTCTCCACTTAGAGCCCTGACTTGTAGCCTGGATCTCACTACGCCCTCTGGTGGCTGTGAATTTAATTGGGTTTTTTTTTTTGTTCTAGACTCCAGAAATGTTGGAAATTCTCATGCTGGAGCATAGTAACTTCTGCCTTATGACAGCTGAATCAACTTTCTCCCCATCAGCTCTGTAAGGAAGATCAGGGTGGTGCCTGTGCAGCCTAAGGGCAGAGACCCACCTCAGGGCCTCCAGAACGGTATGCAGGGATGGAGAGGAGTGCCCACTGCAAAGAGGGAAGCCTCCAGGGTTGGGAGTGAATGTAATGCCAATGAAAGGAAGGAAGGGAAACTCAGGATAGGAAATTTCTCCTGGTTGCAGACCACTGGCTACACCCTGGCCACTGCAGGCCACCCTTACCTCCAAAAACAGAGTACAAAACATTGGGCAATTTGAAGACAGCACCATCTACTGTTACCGCTCTGCTATTACATGCTTCTGTCTTCATGCTGCACCTGCAGGTGGGGGACAGGGGGCGTTCCCCAAACAAGGCCTAGACAAAGGAAATGGTGCAGGGAGGACGCCTGAAACTTTTGCCAGATGTCACTATGCCTGATTCCCTGTGTAGATATTCATTTCCTTGGTGGAAGCTTTTCTGGCCTCCAAAGCAGAGTTCCAGTAGACCTAGAGAAAGGTAACATCTTTTTATTTTTTAAAAAGATTTTTGGGAAAAACTGAATTAAGCAAAAATGAATAGCTTTCCATACGGCAGAACTTAGACTCATAGGGACACCAATGTGCTATGAGAGTTAATATGGGGTATTATAGGATGACATTTCCAAACTTGACTTGAACACTAACTTACAGATGCTCTCCAGAACCCACCTGATAAACATTTCCTTAAACAACTGGTTACCTCATGGCTGCTAAGTCCTGGCTAGCAGGAGCAGCCTTATGATAGGTGTCTAGTACCAGCAATGCCCCTGAGAGCTTTCGTTCTGCCTCTTCCTTCAGCTAGTGCCTTTTTTTGCTTTGGATTCCTTTTCCTTTTCTGCAAAGTGAGGACATTGGAGAGATCCATAGTTTCCTAATGGTCTCAGGACCTGAGCTCCACAGAGGTACATCATTGATTCCATAATGGTCATCTAATGTCTGTAAGTTAAGGAGCTGTGGA
Organism: Xerus rutilus; assembly: GCA_028644305.1. NCBI lineage: Eukaryota > Metazoa > Chordata > Mammalia > Rodentia > Sciuridae > Xerus > Xerus rutilus. Next base: position 23,225,080 of record CM053412.1, on the reverse strand, counting down.
CATCTGATCCTTTAATTTCTATATGCCTGTTTTAAATTAAGAATTTACTAAAGATTTCATTTGAATAAAAGAATTTATTTATGGGCTAAATCTGGCTCAAAACCTCTAGGGTATTTGATGTCTCTGGACACATTTCCAGGCATCTATGGTTCCAAATGTATGAACTAGAATCCAGAGAGAACCATCTGCAACCACAAGATTTACCAGCATGGACAGTTACTAGCCATGTGGTGTAACCCAATCACAAGACCTCAGGAATTTTGGAACCTATGCCATTTAGCCATTCAGAATAACAAAAGCATGGTGTGACTACATTGGAAATTGTTACAGGACACATTTGGGGGACATAGGACAGGATAAGGTGTCATCTAAGAGTTGAGTGTGAAAGGAAGAAGACATTAATCCCCAAACCCAAGTCAGAACTCATAGGGTGGGGTGACACAGTCATTTGTGTGTGTGTGTGCAATGATTCATATGCAGTACATAGGAAGCAAAAAGCCTGGGTTGTGACAGGTCTGGTGAGATAAACTGTGTCCCACATGAGTGCCCCCACCCTGCCAAAGTCATATATTGAAGTCCAGATCCCAGAACCTCAGAATATGACCTTGTTTGGAGATGGGATCTTTACAGAGGCAATCAAGTTAAAATGAATGTATTATGGTGGGCCCTAAAACCCAATATGACCAGCGTCCTTATAAAAAGGGAAAATTTGGATACAGACATAGAGAGAGAAGATGATGTGAAGAGACAAAGAGACAGCGTGGCCAACCACAGGCCAAGGAGAGGAGCCAGGAAAGAGCTTCCCTCAGTCCCTCAGAGGAAACAATCCTGCTGACTCCTGATTCCAGACTTCCTGCTGTCTAAGCCATCCCATTTGTGGTACTTTGTCGTGATGGTCCTACCCCAGCCCTGAGGACAGTGCGAGGTGGGGCTATGCTTGATTCACAGCAAGGAGTTCAACTGGCACCAGGGTAGAAGTCAGAAGCTGAGGTCATTTGTCCTTGCATTACACACAGCTTCCTCCTTTCCTGCAAGTCCATTCTCTCCTCCTGCCCAGTCCACAATATCATCAGGTAAACTTCCTCAAATAGCCCTTTCCTAGCCAGGAACAGTAAGTTAAAGCCTGTAATCCCAGTGATTCAGGAGGCTGAGGCATGAGGATAGCAAGTTCAAAGCCAGCCTCAGTAAATTAGTGAGGCTCTAAGCAACTAGTGAGACCCTGTCTCAAAATTTAAAAAAAAAATAAAAAAGGGCTAGGGACATGGCTCAGTGGTAAAGTGCCCCTGGGTTCAATTTCCCACTATACTCTCCCACCACCACAAAAAAAGCCCTTTCCTTGCTCCCTGGATGCCCAGAATACTTTGCCACCTGTGCAGAAGTTCAACTGTAGGTCTCAGAAGGCCATGGAAATCTCTATGACCACTTCTGAAAACAAACTGCAAAACGGATAAACTTCAGTCTTTTTGACTCTTCCAGGAGCTGCACCAACCTCCTTTATTCCATTTTCTCACCTACGAATGCCCAGCCTTACCCAGATCAGTCAAAGCAAGACCTCCCAGGAGAGGCATCAGGACCTCCCAGGAGGGGCATCAGGACCAGCATGCCCACATGCTCCCTCCCCCACTGAAATATTCTCTTGAGTAGTCCACGTAAGAAACACCTGTAGACTCTACCACTTTTCAAGTCAGCTCTCCCTGGCTGTGAACCATGCTCCAAAGATATTTCTTCTTCATGGGCATCCAAACTTCCATTCCTTCTGTGAAGTTGAGTTTAGATAAAAGGAAGGCAATCTGATCGATTAATGTACACAGAGTGTTATAACACATTGTCCCAACTGATCTTCTGGGGGGCACTTACCATTAAAAGAGAGATTGCTTAGCCAAATTAACCCCTCATAGGTTCTTATTAAGAAATAAGAACCTATAAAGCTAAATACTATCTCTTTCCTGCTCTGTCTCATTTGTATGCCTGAGAAGATGAAGGAAAGGAATTTATAACTCTATTTTCCTTCCCCTTCAATAACAACAAAAAATCAAGCATTTCTCACATTTCTGACACTAAACAGTAACAGACACAAACATGTCGAGATGTGGTTGCTACTCGAAGAAAATGACAAACTAGGGTTTAAAAAAAGGTGTTATGGGTAATCCAAACTAAAATTGGCCCATATTTTAAAATAAACAGCATAAGAACCTTATGTGTATCAAAATCTGTGGGCTTCAACCAAAGCAGAACTTGGAGGAAAATTCATAACTTTAAAATCCAAATATTAGAGAATTCAAAGGAAAATGTATTAACTAAGAATATAACTCAAGGGCAATATGGTCAGTTTAGCTCATCAATCTCTCTATACCCTCTCCCACAACCAAGTAGACCAGATATAATATCCTTCATAAACAAATAAATAAATAAAACAAGAACAACAAAATAATCTCTAACTTCTTCAACCACTTTAGATGACAGGAAACCTATCACACCCTAGGATTTGGGACAAACACATCTAACGAGAAACAGCAGGGCTTGGTCACAAAAATGAGAAAGTCTCCCACAAATCCTCACCCCCAAAATGAGCAGCAGCCTGGGCCAGCCCCACGGAAAGCATCCTGAGCAGGAAGTCTCAAGGCTGGACAGTGGGAGGCACCAAATATAACCCAGCAAGCATGTGGGAGGGGCAAAGAGGGTGGAGCAATTTCAGTCCCCGAGAGGCTCAGAAATATCCTGAGAACAACCGTTCCAAAAGGATGGAGCCTCTCTCAGAGGGAAAATTGCTGGAAACAGAAACCAAGTCGAGCTGAGCAGGAGCACTAGGAATAAGGGAAAAGGCTTGGATGGTGGGGAAGGAGAAGCAGGGGAGAAAGTCTTTGAAAACACTACACCACCAAAATTTACCCCAAGAGACCCCGTGTGGCAGTGCACGCCTGCAGTCCCAGCCCCTAAAGAGGCTGAGGCAGGAGGATCGCAAGTTCATGGCCAAACTGGGCAACATGATGAGACCCTGTCACAAAATAGTAACTGAAAACTGCTGGGGATGTAGCTCAGTGGTAGAGCGCTTGCCTCGAGTGTCTGAATGCCCGAGGGAAGGCGAGACCCACAGACTCAAGGACGGGGGTGGAAGGTGGAGTAGGAGGCAGAAAATCTTCCTGAACCAGACTCCTATTAGGAGGAAAAGAAGTGGCTGCAGTGACAAGCAGCCCTGATTTCGAGTCACTCATGGTGCCCACACGGGAGGTGGCCTTGAACCTTAAAGCTGGGAAGGCTGGCCCAGCCCATCTTCTCCCATACTTGCCCAGCCATACTTCCCAGAAGGAACCTTCTCTAAAACCTGCTAGATTTTAGCATGAGGGAAAAGAAATTCCACCTGCTTTCTGCTAGGCACGATAGCGCATGTCAATAATCCCAGTGGTTTGGGAGGCTGAGGCAGGAGGATTGCAAGTTTGAAGCCAGCCTCAGCAACTTACTGAGACCTTATCTCAAAATAAAAAATAAAAGGGACTGGGGATGTGGCTCAGTGGTAAAATGCTCCTGGGTTCAATCCCCAGTACCAAGAAAGAAAGAGAAAAGAAAAGAAATTCCACTTGCTTTTTGTCTTGAAGAGAAAGAATGGCAAGTCCTATTGGCCATGTTTTAACACAGAGCACACAGTGAAAGCAAGACCTCCAAAGGCCCAGGATTTATGGGTAAAGGTACAGAGCTGCAGAGGTGCTTGAGAAGTCCTGTTTGCTAACAGTATGGCTCTGGTGGGAAAGGAGATAGGTCTGGCACCTGGGGTGGGATGCTGCGGAGATGTTCCTGGGAACCTCTGGGCTGGTTCAAATGGCCTTCTCCCCCTTGCTGGAGGACAGTAGCCTTCCCCTGCTGGGAGGCTATTCAAGGATGGAACTTGAAATTGCAGCCTCATGAGATGAGGCACATCCTGCCCAAGGTCTGCCTCTTCACGACCCATTGGTCCCAGAACACTAATGAAGTCAGACTGCTTCACAGCTTGAGGGGTGTTCAGATATTTGGACAAACTTTATTCTGGCATGTCTGCAGGGGCATTTCTGGATGAGACTAACAGTTGAATGTGTACACAGGGGGAAAGCCCATTGGTCTCCCTGATGTAGGTAGGCCTCACCCAACCCTCTGGAGAGCCAACAGGACAGAAAGGCTGGGTAAGAGGCACAGCTCTGCCTGCCCGACCTTGCTACCTGGGTCATCCGTCTTTCCTGCCTTCAGACTCTCCTCCAGTTTTAAACCTACAGCTTTTGGACTGAATCTGCACCAGGATTCCCTTGGGTATCCAGCTTGCAGCTGTAGATCTTGGGACTTGTTGGTCTCCATAACCCTGCGAGCCCATTCCGTGCACTAAGTATCTTTCTCTCCACATACACAACCATCTCTGTTGCTCTGGAGCCCTGACTGATACAGGAAGTAGAAGGATACATGAAGGAAATTCTCACTTACTTGGGATTTAATGACCGGGCAAGGATACCTAGAACAAGTTCTAGTATGTGGCTGTAAAATCTCCTCGAAGCTTGGACGTGACAGTGGCGGATGAGATGAAGATCCTGGAGCTGCCTTGTCAGGTTGGAACATGAGAATGGGTTTATCACATGAGGCTAAGGACCAATGGCGAGGCAGCAGGAGCCTTGTAGCCAGGCAAAGCTCATCCATACCCAGAAGACGGGTCCTCTCCAGGGACCCCAAGCCCCGCCCACTCCATGACAGATGATTTCCCTTAGGAGGCTGATGGGCTTCCTCTGGGAATGAGATCATAGCCAGTTTGGTGTTTGTCTCTGCTGTTGGCAAATCAAGCATTCAGCAGTAGCCACTGCCAGGCCAGCCGTGGTGAGGGGGGATTCATGCTCCTGGGTGTGCCAAGCCTCCTTCTCCACCATCAGGAGCACTTTGCTTTATTCACGCTCCATTCGCGGGTGGCTGGGGAAAGATGGTGACACATCCACAGAGTATATCATTTCATCAACCTATCAAGAGCTTCCTCTGCCAAGGGTGCTTTCTAAGAGTAACCGCGTGGGACATGAGCATCCTCAGTCTGTGCCCATTCTGGAGGTCTACCTACGTAACCTCCCCAGACTTCCTCCTCACCAATTCTCCAATCCTGTTCATTCCAGATCCTTGACATTTGACCAAACCATTTACAACTGCTGGTGTGTTAGTACAGATCCATATCATGGACTGTGTATGGCTCTCCCAAAGCTCATGTGTTGAAGACCTAACTTTTATTGTGGCCATATGTGGAGATGGAACCCCTAAGGAAGTAATGAAGGGTAAATGGTGTCATAAGGGTGGGGCCTCCATCTGATAGAATTATTGTCCTTTATAAAAAGGTCCCTAAAGAGCATGTGTGCTCCCTCAGTCTCTTGCTTGCTCTCTCTTGCTTTCCCTCTCCCTTTCCCTTTCTTTCTCCGCCCCCCTTTCCAGGTACACACACCAAAGAAAGTCCATGTGAGGACACAGGGAGAAGGTGGCCATCTGCTAGGCAAGAAGAGAGCCCTCACCAAAACCCAAGACAACTGGAACCTCGATCTTAGAATGCTAGCCTCCGTAATTGTGAAAAAAGATATATTTCTGTTGTTTAAGCCAGTCAGGCTCTGGCATTTTGTTATGGCAGCCCAAGCAGAAAAATACAGAACACACCCTATGATATATTTATATAAAGGTTTAAAATATGCAATTCTACCATATGTTGTTTAGAATACATACATATGTAGTAATAATGTAAATGCATGCATGGGAAAGATAAACACCAAATTGAGGACAGCGGTTCCTTTTGCTGGGTAGGGTATGAGGGAAAAAGCAATTGGGGAAGAGCCAGGAAGCTTCCACTATATTTGTTATTTTGTTTCCTAAAGCAAATGCTATGTTGTTTTTTAAAGAACATTTTGTATGTTTCATATATAACATAATGATTTTTTTTAAAGGAGAGATGGAGGTCCTTGTGAATCAAGCCTGACCAAGGAATAGGGCCCAACCCATCGCTGCAATGGTGTCAGCAAGTTGGAGGGCGATGTTTTGGTTACTGCAGCTCAAGCCTCCTAAGGGATTCATTTCCTGCTGTAAGGGTTTATCTAACCTCCGTAGCTCTTGCATAAGCCTATCTTAGCTTCTTTAAGCTTCAATGGCTTCGGCCTGCTCCAGAGTTTGTTCCCTAATTACTTCATGTGCCCTTATCCACCATAAAAGAATACCTACGATTACCATAGCTACCATATCTTGGGTGCCTTCTGAGTGCTGATACTGTTTTGCTTTCTACATCCACCCTTCCAAACCATCCTCACTATTACTAACTCTGTTTTGCAAATTAGGAAACTGGAGCTCAGCAATGCTAAATGATTCATTGGAGATCACACAGAAAAAAAAAAAAAGAACTAAGCCCATCCATTTCCTGCCTGTTCCTCGAAGGCAAGGCCTGTTTACTCTCCTGGGTCTCCCCTGGCAATCTGAGGCAAGTCCGGAGTGTGAGATGAAGTCACGATAGATCCTCCATCCTGGGCTGTGTAGTTTGGAATAGAACCTTCCATGACAAGGCCTGGCTGCAGGGTGGCTGGGTAGGACATTACACTGGTGATGGCTGCACTGATGTGGCTCCCGAGAGCCTGGTGGGCCCCAGTGAGCATCCAGGGCATCATGGCAGTATGGTTTCCATCTCTTCTTAGCCCAGGGCACTGACTTGTTGGAGCACTTACCACCATCTTCCATTAGGTGTCAGTGTTACTTTATTTTTGTGGTGCCTCAGGTTGAACCAAGGCCACTTAAAACTTCAAAGCCAAATAAGTGGGCTGTCTAGAATTCTGTGGTGGCTTCAGAAAAAAAAGACTCCTGCCACCAAGTCTGTGGCATGAGAAGAAATAAGAACTTATGTTCACTGTAGGCCTTTTGCACCTCCAACAGTTTGTGTACCATTAACAACAGCCAATGAGCCAGGCGCGGTGGCACACGTCTGTAATCCCGGTGGCTCGGGAGGTGAGGCAGGAGGATCATGAGTTCAAAGCCAGCCTCATCAACCTAGCAAGACCCTAAGCAACTCAGTGAGACCCTGTATCTAAATAAAATAAAATTTTAAAAATGGGCTTGTAATGTGGACCAGTGGTTAAGCACCCCTGGGTTCACTCCTGGTACCAATGGTAACACTGCATGGACGAGGCACTATTGTATGCTATTTACAAATATTAACTCATTTATGCTTCATACCAAACTGTGAGATAAATACAGAAGCACAGAAAGTTTAAGTTAGTCACCCAATGTCACACAGCTAATGAATGGTGTGGTCATTTTTTATCTTTCAGGCCTATTGCCACCCCTGTTCTGCAGATGTGAAGACCAGACCCAGAACCAGACAGTGACTCAAGCAGAATTCAGACCTATATCTACGTGACCCTATGTGTCCTTTCTTGGACATGTTGAGAGGACTAGTTGAAAGGCGAGGTCATGTGTCCTTGGCCTTACGGGGGTTGCTTGTGCAGCCTCATAGACACCATCAAGGAGTGTGCAGCCTGCGCCTCACAGGAGACAGGGCTGAGCTGTCCTGAACTCTTCCTGACTTTGCTTCAAAGGACAGAGAGGAGCAGCTAAATCTGTCATCCTTGCACACAGCAATGACGTTGTAAACGGCAGTGACGTGGGTCACGTCCAACTGGATGTGTTGGAAGCCAGCAAGAGATTCTTCATGTGATCTCTGTTCCCTTTGAGCTGGCACCAACAGTGTTCTGCATCCTGCTGGGCTTACCAGCTGGGTCCCAGGTAAAGATGCCCCACTCCATGGCCATCAGGTGTGAGTAGGAAATAAGCCCATGGCCTTAGGTCCCCCAGATGTTGGCACTGTTCATAACGATGGCATAATCTAACCCATCCTGTCATATACAGCATGAAGGCAAGTGAGTCGAATCAGTAGTCTTTAACCTCTTGGTGTGATTTTGCACATAGCTGGAACTTGGGAGAAACTGGAGCTTTCCTGGGGTTGGGAGAAGGGTTAATCCTTTGGAGTTAACCTCCAAAGATGGTCCTAAATAATTCTTTCCCTCCTGTACATATGTTTCTCCTCTAATAAGATGGTGAAGTCTAATTTTCTCTACTTTGAATCAGAGATGACGTTAGTCACTTGTTTGGCCAGCAGAGTCGAGTGAGATGATGTTCTGGGACTTCCAATACTAACCTGAAGAAGCCTCAACATCTTGGAATGATCACTGTTGGGAAAGCAGTTGTCACACACGAGAAGCCCAAGCTGCCACAGGTGACAGAGCACTGGGCCTTGATTTGCAAGGGAGGAGAATACAGGTCCCTTGGAGAATTTAATGAGAATTATGTATATTCTTCCAATAAAAATGCACACAGGCATTTCTGTATTAAGTTTTGTGCACGACTTCGGGGCTATGGACACCCTGAAGCCCTCTGAGAATCTCTGCTTGAGACTGAGCTGGTCTTGACCTCAGGAGCCTGCTGTTAGGCGAATAAATGAATGGCATAATGAAGTTGAACCTGAGGGCGGTGGAGTCATGAAGGACTGTTCAAGTGTCTTAGACTTGGGCATGGCACAAACAGATTTTCAGTTTCTAAAGATGACAGAATCAATGAAGTGGAGATTTGGGTAAGAGCATTGGGAGACCATGGGGAAAATACCATGGTCATCCGGGGAGGAAGGGAGAAGCCCTTCTGGCTCGGCATATTGGTTCATTCATTCATTCTGCAAACCTTGATCAAGCCCTGAATATGGGTCTGGCGATGTTTTAAGCCTTGGGAATTATTACTGAGAACAGAGGGGTGTCCATCATATTGTTTTGTTATTTAACTGTTCTAATTAATTTACTCCTTAGCCAAATTAGGGTTTTCTTTTGACATTTTGCTCCACAAACAGGAATTGAATTACATCCAAATAATATAAGGATTCTGATATATCCCGTCACTCCCCAGATAGATGGTTAGGCCTTGGATGGAAGAAATAAATATCAGATGGCAGCATGAAAAGCTCCCATATTCCCGTTCCTCACACACACACACACACACACACACACACACACACACACACACACACTCAAGTCCTTGTACATCGTCAACAGAAGGAATGAAGTTCACTTCACCTGTGTCTCCCTTGCAAACTCCAGGCACATGCCCAGTCTGGCAGAAGCCCAAGTCGGTGGGACTTCTGGGTCTCCACATTTTCAGGCCAGCAATCTACTCCCTACAGAAGCTCCCAGCAGCATTTAGGTTGAGATTTAGGTAGAGATTTCCAGAGAAGGTGGAGGAGAGAGGAAGCCTGGTTTAACAGCAAAGTGGAGAAAAGGAAGAGGAAGCTTTCTTCTTAGTGTTTCTAAACACAGCCCTGTCAAGACACCTCGTTCAAAGTTATTAAAATATGAAAGAAAATAAAAATCTTGTGTTGTCATTATTCCCCGAGCTCATTCAAAAATGGAACACATCACCTTGATTTGTTCCACGTGCAGACAGCAGGTGACCTCTCCTCATCTCGTGCATGAAAAAGCTGTTCAGGACAGTGGCTGCCTTTGGTGTGCGGGTGAGTTCCTTAGGGATCTGTGCTTACCTGCAGGAAGCGTAATCGGAACAAAGTGAGCAACATCAAAATGGCAACACTTGGGTCAACTATTTGGGCTTTGGCCTTCATTTCCATCTGTAAGTGCCGGCTCTTCACCTCTACTTGCAGAGTCCATGGGGACGGGTCTCACTTTCTACTGACCAGCTCTAGAACTTAGGCACTCAACCTGTCTGAGTCTTAATTTCTTTATCTGCCAAATGGGATTCACAGGCCTATTTCCCAAGTTGAGAGCGTCTTAAATAAGAATAAGGTTGTGCATTTGAAAGCTTAAAGGTATTTTTAAATGCTTTACCTGCTCCTCTCTCATCCATTCCTCTTAGAAGCTAGGAATGCTTCCTCGCCCTGACCCTGACACAGAACATGCAATTCATTCACCCATTCAGCAAATGCTTCTTGAGTATTCGTGATGTGCAAGGAAGTGTTCTGGGCTCTGGGAATACATCGGGAACAAAATGCTCCTCCTGGCCCTTTACATTTTAGTTGGAGAAGGTAAATAAATAGAACATATGTCAGGAGCTAAGTAATATAGAGAAAAATAAGTAGACAGTGAAAACCCGAGGTCTCAGTACTACTCTGGTAAGAGATAGATGGTGTGTGTGTGTGTGTGTGTGTGTGTGTGTGTGTGTGTGTAGCATACAGAGGGAAGAGTGTGGGAGGGAGGAGGGAGCTGGAAGTGGAGGTGAATGTACCACATAAGTATATGTGTGTGTGTGTATAATTCTGGCGGTAAGAATTAAGAAAAAATTGTTTTGACTTTTGGAAGAACATTGAGTCTAAGACCTACTTAGTCTATGATTCATGGTTTTGGCTTTGCCTGGACTGGAGCAGAGAGTCCAGACAAGCTGTCTTGTGGGCCCAGTGGCAGATGACCCAATTTGGTGAAGCTGAATGAGACAGTGGCTGGGGAGTTGTACCTGACAGTGTCCCTTCCCTACTTCACCCTCCAGAGGGTGAAGAGGTACCTCTCTGGAATCTTCTGGTGTTCCTCACTCTCTTGTCCTCAGGATAAGCTCCTGAGAGAATGCTGGCCTGGAAACTCCTTAGGCCCCATTCTCCCTGTCCTGTCTAGGAGGAGGGAGAGCAGGCTTCTTCCTGCTATGGACCTAGCCAGGCCTCAGCTCATCTGGGATCACCTGGGCTATGCTGTACCCACAGATCCTGTGACTCTGATTTTGGAAGATGCAGTTTTTGAAAATCTCAGAACTTAATAGATCCTCCACATGTGGTAACTATCATCTAGTCAGCCTTCTGAGGCCTACCTCCTCAGATGTAGCATGAATATAACAGTTGCAAACTTATAAGATGGATCATGGGTTTTGTTCATAAATAATACACTGCACACAGAAAGATTTACTGTGTGCCAAGAACTATGCTAATAATTTCACATACATGATACACAAGTACTATTATTATACCCATTTTACTTATTTTATTTTCTGTTGCTATAACAGAATACCAGAAGCTGGGTAATTTATAAAGGAAAGACGTTATTTAACTCACAGTTCTGAAGGCAGAAAGTCCATAATTGGGCAGCAGTAACTGGCAATGGACTGATGTCGCATCTGTCCATGGTGGAAAAGCAGAAAGGTTAGGAGGTGCACACAAGAGACATGAGGGGTGTCCTTACTTCATAGCAACCTGCTCTCACAGCAACTAATCCAGTCCCATGAGAAAGTTGGTAAACCCTCTTAATGACATAATCATCTCCTAATGGCCAGCTCCAAATACCATCACAATGGCAATCAGCTTTCAACAGGAGTTTCAGAGGGGACACACCACATTCAAACCATGGCATCACTTTACAGATAAGAAAGCTGAAGCAATAGTTTTAAGAAATTGCCCAAGGTCACAGTGCTCATACTTTGTAGAGCCAAGACTGCAAACCAGATCTGTCTCCAAAAGTAGTGTGCTTAATTAGTGTTTATACAGTATGTCAGTTTTAATAAGACTCTCAGTTAATAACTGCTAGGAAACAGATCACTCCAAAACCTAACTGCTTAAGACAATCACCAATTCTACAGGTCAACAGCAGGCTAGGCTCAGCTGCATGGTCCTTCCAGTCTTTGCTGGAGTCCCTCGTGCATCTGTGGTCAGTGGAAGGTTGTCCAGGTGGCTCTCCTGGTGTAACCAGCTGTGGTGTGGGGGATCTCAGCTCTCTTCCACGTGGTGGCTCATGCCCTGCAGGCCAGCTGGGGCTTTCTCCCATAGCAGTGACGTCAGCTTAAAACGTGTACACTGTGACTTTTGCTGTGTTCGCCTGTCCAAAATAAGTCAGATGCAGCCCAAATTGAAGAAGTGGGGAAACAGGTTCCACTTCTTATTAGCAGGTGCTGCAAAAGACACTCTCAGAGGACAAGATACAGGGAGATGATTAATGGAGCTGTGGCTGAAATCAATCCACTGCAATGGGAATTTAATAAGTAGTAGGTGGTGTTACTATTAGCTGTTTGTAGACAGCGTGCACCAGAGAAGCTCAGGTAATGGGCTCGCTGCATTCCCTAGAGAATGTCTTCTAGTAATCAAGGCCATCAGCTACAGGGGTCTAGAAACAGAGTTCATCAGGAACCTTTGTCGATCTTTGGCTTATATTTCTCTGGGATGACATCCTTGTCCCACATCCCCAAGAGGTGACAAAGATGACCACCAGCAGCTTCAAGCTTTCACCCTCCTGATTCAGCTCCCCCAGCTGGAGGGGCAAGTCTCTATCTCACACCTCTGGAAAACCCTGGAGCATCCCACCAGCTCAGGTGATATCCCCAGCCCCATCCCATAGGACCTCGCAGTCACCAATGGGCCAGGTCTGACATAGGAGGGTGCCTCTCCCCTGAGGAAGCTGATGGTGCTGTGACCAAGAGAAGGAGGACCGGGCCCTGGGAAAGCCACTCTAATGATGTCAACTGCCTGCCTTTTCTCACCCCCCCACCCAGAGGAGCCCCTCCCTACTTTCCTGGAGCACCTATATTAATGGATCTGAAATTTCTAGGCCAAAATGTACTTACCAGACCTGAAGTGCTTTTTTTTTTTTCTAGTGAGGTTCAGGAGCACTTCTTTGAACTTGAGCAATATTACTTTTAAACACGAACGGTGATATCCTAAATGAGGGTATTGTGGAAGCATCCAAAGCAGAACGATTCAGATCAGAAAGTGCAGGGGATAAAAAACAAAAGAGAGCCAAACAGGACAGACAGGAAGTCGATAAGAAGAGAGGAGGCTTTCTGCATACAGAATGTACCGAATGCTTTCTTCCAGGTCTGGGGAGCATCTGGGAATGGAGCCCGTACAGAGAGCTAAAGAGAAAAGGGAATTCCTGGCTCCGGCCTGGGAGGATGTTCTTGCTGTTAACCTTGTGATTCCCATATTCTGAGTCAGAGCGACCTGCCTTCAAGTACTGTTACCCCGATGCCCCAGCTGCGTGATCTTGGCAGGGCAACATGCAAATCACTGTCCAACCAGGACACTTCTGGAAGTGAGAGGGCATGACTTCACCTGGGAGCAGGTAGTGAGACTAGAGTCTCTGTACCATGTGGTCATTCTTTTTGTAACTGTCGCACATCTAAAAGAAAACATGGGGGAAAAAAGTTTGTGAGGGAAGATTTATTAGGACATCAAAAGCAGGATTATAACAGAACATTTTGGCAAATGAGACTTCAGCAAAGACTGGGAACTGCTCCCAAAAAGACAGTGGTAAGAGAATGAAAAGACAAAGCGACGGGGAGAGATTACACCTCACATATTGCAAATCCAATTTTAGTTATTTTGAATAAAGCTACTGTAAGCATTTGATTACAGCCATTTGTATAGTATGTGTGTATGTGTGTGGCCGTATACTTTGATTTCTTTATTTCTTATTTATTTTTTCCTGGTACCCAGGATTGAACCCGGGGTGCTCAATCACTGAACCACATCCCCAGCACCCTTTATTTTCTATCTTGAGTCAGAGTCTCACTAAGTTGCTTAGGGCCTCACTAAGTTGCTGAGGCTGGTCTTGAACCTGCAATTCTGCCTCGGCCTCCTGAGTCACTGGGATTATATGCATGGGCTGCAAAGCCCTGCTACTTCAATTTCTTTTGTAGAATAGTGCTACTGCTGGGTCACAAAGTAGTGTTATTAATCAGGGTTCTCCAGAGAAATAGAACCAAGAGGAGATGGAAGGAAGGGTGGGTGGGTGGGTATATGTATGGCCCAGAAGTCCTGTAGCCTCCATCTGTAAGCTGGGAGGCTGCAGGTGAGATTTAATCTGAGTCCAAAGGCCTGAGAACCAGGAGTTCTGATGTCTGAAGGCACAAGATGAATGTCCAGCTCAAAAGGGAAATAAATTTGCCCTTCCTCTGCCTTTTTGTTCCATCAGACCCTCAACAGATTGGACAAGGCCCACCTGCACAGGGGAAGGCAGTCTTCTTTACTCTGTCTACTAATCCAACTATGAACTCTTACAAAAACACTCCCACAGATGCTTTCAGAAATAATAATATTTTTCCAGATACCTGGGTATCTTTTAGCGCAGTCCAGCTGACACTCAAAATTCATCATTAAAGGCAGGTGTATGTTTAACTTGAAAAAAACTGTCAAGCCAGTTTTCAAATGGCTTTACCATATACCTCTCCTATCAGTGGTGCACATGGGTTCCAGTTACTCCCTGTCATCACCACTGTGACTGGTGGACTTTTTAAAAAAATATTTTTAGTTGTAGATGGACACGATATCTTTATTTTTTAAAATTATTTTATGTGGTGCTGAGAATCGAACCCAGTACCTCACACATGCTAGGCAAGCACTCTAGCACTGAGCCACAACCCCAGCCCCTGGCTGATGGTCTTTTTAATGTTAGACATCCTAGTGGGTGATCACATTCATTGTGATTTTATTTTGCATTTCTCTGATAACAAAGAATGAGCATTTTTCATGTGCTTATTGACCATTTATTTGTTGAGCTTTGTTAAAGCCTTTGTATTCTTCTAATTGGGTTGCTTGCCTTTATTGAATATGCTAGTTTTGAGGTTCTTAAAAATATTTTTGACACAACTCCTCTGTCCTTTGTTTAGAGAATATTTTCTCCCAGTTTGTGACTTGCCCATTCATTTTCTTAATAGTGTCTTTTTCTTTTGATGGGTATAGGTTTTTTAATTTTGTTTTGTTTTTGATGGGTATAGGTTTTTAATTTTGATAAAGCTTAACATCCATTTTCTACTTTTATGGTTATAGCTTTCTGTTTTACACTTAAAATTGTCTTTCTACCCACAAACAGTAAAAATATTCTCTTACAGAAACTTTATGGTTTTAGCTGTTATGTTTAGGTCTATGATCCACCTTGAGTATGGTGTGGTTAGGGCTGGAGTTCACTTTTCCCTACAGGAATATCCTGCTGTTTCTGCATCATTTCTTGAAAACATTTTAATTTCCCCTGCCATTGAACTGTCTTGGTGATTTAGTTTAAAAATCACTGGATGATATAGGCTTGGATATATTTCTGCTATCTATGTTTAGTTTTATTGATCTTATTTGTCTCTGTGCCAAGATTATACTATCCTTTAGTATCACAGCTTTATAAGTAACACCTGAAAACCAGGTATTAGTCTATTATTCTGAAGTGTTCTAACTTCAGTCTTCTTTTTCAGATTATTTAAGCTATTCTGTGTTGTGTCTTCATACAATTTTAGAATAAACTTGTCAATTTCTAACAAAAAAAATCCTGTTGGGATTTTGATAGAGATGGTGTTCTGTCTACAGATCAACTTGGGGAAATGGATATTTTCACAATATTGAGCTCCCCAATATATGTATTTAGGTCTTCCTTAATATGTCTCAACAACATTTCATAATTTTTGGAATAGAGGACTTATGTGTCTTTCACTATAAGGTTTTGAGTTTAAAAAAAATGATACATGACCATAAAATATGATTTTTATTTTTACTAGAGGTAAATTTCCAATCAAATAAAGAAATAAACTTTACTCATTCATTTTATCAACAAATAACCAAGTAACCACATAACCACTAGAGATAAGGCTATGCTACCTGCTGTTTATCCAATAGGCTGATCAGATTAGTTCCTGATCAGAGAGCATCTTTTTGGCTGGATTTGAACATCCCTCAACAGACTTCTATACCCAGCTGGGACTCTCATAATATTTTAAAAAACTCATTATATCTCTCAGCCAAACTTCACTTGTTCTGCAGGACTCGGCTCAATTGTACCTTCTCTAATTCTCTTTGATGACATCCTGCGGCCTATGCCCAGTTAGTGCGACGCTGTCTCCCAGGAGCCCAGTGTTTACCTCTTTCGTACCTTGTGATTAGTGGGGCAGTGAGTACTAGACTTCAAAGCACACCCGTTTACTCGCTCATGGAAACAACTGTCTGGAAGTAGGTGGCCTGAAGCTGGCATGGCACTTCTGTAAGGTCACCAGGGACTTTTCCCTTCACTTACTTCTTCAACATTCTCACTTAATGGTTCTCATCCTCAAGGTCACCCCTTAATCCAAAATGGCAGCTGCAAATGCAGTCATCTGGTCCCCACTGCACACACCAAAAAGGGCAAAAGGTAAAGACTCCCTTTAAGCGGTCTTCTAGATATCCCACAGGCACTTCTACTTACGTTGCCTCAGCCAGAGCTAAGCAGGGGCTACACCCAAGTAAGAACCCTAGGGCTGTCACCTTTATCTTGGGTAGCAGCTAAGCCTCCCAGCTAAGCCTCAGTCTTTTGTTACTCCTGAAGGAGGAATTGATACAGACAGGCAACCTGTGCTTCCTAACAAGATGCCTTTAAGACACCATACTATAAATGCCCCATTTTCTGTTACAAAGTATGTTCTCTGCATACCTAGTGCAGTTCCTGGTATACAGTGGGGACTCTAAACAATTTAATCTTTTGTATTGAGGTTTATTACACATACATAAATGTGCTAATCTTAAGTGTATATCCTGAGGAATCTCTACATATAAACTATATGTAGAGATTATATAACCACCACTCACATCAAAATGTAGAACATTTCTAGAAGGTTCCTTCATATCCCTTCCCAGCCAACTCCTCTCAGAGGTAACCACTATTCTGATTTATCTTGTCTCAATTACTTTTGCCTGTTCCTGAACTTCATTTAAAAGAAATCATGACACTCCTCATTTTAGTTAAATCAATTGGTGGCCTCTAGGATCAAGGACCATTTGTTGGAGATTTTCTGAATTAGTTTTCACTTAAAATAGGTTGTTATATAAACCTCCTTTTTAGAACACAGGCATGTGCCACTGAAGGGTGTTTCCATCAATAATGGACCAGCGGTGCTCCCATAAGGTCACATCACCCAGTGATGCCATCGTCATCTTGGTTCATGGAATTACACTCTACGATGTGCACACAATGATGTTGCCTAGTGACGCCTTTCTCAGAATGTGTCCCCATAGTTAAGAAATGCCTAAATGGGCCGGTTGCGATGATGCACGACTGTAATCCCAGCAGCTTGGGAGGCTGAGGCAGGAGAATCCTGAGTTCAAAGCCAGCCTCAGCAATAGGGAGGTGGGTGCTAAGCAACTCTGAGTCCCTGTCTCTAAATAAAACATAAAATAATGCTGGGGATATGGCTCAGTGGTTGGGTGCCCCTCAATCAATTTTGGAAGGGGGTACTGAGTTCAATCCTCAGTACCCCCTTCCAAAAAAAAAGAAATGCATGAATGTCACAGGTTCATAATTGACATTCCAGAACTTTCCACAGACATACAGTCCAGTTTCCTCTCATCTGAAACACTTTCCACAATAATGTTCTCTCATCTGTCCTCCTTTGCAAAAGAAATACGCCTTAAACTACCAGCTCCATCCAGCTGTCTGCTGCAGTTCCAGGTGTGCCACGGCACTCTGCGAGCCCTGCATGGGGATGGTGAGGGCGGCAGAACGTAAACAAAGCTGGCGACGGAGATGAGCGGACTCGAGGCAGACCATCTGGAACACCTGCTGGCCGCCCAGTGTGATGCTGTGTGCCAGTCCACACTGCCCAGCTGGAGGATTCCTGCCTCTGCCACCTCCACCATTGGCAAGGAAGCATCGCCCTCCTCACTGGCAGTCAGCTCTTTCTCTATTGGCCAGAAACAGAAAAGTGGGCCCCGCTTTGTTAATCAGGCGCGGCAGGATGTGGCAAGAGCTTGGCAGAAGTGTGAGCTGCAGACAAAAGGCTGTCAGAGCGGGTCTGACGGGGAGGGGGTGGTCTTTGTAGCAGAAGCGAGCATGGCCCTCCCCGAGGAACATGACCCCGTTCTTCCTGGGAACCACCCCAGAAAGTCTGTCCTGCCACGTGTCAGGCTTTGGCCACTATCAGGAGGCTGACAGGCACAAGGGGGAGGCAGGAAAGGGGCGAGGGGAAGGATGGAGGGGCCACCACAATGAGGATGCCACGCCTCCCCTCACGGGGAACGCAGCCACGTGGAATGATGGCATTGGAACCAAGCACCATCTTCCCTCGCCCCATCGGCTTGAGTCACAGCACCATGCCCAATAGGTCCCCAGGAAATCAAGCTCAAGGCCAACGCCAGAGGGTCCAGGTGATTGTGGTGCATCTGAAAATGTCCCCTGCAAGACCACTCAGAAAGTTCTAGCCCACACACTCCCATACGATCAGCGGCTCCTTGTAAGAAACTCTTCCTCGCTGTGAGTCCTCTCTCAGATCTGGGAGAGGGACCAGTGTGTGCAGACAGGAGTCTCCAGGTGAATTGGATTTATAGCCCTCCAAGTCGAAAATCACACGGTTCAGAACAAACATTTAAGCTCCTGGTATGTACTTCTTTGTCACCTGTTCTTTTGTTTCGACCTACCTGTTCTTTGTGTCTCCCTGTTCAAGCCCTAGTGCCCAGAAAGCACAGGGGAGGACAGTGCTTACGTGCAAGTGCCCTATTGGAGGATGTGACTTCAGGAAGTGAAAGCCAGGACCGGGGAGAAAAAGCAGAGCAAGAGAAAGCATCAACGCCAGGGTCCACTATGGATTTGGTCATTTTTTATGGGTAATTGCTTGGCTGGACCTATAGGTCCACTTGGGAATCCTATGAAACACATCCAGGATGGTCCCTCTGGGAGAGAGGGGGACAGCATCCGTTTACTGGTGTCTGGCACCACTAGTCAGTTTTGCTCTGTGGGGTGGGTATTGGTTCACCTGCACTTTCCAGCTGCATGTGCAGGAGGGCACTGAGCGAGTCTTCATGAGCCCCACAGGGAGCACCAAGCAACCATAGGACGGGATGTGAGAGGGACAAGCAGGCCCGTCCTGCAGAGCCCCATCTTTACACACGACTTCACTTACAATTGTACCTGCACATTTCACAGGTCTACATGAGACACAGTGATCTGTCAATGACGTATGTAAAGTAGACAATAGGTTAGCACCTACTGTCCTATCGATACACAGGAAGAATTTTTGCAGTATCTTCCTGTTTATTCCTGTCAAACCCGCCATTTCTGACTAATCATCTCTCTCACTGAGCAAAAGTAGCAATGTTTTTATTACTCACAACGCCACAGCTCTTCAGACCTGTGTGTATCCAAACACTGTAGACCTAGCACCAGCACTTAATGCCTGTGACGTCAAAGCTCAGGACATCACATCATCTTTCCAGCCACCTGCGAATCTTGGCTTCCGGTGATTCTCTCCGAGGCTGTTAGTGGCTTCACTGACGATCAATGACCACAATCTCGAGTCTTGCCAGAGTATGTAGCAGACTGTGACAGTGATCCATTTTCAGGACATACATGTGAAACTTACTCTTCTGAACTTTATAAACTCAAAACAGCACATCTTCTAGCTAGGTGTCCCTTGCACGCTTGAGCTATAATCACTTCATCCTAGAATGTGGTCTCTCCTAGGGTGGGTTTTACCCCTGCCTGCCACATCCAGCCTTCCAAAGGGCTGGTAGGTGAGATGCCTGTGGGGAGAGCCAGAGAGCAGAAATTTCCCCAAGGAGACTGGAGCAGGGAGACCACGATGTCCCCACATGAATCAGAAGGGCCTGTTGGTGTTGGAAAGGAAGGGCCTTGTCATGTTTGGATGGGCCATCTCCACAGGGTTGCCTTGACATCAATGGAACTGGGCCCTGGGTCAACCCACACAGGCTTAAGAGCTGGAATTCCTTTTGACATCCAGTTGACCCTTTGCACGGTGTGTGTGTGTGTGTACCTGGGAGAAACTGGGCCCCAGATCCATGCAGGTCACAGTTCATGTTTAGCAGTACTTAGACACTTTCAGTGAAGGAGTAGGGAGGGGTTGGCAGATCCGGAGACCCAGCTCAGCAGTGAGGGTCCCACTTGCTTTGACCCAGGGCCCTGGGGATTTGGTACAGGTCTGAGGTGACACATTGTTGGGTGGACCCTATCACAAGCTGTTTGGAACTCCTTTCTGGTCACCTCAGAAATGGCTAGAAATGAGGCTTAGAAGACCTGCAGTGACACATGAGAAGGTCTGCCACACTCTCCCTGAGGATAGGGGCCACGTCTGTCCATTGCCTAATATGCTTCTGATCACACAGCACCCAGGTGATAGGACTGAAGGAGGCTTGGGAGAAACATTCTTCTCCCTACCACTGCTGCCGACCGGGAACTTTCCTCCCCATATTTTTTTATTGGTGCATTATAATTGCACATACGGTGGGGTTTGTGGTTATATAGTTGTACATACACACAATATAACAATATCATTTGGCTGATGGCATTTCCCAGTATTCTCCCTTCCCTCCCATCTCCCTCCCCCGGTTCCTTTTCTCTGCTTTCCTGATCTCTCTTCCATTCTCATGAGATCCCCACCTCCAACACATAGCTTTCTTCTCCCTTTTTCCTCTCTAGCTTCCACATATGAGAGAAAACATAACCCTTGTCCTTCTGAGTTTGACTTATTTTGCTTAACATAAATGTACTCAAGTCCCATCCATTTTCTGGTAAATGACATAATTTTATTCTTCTTTATGGCTGAATAAAACTCCATTGTGTATATACACCACATTTTCTTTATTCATTTGGTTGTTGATGGACATCTAGGCTAGTTTCATAGTTTGGCTATTGTGTATTGTGCTACTATAAACATGTGTATGCATGTATCACTGTAGGATGATGACTTCAATTCTTCAGGACAAATGCTAAGGAGTGGTATAGCTGGGTCATCATATGGTCTGAAACTTTTATAGTAGGTGAGGCTGATGGTAGTTAGAGCCGCTCTGAAAGGGCCATTCAGAATGTCACATTTCTTTGATGTCTAGAAAGATCCTTTACAAAAATGACAGTACTTTTCCCCATGTTTATAAGAAAAGAAAATCAGTAAGTTGATTTCACCAATTGAAATAAGATATAAAATTCCAAAATTACTGATAAGGCTAATGCAGAGGTCTATAATCCAAGAATTATCTATAATCACAGTGTCAGAAATCTCCAGCTCTGAGGTTCTCAAGCCTGGCTTCACATTAGGACCTCCTGAGAAGCTTTTACTCTCATTTTATTTTCATTACTGGGGATTGAACCCAGAGGTAGTCAGCCACTGAAGTACATTCCCAGCCCTTTTAAATTTCTTAAAAAAAATTTTTTTTGTACTAGGAATTAAACCCAAGGATACTTAACCACTGAACCAAATTCCCAGTCCTTTTTATATTTTTATTTAGGGACAAGGTTTTGCTCAATTACTTAGGGCCTCACTAAGTTGCTGGCTTTGAACTCACAATCCTCCTTCCTCTGCCTCCCGAGATGCTGGGATTATAGGTAGGAAATACAGGTGTGCACCACACACTCTGCTAATTATTTTTTCTTTTCTAAAACATCTGGAGACAAGGTCTTACTAAGTTACTGAGGCTGGCCTTGAATTTGCAATCCTCCAGCCTTAACCTCCCGAGTTGCTGGGATTATCAGTGTGGCCACCATGCCTGGCTCCTTGGGAGCTTTTAAAATACACTGACTCCTGACTCTACCCTCAAATATTTGGATTTCACTGGCCACTGTTGGATCTTGGACATTGTATTTTTTAAGCTCCCCAGATGATTCTAGTGTACAACAGGGACTGAAGATCACTGATCTAATCCCTCCTTGCCCTTCTCCTGACTATTCACAAGAAGACGAGATCTAGGGAAGGAAGAGAGGAGCTGCCCAGGGTCCCAAAGCCAGGGGATGGGTAAGCCAGCATGAGACCCTCAGCTCCAGATTCCTGTTTGGATGGTTTCTTCTTCTCCGCAGCTGTGAGAGAAGGTGGCAAGGCTCTTCCTGGGTGTAGTTTCTACTGGAGGAGGGACAGGGAGAAAGACCAAGGGTGCTAGATGACTGGGGAAAGAAGAGAAAGAACATAGCTGGGTACAGAGGCCATAGTCAAGTTTGCCCCACTTTACAAGAGTAGAAGGTAACCACATTACCATCCTGCACAGCTTCACCAGAGGAAGAAGAAAGCAGTTTAGTCCTAAGGTTACACTCTGTGGTCATTGTTACAGCCTCCCCTGTTACCAGCTTTGTATCACTGTGAATGTTACCACAGTCCCCAAACCCAGGTGTGATTCCCAGCTCTGAAAAGGCTGCACTGAGCTTGACCTGTTCCTTTATCCTGCCTAGGGAAAATTGCAGCCGACACAAAAACAGCCACTCCCCGGAGACAACCATGCTGAAAGGGCCCTATGTCTTAGAGGCTGCACATAATACCCAATTATCCCCTGACTTCCCCAGGGAGAGAATGGAGAGGTGAGGGCTTTGAATAGCCAGCAGCCCTCCAGGTTCCATTATGGGGAGCCTCACACAGACACCATTCTCCTGACAGCCCAGAGGGTCACCAGGACACAGGGACACAGAGGCAGCTCTTTGGGACTGGGAGAATGGCCTCCCTCCCTGTCTCAGCCTAACCAGGGAACCCCAGCTTTCATTTTCAGCTACAGAAAGGAAGACAGAGGAAGCTGATGCAGAAACTGAGCATGACAGAGGTGATTTCCAGCCCCACTCCACAGGGCTTTGAACAAAACCACTGGAAGTCCAAGCCAGGAAGTCCTGCTCTCACCCAAGCTCGCTGCATGCTCTGTGAACCCCTCCCATTTGCTTCTGCCCCATGGTCCCACTTGGTGTCCTCTGAGCACGCTGATCATCTTCCCCACTCCATCTGGGGCTGTCCTCTCTGCTGCATTACTGTGTCTCTCAGCCACATTAGCAAGTTCTCAAAGTCAGGAAGTACACCATCTCCGTGGCTAGCTTCACACCCCAAAGCTATTAACACAGTGCAGTGCTCCCAATAAATCCAACTCAATAAATATTTGTAGAGTTGATTAGCAGATATTAGGAGATAAGACATTTCCTTTTCTCCAAAGTTGAATCTCTGGGTTTTATTTCGTCTTCTCCCCATTTTTTCACCTATGGAAATATTTAAGTTTTAACACTGAACATACAGCTCCTAAAAAGCACTTATCCTAAATTCCACAAGCATTTCCAGGAAGGAGCATGTCCAGGAGTTAAGTGTATGGCGTCCTGGTGTCTGAATTTGGAGTTCCATTTCCAGCACTTCCTACCTGGGTTTCATTGGGTAAGTCATTTAGCCTTTCCAATCCCGTAAGTCCTCACCTGTAAGATAGAGATACTATTAGAGCCTAGATCCTTGATCTATTGTGACAGTTAAATGATCCAATGCTGATAATATTCTTAATATGCTGTCTGGCACATAGTAAGTGCTAGATAAAAGCTAGATATTATTATTTATTGAGCCCCTACATCTTTGGGCCCAGCTTCTGGGCATATGGAAGAGAATAAGGCAAATGTAAAGTTTTAAGACTTGTCATCTATGGGGAGCAGTTTCATAGAGCCCTCAAACTGCAGGTCCTAACTGCAATATAGAGACATAGACAGGGTATTTTAGGGAATGCAGAGCAAGAAACCCAATCCAACTTCCGGGAGGAAGTGACAGCTGAGTGTCGGGTGCATAGAGGACTCGAGGTGGAGTGGGGGTGGCAGTCCGGGCACTGGAAACTGAATGAATCAGGATTCAAGAACCAGGGGAAAGAAACCTATCGAGTGCCCGTGCGGGGACAGGGAATTGGCGGTTTGATATTGCTGGAAGAAACAGAAGACAGGAAGCAGCATGACACCGGGCAGTTCTCTTCTTTCGCTCCCAACTGGTGCTGGTCAACAGAGGTGCTCAGTGAGAGATGCAGGATGGAATACCTCCTCGGTGCCTGCCACCCATTTCCTTTAGGAAGCATGCACCTGAAGGATGAGGAGGAACCCACAGATGGAATCTACCTGGGACCTGAGACCTCCTCAACTCAAAGGGCTCCTCTCCTGGGATTGCCAACCCCAACCAGGAAATGTGCTGGCCAAAGGCCTGGTAGAGGATCCATGCCTAAGGCAAGCCTCCTGTCTCCCTGCCTGCTCAGAGACCAGCACCTGCAATACAATGGTCACCTATCCTGGTCACTGTAGACCTCTCCACACACCACACTGAGGGATGAATTCACCAAGTTGGAGGACCCACACTGTAGGAGTGCCCTTTTATAGTCTCATGCAGGGGTGGGGCCAGGCCTGCAAGCCAGGATCCCCCCTCATTACCATATAAGGAAATGGTCCAGCGCCCAGGACATATCCTTCCTGGTCCTATTAAACACTGCATCATGGCACCTGCCACTGCCAACAGGAATAATGGACACAGAGATGGTACAGGAAGACAACCATGCCTTCATCCTCTAGCATCAGACAGTTCTGAGTGGGAATTCAAGCTCCACCTCTTACAATGTCCACAAATTAATGATCTCTCCAAGCCTTGGTTTCCACCTTTGTAAAATGGAAGTGATGAGAATAGCAATCACACGGGAGTCTTGTGAGGATGCCATGAAATCATGCATGTAAAAAGTGTAGTACATTTCATATATTCAAGAAAGGTTAACTGCTATTATTGATAATATTATTGCTATTACAAGGATTAGTGCTATAATCTAATTCATGAGTTTCATTCTGTACCAGGTACTTCAGTAGGTGTTGGAGATGCTAAGACAAATTAGCCATGGCATTTCTCCTCAGGGGTATACAGTCAGTGGTGGAAGGAGATCAATAAATGAAAAGTTATCACAGGCATAAGTACTACAGTGGAGGAAACACAGGAGATGTCAGAACTCAGAGGGAGTTGAAATCAAGTTGAAATCAAGAGGCAGGCAATTAATGGATGCAGCTTGTAGACTGAGTCCTAAAGGATGCAGAGTATAAACCCAGGAAAGGGCTAGGGAAAGTCTGGCACGGTGGCACACACCTGTAATCCCAGCAGAGGCAGAAGGATCATGAGTTCAAAGCTAGCCTCAGCAACTTTGCGAGACCTTGTCTCTGAATAAAATATGGAAAGGGCTGGAGATGTGGCTCAGTGATTAAATGCCCCTGGGTTCAATCCCTCGTGCCAAAACAGAAAACAAAACCCTAGGGAAAAACGAACAGCGACTCAAGGAGAATGTTCTAGGCAGTGAGTATGAGGGTATGATTACATCTACTGGCAAGTCTAACTCACAGGCTATCCTGCCAATAAAAGGAAAACGTGGTTCGGTGAGCAGAGTGTCTTCTGATTCCAACATGGTGCAAGAGTAGCAGTTTCTGTGCCTTAGTAGTGAGTGCATGTGGCAGGGCGTGACAATTGCCCACCAGACATCCACATTCCTCTTCTTCCTCACTAACAGGACTACTCCACGTGGCTGAGTACAACAAATGACCAGACAAAAATCCACTTCTCTGCCTCTCTTGCAAATGGGGATGGCAAATGAACTGTGTGCGTGAATTCTTTTTTTGACTTTTCATAATAAACAATTCAAACATGCACAAACATACAGAAACTAGTGTAAGAGCCTCCACGTGCCCTCGCATAGTTCTACTAGCTATCGACACTGCCGTTCTTGTTTCATCCATCCTTCCACCTGTGGTTTTTCCCCCCTCCAGACTAATTTAAAGCAAAGGCCAGATGTTATATTATTTCCACCCATAAATAATTCAGTATGTCTCTCAAAGAGATAAATATAATATAACCACATTATCTCTTTATAATATAACCACAATACAAACATCATACCCAACAGAATCAACAATTCCTTAGGATTATCTAATATGAAGTCTGTATTCAGGGGTGAAGTCTTCTTAATGGGACTGGCTTGGTAGGAGACCAGGTGTCCCTTTGCCTTTCCTTCCATTCCTCTACTGTTAGGTGATATTCCAAGAGCTCAAGTCACCACTGGATGACTATGAGCCAAGTTTAAGGGTGGAAGCCACCCTTAAAGGGTGGAAGGTAAAGCAGGAAGATAGAGGTGAGGTGGCTGGGCCCTGACACACACGGGGCTATCGCCTCAACATGAGACCACTGGGCAGCTGTCTCTTTTTTCTTTTCTTTCTTTTTTTTTTTTTTGGTACTGGGGATTGAACTCAGGGGCACTCAAACACTGAGCCACATCCCCAGCCCTATTTTTGTATTTTATTTAGAGACAGGGTCTCACTGAGTTGCTAAGCATCTCATCATTGCTGAGGCTGGCTTTGGACTCATGACCCTCTTGCCTCAGCCTCCCAAACCACTGGGATTACAGGCGTGCGCCACTGTGCTCGGCTTCTCTTTTTCTTTTACAAAGAAAATTGAATAGAAAATACAGAGAGTTCCCCAATTTCCCTTCACCAGCCTCCATAGTTTTCCCTGATATTAACATCATGCATTTATGTGGTACATTTGTTATAATTGATGAGCCAATACTGATGCATTACTATTAACTGATATCTGTGGTTCTCATTGGGGTTCACTCTTGGCATTGTACATTCTATGGGTTTTGACAAACGTATGACAGCATGTACCCACCATTACCATAGAGAGTACTCCAGTGCCCTAAAAATCCTCTGGACCTTCCCTACTTGTTCCATACATCTCTCAACTCCTGGCAACCATATATACCTGTGTATGTGTGTATGTGTGCATGTGTGTGTGTGGTGTTGGGAATCAAACACAACCATTGACATTTTTACTAATTGTGTAGTTTTGCCTTTTCTAGAATGTTGTATCCAGAATTATGTACTATGTAGCTTTTTAAAATTGGCTTCTTTCACTTAGCAATATACATTTTAGGTCCTTCTGTGCCTTTTTGTGACTTGATAACTCTTTTTTTTTTATTGCTGAATAACGTTCCATTGTCTGGATGCACTACAGTTTGTTTATCCATTCACCTACTGAGAAACATCTTGGTTGCTTCTAAGTTTTGGCAATTACACTATAACTATTTACATGCATGTTTTCCTGTGGACCTCAGTTTTCAACTCATTTGAGCATCTACTAAGGAGCCTGATTACTGGATTATAAGGTAGAGTATTTCTAGTTCCATAAGAAGCTGCCAAACTTGTTTTGTGTACGTGAGAAGAAATTTTTTATCTTTTTTAAAGCCACTATAATTTGGACCTCTGTTATTAGCAGCCAAATAACAATTCTTAACTGATATGGTAGGAATGTGCCTACTGTGTGCTGATTAACTGGACAGAAATCTTCCACCAACACACCACATGTTTATCCTTTCAACCAAACAGCCAGAAGAAAGGTATTCTGTAGGTATGTTATTGTCCTTTGGCATTTCTTCTTTCTTGTAAGATCAGGAGAGACTGTCAAATGCGTAACAAATCTCTGGCTCTCTCCTAGTCTAGCTCTCTTTTAGCATTAGCAAGACAAGGCAGGTTTGGCTGGTCTTGTTATTTATGCCTTGTTAAGGAGTCTTCATCAATTACTTCTTGCAAACCTTTTGTTTAATCTTCTGTTCCACCTGCCTTGGCATTTCTCTGGTTTTTATAATTTCACTAAGATTGAGTGCGGTGGTTTGATAGTTGATCCTGCAAAGCCCTTCCTAGTTAGAATTCTTGAATGCTGAAGTGAGCAAATATTCCCCACTATCATTACCCAGTAATCAAGAATCATTTTAGCAACTTGATTTGGCCTCATGCTGAGCAATAGATGTGTTCTGAGGGAGCTATATATACATCATATTGTTATAAATTAATTCTTATTTTAAATGAACAGGGAAGCTCATCACAGAAGAGGATAATCCAGTGAATCCTTTTATAAAGCAAATAATTCCATTATATGAATAATCACCCTCTAATTTAGTTCTCCGTGAAGATAAAACATTCAAATATTGATGGTTTTAGTTTTTTCTTACATATGGAAATTATAACTGAATGTTTGTTTTTCTGAGTTCCTTTCTTCTTCCTTAACATCCACTTCTTCTCCTTCTTCGGTCTTCCTTCTTCCTTCTTCCCTCTCTCTCTCTCTTCTCCTCGTCCTTCTTCTCCTTCTCTTTCTCCCTCTCCCTCTCCTTCTCCTCCTTCTTCATTGTTGCTTGCTGTCACTATCAGGAAAGTCATGACATTTTAAAAATATAGAACTGCATAGTTAGAGATTGTCCATTCCACCCATAAGAAGGTCTTCTGTGCTGAGGAGTCTATAGTTTCCCCAGTGTCCACCTTCCTAATGATTACCAGGTTATGTGATCTTGGGCAACTCACCAATTATAGAAACTGAGTGTCAGTTTATTCTTATGTAAAATGGGAAAGGTGATAGTGTATTACTCATAGGGTTGCTTTGATGATCAAATGAGATAATGTAGAGTACTATGTGCTCAATTTATGTTAGCTACTGTGATTGCTATATACAGTGCTATCATTAAGTGGTGGGCTTAGAAGGCCTCCTGCTTAAAAAACAATAAATGCCTCACCTCTACTAGGATGGCTACTATCCAGGACAACCAAATGGAAAATAACAAGTGTTGGCAAGAATATGGAGATACTGGAACACTTTTGCACAGTTGTAGGAAGGTGAAATGGGGTAGTCACTATGGAAAACAGGATAAGGTTTCCTCAAAAAGCTAAAAACAGAATTACCATATAATCCAGCTATTCCATTTCTGAGCACATACCCAAAAGAATTGAAAACCAGAATTCAAGGTGATATTTCTACACCCATGTTCACAATACCCTTGATCACAATAGCCAATGGGTGGAAACAACTCAAGTATCCATCAATGCAGAAGTGGACAAACACAGTATGCTATGTACATATGCTAGAATATTACTCAACCTTGCAAAAGGAAATTCCAACACATGCTAAAACATGGGTGAATCTTGAGAAAATATGTAAAGTGAAATAAAACAGGTACAAAAGGATGGATCCTGTATGGCTCCATTTCTATGAGGTTCCGGGAGTAGTCAACACTGCCAAGACAGGAAGCAGCCATGGCGCTGGCCAGAGGCTGGAAGAAGGGAGGCTGGGGAATTCCCATTTCATGGGCAAAGTTTCAATTTTATAAGATGAAGAGTTCTGGAGATGGATGGTGGTTGATAGGACAGCAATGTGGAAGTAGTTAAGTCATTGCCGCGCATTTACAGTGGTTGAGATGGTCAATGTTTATGTTATGCAAAATTTAGCACAATTTTTTTAAAACATTTTTTAAATTGTTGATGAACGTTTCTTTTATTTATTTATATGTGGTGCCGAGAATTGAACCCAGTGCCTCATGCATGCTAGGCAAGCGCTCTACCACTGAGCCACAACCCCAGCCCCAGCACAATTTTTTTTAAAATGTAAAAATAACTGTTATTCCACAACTAGGGATTTTTCTATACCTAGGAAACAGGAATATTCCAGGTGAAAGGGGACTGTAGGGAAGGGAGAGCGACAGTGCAGACCAGCTGGAATGTTCCCGAGAGGAAAGGGATTCTATCTCCCTTCCCCACCACTGACGTGTGGACCACTCAGATTGCCTGCATTTTGCAAACATCCCTCCAGCTAATTCCATGGCTGAGTGGCTTCCTCAAGCACAGCCTAGGTTAAGACCGCGTCAGGATAAATACAGCTTCCAGAGATGGGCCCTGTCCAAGAAGCTGGTATTCAAAAATTATAACCCAGTTGATAGCCGGAGAAGAGTTCACTGGTGCCAGCTTAGTAATTAAATTATAAGGTGATTATTAGTCTGCTCAGGCAAGAAGATCACATTGGAGTACTATAAGTAGCCTAAGACTAAAACTCTTCCCAGGGAAAAAAAAATTACCTGTAACTAAATTAATACCATTTTCTACCAATTATAGATGTCCTCTAGTGACTATAAGGTTGCCATGGCAACATGCCCACTGAAAGGGTATGTTTGATAGGACCTGAAATAAAGGATAGCAGAAAGGGACTGTTTCACATCTTATCCCTGGGGCAAACCAAAACTATTTTCTAGGGGTGGGGAGGGGACAGAACTGTCACTAGGCTGCTTTCCTTCTCTTTTGTGGCCCTGTTCTGGGCTGGTTGACCACTTCTGCCACTGCCCTACAAGGAGATCAGCAGCCCTGGCATCCCCACCCCCCACCCCGTGCTCCCTTCCCCTGGGATGGGCTCCCATTCCACGTCAGCCAAAAGGCATCTTTCCTTGTTTTTCTGCAAACTTCTTTACCTCCTCCTCCAAGCCATCTCCCTTGACCACCTGGTAGCCTCGTGCTGTCAAGACCAGATTGTATTCCATCATTTTCTTCAGCACAAAAATACATGCAAAGGGCTGGGGCTGTAGCTCAGTGGTAGAGCGTTTGCCTCGCATGCGGGAGTCACTGGGTTCAATCCTCAGCACCACATAAAAGTAAATGAATAAAATAAAAATATCGCATCCATCTACAACTAAAAAAATATTTAAAAAAAAATACTTGCAAAGGCTTCTGCATACACCCTTCATTCAAGTACCGAATTGATGAAGATCAAACAACTCCCGCAGGTGATAGCGGCAAGAATGCCCGAGCCACGCCTACACCGCAGGCATGTTCCAGAGAGAATGCTGGGGGAGCAAAACCTTGGGGATCAGATCTAAAGTTGCTCACACCAGATGAGCTGCTGTTTAAAGAAACCGTGCTCGCTCCTTTCGTAAAAGGAATAGCCATCTCAAAGTGACTTCAGTGCCAACTTCTGTTTTCTTGTTGTAGGTGCCTGTTAAGACTGGAAAATCTACCTTCGGTCCTTTCTGGAATAAGCAGAGTATAAACAAATCTGATAATCATCACTGTCAAGACAGAAACAGGGTTGGGGTGTGCCTGTGTTCTGCACGCGAGGACGGGAATGCTGGGGCACTGGGATCTTTGCTGAGGCCAGGGGAGGTCACGTGGCAGGCCACACTGCACCGTTTGTCAGAATTACCACTTATCAGCAAACTGATGTCACCTCTTGAGGTCACAGAATAAAGCCCAAATGGGTCAGATTTTTTTCCCCCTTCCCACGCAGTCTGTGCCTGGTATAACAATAAAAATAACCAAAAAATAAAACCTAGCCTGACTATATGCTAAGTGCTTTATCCTATCTCCTTCAATCTTCAGAGAAATCTGCTGTGATATGTTCTACTATTTCCCAAGTTCATAGTGGAAATGGAAACAGAGTTATTAGGTCGCCCAAGGTCAAGTGGTTATAAAGATGAAGGCAAGATTCTACTCCTGGGCTGTTGTCTGGGAGTCCAGTCTTGAGCCAGCTGCACTTGCTGACTTTCTGACTTTGTGCTCCTCCCTGGCCTGCTAGTGCCGTGCTCTCAGCCCCAGGTCACCTCAGCACACCCCAAAGCTTGGCTCTGCCTGCTTGTCCTGTGGATCTACTGCCATAGTAGCTTTTCCCCTGAATAATCACTGTCTGTGTTATATATCTGGCTTGTTTTGCATTTGAATCTTACACTGCCATTTCTGTTTAAAATACATCTGTCATTTAGGTGTGGTGGTGCAAACCTGTAATCCCAGCTACTCAGGAGGTTGAGTTAGGAGGCCAACTTAAGGAGATCTTGTCTCAATGAAATTTAAAAAGGGCTGGGGATGTAGCTTAGTGGTAAAGTGCCCCTTGGTTCAATCCACAGCACCGCAAAATAAGAACAATGAATGATAATAATAATAAAATACACTTGTCTTCTGAACTAACCTGTGAGGTTCCATAAGCATAGATTAATGCCCATTTTTTTAATGTACTGGTCATTCATGATTTCTTAAGAGTGAATACACTGCGTGCACTTCATAAGTACCTCGACTAAAAAGAAAAGTTATTTAAGTGATTTTTCAAATGTGTATAAAGACCTTTCAATAACACAGAAAATGTATTTTTAATTTTATTAAGTAGTATGCAAAATGTATAAGCAATGCTATCTATTATAATTACACATAAGTCACTTGTTTAAAATTTTTAAAAGTTAAAAATACTAGAGTAATAAATAAGTCAAAAAGGACACAAAAACTTACTCAGATTTAGCTGGCGCTATCTTCATTATTTCCTGCAATCATTTTCTTTATTAAAAAATTAGGGCCCGGGGCTGGGATTGTAGGTCAGTGGTAGAACACTTGCCTTGCATGCAAGAGGCACTGGGTTTGATCCTCAGCACCACATAAAAATAAATAAATAAAATAAAGATATTTGTGTCCATCTACAACTAAAAAAAAATTTTTTTAAAAAAATTAGGGGCTGAAAAAAAAATTAGGGGCTGGACATGGTGGTGCATGCCTGTAATCCCAGCACTCTGGAGGCCGAGACAGGAGAATTGCGAGTTCAAAGCCAGCCTCAGCAACAGCGAGGTGCTAGGTGAGACAGGAGAATTGTGAGTTCAAAGCCAGCCTCAGCAATGGTGAGGCGCGCTAGGCAACTCAGAGACCCTGTCTCTACATAAAACACAAAATAGGGCTGGGGATGTGGCTCAGTGGTGGAGTACCCCTGAGTTCAATATCTGGTATCGAAAAAAAAAAATTAGGAATGGTGACAAAGATTCAAATTTCATAGTGTGGTATGTGAGCCCCAGATGTGGATGCTATCAAATAAGTCATGGAGGTGGAGCAGAAAAGAGCACTGTGATATTTATTTTTATGTTAAAAATAGACAATAAGCAAACTTCCCTAAGACCTAAAGGATGCTTAAATCACTAATCTGCTAAAAAAATTTTTAAATTTAAAGAACATCTATTTCAACTTAGAACATCATTTAAAATGCTTCTTTGGTGAACATATTCAATAAATAAACACATACATACATACATACATAAATAATAGATAAGCAAATATACTTTGTGGATATGGGATTAAACCCTGTTTTGACTGGTAAGGTAAATAAACAGGGTCGCTGTTATGTGTCATTATCATCATATGGCATAGAATCATCTGAGGCATCAAATATGCATAAACTCACACACACACACAAACTTTGGAGCCTTATTTTAAAAGAAAAATTCACCTTAGTACTAAGGCACTAGTGAGGAAGAACAATGTCCCCAGTGCTTCCTACAGCTGAAGGAGAGGTATTTGCTGGGGTACGGGGTAGTCAGAGAAAGTGTACCCTGATGATGAGGGGTGTGGCTAAGCTTGCTGGCTCTGAGGCCCACACCACCTGCCTACTGGCTGTGTGCCCTAAAGCAAATTCTTCACCCTTCCTAGCCTCAACTTCTTCCCCAGTGTCAACTAAATAATAAAAAGCACAAAAAGCATTTCACTTGTTGCTTGGCAAGTAGTAATTGCTCAATTAATATATTTACTATTTTTCTTTGAAAGGGGGTCTAGAGGTTGCAGATGGTTCAAAGTCAAATTATTTTGTAGACATTTAGGAATAAGACTTTAGCAGACAGAAATTATAAACTGGTTGAAGAGGGAGACATCTGGGATAGAAAAGGGAAGACATTTTTGGGAGGAGAGATTCCCACTTAGAGGGTTTACACAGGCCTGACTCCTCTACCTGTGCTTGGTCTCTTTCAGGTGGTTCCAGATGTGGGTCTTTGAATGATGAAGATCAGAAACCCACTCAACCTAGGACAAATTAAAGCAAAGAGATGCTATAAGGACGCTGGATGATCAGGGATCTGAGAGGTTCAGTCAAGCAGCCAATGACAGAGAACAGGAAAAGTTAGAAACCAAGCTACCCTAGATATCTCCCACCACCTCACATCCTTCCGCCTCCAACTCCCTCCCCTGCTCCTTGATCTCCCACCTGGCCCATTTTATCCAAAAGCCTAGATCCATCACCAATGAGCAGAAGTTTGTCAGTCTCTGTCTTCAGATTTTTGCAAGAGTGAATCTGATTGGTTCAGTTCCTCTGATGGAGCCAGGCCAACCTAGCCCATGCAGCTTTTGGATCAGTGATACAGCTCAGGTCAGTTTAGCCCCAGTGGCCTCTCCTGGGGCGAGGGATTTCATTTTTCTGGAGTATGGCCTTGCAAACAAGGATACTTGTGTCCTGGAGGGATGTGGAGTGTGCCTTTCTCCAGGACCTCATCAGGGCAAGGCTATGGATGGCACTCATGCCACTGGCCTGTGAGGTCTGACCTTTAACTACAGGGACCTGAGGAATGCTCATGACTCACCACCTTCAGACTTCATGTCCTTGAATGTTGCAAGACAAGATCTGCTTGCTTTGTGTTCGTGGACTTTAGGGCTTTGTTAAATGACTATCACAAACCCTGCTCGGAATTAAACAGATTAAAATTCATCCTTTGGGCTTCTCAATGTCACAGCTTCTTTTGCCAATGAGAGTGTAAACTTCTTGAAGGGAGAATTTCAGATTTGGAGATAATCTTAGAGATCAGAGTCCAACTGTCTCATTTTACAGGTGTGGAAACTGAGGCCAGAGGGAGGAAATCCCACACAGCAGGACAGGGGCAGGTGGAACCTGGGACCCCATAGGTGCCTGGCCACACCTCATACATAGCATGCTCCCCATGAAGATCCCTTGGTTTTTTTCTCACTTTGCTTTTGCTTTACTGAGCTTATCCTTCTCTGTCTATGGCCCTCCCTCCACCGCCGATGTCACCTTACACAATCACTTTGCATCTGCCTTTCAGGCAATGGTCTTTGGGGTTGGATAGTGGAAGCTGAGATGAGGCAGGGTGAAATTTAACCTGGTTCTATGGAGCCGTTATCTCTCTAGGCCAACACCACAGTAACACAGCACAGACACCAGACTGGCAACTTCCTTCTCCTGCGAGCTCATCAGTCACCAAATGGCACAATGATGCCACCAAAACTCACTACTTCTGCGGTGCTTCCAGGCCAATGCGGGGACTTGGGCCACTGCTGACCTCCTCCCAGTGGGAAGATAGGAGTGCCTCTAGTCCCTCACTCCTTCTAGAAGCCTTCTCTGACTACTGTAGCCTTTAGTTCACTTTTAAGTTACCCTCAGGCAGTGGGGCAATTCATCTGTCTCCATCCATCTCCCAGGTGTCAGCCTGGTCTTTCAGCTCCTGCAGGCAGGTGGCTTTTCTCCCCTAGCCCTGTGGTGGGTGCCCACCAGGCCTTTGATCAAGGTGAGGGGACCGGGGGCACAGCTCAGAGGTAGAGCATGTACTTAGCATGTGTGAGGCCTGGGTTCCATCAGCACAAAAAAAGAAAATAAATAAATAAATAAATGTGAGGACTGAGGGGGATAACTTCTCCCTGGAAAGGCCCTAGAGGGAACAAAGAAACCAAATGGGAAGAAAGGAGAAATATTTCCTTTTACTTCTGTCTTAGGCATGTGTGATTAGGAGAAGCATCAGCTTAAAACAGAAGAAACATTCCAGTCTTCATTTCTAGGCTAGGTGTGACAAGTCAGACAATTCCTGGCCACTCAAAACTCCGGTTACCCAATGCTAGTGTCATTTCCCCCAGAGACCCCTACTTACTTCACTCTGCAACCAGCAGCTTTTCTGACTCCAGCTTGCAGGTTGGGTAAAGATCAGTGTCAATGCAAGGAAGGCAGGGCCTCAGGTTAGGGCCACCCAAGACCAGGCCTCTCACTCAGGAACTTCAGTTTCAAGGTCCACAGAGCCTTCCTCCCAAAGTCACCCTTCTAGGCAGAAACACCCATCATCACAGGCCACTCTGGAGAGCTTTCTATAAGGAACAAAAATGTCAGGGTTGGAGCAGAGAATGAATAGAGGATCTTAGGAAGGTTAGTGAAGGCTTATTAGATTGGAGGTAAAGCAGAGAGCCTGGCTCTGTAGACGTGGAAAGCAGGAGGTCAATCTGATGGACAGCAATGTGGGATTTCAGGGCACTGTCCAGAGAAGGCAGTCTTGGGGGAGGTGACTCAGTATGGGGTCTTTGGAAAGCAGAGGAGGGAGGGGGAGAATATAGATCAGTATCTGATGGGAGAGGGCGGTGTTAGGTGAAGACTAGAACTGCGCCAAGGATCCTCCAGGGCAAACCTAACTTATTTCCCACATTAGCATGAGGACACTACTTTCCCCCGCCTCCACCTTGGGATCCCTTCCTAATGGGCTCTGCTGGTCTGAGTCTACTGAAAGGAAAATTCAGGGATCATTCTTATTGGCCCAAATGATCTTGGGACAAGAGACTCTACCATTACTGAGCACTTTCCATGTGACAGACGCAGTTTAAATACATTATCATCACTGGTTCTCACAAGGTCAAGAAAGCTGTTAAGTAAGATGCCAAAGGTCACCCCATCTGGAGGTTAAGTCAGCTTCCCAAGGTTGCAGAAGCAGGAAGGATTATGCTGGGGATTCACACCCAGGGGTCAGGCTAACTTGAGAGCCCGTTGTCCCCACTGCCCCTCTGTGGGGCCTGCCCGCCACAGATATTTCACATTCTGCACATTGCTCAGCGTCTCCTCACCTCTGGGGGTGTGGTTTAAAGCCAAAGCCAAGCCAAAACCCAGACAATTCCATTCTTGTTTCCTTTGCAGATGGCCTGCCTGCCACACAATGTGCAAAACTGCACTGACGACAAGGTAAGGAAATGAGAATTTGCTGAAAGGAGAAAATCCAGTACTATTAGTTAATATTTGGTAAACCTAAGAAATTGTCCAGATGTTAAAGCATAAATATAACTCACTCCTGAGCCAATGAGGCATAAATGCTAAGAGGCACAAACCAGCAGGCGTCAGGTGTGCTTAAATGCGTTCCTTTGGTGGTGGGGGAGGGCTGAGCCTGGCACCCAGACGAGCCCTGGCTTCAGATATCTACTCTGCCTTACCAGCTTTTGGCTGTGGAGGAGCCCCTGCTGAAGTCTCTGGACCTTCTGCCTTCCTCCAGCTGGGGAGTGGGGAGCTGGGGGCTTTAGTCCAAGAATCAAAGGAGCCTCCACAGGATGTGAATGTGCATGCTGCTTTGCTTTCCACCAATGACTTGGTGAGTTCGGGGTCTCAAGCCTAGAAGGCAAGCTCTCCATACTAAACAAAATCCTACTCATCCTTCTGGCCCAGGCCAAGCCCCACCTCTTCTGGGAAGCTGTCCCAGGCTCCTTCTGTCCTCCATATTCACCCTCTAGCCACACCCCTCTGGCTGCACTGACCTCTCCCCCAATAATCTGCCCCTTTCTCTGTCCTGCCAAATCTCCAGGGCCTTCAAAATTAGTTTTCTTCCCTCACATTTGGAGGCTTTGTGCCCTGTAGCCTCAATCAGATGCCTGCTCCTTCCTTTATCTTTGTCAAGTCTTAGCAATTCTTTGCTGAAGAACGG
This sequence comes from Xerus rutilus, assembly GCA_028644305.1. NCBI lineage: Eukaryota > Metazoa > Chordata > Mammalia > Rodentia > Sciuridae > Xerus > Xerus rutilus. The sequence goes on along the minus strand of CM053412.1, from coordinate 23,188,140 downwards.
CCCACCCCACCCCGGCCCCAAGAAGCCTTCCCAGAGCCTCTACCACCTCATCAAGCCTCCATCCTGGTTGGCTGCTCCTCCAGTTTCCATAGCACTTTGTGTTGATCCCTATGTTAAGTGCTGACCTATCCCCTATACTTTCACTGACTGTGGTGGCTCTTACACTAGACTGAACTTGAGGGCACACATTGAGGATCTTACCCTTTTGGTATTCCCAGGTATGCCTGGTCTGTGGGGAGTGTTCATCAAATGTTATGAGAATTCATCAGTTAATGGATTTCTGTACGTTCTTTATGTCCCAGTTCCTTCAATGCCTTCCTGACCCCCTTGGTTGGTGAGGCTACAATATCATATTTCTCCTGAAGGCTTCTGTGCCAAGTTCAGTTTTAACCAAAACTGTGCTGATTTGGTTAAGTGATGACTGAATTATCCACTGCATCAAATTCTCACAGCTACCATGTCCTCGTGTTTAACATGGCCAATGGAAAATTAATTGGTTGCGAAGTGCATATCTAATTACAACATCCCGCCCCTGCCACAGAGATGCTCAAATGTTAATTATAACATATGCATCTCAATAACCGACCGTGGCACTTAATGCAGCATTAATAACGCCACTTGGGCCCCCCAGTGCTTACACAAAGCTCTCTTTTATCTGCCATTAGAACAGGCTTTGCACTTTACGCGCGCGGAAGTCCTCATCCTTAAAGCTTTCCTGACTCTAAAATGTAGCGTTTCCCGGCCAGCCTGGACCGCGCCTCCACCCCTAGTTCTTCCACTGTAGAGGTTTCCACCCAGGGTCGCGCCAGAGCAGCCGGTCGTTGGGTGGCATGTTTCGGAGTGGCTAGATTGTGCTGTCTCGGCGATTCAGGCGGCATCCTCGGCGTCCCGGCGGCACCTGGCTCTCCAGGGCCCGCCATCCCGGGAAAGAAAGGCGAACTACATTACCCAGCAGGCCTCTCGCCGCCCTCTTTCCTTTCAAGTCTTTGCACGTGGCCGGAGGGAGAGGCGGGGCCTGGACGTCACTCCCCTACATTCTCTTTCCCTGTGTCAGAACCGGGATCATTTTTTTTCCTTCCTCTACTCCCTCCCCCCTACCCGCCCCTCCCTCCCTCCTTCCCTTCCCTCCCTCCCTCCCCTTTCGGCTGGATCGGTGCGCTGGGGCGCCCTATCCCCTCCGCAGCTGGGACGCGCCGAACTCGAGGCAGGAGTAGGCTCTCCCGAGCCTGATCCCTCCCTTCCCCTTCCCTGTCCCCTTCCCCCACCCCCGACGCGGGCTTGGCGCGGCGACCAGAGGAAACCCGAGGTGAGCATCCCTCGTCCACTAATCCTCCTTTAGTGGTTCCAGTTTGCCGATCGATTCGGGGACCCGGGAGGAGGGCTGCGTGACGTGCGCGTGCTTATAGATAAATCCTGGAAAACCGCCCCAAACAATTAGCCCCCTTCCCCCTCCCTGCGCCTCAGCAAGCCGGGTGTCCGCACCCATCCACGGTCCCTCTCCTCCCTGTCTCTGTAGGGTACTGCACCCTCCGATCTTGCCCCGTTCCTGGGTTTGTCCCATTCCCTGCCCTTTTCCCCGCCCGGTAGGGAGCCGCGGCCCTGGAGCTCCGGAGCTGCGGGGGGTTCTTGGGGGACGGTGGGTTGGAGCGGACTCGCGTTGGAGCCGCACAGTATAGCTGCTGTCATGTGCCGGGTTCCGACCCGGGGGGAGGAAGCGAGCGAGCGTGATTCCTCTCCCTTTTGTTTTGAAGCCCGCATTTGCTGCATCGAGCAGTTGGTTTAGTACCAGGCAAACTTGCAGCTGTTCTGACCGCGCTTCGCCGAGGTAGGGAGCGAGGTTCGGGATGGTGGCTCGGGGCCACCGGCTGCCGCACTCAGAGCTGCCGGAGGGACCCCGCGAGTGTGTCCCCACACCTCCCCTCCCTGCGGTGGTGACGGACTGTGTCTGTGGCAGCGACTGTGTGTGAGTGTGCGCGCCGGTCCCCGCGTGCTCGGGGATGTCTGTGGATGGCCGTCGTCTAGACAGGCAGCAGATCCCTCCCTCAGGCCCCAGCGAGCTCGCGGGCCGTGGGGGGCGCGGGGGATGGGAGCAGAGGAGCAAACCGAATTGGTGGATCTATTGCGGTCGCAGCTTTGGCCATTCTCCACAGTTGTGATTCTGCTGGCTTTTATCATTATTATTTCTGTCGCCGCGGTGCAATCAGACCTGGTGAATAGATAAGTCCGGCCGTCTGGGGGTTAAGTTGACAGGTTCTGAAAAGCCAGCTCTCGGTAGAAAGTGACCCGAGAGGCTGCGGAGTGGGCTTGGCCCGGGTTCTTCAGGACAACGAGCAGGTGACTGTCTCGCCGCCGGGGGAATGGCGGGCGCGCGGGGGCGGGGGGGCGGGGCGGTGGCGGTGGCTTGGGCTGCTGCGGAGGTCTGGGGTCCCGCGATGTTGATGTGCGGATGCCTGGAGGCACCAGAAGAGGCGACCTCTGGACCGCGCATCCGAACTGGATATTTCTCTCGGTTGACGTTAACATACACTCGGGGATGCAAGTCCCGGTCTGGGCAGCGCTGGCTGTCTGGCTTCGCGGAGTTTTCAGGCTTGGGGCTGGGTGTGTGCTCGAGCAAGGAAGGGGGCGCGGCGGATCGAGGGGACCGGCGGCGGGCAGCGCGGCGTGCGTCCCCTCCCCGGGAGCGAGGCGTCGCCTCCCCCGCCCAGCTGTTTGTGTGTGTACACACTGTTCAGGCGTGGTGTGGGGGGCGGGGCACACCGCGGCGTAGTGGGGACCCGCGTTGTCCGGATCCTGCGCGATCGGTCCAGCCAGCCGCGGGTGGTTCGAGTTGGGCTCGCTGTCAGACGTGTGTCCACGCGCGCGCGCGCCCCCGGGGTACTTGGAGAGGAAAGCTGAGACTCTGGGCCGGGGGACACCATGGGATCGAGTGTGCTCGTCAGGGGTGCGGGAGTCCCTTGCTCGCAGTACGGCCTCTCCCTCGGCACCCCTAAGCCCCCTGACCGGGGCCGACTGTCGTCCAGCCCCCAGGCGCGGGAGGCTGGGCTGACGGGGCGGGGAGAAGCCGCGGGCGCGCGCGTCCCCGCCCCCGCCCCCTGGCACGCTCGATGACCCTTGCACCGAGACGTCCTGTGGGTGCGCGTGCCCGTCGCTGTTTTAGAAGACCTTGGAGGGAATCCGCGCGCTCTGCGCCCTCCCGCCCCTCGACAGTTCTTCAGTCTGGGGTCCGTGAAGACCGGTGTGCCCGGCCGTCGCAGACCGGGCCCAGCCCGCCGCAGCCTGCAGCCCAGCGGGCCGCGCGCAGCTGCCCGCCATTCCCTCCCGCGCTGCGCTCCATCTCAGCCGCCCGGGATTATCTCCCCGGCTAGGGGTCCGCTCCACCCCGGAGGAAGCCGCGGGAGCTGCCGACTCAGCGCCAGCTGGAGCCTCCGCAGGGTGAAAGTGACACAGCACGAGTGTCGCCGTGTGGAGCTGGAGAGGAAGGAGCCGCCCAGAGTGCCGGGAGGGGCACCAAGCTGACCGCCCCGGTTCCTCCTGCCCTGTGCTGGGACTGGGCCGAAAACCTCTGGAATCTCGGCTCCCAGCAGGCCCAGGCTGTGCGAGGAAATTGCTTGAATTTCAAGACAACCCAATTATACAGGAACAGAATGCCCCCTGAACAGACGCTAGAAGGCAGCCAGGACTGGCTGGTCTCTGGTTTCCATGACCCCAGGAAACTCCCTCTGAATGTTTGAAGCAGGATTCTACTTAGGCGTAGACCACTCATCTGTTGTGTCAAGTGTCTGTCCTGGATAAGGAACAGCTCAGAGGCAGGAATTTTGTAATGCATTCTGGGGTACAATGCCATTGGTGGTTAACAGATTGCTAGAATTACAATATGTCTCTGTGACTTTCCAGGGCAGCCCCCCACCCTAACACTTAATTGCATTTATTAAGATCTCGAAGCAGGGGAGTACTGAACCCTTTTACAGATGAGGGCACTTAGGCTCAGCAAGTGATGTGACTTGCCTAAGGCTTCAGTAGGACAAGGACAGCTTTCCTCAGTGATTTCTCTTGGCAGCCTATAGCTTTTTATTTAAATTGCAACCACTTTTTTTTTTTTCCTAGGGTGGGCTCTTGATACCTCAGGAAGTACTGAACCTGAGCAAGGGGTAAATTAACACTTTTGACTTGCTAACAGTTCCAAATGAAAATAGCTATTAAAGACCAGAAGTGTTATCACTCATCTAAGAATTCACTGTTGATGAGGGCACACAGCTGTGATATATCCAGTACATGCCAGCAAATAACAAATGCATGTGATGTATGTTTATGCAACATATGTCCATGTTCATATGGGTGTGTTCATGGAATCCTTATTGAATACAAGTTTTCTTCTTTAATAACTGGTTTGAAAGCCAACAGATTCAAAATGTAAATTTCCTGAGAAACCTTCCCAGGTTATTCTTCCTGTCCTCCACCTCCAGGGATGGAGAAATCCAGAAAACAGCAAAGAGCTTAAATATGCCTGTGTGAATTTCTCATTCTTGTATGTGAAGGGCCCTCAGACATAGCTTGGAGGGTTTGGGGCTAACTAATCAGCTAGTCAATCATTCATTCACAAGTATGTATTGGGAACCTACAGCTTTGTATACGTAGAGCAGCATACCAGAAAATTGATCACATGATCTCTGCTGTGTATTAGATTTCAAAAATGCATTCTAGCTATAGAGATAAATGAAAGAGTTTAAGCCCAGCAAATGTTTATTAAACATCTGTTTAGGCTAGATAATTTATTGTTTGGGTCATACAAAGGTAGTATAGCAGAAATAGTTAAGTTCCAATGCAATAACAGAGCCTCCAGGAGGGAGCGAGTCATAAATATTTTAGAGCACTCACCTGGGATGTAGTTGGTTTCACATACGTTGGTTGTAAAGGGCCTGTTGTGCTACTTCTTATCTTAGAGCAAATGCAGAAGGCAGCAATGGGGGTGGGGTAAAGGCCCTTCTGTCCCTCTTCTGCTGGACTCTAGGCTGTTTGGAATCTCGAGGGTGGGCCCACAGGTATGTCCTGCAGAAGGTAGTTAACTGCTGGGAACTTATTGGTTGGGTGAAGCCAACCAACAGGTTCTTCTGAGCAATGAGGAGCTGTTGAAATGTTCTGCATGGTTCCGCCCCGGCTCTGATGTGCTTTGACTCAGTGAGGGGCTGAGGTAAAGTTCTCCCTCAAGCCCTGTGTCTGGGTTGGTACTTTCTGTCTTACAGGTCTGTGTAGATGTTTTAGTGTGGGGCTGCCTTTTACCTATTCCAGATTCCCTCCTGTCATCCATGACATTGTTCTTCACTTTTATTTCAATTTGGGGGTCCACTGCTTTTTTTAAGGTTGTATGATTTGCTGCTCTGATCATGAAGGAAGAGCAGGAGGTGGGTGGTTAGGATGGAGAGAGAATCCTGTGAGCAGAGAGAGAACAGGAGGTGCAAATAGGCAAATTGCAGTTTTTTGTTTTGTTTTGTTTTGTTGGTGCTGGGGATTGAACCTATGAGTACTTTACCGCTGAGCCATATTCTAGTCTTTAGTGAGGCAGAGTCTCATAAAGTTGTTGAGGCTGGCCTTGAATTTGTGATCCTCCTGTCTTATCCTCATGACTCACTGGAGATTACAGGCATGCACAAATTGCATTTTTTTGAGGATTCTCCACACTTGATGGCAGTTCTGCATAACTTACCTGATCACTTGGCAGCTGCTTTTGAAATTTTTGAAGAGGGGTTCCTCTTCCCACCACTGGGCTTCCTGCTCATTCGTGGGTCCTTGAACTCAGCTGCTCACTTTCAGGGCTTGGGTTTTCTTCTGCATTATGCCCAGGCCGTGCTGTGATTCAGAACAGAATAAGAAGAAACCCTCCCCTGGATCCTAGGCACCCAGAGCTGGGCAGGGCATTGCAGATGACTTAATATCCATGTGAAGACCTCAAGGCCCAGAGAAGTGAAATGACTTGCCCAAGGTAATAGTGAGCCCTTGGTGGAAAGGGGAAAGAAAACCCGAGTTTTTATATCTCATTGGATCTTTTTTCTCTGTTAGATAGTTACTAGAAAGAAGTCGTGTCCTTATTTCTGAAAGAACAAGACCTCTGTGTCTTTATCTTTTCCTTGGGTTCTGGGAAGGCTCTTGAATTCATGTTTAACTTGAGATTGCTTTCCTTCAAGATTGGCCTTTCCTGCTTTCTGTTCCATCCTTGGCACCCAGGAATGAATGACAGCATGTATCTGAGAAAGGCGAAGGGTCTGGGGCTTCCCAGTGGTCTTGTTTGGTCTGTGACTTTTTAGCCCTGTGGCAGTGTCCTCAGAATCTCCTTGAAGGATTTGCTAAGCTGTTGTGTGCATTTTCTAGGAGGAGGATTCACAGATGTCATTTGATTCTCAACTGACTCAAGTAAGGACAAAACCACTGGTGAGGAGGAGGACAGGGATGGGAAGGGGCTTGGTGGGTACAGAGGACAAATATAACCTACACTTGATTTGGCACAGTGTTCACACAATTCACCCATCTGCCTTTGACCATGGGCTGTTATCATTACCAGCCCAGGAGACTGTCGTCATCATCTTCATTTTGCAGATGAGGAAACCAAGTTTCTGTGGCTAGCAACTTGCCCAAGTCAAAAATAAAAAGTCGAGCAGGATCTGGACCCTGGTTTTCAGACTTCAAACTCTGTGCCCAGAGCCTAGGTGTCTCACCATCTGACATTGTCGTGATGGTTTTGTGAGTGAAGGGCCTTGAACCTTTCAGAGCTTCTTGGTGTCTACCGTTGACACATCCAGCCACAGAGCTAGTTAGATCCAACTGCTCACTTACCCAGGGGCAGGATTGATGAAGGATGGGAGGCCATTACCATAGTGATGATATGTGGAGGGGGTCCAGTTTGGGATGATTTCATGGAGGAGGTGAATTTGAAAGTAAGTCTGGTTTTGTGGTGTAAGAGATTTTAAGCTGGGGCAATGGCCCAAAAGTGACTAAGGGGAAACTGCATGCGTGGGGTAGGACAGAGCAGACCAAAGAGCTTTGGCAGGTCATCCTGCCAGCAGCAGGAGCTTCTCAACAGTTATTGGACCCTGGTTCTCCGTTTGGCTCTGTGCTAGGTCCCAGGGCTTCAACAAGGCCCAGCCCCTGCCTCAAAGAGCCCACTATCCAGTGCGAGAGGTACACTTTTAATTGTTCAATTCAGTGTGAGCCCAGTGGTAGAGGAAAGCCCATGGGTCTTACAGCAGTGTGATGAGGGGCCCCTCCAATCATGGTGGGCTTCCTGAAGGAGACGACTCAGGAGCTGAATCTTAATGGAGGAGAAGGAACTAGCCAGGGGAAGGACATTCAGGGAGAAAGTTCGGTATGCACAGAGCACAGAGGCCTCAGGCTGCCTGACTTGGGAAGGAACCACATGCAGTGAGGTCAAATGCAAGGGCGGCCAGGCAGACAGCCTCAGAGCAGAGGAGCTGCATGAACTTGGCTTTGGGCTCTGAGCAGAGCAGAGATGTGCAGCCCTGGATCAGAGAGGAACATGACCAGGAGCCAGGCAGCTGCTGGACTGATGAGGTTCCAGACAGTCTGCAGGTCACAGGAACTGAGGCCCTAGCTGTCCACCTAGGAATGGGCCAAAGGCACATGGCAGACATGTTTGTAGAGTCAAGTCTGCAGTGATTGCTTAGCTTTGGGGGACAAGGGAGGCGCCCCAGAGATGCCCAGGTGTCTGGCCTCACCGACAGGGGCGGAGGGCAACTGAGGCACAGACCTCCGGTTGCCAGAGCGTGTCTGCTGGGGCTGGGAAGAGCAGGAAGATTGAAGAGAGCCCGATGTCTCAGGCACCCTACTAGAACCACAGACAATACAACACATCAGGGACAAGCCTGAGGAAGAAGTGTGGGCAGGAGCCACAGTGCCATGAGGGGAGCCACCTGCCATGGAGTGCGACAGCAGGGGGCTGCCGCCGTAATGAGAGCAGACCTCTTCCTCCCATTGTCAGAGAATCCTTTGTCACGCAGGGCCTCGGGGCGGGGATGCTGTGTCATGCTGGAGGCCCAGCTGGCAGAATCTGGCGACAGCGGAGAGCCAGCTTAGGCTGGAAGCGCTGGAGTGAGTCCCCACAGCAGCAGCGTGTTCATTTTTTTTGACATCCCCAGGGAGCAGGGCCCTGACTCTTGCCGTTGGGCTGTGAGTCCAGGGTGGAGGACAGGGAGCCTGCTTCCGGGAGCAGGCATAGTTGGGGAGGCAAGACGTGGGCATCCAAAGCCACTAAAAAGCTATAACAAGCTGGGCAGAGAGAAGATTGCAAATGAAACAGGAGAGCGGGGCAGCCACCTCTGCTCTGGCTGCCCTCCACCGCACAGGGCTGTTGTGTGTGGGACCCAGGCCCAGTCTTTTCATGTTTGAATCCCCAGGACCTAAGACAGTGCATGGCACACAGCAGGTGCTCAGTGTCCTTGCATGGCTGTGCGGGGGTGTGCCCCAGGTTAGTTGTCTGGAGCCTTGGTCCACCAGGAAAGGTTTCCCAGAATAAGTCCACAGGGGCCTGCCTGACACCGACTTAGAGTACTCAGTACAATAGCAGAATAAAGATCTAGAAACTTCTGAACTGCAGAGAGCCTGGGAATGCTGTAGAAGACACAACCAGCATCCTTCCAAGGAGGAGCTGGGCTCACAGGTGCAAGGGGAACCCGACTCTCCAAAGGCCAAGCCTGGGGCAGGGGTGATGTTGGGGGGCAATTACGGGTCTCAGAACCCTCAGGGGCTGAGTCCTGACAGTGTCCCTTCCAGGACTGCAGTGGAGCTGGGAATCAGAATGAAGACCCTTGCCTCGAAAGGGCATTGAGAAGGTTCATATGCTTGGGGAAGCACAGACCAGATGTTTGACAGTTGGCATGAGTGAGAGTGAATGTTCTCCCTTGACCTGGATTTAAGGTGAGAGGAACAGTCTTCCCTGAGAATTAGAAACCTCAGGCCTGTTATTGCTTTGGGTGTCCACTAGACATTTCATCTGGAGGCTCCCAGAGAGAAATTAGCTCTCGCAAAGTCTTGGGCCAGGTTCCTCCTAACTGTGGGCTTGAGGACATCAGGGGACTGGGGAGATTCTGGGGCTCTTCGTCCTTCACTGACTTAAACCTCCCACCCAAGAGACGCCCCATGCCCAGGGCAGCATGAATGAGTAAGTGAGGGCAGAGAAGAGGGTGGGAGAAGGGCCCCCATGGAGCTTTTGAAATGGCCCTTGGAGACCACTGCACAAAGGTTGGGAGGCAGAGTGTGGGCGCTGGGACCTGCCCTGGCCTTGTCTCTCAGGCAAGGCCTGCAAGTGAGCCCCATCCAGGAAGGCCAGAGCCACCTCTCCTGCCGCTTGCTCAGTCTGGGTCCTTACAGGTAAGGTGTCCCTTTAAGTGCCCTGTCAGGGTGCCCTATGTGGATTCTGATAGCCACTGGCCCTCCAGACCATGCACCACCGTATCTTCCCCATGTCTTCAGGTCCTAGAGTTTCAACTTAGGCAATGTCACAGAGGTCACCTGGGAGACAGCACCCTGCCCCGCACCTTGAGCCTTAGCCTCTTCCCGGCTCCTGCCCCCACAGCCCACACAGCCATGGTGAGACGCAGCTTCTGGTCCTCTCGCCATCTTTCTGTTGCTGCTAGGTGGGCCTCAGTTTGTCCAGCTAAGACTCTTGAACCCAGCCAATTTCTGTCCCGCCTTGCTTAGCATGAGGAGCTTGTGAAGATAGATGGCTGCTGGCCAGGCGCCCTCTAGGAGGTCCTCAGCAGCTTTGGCTTCGGGCTTTTCACGTGATCCCAGAGAAGCAGCAGCTTACATGGATTCCTTCTTCCAGCATCTAGAACACATTTTAGCATATAAGTCAGTGGCCCGGAAAGTCTGTGCAGCCAGCTGATGTTTAATGTGTGCCTAGCTCGGTGCAGAGCGCTCTCTGTATGCCTTGATAACTGAAAGTAACTTCTGGGAAGGAGACAGAGGGGCAGACACATGGAAATGCCTATCTGTGGTGGTGACAGTTGAACCCAGAAGTTACTCAGAAAGAATGTGTGTGGTTCACCCAGAGGGGGCGGAGCTGCTGTATTGCCCAACTGTTCCCTTATAGGGCCTTCCCCTGTGGTAGGCAGGATCCTGATGTCATTACCAGCTGGGAACCCACAGGCCTTTGCCATATACTTGGGGGCATTTGCTGAGATATGAGTTGAAATCATGAGATCAAGAAAGCGACCTGCGGGGCTGGGGATATAGCTCAGTCGGTAGAGTGCTTGCCTCGCACACACGAGGCCATGGGTTCAATCCCCAGCACCACATAAAAAAAGAAAGTATCCCAGGATACTGTTCGTAGTCAAGTGGTTTTGGGAGCATGCAGTCTGTCTGTCTGCAGTGTCCTGAAAGCCTTTCTGCTTCTGCCCCGTCTGCATCTGCAGGCTGGTTGGCACCTGTGTGGCTCACACATTCACCCGTGTGCTGGGCACCAGTTGCCTGCGCAACTGGATTGCATCAGACAGCTTGATGCCTGGGTGCGCTCTGCCACTTCCTGCGGGACTCTGCCCTGATGGGGCTGGTGATGAGGGTCAGGGATTCTGGAAAGATGCTCAATCTCTCCTTTTCTTCCTCCAAAAATTGTTCCTCTGTCCACATTCTCCTGGTTTGCCTTAATCCTTTGAGCCTAAGCCTCTTACCCTGTTAGCGTTTGGTTCAGGTTAGCGGGCATCTGCCAGGGCTCAGCTCCGTAAACAAGGTGAGATGATTGGCATGAACCGGGCAGGATCCCTGCTGGGGACACAGAATAGCCTCATGCTAGTGCCATGGGGTAAGTGCTGGGGAGGGGGTGACAGCATGCTGAGCAGCCAGGAGGGTGGCTGTGCCTTTTTATTTTTTTAAATCCAAATGGACCGTAAATGTTGGGGTGCAGGTGTAGACTGAGACTTCCCTGGAAAAATGGGATTTAGGACCACTGTGCCAGGGAGCAGGTATGCATATGAGCCACACCCCAAACTACGGTTGGTCATTTATACCGCAGGGTGCACATAGGGTTGGTGGAGGGGGACTCAGGTCCAAGAGACCAGCATCTGCGTCTCTGTTTTTCCTAGGGGGCTAGAGGGGAAAGCATCCCCTGTGGGGACCATGCACTCAAAATTCAGACATGGCTCAGTTTACAGCCACAAGATTCTATCTTATATCTCCCCAGGATCTCAGTTGGGGTTAGGGTGGAAGTGTGGAGACATTAAAACACCTGGCTTGTGGGATATTATTGGCTGCCACTCTGGACACCTCTCCTCCCACAGCTCTTGGTATGTGGTCTTAGCCCCACCTCCTCCTCGGTCCTCAGGTGCTCCCTCCTGGGTCCTCTGAGACCGTGAAGACGCTCCCTCTGTCTCGGTCCCTCTGCATTTCCCATAGGGCTGAGGCAGCGCCTGGCGTGGGATCCACACTGTGGTGATAATGCAAAATGCGTGTTTGTGGGGAGCCAGCCCCTCGCTCACTGTGGACGTTGCTCTGAATTCAAATTCGGCTCAGCTTGGAGTTCGACGGTACCCTGGGTGAGGGTTTGTAGATTTCCACCTTTTCTTTCCTTAAAAAGGAGGAAAGATGATCAACTCTGTTGTGGGGGCCCAGCTGCATCCCCTCAAGTGATACGTTGAAGGCACAACCCCCGCTCCTCAGAACGGGCCTTCATTTAGCTTTGGTCTTTGCAGGGGACACGAGAGTCAAAGTGGGGTCATTAGGGTGGATCCCAGTTTACTATGAGTGGCATCCTCAGGGGAGGGAACTTTAGAGCCAGAGATACCTGCACCCAGGGAAGGTGACGAGCAGATGTGCAGGAGAGTGCCACAGAGGATCCGCGTGATGCCCTACCAGCCGGAGGACGTCAGAGATGGCTGGAGACCACCTCACGAGCAAGGGGGCCGGGAGAGGTGTGGGCTGCACTGCCCCCTCCAGATTCTCTGCATCTCAGATTGTGACTGTGTTTGGTGATAGCCTTTGAGGAGGCCATTAAGGTCAAATGAAGCCATTGGGGTGGGCCCTGATCCAGTGTGACTAGTGTCCTTAAAAGGAGAGGACAAGGGCTGAGAGTATGGCTCAGAGCACTTGCCTGGCATGCTTGGGGCTTGGAGACCTGAGTCCCCAGCACTGTGGAGGGCGGCCAGGAGGTGGACGAGGGCACAGACTAGGGGACAGCCACGCAAGGACATGGTGATAAGCCAAGGAGAGAGGCCTCAGGAGACCAGCCCGCTCTCCCCTCCAGCTTGGACTTCAGCCTCCAGATGGGAGGCAGTGAGTTCCCAGCCAGCCTGCGTCGGTCCTCTGCTGTGGTGGCCCCAGGATGCCAACACCCCAGTGGGGCCCTGTGCTTCCCCAGCCCCGTGTGTGGACTCATCCGTCCCTGGGTGTAGGTTCCCATCCTCTGACAGTCACACCCGAGGTCAGCCTCACCCCCAAATCACTCAGGGAAGCCAGGCGCACATCCTGGCCTGGGCTGTCAAACCTGGACCCGGTCTGTGAGCCTCCGTGTCAGGCAGCTGTCTGTAAACACAGGTATTGTCAGGTGGCACTTCTCCTGAAGCCCTGCGGAAATCCAGTGGGATAATTTTGGTTTGGGGGAAAACCAAAATTTGCTTAACATTATGATAGTAAAATGCTAAGGGAGCAGTTTACATGTATTATCTTAATTAGCCTTTCACAGCCTGTTTTATAGATGAAAAAATGGCAGCACAGAGAGGTTAAGTAATTTCCTCTAGGTCACACAGCTAAGAAGTAGCATAGCCAATTTCGGTCCAGCTTTGCCTCTCAACCCTCATGGACATGGATTGACAGGTTATGCTCAGGTCCTCTTTGTGATATTCTGAAAAGGTCACTGGTCTGCTCCTAGTGACTTGGGTGATCTCAGGCAAGCCACATGTGGATGTTTTCTTCTCAGTAACCTCAGGGCCTGGGTAACATAAGATCTAAGGTCCTTTCTTCTCCCAATCTGAGTTCCCAGTGCCCAGCCCTCTAATGCAGGGATTATCCTCAACTTGGGTTGGCTTGGAGAAGAGTCCCTGGGGGCCACCTTCTGTGCTTGCCCACAGGTGAGGCAGCAGCTCCAGAGCTGCCAGACATGGACAGCTTGGTTTCGCAGTTTTACTCCTTCCCCAGACAATTCCTTTAGGTAGAAATTATCTTCACCCTGTGCCAGGCTGAGCTAGGTCTCTTGACCTAGTGAGGCACTGGACCTGTGCTCTCTTCCTCTGGGTGCGACACCCGAGGTTGACTGCGACCTCGGGAGGCAGAGGGAGGCCAGCCTCAGATGCGGCATACCTGGAGGTCCAGATGCAGCCACAGGCCTGTGTGTCTTTGGTGACCTCCTGTTTCTGTTGCCCGTAGACCCAGGTGAGAGCGAGGGTGGGGAATGGGTGAGGGCCGTGGGCAGGAAGGGGATGGACTCCACCTCCAGCCATCCAGCAGGGCTTTCCTGGTTTTATTTACCTCATTAGAGCCACGTTTGCATAATGGGTCTCTGATAGATTCTGGAACTGGAGAAGCCGTGGTGTGACTTTCAAAGTCTCTGGCTCCCAGTGGCCTGCCAGGACCTCTGCAGCTCCAGGAGCCCCTGCTTCTCTCCCCAGCTCTGGGGAAGAGGCCTCCGGGTCGAGTGGGCCAGGATCCCGCCTGCCTGCTGCCCAGGGTACAGGGGCCACTGCTGTACCCAGCCCGCCTCTCCTCCTGTCTGGCTGTTGTCAGGGCCACCAGGCGCCATGGCTCCTGTGTTCCTGGGGGCGCTGGGGAGCCTGCAGGCTAATGTTCTAATTCCAATGGGAACATGTAGGAAGAAGACCCAGGGAACTCACCAAGGTCACCTGCAGACTCACCAGGGGAAGAGCAAATTGAGAACCACCCTTCTGAGCTGAGTCCTCTAGTCCTCTGGAAGGAAGGGAGTTTGTGTCCAGCTTCCAAGGAGCCCCCGTCACCCTCAGGAGCTGGCTGCTGTGTCCAGCATGTGTCTGGTTGCCGCCCAGGCCAAGGTAGGCACAGGGACCGCATGGACCTCCCCTCATGTGTTGATCTGCAGTGAGTGGCAGATCCAGGAAGGAGCAGAACAGAGCCACAGCCCTACCAGGCTGTCTGCTCTGAGTTCCAAGCTGGCTCTGCTGAGAGACGCTCTCCCAGGTTTCCTAGGACTGCCCCACCCCCTGCAATCTGGGAGGTGGAAGATACTAGAAATTTGACCTGATCCCAGATCTAGCAGCTGGGAGGGACCTGAGGGTCTGGCCTCCTGCAGAGTCCTCTCTGTATCCTCTGGAGGATGGGGTGGGGGGCTCTCCGCTTCACAGTCCAGAGCCTGAAGACAGGTTCTTAGACCCAGGTGTGCCCCAGAGCAGAGGCTCAAGTCTTGACTTTAAATGAGTGCTGTTGTCTCTGGGTTTCTCTTGAGGCCTCCAGAACCTATCCTGGACCCCTGGGTCCCCTTCTCTGCATCTCTTACCAAAGCTTTTCCCCACATGGAACACAGTGCTTGAGGTGTGGCCTGGGAAGTACAGGAAATGGGCCACTCCATTGAAGCATGTGCTTCTGTTAATGTGACCCACAACTCTCATCTTCCAGGAGCAGCTTCTAGGTGAGGGATACCCTTTCTTTCACAGCTCCCACCAAAATAATCTGTGGCAAAGATGTTTCCCCAGCCTGAGTTCCTCCCAGCCCTGATGAGCAGCCTAGGCCACTTCTGCTGAGACTCTTGAGTGGTCCAGGAAGCAGAGGGTCAGAGTGTCCAGAGGCTGTGAGGTTCTGGAGGGCTGGCTCACTGGGCCTGAGAAAGGTGGGGACGGCTCAAGCAGGCACTTACCCCTGAGGACCTGTGGCTGTTAGGACCTGGCCCCTGTGCTGGGGACCACTGCTGTTTCCTTGGCCTCTCAGCCCCTGGCATCATCTCTCTTTGCTCAGGAAGCAGAGATAAGATTTGGCTTCTCACCTTTGCTCAGTTTGCAGGGACCTTGGGACATGCAGGTGTTGGTGGCTTCCGGGACTCAGCAGTGGAGGGAACCACTCTTCCAATGAAGGCACTCTCGTGGTGTTTAGGGAGCATCTAGTGTATGTGTGTGTGAGACACAGGGCTCAGCTTGGGGCCGTGGGGAAGGAGGATGAGGGACAGAGGACAGGAAGACTCATTCTGTTCTCAGGAGGCTTTAACCAGTGGGGACGAGAAGCCCTGTACATGGGACGATGAGGAGCAGGGGCAACAGGAGGAGGGGGGAGCGGTAGGGCTCACCCTCCAAGTCTGGGTCACTCTGGAAGCGTGAGGGTCTGGAGCTTCCCTCTCTGTCCTGAGCATCCAGCCTGAGGTGGTCACTCCTGAGCTACCCGTTGGTCTTATCTGTCCTTAGCTGCCTGGACCTTGTGTGGCCACACAGGGTGGGTGGGGAAGTGGGTTACCCTCCCTTGCGTCGCCTCTGCAACCGTCTGACTTGGAGGGGCCTCCGTGGACCAGTGGGAAGGGGGACACCGAGAGGCGGACAGTGTCAGCAGAGGGACGGTGGCGGAGGTCAGAGGCCTGGAGAGGTGGGAGCCTCAGGGTCTCTACAAACTCACTGGAGTCCTGGAATTTCACTGTGTCCCCGCTGGCTGCAGAGGGCAAAGGGACTCAGGCGGGTTATGAACAGTTTATTCTCCCCTCAACCCAGCCATAGCGATTGATGAGGGATGGCCTTTGACCAGAGCCAGGCCCCCTGGCGACCTTCCCTGGCATTTGGGAACTACACTTAAGAGGGAAAGCACCTTCCCTGCCTAAGGATGCAGCACCAAGATGGAGCCTTGGCCACAGCCAGTGCCATGGGGAGGAGCCTCTGTGGGGACACTGTGGGGACAGAGCGCCATGCCAGCATTGGAAGAGAAGCAGAGCTGGACCCAGAGAACGGCCGCTGCCGTTGCTCTCGTCTTCTTCCAGTTTGGTGTTGAATTTGTGTTTGTTTTTGCAGCCTCTGACTTGGTCTGCTCAGGCTGCTCTGGTGAAACGCCAGAGACTGGGTCAGTGGCTTCCCAGCAGACATTTATTTCTTCATGATTCTGGAGGCAGGAAGTCCTCATGATCAAGGTGCTGGCCACTTCAGTTTCTGGTGAGGGTTCCTTCCTGGTGTGCAAATGGCTGCTTCTTGCTGCCTGTGCACGCAGAAGGGGGCAGCTCCCTGGTGCCTGTCCCTATAAGGGCACCACCTCTGCTGTATTAGGGCCCCAGCCCTCTGAGCCCTCTCACCCCTTATTATCTCCCTAAAGGCTGCCTCTCCACATGCATTAATAATGGGAGTGAGGATTCTGACACATGAACTGGAGGGGGCGTGATTCAGTCTGTGACAGTGTCTCTCTCTGTGTGTAAAGAATATTGTTCCTGCTGCTAGTGGGACACAGGGTGATCTTCAATTGATTATTTAGGAACATGCAAAAACATTTAAATGTTTAAATGTGCATTAAAGAAAAGAGACACACAGCCAGTCTGTGGAACTTGTGATTTTGTTATTGCTTAGCAGGAAGCTGAGTCTAATAAAGAGTTAAAACAAAGCTGATCGTCATATCACCACCGATCCACAGATGTGGCAGGATACTCCCAGGTCATGAGCTGTGGAGAATGCCCCATGAGGCTCTTTGGCTGGGTTAATATCACTTTTTAGAGTTTTGAATCATACATTTCACCCTGTGGCTATTTCTTTTCATGCAAAAAAAAAAAAAAAGTAGATTCCTCAAGATTATTTATATCAGAATTTTATATATATGATTGTGAATATGATTGAATTCAGACAAAGTGATCATTACCTAAAGACAACTTTGGTAAATATCTTTGTAAAGAATCCTTTTATGGGCCAGGCACAGTGGCACACATCTGTAATCCCAGCACTTAGGGAGGCTGAGACAGGAGAATCGCGAGTTCAAAGCCAGCCTCAGCAACGGCGAGGTGCTTAAGCAACTCAGTGAGACCCTGTCTCTACATAAAACAAAATAGGGCTGGGGATGTGGCTCAGTGGTCGAGTACCCCTGAGTTCAATCCCCAGTACCAAAAAAAAACAAAAAAAGAATCCTTTTATGTAGGTCCATTTGTTTTCAAGACGCCTGCTTTGCAAATTGAGGTTTTCAAGTAGCAACTTGTTGTCTAGGAGTTTGATGGTCAGAAATTTCTCTGTTGGCACCTGAGTATCTTCAGCACAATGACAGTCGAGAGATTTGTTTGTCAGAATGACCGTCCTACCATCAAACTTGCTGCTGCGGCCAGTGTCGACAGCCATTCTCCAAAAGATCACACACACGCTCATCCAAAGGTCAACCACAGGGTGTGTTGAGGGCGAACTCGTCCTGGTGACAAAGAGCTGCCATGTCCAGATGCTCTGGAGAGAGAACCACAGTGATGTGGGATTCGATGTTTTGGAACCGAACATCCTCTTTCGTCTCGTGAGTGAGGGTGACCACGTTTTCTGAATAAAAAAGCAGGATGCGTATTTTAACATCTGAACTCAGAACTTCTCCCGACTGTTGGCTGTTGTCCAGCTTGGGACCCTGGGATCCCCGTGTCACTGCTGAGGTCATTCACATTTAAAAATTTTTTAAAAAAATAAAATGTTAGCCCAACCTCAAGACCCTCCTGAGACCATCTTTCCTCTTCTTATTCTCTAAATATTACAGCTACTACTGATATTGTGGTAGGAACCATAAGTAATCTGGAGACGATTTCAAGTATGTGGAGCGTGTATGTGTGTTCTGTGCAAAAATAGGACCATTTATATGGTGGCTTCAGTATCTGGAACCCATTAATCCTGACACTAGTCCCCCATGAACACCAAGGTCTGTCATGCTTTTCAAACTGCATTTTAGCCACAAAATACTTCAAATGTCTTTTTTTGTTTTTGATAGTAAAATAATCAATGAAATCCAGTACTGTAGTAAATACAGTACTTAAAATATAGTACTTATCGTGTGTACTATTCCAAGAACTATAAAACATAACTAATCTAATCTTCAAAAAAATCAGGGATAACTGGTGGTATCATCATTCACATTTTAGGGAGAAAACTGAGGCAGAGTTTACAGAGAGGTTAAGTAACTCACCTAAGGTCACACAGCTAATAAGTGGCAAAGCCAAAATTCGAATTCAGCAGTCTGGCTCCAGAGTCCATGTTGTTACCTGCTGTCCCCTGCTGCCTCTCCTTGGTGGCCTGATGTGGAAACTCTGTGGAGCAGGACTGACTGGGTGGAAGTGAGGTGGGCTTGGCCAGCATCCCGTCAACCTTGTGTCTTCTTTTAGCAGCCCCCAGGGGCTTCAGGGCTACAGGGGACAAGCCCTGCAGGCAGTGAGGGCTAGCAAATAAGCTCTGTCTCAGTCCATTTGTGCCACCACAGGACACCACAGCCTGGGTAATTTATGAATGATGGACGTTCATTTGGCTCATGGTTCCAGAGGCTGGGAAGTCCAAGATCACAGAGTGGCATCTGGTGAGGGCCTTCTTGCTGCGTTCTAACATGGGCAAGAGAGAAAAGAGATTGAACTTGCAGACTCAGCCCATTATAATCAGCATTAATCCCACAAAGGTGGAGGCTGCATGGCCTAAACTCCTCCCAACACTGCTGCACTGGGGACTAGGTTTCCAACGTATGCCTTCTGGGGGGCACTTCAGACCATAGCAAGCTCCTGAACTTAGAGAGGGGACGTTAGTTGGTTTTATTTTCTGCAGGAGGAATCGATCCTGGTTATTGGGCACCCTCGCAGGTCTAGAACCATAGAGCACTGTTTTCTGGGAAGGAGGACATCAGACAAATAGCAGTTCTGCTGCCCAATAAAAATGAGTTTTAGAGACCAAGGTCCACATTTCTTAACAGTAACTGGAAGAAAGGCCTATCTCAATTAACTGCAATGCCCCAAACAAATATGAAATCAATCAATCTATCTGGAGCGGGTTTCCTGGGCATTGGGATATTCCCAGAATAGCAACAGAATAATGCAAGGGTGACTTCACACCCTGGATGTCACTTTCCCAGCTTCCTCCTACCAATAGCCCTAAGTCAGCCTCTGGGGAGTTGAGAGATGGAGAGATGTACAGGGGCGTATACCTCTCTGGCTGCGAAAGGGCCCTAGAGGTTCTCCCTAGAAGCGAGGGTCTTGACTGAGCTCTTTCCCCGTGATGGAGAGTCTGCAGGATTGAAATACACCTCTAGCCCCTTGGGCATGAACTGTCCCAGGAGCCGAGGAGCTGAGGGGGACTCCTGTGTGTTTTACTGCCAATGGAAAGTTGACCTTGAACTTGGTAGTGGTCTGAAGGTGGCTTTTGTGTTCATCTCTCTGGGATCTTGGGGGCGAGTTTATTCTTTGGTGTTTTAGCTGTTCTCAATGACACTGTCTGTTCCCCGTAGTGATTTAAGAGGCTTCCTGATTCCCACGGGACCCTCCCTTGGCCCATGGCTCCTCTGTCCTGTTTGAGGGACCTCCTGCTTTAAAAGTTGTGCTCTCCCTGCTTTTCTCCCAGGTTGGCTATGCCTGCTACACTGGGGCTTGGGACCCTGAGGCTGGGAGGGGTGGGCTCTTCCTAGGTACTCCCTTCCTGCTGGAGGCCGCTGGCCTTGTCCTTCCTCTAGCCATTGGTCCCCAGATGAAAAACTCTTCTGACAACCAGGAGTTCCTGTTCCTCCTCAACTAGGATTTGGGAAAAGGCTTTTTTTTGGTACTGGGGATTGAACTCAGGGGCACTCAACCACTGAGCTACATCCCCAGCCCTATTTTGTATTTTATTTAGAGACAGGGTCTCACTGAGTTGCTTAGGGCCTCGCTTTTGCTGAGGCTGGCTTTGAACTCGTGATCCTCCTGCCTCAGCCTCCCAAGCTGCTGGAACTGCAGGGGTGCACCACCACACCAGGCAAGGGAAAGTATTCTCTTTGGCCGCTTTCAGGCCACTCTTGGGATCATCCAGATAGAGGTTTTTCTTGTTCTTAGGAGCCAGCTTTTCTGTAGTATGCCTTCTGGCAGCCACTCGGCCATGCTCCTGCTGGTCCTAGGCAGGACTGGAGCTGGTCATTGGTGTCCCTGAGGCCAGACAGCCACTCTGCCATGAAGGGAGCCTTTGTGGAAGCGGGTGGTGTCTGTTCTTTCCGGACACTGTCCTGTCATGTGGAATGCAGGCGGGACCCTGGCAGGCCTGGAAGGGTGCTTGCCATGTGTGGCCAAGGGCCTGCAGGGCCAGGGGCAGGTGAGATAGAGTTTGTTGCCACAGATCCTGGGACATCCCCAAGGGCTGGGGACAGCCCGCCCTAGGCCTCAATGGAGGTCCCCCAAACCTGGCTGTCCTGTAACTTATCCTGGGAGAACATTTGACCCCATTAACCTAATAATTAACTATTGACAGAAAAAAGCAGGTACTTGGGAAAAATTGAAGCTGTTTAGTTTGGGGGGCTATTTTGAAAAATGGAAATTTGGTTCATGTGGAAGTGACCTCGTTAGAGTATGTGATGGTGCAGGTGGGATTCCGACAACTCTAAAAAAGTTACTGAGAATAGGGTGTCGCCACCGTGTGCAAGCACATTTTATAGCAAGGATCGACCCCCTCACCAGAGGACTGTTTGTTTCTGCATATTGTATGACACTCCCCTTTGGTGGCAATGGGCTGCTGAGTCATATTGAGTGCCTTTGTGTCCTTAATTAGCCTGGGTCTTGATTTGCTTCCTGCCTGTTTTCCGCAGATGACAAGCCCTATAGCTTGCGCCTGGCTGCCCTCCTCAGCGACCTTCTGGGCGGAGGGCGTCTAGTTTTAGGTTGGGCTTCTCAGCTGTCGGGGCTCTCCCTGCCCCACCCCCGCAGGAAACAGCTGAGGAGCCGCAGGATGTCTGGACCCTGAAGTCACCCCAGCTGCCACTTGTGTGCTGTCCTGAGTTTTCCTAGCTCTCCTGCCTCTGCAGGTGGGCAGGCAGGTGTTTTCAGGTCCATTTACCAAGGTCCTCCGAGTGATTGACAGTCTCATGCAGGACTTCACAGCCGGTACCAGGACCACAGGACACATTCTTTGATTCTCAAGATTTTCTTTCTGCCACAACAGAGTCGGTCGGAGTAACCAGGGGCACCCCTCTGTGCTTTCCTCCCTTCATCTGTAGCATGGGGATAACAATAATAGTTCTAGGGCCACTATGAGGTTCCAATGAGCTGTTTCCTGCTTAGGACAGTGGCCCACACCTGGCCCACCACACATATGTGCTCTCAGAAGCATAATAGAACCACCTCCTCCTGTTATATGCCAGACACTATGGGGGACAGATGGCCCATGTGGCTCAGGCCCCATCCTAAGATACAGGTAAAACCTGTGCCCAGGTAACTGTCATACATGGTATGGCTGTTCTGCACTGGGCATCTCAAGGTCCATCCTCCTGAAGGCTGGTTGACCAGAAGGCCAAGGGCAGGTGTGAGGCTGATCCTAAATCTAAGTTAATGATTGTTTGCAGCCACAGTGCCCTTCAATCAGGGATGTGGGCACACTCTGTGACCTTTTAACTGGTAACCAGTGTTGCCAGCCCATTTTGCAGACCCAGGCAGCAATCATTGGCCATTCTGGCTCCTGGACCTGCCCCGCCTACTGTTTTTCAATGAGTGAGTGAATACACAAAGGACTAAACCCACAGGGGCGTGCCAGGGTGTGAGAGGAGGAGGGACGTGCCTTCATTCATTCCCCAGCCAGGATTCCCAGGACATGCCAAGCCCCATCCTAGTTGCCGGGGCACAGCAGTGACCAGGAAGGGGCTCCTGCCTTCAGGGAGACAAGGACTGGTGCCTGCTGAGAAGACAGGTCCAGCAACGTCAAGGGCTGGAGGGACCATCAAGGGCTGGAGGGACCGGGAGGGGAGAGAACCTCCGTGGTGGGAGGGGCAGTCTCGAAGGAAGTGGGGAGGAGATGGCAACGGGGACAAGCTTGGCCTGGCCTGTTGAGGAGCCCAGGAGGCCCCTGGGCCTGAAAGCTGTGTACTAGGGAGAGCTCAGGCCACCACTTGAGGCCACAGGGACTAGGTCTCACAGGGTCATGTGGCCTGTGAGGACTTGGATGGGCTGTGCGGTAAAGTAAGATGCCCTTGGAGGGTGTGGAGGGCAGGACCTGAGATGGTGGGGCATAGCTGTCCCTGGAGAAGAGGAAGATTTAGGAGTCCCCACCCAAGGCTAGTCCCCAGAGCCACCAGCATGCCTCACAGTTCTGGCTTATCCAGGAGCTTCAGCCTCACACTCCTCCCGTACATTCTGGGACATTCCAGAGATCTCCTGGAGCTGACGGATCCCCCACCCTGTGCTAGGACTCTGTGCCTCAGTCCCTTCACACGCGCGGCTGCCCGGGTTCAGTTCTGGCTGAGTTCCCTCCTCCCAATGGTGACTTCTCCCTTAGTTCATCTTTACCCCCGCTCAGTGAGCCATGCATAGTAGGACTCCCCAGAGTGGGTGTCAAAGTGACTGGAGGTAAAATCTAAAATAAGTGCTGGTCAGTCCCAGGACCATGGGAAGCATTCAGATGGGGAAGAGTTGAAATTTGTGTGGCAAAGGTAGGCCTGTTGTGCGTGGGGATTGCCCTCATTTGGGGCCATGTCCTTACTTGGGGTCATGCTCCATGGCTGGCAAATCCAAGCCAAAGAGCCAGGGTGCACATGGGGAGTGGCTGGTTCCAGCTACCACATGCCGAGAGTCTTTCCCATGGTTGGGTAAACCACCCCATTCAACATTTGGTTGCAGAGGTGACCGCAAGGACAGCACCTGCTGCCTCTGGGGTCCGCCTATTCCTTGAAGTTCTCTCTGAGAGGCAGTTCCCTTTGAGGTGGGATTACCAGTTCTTTGTCTCATCCAGAAGGTAATGAAAAAGTTAAGAGTCTTATGTACTCAACACATTTATTCAATAGGTATTTTTGAGCAGCAACTATTACTAGGCTTTTTATCTAGGAGTTGAGGATTTATCAAGTGAACAAGAGTCAAAAATTCTTGTCCTCATAGGCTAATCTTATACGGGGAGAAGTCTTTCAAGAAATACCTCCAGCAACTTCTTACAGTGACTCCTGGAGTCCATGTAGGCAATGGTTTAAGGGTCTTTAGCTTCATGACAGAGAGGCAGGAGCCCAGGAAGTGTGTGGGTGGGTGTCCAACACTCTCCTCATGGGCAGAAGCCAGGGAACAATGAAATTCTGCTTGAAAAGTTGCACTTCTAAGTTGCTATATTTGAATATGTTTATTATATTGGGTTCACTTACCTATGACTAGCCTTTTAATAAAGCAACAAAAGTTACTGAGTCTTCTCTTTGTGCCTGGGTACATGGTGCTTGTTGGACAACGTGGTCCTTGTCCTAGAGCCTAAGGTCAGTAATTTGCAGAGGCTATTGAAAGCTGTCTTACATGGCTGGGCCCGGAGGTTCTATGCAAATAATTCAACCAGAGTAGTCAGGGAAGGCTTCCTGGAGGAAGTAGCTCCTGGGCAAGTTAGGAAGAGGTGAGGGAGGTGTCCTCAGAGAAGGTGAAATGTGAGCATGGCTTACGTCCATGGAACAGTATGACTGCTCTGTCACAATGGAGGTGGCGATGGAAGATGTATTAGTTTTGCATTACTATAATGAAATACCTGAGGTTACTTTATGAAGAAAATAAGTTTATTTAGCTCACAGTTCTGGAGGTTAAAGGGCATGGTGCTCTAGTGAGGACCTCATGGCAAATGACAGAATGACAGGAGTGTGTGAGAGATGGAGATCTCCTGGGCAAATAAGAAGCCAGAGACAGAGCAGTCCCACAGGCCCTTCTGAGGACACGCCTCCCTTTAGGCCACGCCTCTTAAAGGTCCCGTCTCCCAACTGCTCCACAAAGGACTAAGCTCCCTCTGTACACACCATGTTCAGACCCTGGCAAGAGGCTAGAGGTTAGAGGTTAGAGGGCAATGTAGGTCTGCGGGGCTTGAAATGGTCTGCATCTGGGAGCCACTGAGGGTTTTCTAGCAGAGCAGGACCTGGCAATGGCTGTGTTCTGATGGTCAGGACACCAGTGGCGGTGAGCTGGCACAGCACTGGGAGGGAAGAGGGGCTGGATGTGACTCTGGAGGAGCCACAGGACCATGAATAAATCACTCACTCTCTCTGACCCTCGGTTTACCTCATCTGTAAAATGAAGGTAAGATTTCTAATGCTGGCTCTTACATCGATTTGTCAACTTTAACAAGTTGAGTCTTCATGCTTAAAAATATATGTGACATTGCTGAAAATTTTAAAAAAGTGAAGCATTAATATGAGAAAAAATCCAGACTGTCAGTGTGAGGATCCCTTCTCACGCCGGCATCCTGTGCCTAGGATACGGCAAGAAGTGAGAGAGAAGTTGCAGGCTCTGTGAGCAAATGGTAGTGACCAGACCTCAGAGAACCCAGGAGGGGGAGTTAGCGACCGCTGCCTCGCTCGCATTTACTCCTCCAGCAACCTCAGACCTAGGGACCTGGACTGGGAATCTACGCCTCGAGCCACAGCCCTGCCCAAGGTCACAGCTGTTTGTACAGCTGACCAGAGAAGCCACCAGAGAAGCGGGGACCTGGACTCCTTCTGCATTCTCGTGCTCAGGCTGCCTGACAGAGACCAGAGACTGGGTAGTTTACACGGCAGACATTTGTTTCCTCCCAGTCCTGAAGGCTGGAAGTACAAGGCCAAGGGTCCCGCAGGGTTGGTCTCTTGGGAGGCCCCTCTGCAGCTTGCAATTGGCATCTTCTCCCTGTGTCCTCACATGCTTCTTCCTGTGTGCACGTCTGTCCTGGTCTCCTCTTTGCACCAAGACACCGTCATATTGGATCAGGGCCCACCCACGGGGCTGCATTTTACCCTAAGCACCTCTTTTAAAGGGCCTTTCCCCAAATCCAGTCACATTCTGAATTGCTGGGGGTTAGGACTGCAGCATAGGAATTTAAGACGGGGACACAATTCAGCCTGTAACTCATTCTTTTATTTTTATTTATTTTTTAGTTGTAGATGGACACAATACCTTTATTTTTAAATTTATTTTTATGTGGTGCTGAGGATTGAACCCAGTGCCTCACACGTGCTAGGCAAGTGCCCTACCACTGAGCCCCAGCCCCAGCCCTGTATCCTCATTCTTTTGGAATTTCCATGGTGTGCACGGGAAAGGCGCAGCCCAGGAGCAGGGGGCATCGTGACATCCCAGGGATGTCATAGACTTGATCTGGAGGAGGTGAGCACTGCCGAGACACGCGACAGGGGACAGAGTGAGTGAGTGACTTGGTGTCCCCAGCATACTTGGATTAGACTTACTTAAATAAATTCCCCAAATTAAAAACAAATAAAACCCTCTGGATTTCAAAAAAGATTAATTAACTTGCTCTATCAAAGATTTCATGACAGGTTCCCTTTAAATACCCAGCCTCACCAGTATACCTGAAGAGTGATTTGACTTAATACCATGTGATTAAAGTGCTGCATTTTCAGAGCCTAGCATTAAATCACAAGAGGCAGCCTGTAATTAAAATGCTGCCAAAGTTCCTTCTCCAAAGACCAATTCAGTGCACAGCCCTGGACAGGTAAAGCAGCTGAGGCACCTGAGCTGGGTCTCTAGCACCTTAGCTCAAGGTCAAGGTGCACTAGCACTGGACCAATCTCCGGGAGGGTAGCGCAGGCCACCTAGCCCCTCCCTGGGGCTGGGTGTCCTTCCTGTCGTCCTTGGAGCCAACATTGGCTTCCATCTGTGCCAGCCCAACCAAACCTTGTCCTCCTTTGCCTCTGTTTCTGAGGTTGGTGACTTTGGTCCCCCAGTTCGTGGGCAAGGAGACATAGACAAATGCATCTTATGTGTTTTCCAAACCTCACATTAACGATTTCAACCTGCAAACATTTTACTTCCTCACCAGAGCTACAAACGTGTGTCAAATTGATGGATTAAGTTCTGGTCCTCTCTGTAAAGAAGGGAGGTGCCCAGGGCCTGGCACTGTGGAGGAGGCAGAGATCCAGAGGAGGCCCTTGCAAAACAAGGTGGAAAATCCCCACGCCCAGGGCCAAGGTGGGGCTGAGAGGGAGGACGCGTCTAACCAGGAAAGAGCGCGCGTGGAGATCTGCTGGCAGGGGAGCGCGTCACACTTCTCAGAGCATCAAAGCTGATAGTGATCAGAAGAACCTTTGTTTTCTGGGGCCGAGGAAACGGGCCCGGGCCGACAGAGCCAGTTGCCACTTGGGTGTTAGATTGTGAGCCGTCTTTCCATCATCAATATTCATGGGCCTTCTGCATGCCAGGAGCTGGGTGTGTAGGAGCTCAATGCGATCTCCTCTGGCCAGAGAGAGCCTTCTGGAAGGGAGGACCTAATTCTGTCCTGGAGGGTCCCACAGACTAGTGGAGGAGACGTCCTCGCGGAGCGAAGTGGACAGGCAGGGAAAAGAGGCACAGGGTGCTGGTGGTGGGTGCCTGGGGAGCCGTCCACCTTGGGAGTCAGCCAGCGCTCCTTAAGGAAGTACTGAGGAAGCTGAGAGCAGACCACAGGCCTCAGGGGAGCTGGTTTGGCCAAGAGGTGGGCAGAGGAGTGGAGAGGAGGGGCTTGAGGCAGGAGGAACGTTCTAGGTCAGGCCTGGAGTTGGGAGCGTGGGGTGGGGTGAGGTGACTAGGGTGGTTATGAAGCTGGAGGGAGGTGGGGACCAGCCTGGAGTGTGAGAAGCCGCACATGGAGGTGAGCAGACCAGACCTTGTCCCAGGATTTGGAGCAACAGACCCTGTGGTCGGTGCCTGGGCTGCAGAGACCACAGCCCTCTTCTGCCTAGATCTGGGGCTCTGAGCTTGGCTTGGCTGCTGCAAGGGCTCATTCATGTCCCTTATGGCGTCCGGAATGCAGGATTTGTTCTTGGATTCCACTAGAGGGTTTGGATGGGCTTCATCCTTCATGCCAGGCTGCTGGCCATTTTCTGGACAGTAGCAGCCTCTCGCCCCTTCATGCCAACATAGGTGTCTTCAGAGCCCAGACGCCTTTGTCATTCAGGGTATGTGAACGAACTCAGGAACCCAGCCATGTGCACGTGTTAGTGTTTTAGTCAGCGTTTTTGCCGCTGTGACCAAGAGACCTGACCAGAACAATTTTAGAGGAGGAAAAGTCTATTTGGTGCTCACAGTTGCAGAGGTCTCAGTCCATAGACGGCCGTCCCTGCTGCTCTGGGCCTGAGTGAGGCAGCCCATCACGGCGGAAGGGCATGGTGGAGGAAAGCAGCTCAGGATCTGCCAGCAGGAAGCAGAGAGAGCTCCACTCACCAGGGACAAAATATATACCCCAAAGGCACATCCCAGTGACCCACCTCCTCCAGCCACACCCCCCTGCCCACAGTTACCACCTGGTTATCCATTCAGGTGGATTAATGCACTGATCAGGTGGAGGCTGTCCTAACCCAATCGTTTCATCTCTAAACTTTCTTGCGTTGTCTCACATTTGAGTTTTGAGGGCCACTGCCTATCTACACCCTAACAGTTAGTAACAGACACCAGAAATAATGAGGGCTTACATAAGATAGAGATTATTTTCCTACCTGGAGGTAAGCTGGCCAGAGCTGGTATGGTGGTTTCAGAGGACCAGGGACTTAGGCTACTGCTTTCTGTTTGCTCCACTGTATTCTGTACGTGGCCACTTTACTCGGGGCTGCCTCATGGTCCAATATGGTTGCTGGAGTTGTAACCATCACACCCACATTCTGAGCAAGAAGGAAGAACTACGATGAATTCTCATTGGTCACCCCATCTGCAAGCAAGGCTGGGAAATGCAGTTTTTCATCTAAGCACGTAGTCCTTCTGTTAGTAAGGATGGGAAAATGAATGCTGGGTAGGCAACTCCAGCCTCTGCCATGCATGCTATAAAGGTGGGCCATGGAGGTCCAGTGGCTCCCTGAGGGCCTGCCTCTGTGTCCCACGTCTTATCTGCAGGGCTCAGCACCATGTGACACATAACAGATGCTGCCGAAAGAGAGTGCATGAGACAGCGACCTGGGAAACCGCTGTGGTTTCAATATGGTTTGTTCCCTAAAGGGTCACATGCTAGGAGCTTGGTCCCCAGTGTGACAGGGTTGAGGTGCTGGGACACTGATGAGGTGGGGCCAAGTGGGAGAGGATTAGTTCACAGAGGTAA
Source organism: Xerus rutilus (assembly GCA_028644305.1). NCBI lineage: Eukaryota > Metazoa > Chordata > Mammalia > Rodentia > Sciuridae > Xerus > Xerus rutilus. The sequence goes on along the minus strand of CM053412.1, from coordinate 23,160,052 downwards.
CACACACAGCTGGGATTCATGCCCATCTTGTGGGACTTGTTGGGTATCAGATTAGATTAGTTCTTGTGAGAGTGGGTTGTTAGGAAGTGGGACCACCCCATGTGCTTGGCCCCTTCTGCAAGGGTCAGCACCCTTTCCACCTCTCTGTCATGTTGACATAGGTGGGAGAGAGAGACTGTCACCAGATGCCAGTCACTATACAGTTTGAACTTGCCAGCCACCAGAAGCCCAAGCCAGACAAACCTCTTTTCTTTATATCTGACTCAGCCTCAGGTATTTTATTATAGCAACATCAAATGGACAAACACCAATTCTGATTAGCCACCAAGGGTGACCAAACATGTTGTATTTAGGTGTACCTCAGGAGATGGCAGGACTGTGCATGGGCTGGGCTCCTGGCCCCACTTCTTACTTATCATTTCCTTATCTTTTGTGACCCTCTATCTCTCCCTCTTTAAAAGGAGACCAGTGCTACCATGATGGATTGGAACCCAGGACCAATGAGATAACAGAACATAACTATAGATGTAAGATGTGGTGGTGCTGTGTAGCTTGTCTCACTTCTTAGACTCTTCCTTCCCCTTTACGGGAAGTCTAGAAGGTCAGTCTACTTTTCCAAGCTCAGTTGCATACATTTTATCCCCTCATAGATGTCCTTCCCTAACCCCAAGGCCACAGGAGTCCTAAGACCTCCTGTGTTTACAAGACCTTTCTTCTGAGGAGTCCAGAACCTTCATCCTGCCTGGACTACCTAATGCTCCAAGAGGGAGGAGCAGGAGTTAGTCTCCATCTGGAAAATGGGCTGGTGACTCACCCAGGGTTGGAGCTGCCGTTGAGTGGGGTCTCCTGGATGCAGGCACAGAAGTTTCTCTCCTGAAAGAGTGTATATGGAATTTTCTTTCTTTCTTTCTTTGGTAGTGAGGAGTGAACCCAGGGGCACTTTGCCTCTGAGCCACATCCCCAGCCCTTTTTATTTTTTATTTTGAGACAGGGTCTCTCTAAGTTGCTTCTGGCCTCACTAAATTGTCAACGGAATGTTATTCAGCCGTGAACAGAAATGACAAACTGGATCATGCTACAACATGATCATATAAAGCAAAAAAGGCCAGACATGTGGCGTGTTAGTCAATCTCTGTGAAATATCCAGATCAGGTAGATTCAGACAAGGAAGGCAGGTCAGGACCCAGGCAGGGGCGTCGGGGCAACTGCTTAATGAATGTGAGGTTGTTTAAGGAGTGATGGAGCTGGACGGAGCTGGTGCTCACACACAGTGTGAATGCACTAAACACCACCGAACTGTTCACGCATGAACTTTAAGATGCCTGCAGTGACTAATCTCATGTCATATAAATTTTACCTGTTGAATTAAAAAAAAAAGCCAGGTGTGGTGGTGCACACCTATAATCCCAGCAACTTGAGAGGTTGAGGTAGGAGGATTGCAAGCTCAAGTCCAGCCTGGGAAACTTAGCAAGACTGTCTCAAAAATAAATAAATAAAAATTCATTCATAGCCGGCGCACGCCTATAATCCCAGCACTTTGGGAGGCTGAGACAGGAGAATAGCGAGTTCAAAGCCAGCCTCAGCAACAGCGAGGCACTGAGCAACTCAGTGAGACCCTGTCTCTACATAAAACACAAAATAGGGCTGGGGATGTGGCTCAGTGGTCGAGTATCCCTGAGTTCAATCCCCAGTACCAAAAAAAAATTCATTCATTTGTTAATCGAATAAAAGATATCCTGCCAAGTACAGAACTACTGTTTTCACCTACTTCCTTCTTCCTTCTTTCCGTTCTCCCTTCTGGAGGTAATTAAAAAAAACAATTTATGATTGATAGTCTTCAGGATGTAAAAGAGGACAGGGTGATATATGAACCTCTGTGTGCTGTCCCCTGGCTTCCTCAGGGTCCCACTCGAGTTCAGCTCCATTCTTTCCTCTTGTCTGCTTCCTTACTCATGGGTTATTTGAGGAAAATTGCTGATATCATATTTTAATCATAATTAATTCAGTACATATTGGCAAAAGATAAGAGCTCTCTTTACAAGATCTAACCACACAGCACTTAGGTAGCGCAATTAGGTATCACCACATAGGTAGCACTGTGTGTGTGTGTGTGTGTGTGTGTGTGTGTGTGTGTGTGTGTGTGTGGTGCTAGGGACTGAACCCTGGATGCCTTACCACTGAGCTACTTCCCCATCCCTATTTTAAAAATTTTGAGGCAAGGTCTGGCCAAGTCGCTGAGGCTGGCCTCAAACTTGGAGTCCTCCTACCTCAGCCTCCTGGGACATGCTGCACTGTGCCCTACAGGTCACACTTTTATAATAATATTTTGTTTCTCCTTTTGGTGTTTCTTCAGCTATTGCAAGGAATATATCATCTCCCCCTTTCTTGCAGCAAAGAAATTGCTTCTCTGTTCCTTGCTTTGTTCACCTAGGAGACTGTTCTGTGGATCTCTTTCATGTCAGCATGTGATGATCCTCCTTATTTTTCCCAGGTGTATGATATTCTGCCACATGAGCTGTGCCATAATTTATTCTCTCACCCCCTTATTTCTGGACATCCGCATGGCTTCTAGTCGTTTGCTCCTGTGGTCAGAGCTGGACTCTGCAGACTGAGCTGTCAAAGAAAGCAAATCACTGCTGGCTCCTGGCCCCGAGCGGCCTGGACTGGTTGTGGTCTCCAGAGAAATGGAAGCACGGGAGTAGGAGAAAGGTTTGGAGGGCTGGCTCACGTGACTGCAGCGTTGGCAGGTCCCAGAGCTGCTGTAGGCGGGCTGGCGGGCTGGGGTTTGGGTGAAGGTTGACATTGCAGTCTTGAATCTGAAATCTATAGGGCTGCAGGCTGGAGACTTGGGCAGGATTTCTGTGTTTTAGACTTTCTTTCTTTTTTCTTTCTTTTTCTTTCCTTCTTTCCTCCTTTTTGTTAACAGAGATTGAACTCAGAGGGCTTCACCACGTAGCCACATCCTCCAGCCCTTTTTATTTTTTATTTTGAGGCAGGGCCTCACCAACTTGCTTAGGGCCTTGCTAAGGTGCTGAGGCTGATTTCGAACTTTAAGTCCTCCTGCCTCAGCCTCCCCAGTCACTGGGATTGTAGGCATGTGCCACCATGCCTGGGTCTGTTTCAGTCTTGATGCAAATTTCCTTTAAGAAATCTGACTTTGCTTTCAAGGCCTTTGACCGCATGGACAAGTCCCCCCTGCATTATAGATGGTAATCTGCTTGACTTAGTCGATTGACTATAAATGTCAATTGCATATGAAAATGCCCTCATAGCAACAGCTAAATAAATTTGAACAAGTGGCCTGGCACCACAGTCTTGCCACCGTGACATGTAAGATTAACCACCACATAACCCAAGAAGAGTGGAAGTAAAAAGATGGTAGAAATGCAGAGAGCAGGAACCCGGGTCTCCTGTGTGGCTATGTGAGGTAAAGATGAGTCCTCTCATTTTATAACCAAGGAAATAGGCTCAGAGAGGCTCATTAACTTGCCCAAAGTTGCACAGCTAGTACGTGGTAGAAATATCTGACCTAGGCTAATCCAGAACAGAGCCCACTGTCCTACCTCTATTATTCTAATTCACAGGGGTGGGGAGTTGTGTGTCGCTCTGAAGAGGACCATGGAACTGGTTCTAGAAGAAGAATGAGGTTTTGACCAGGTCGATGAAGAAGGGGATTTGGTATCTTTCAGCTCTGGGAGCTGAGCTCAGGGCAGTTAGGGACCCCCATCCTCTTCTATTGTGGTGTGGCTATGTGGTTGGCTTGGGTTTCCTTTCAACATGACAGAGACTGGCTTAATGACAAGGTGGCTGGCTTTCCGCAGAACACAAAAGCAAGGGCTACTGGGTTTTCTTCAGGCCTAGGCCTGGAGCAGGCATAATGTCCCTCGTGCTGCATTCCTGAGCATCAGTCACACACTGGGAAGCAAGGGGACTGTCCTGCCCCAGGGGATCCAGATGCTCAAAATATATGATCCGCTTTATTAGCCATAATCAGAACTAGGGGAACTGTCAGTCTCCCAGTTCTTAGGGTGACATCCTGTGTGACCTAGCCAAGACTCACTCTCTCTCTGATTCTCTAAAACAGGAATAGTGGAAGTGGTGCCGGTCATCTGCCTGCCTCCGAGGGCTACTCCAGGCGGGGTCCAAGTGAGGCAAGACGTGGGCTGCACGGAAGGCAGGGCTTTGGGTTCTTCCCTTCCTGTCTGCCAGGACTCCTGGGCACAGGCTCCTGGGTTGCAGGAAGAAGGTGCTAGCCCCTCTTCCTGAGGTGGTCAAGCAGGCCAACTGGCAGGGCCAACAGGCCAGCTCCAGGCTAGCCAGGTGCCGGGAGCTGGCTTCTGCTGAGGGTTTACACTTCCCCAGGGCTTCCCATCCTTCCTGTCTCTCTCCTGCGCGCTCAGAGCACTTGTGTGAAGTAATTAATACCTTTGCCCGGTTGACAGCTGCCCCCATGATGTCACGGCTGAACGACGGCCAGAACTCCAGCTTCGTCCCACCAGCTCCACACCCCGTGCGTTCCCTTTCCCACAAAGCTGGCTGGGGAGAGACTCTCGGCAAAACACCAGAATTTTCCTTACTGTGAACACTGTCGACTTTAATTAGATTAATTTTCGCTTTTCTTCTGCCTTTGGCGGTGTAAGAATGGTGGATCACACTGGGCAGAACTGAGAGGGATGGTGTGGGGAGCAGGCACCAATGGCCTGTTTTGTGCGTCCCTGTCCCCCCAAGAGGCCCCTCAGGGGTGAGTAGTTTGTGGAGACCCCAGCTCTTGGGCTGCTCTGCCCTCCTGGGATTGTCCCTGCCCTCAGGTCAGGCCTGTCACTAATGCCTCCAGCCTGGCCTGTATCCATATGCTGGAGGCTTTGTGCACATAACTGTGCGTGTCCCCCGTGGCAAGTGACAGCAGCCACATGCGTGGCCTGCTCTCCGGGCTGCCTGCTGAGGTGGGGGCCTTGGCAGGATGCAGGCCTCTGTCAAGGAACGCGCTCTGCTGAATCCAGACCTCACTTTTCGCCAGCCCCGGCTGTGGGTAGGGCCCCAGGCTTGCCAGGCAGGCCTGTGCGGGGGACCACGCTGTGGACAATCGGCCTCAGAGAGCAGGAGTGGCCGAGAACAATCCGGGTCTGTAGATTGTCCGTCCCTGACCTCGGGGGCCAGCCCTGTCACAGTGCACCCAGGGCTGCTGCCTGCCTTGGCAGAAGAGTGGGAGAGCGTGGGCCTGCCCTCCAAGGGCATGTGGTCCTGGCACAGTTGACCTTTGGAAGTGTGCACAGGTGGCCCTTTGGGCTTTGCCCAGGCCACCTGCCAGCTTTTCAAGCAGCGTGGTGTTTGGGCGCTAGTGTGGGGGCACCAGTGCCAGGAAGGCATTTCCTGAGGCAGGCCCTCTGGTCCCTCTGAGGACCCGGGCTGTGCCTGTCCCCTGTGGTCTTCATCCTGGCCTTGCTCGTGCTGAGCTCCTGTGTGGGCCTCTCTCTCTGCAGGCCTCTGCTCCAGCCAACTCAGACGCCAAGGACGTGTGGGGGAAAAGCCACCTCGAAAGGGGGCGTCCCCTCCTCTCCAGAGCACTGTGCCAGCTGGGGTGTGACCCTTCAGTAAGACCAAATAGAACAGGGTTCCACAGTGTCCCAAGGACCATGTTTGTGGGGGACACGAAGGAAACAGAACAAAAGGACACAGGTGGGATTTGGGCTCCCCAAACGTACCCTTCAAACGTCTCCATGGAGGCTGTGATTTTTTTGTTCTCCGTCCTAAGCCTGGTGTTTTGGAGGTTCAGGGCTTGGCTTTTGTGTAATTTTGTCGTTTTCATTTCTGGCTTCATTCCATGAAGGGAGAATATTCTAGAAGGTTGTAATTGGTGATTGTTAACAATTTGAGGGTCGTTTATGTGGACCGTGTGATGTTAGAGCACTTTGTGTTACAAGCCACCATAGCGCCTGTGCACGGGGAGCCCCCAGGGCCGTGTTCTGAGGGGAGCTCCTGAAGGAAACGCATCAGGCCTGCTCAGGAAATGCCTTCAGAGCATGAATCTGGCCAGAGGGACATGTGTTTAGCACAGGCTGAGGTCACTCGCGGGCAGAGAGGGGCCTGACCACGAGCCCCAGTCATGATGTGACATGAAGCTTAACCAATGGGCCTGGGAAAGCAGATGGACTCCCAGGGACAAGAGAGAAAAGAAAGCACAAGCAGAAACTGTGGCTCTGGAGGCATGCCACTTGGTCACCTCAGGCAGGGGGTGTCTGGGTCCATGGGTCCCACACGTGTCCCTGCCCTGGGACCAGTGGTGGTGAAGGAGTTCCAGATTTGAGGTCAAAATCCACATCCAGAAGGAAGAGGTCTAGCTGGGGGCCGGTGCTGTGCCCTTAAGGTGCCAATTAGGGACAGCGCAGAGGGTACGGCTGCTGCGGCTGGCCTTCCTTCTCTCACCTCCACTTCTTTCCTGTTTTCTTCTATTCGTCTCTGGCTAGGACATCAAAGGATAGTGGCACAGCTCCTCTACGGCCCTCATCTCCCTACCACTTTTTAAAATAAAAGCTCCATTGGGGTAAAATCCATAGATCATAAACGTCCTTCTCAAGCAGGTGGCGCCTGACTCATCCACCATGTCAGGCGGACAGGTGTGCCCAGCTCGGGGCCTTCCATCCTGTACCTGTCGGCACCACCTCCCGGGCCCTCGGCCCTAGGCGGCCGCTGATCTACTTTCTCTACAGATCTGTCTATTCTAAACGTGTTCATACATGTGGAATTTTAAAATATGTGGTCTTAATCCCAGTGGCTCGGGAGGCTGAGGCAGGAGGATCGTGAGTTCAAAGCCAACCTCAGCAATTTACCGAGGCCCTAAGCAACTCAGGGAGACCTTGTTTCTAATACAATATAGAAAAGGGCTGGGGATGTGGCTCCATGGTTGAGCACCTCTGAGTTTACCTGGTACTAAAAATAAATACATAAATAAAATATGCAGCCTTCTGTGACTGGCTGCTCTCACGGGCAGCCCTTCAAGGTCCACCCGTACTATAACGCCTCTCAGCACTTCACTCTCTACCGCTGAATGAAGTTCCCTATATGGTTACACCATACTTTATTTATCCTTCATCAGGGGATGGAAATTTGGGGGTGGTTTCCACATTTCGGCTCTTATGACTAATGCTTCTGTGAATATTCTAGCACAGGGTTTTGTGCAAATGTACATTTCTGATTCTCTGGGACAGACGCCTGGGGTGGAATTGTGGGGTGCTGCGGTCACTGTGTGTTCAACATTGAGCAGACGCCAGCCTGTTCTGTCCAGTGGCAGCACTTCTTTACAGTCCCATGGACACCCCCCAGGGGATGTCCTTTCCTCACCAACACTGGTTCTTATGCCTGTTTGCCTATGATCATCCCAATGGGTGATTCTCATTTGCATTTGCCTAAGGATTCCTGATAGTGAACATCTTTCCATGTGCTTTGTAGTGTTAAAAACTCAGGCTTGTGGAATATTACTCAGGCATAAAGAGGAAATTATGGCATTTGCCAGTAAGTGGATGGAACTGGAAACTGTCATGCTAAATGAAATAAGTCAATCCCCTCAAAACCAAAGGCCGAATGTTCTCTCTGGTATGCGGATGCTGACTCACAATAAGGGGTGGGGGGAATAGAAGTTCATTGGATTAGACAAAGGGGAATGAAGGGAAGGGGGAGGAAATGGAAACAGGAAAGACAGTAGAATGAATCAGACATGACTTTCCTGTGTTCATATATGAATTCGCCACCACTGAAACTCCACAGCATGTACAACCGCAAGACTGGGATCTAAGTGGAATGATTTATACTCCATGTATGTAAAATATGTCAAAACACACTCTACTGTTTGTTATATATATCTAAAAAGAACAAATTAAAAAAAAAAAACCTCAGGCTTATTTGTTCATCCAAGGCGTACTGGCCCCTTCTATATCTCTGAAGAAATGCCTATCAAATTGCTTGCCCAATATTAAATTTGATCATTTGTCTTTTTATTGTTGAGATAATCTGGTTATATTATAGTTAATACAATCTGGATATTAGTGCCTTATCAGATGTATGATTTGCAGATATTTTCTGCTTTTCCATGCATCGTCTTTACCTTTTCTTGATGATTTACATCGAAACACAATGTTCTTGATTTTGATGAAGTCTGATTTATTATCTTTCTTTCTTTCCTTAGCTGCTTATTTTCAGTACTGGGAACTGAACATGGGGCTCACCCACGCCGGGCACCATTGAGCTACAACCCCAGCTCCACCTCTTTTTTTAACTTTGAGTTGCCCAGGCTGGCTTCAAACTTGTGATCCTCCTGCCTCCGCCTCCCTGGTAGCTGGGAGCTAGGCGTACGCCACCCCACATGGCCTCTTGGTTCTTTAACTGTGTGTTTGGTGTCATAGCTAAGAAACTGTTACATCACCAAGGTGACAACCATTCTCTGTCACACCAGTCTCTGCGTGTCCTTTCCTTTGTTCCCTAGATGTGAGTATTCAGCCCCTTCAGGAATCACAAAGAAGGATCTCCATGCAACCAAAACCCCACATGAATATGTCATCATTCCACACCTGTATTTCTGGCTCCCAGTCCAGATTCAAGCTTGTCTAAGCCCAACCCTCTGGAGCCCTTGTCCTTTGTACAATGTCCTCTGGTTGGATAATTACATGAGGGAGCTATGATGTCTTTGGATGAAATGGCTCACTAAAGTGTCCATCCACCCATCCATCCACCCATCCACCCATCCACCCATCCATCATCTGCCCATCGACTGAGAAAGGAAAGGGCTGGTTGCTTGGTCCGTGCACTGGCTGGGCGGGAGCTGTTCTACATGTTTGTAATGTTGTAAGTTCAGGTTTGGATGACCATTCAATTAGGAGCCAAATTAGCAGGAAGCCAGAGGTCACCGTGGCTACTGTCACTGGCAGGGTGCATGGTGAGGGTCATTGGCACTGGTGCATTTTTAGTGGGCCAATGACGTATCTTCCATCTGGCAAGCAAGAGTTAGAGCAGAGGGACAGAGCCATCTCGGAGGCCCTCGTCCTCTCATCTAGGGATACTTCTGTCAGGGCTCTGATTTCTGCTTGTTAGGACTTAGTACCCAAGCGTGGAATATTTTTACCTTGATCCACCCCTTAGGTGTCCTCTCAGTTGGGGCTTTTGTTCCCCATGTTTCCCTGGACCACCCCCTCCTCAGGTGCTCAGGTCCTGTCCCAGCATGCCAGGTGGCTTCTCCCTGCTGTCTGGTCTCTGTCACTCCCCACCTCAAGCACGGAGCTTTAGGTCTGAGCCTCAGTGGAAGACCATCCCCTGGGAAGCCCTTGGTGGCATCCATTCTTACAGGTTTTCCATTTCACAGTAGGAGAAGGTCAGAGAGCAAGACTCTTTTTTTTTTTCAATACCAGGACTGATAACTGAGTTTATTTTTTTATAAAAATCCTGCCATCTCCCACAGGCCAGCATAAGTTGCATAACTTACCTTTACCCAAATTACAGTTTGCGCCTTATATTTTCAAAAATAATCCTTGCCCTCGTCTTTGGCAAGGCAATTAGAAACTGCAGGAAGTTTGATGCCTGGGGCTGGCTTGGCTTCAGCCCCGTCTCATCTCTGCGTTCCAGAACCTTCTTCCCCACTCCTCTTCTGCTGCCCATGCCCAGGTTGGATTTGAAGGTTCTCCTCTCCCTGCAAACTCTTCCTGGCATTTCTCTAGCTGCTAGCACTTTATTCTTGAGGACGAGGAATAAAGAGTGGCCAGGTGAGGGGACGGAGTGCTTTCTCTGCTGACAAAGATAGTGGAGGAGGGTCCCCATCCCATGTGCTCCTGGACGCTGGCAGCCAGTGGCCCCTTCAGCTCATTTTTTTCCCCCATGCACAGGACTTGACCTCTGCAGAGGGCATCCAACCCACAGGTTGTGATTGAGCCCAACGTACACACCTTGCTCAGGGCGAGTGTTATTCCATGTCACTGGAGGGAGGTGACATTTGGCCAGGAGCTAAGTCCCCAGTAAGGAATGATATGATTCAATGGCAAAGGGAGGGGTTTAGAAATCAGTGATGGAGGCTCCTGGACAAAGGGGAGGTTGTGCAGACCTTGTGTCTGAGGAGGGCGTGGGGCCCTGTAGCCCGGGTGAGCTTGGGAGTTGGGTGGAGGGGCCCTTGTGGAGGGAGAGGCTGTTGCTGCTCTTCTCCCTGAAGGACCTTCTGGAAAAAGGACTTGGCCTCTAAGAGGCTGTGAGGAGAGAGATGGACAGAAGGGTCTCGGGAAGTGGAAGGTGGGGGTCCTGGTGCAGGTTGGGGGCACACCCACCCCCAGAGCTTAAGGTGGGACATTCACCTTTCAACCAGACTTCACAGACAGCTGGCAGCATCAGAGGGTTGTTTGAGGAAGATTCCTGGTGTCCTAGGGCGCCAGCTCAGCAAGGTGGCAAGGGACGGGAGGCTGTTGGAGGCTGGCCTTCATATGGCACATTGGGGAGGCCATGGCGTAGGGAAGGGGTGAAGGCATGGTGGGAACCAAGAGGAAGGGGCGAGAGTGACAGTCATTTCTATAAAAGACCCTCCAGGCCTGAGAGCTGGCTTCTGGAAATAATGGCTCCTTCCAGAGAAGATGACTGTCTTCTGGAGATAATTGTTGGCTTCTGGACTTAATGGCTAGCTTCTGGTCACCTTCTACTCCTCTCAGAAGAACAGGCCACCCATTGCCGTCCAATCACATCGATGCTGCCTTTTCAGAGACGGTCGAGTGTGAGCCAGAGCTCCACTGTGCCTAGGGCCAGCCCCACATCCACCCTCCACCCATGTCTGTCATGGTGTGGGAGAAAGGACAAGGGACGGAGAGAGAGGACAGAGCTCAGGAGGGAGACGCTGCCTCGCATCTGTGACTCTCAACACCTGCTGCGTGAGCCTGGCCCTGGGGCACATGTCCCTGCCTAGCTGAGAGGAACCAGCGGTGCAGTGGCCCTGGGCAGCACGTGAGTTAGCAGCTGCAGGAAGCTGGGCATGCGCCGGCTCTCTTCACTTCCTTGGGTGTGAAGGCATCTCAGGGCCGGCCGGCCGTGGCAGGGGCCGTGGCAGGCAGGAGCGCAGCCTGCATTATTCTTAGATTCCTAGATGGGCAGGGGAGGGAGCAGGACTATTTTTAGAGGCGCCTACTAGGTTTGTAATTAACAGTGTGCCCTCTGCTGCACGCTCCTTACTTACTCACGCTGTATTGTAATTAGTGTTTTAATCATCTTCAAACAAGATCGTCAGGTCTGGGAGGGCCCGGAGCTCTCCTGGCTAGCCCAGTCCCACCTCTGCGGGCCCAGGAGGAGCATGCGGGGAGGATCAGTCTGTCTGGACGGCTGAGGAGGGGGCGGCTGACCAGTGAGGAGTGGGGGAGGTGGCAGAGGGCAGCTCAACGGAATCATAAGGGACAGGGACATGTGGTGTCTAGGGAAGTCAAGCGACAGGAGCCTGGGAGTGAAGTTGGGAAGTGATGCGAAGGGGCAGGCCAAGCCATGCCTTGAATATGCTCTTGTGTTCTGCAGAGTTTTGCTGACAACATGTGCTTTGTAGAAAGAACATGAGCTTTTTCGTGATCCTGGCCTTTTTGTAGGCTGGGCCGCTACTGGTCTCTGCAGCACCTGGGTGAGAATTAGGAATAGGCATCCCTTATCTTATGGATGAATTTTAAAGAAAGGGCCCTCCCCGCAACACCCAAGGTGGCTGCAGCCTTGCATACGGGCAGGTGGTTTAACAAACATATCATGGGTATCTTTATGCAGTACACAAACCACACAACTGTATATGGCCATCCCTTTGAGATTTAAGACTGAGTTTAGCCTCCTGATTGGGGGCAGTTTAAGATGGGAAGCCTTTCCTGTCACTCAACTCTAACCGCTCTATTTATTTACACCCTTCTCCTGGCAGGGTGTGGCTGCCCTTTCTACGGGGTACTGCCAGCAGTGGAGGTCTGAACCTTAGTAAGCACATTTCCACAGCTCCCCAAGCTGGTCTGGACCCTGACGTTTACCACCACCCAAGGAACTTACCAAATGTAGATTCCTCTACCCCAGACTCAGACTAGGTGCAGTTCAGAGGCCAAGAGTTTGTATTTTTCATAAGGTCCCCATCTGGAAACCACAGACCTAGCCCACTGACAGAGTGGCCTGCCTAGGCCCCCCCAGAGTGACACGGCTCTGGTGATCTCCAGTGAAGGCCCCTGGGTGTCTCCCTACAGACTCCAGTTCTCTCCTAGCTCCCTTACCTCTGATAGTCTCCAAGGCCAGGAACCTGACTCTGTAGCATTTGCTTGCCAAGCATGTTTTCTGGAACCATTTATGTTTTCATTCTGTCTCAATATCAGCAGTACTTTACTGAAATATCATTTATCGGAGTGAAATGCATGAAGCTTCATTGTGCAGCCTGAGGGATTTCCACCAATGCCTTTTCCCTGCATCACCACTGCCCAGATCAAAATTAAGAGGCTTTTCATCCCCCACAGGCAACCAGTGGGTTTGAAAGTGGACCGAGGCCCCTGTTTGGGGATGACTCGCCGCTGTTTCCCTGGGCACCTCTGTGTTCTCTGCAGCCCTTTTCCTTGGAAGGGTGGAGCTGCAGGTAGGGCAGGACTCAGGGAGCAGCAGGAATGACACGTGACCCGATCTCTCAAACTCAGAGCATCTTCCTGTCCTGGGGCAGCTGAATGACAAGACAAAAGCGGTGTATCTTAGAGTGTTAGCACTGTCTGGAGATGATGTCTTTGCGTTCAAGGGCTGCACAGAGAGCAGAGCGCAAAAATCACTTGGAAGCTGGAGACAAAAATCCACGTTAAGGGAAGTACCAGCTTGGCCTAGGCCGCCCCAGGCTTGGGGAGAGTTCGAGAAGGGCCAGTGTGTGGCGTTGCTGGAGCCGCTCAGGGGAACCCATGGCTTTTATGTGGCTGGGGTGGGGCCTGGGAGCAGCCTGGACATGCACACCTTCCCATCCCTGGGTGACCTGCTGGGAAGAACGCCAGTCCTGTCTCCCCTGCAGGCTTGGCAGGCGGCCATCCTCCAGAGCTGTCTTCCAAGATGTGGAGTTGTGCATAGGAACCTGTGGGACTTTCATCCCATCCCTGGTTGGGGCACATCAACCTAGAACTGAGATCTCTCGCCTACAGCGGTTCTCTGGGACTTTGCTAAGGGGCATGACTGCCCGCCCCATCTCCCAGGGATGGGATTGGCCAGTCGCCCAGGCCACCAAGAGCTCATTCTACCCACTGATGCCTCTGCCTGGCTCACGCTCAATTCTTAATGCTTTTTCCAGGGCCTCAGTATCGTCACTCTCTACTGCTGAGTCAGGAAAACAAACCAAAACCAAAAAAAAAAAAAAAAAACCCCTGAAGATGTCCCTCTTGGTGTGGACTCCTGCTTCTGACGTTGCCAGGGCCGGCTCTGAAAGGTCAGGCACCAGAGAGAACGCCTGTCCTGGGGACAGGGGCTAGCGGGGGCTCCGTTCATGTTTTTCCTGTAGACGTTCTTGCAGGGGAATTGGCCAGATGTGTTTGAGCAGTCACGGGCAATGCATATATTCAAACATTTTAAAAAAATTGCTTGTGCCAAATGGCCCTACATCAGACAGGTCCACACGCGTTTTCAATCCTATCGGCAGACGGACACGGTTTCTCCACCCCAGGAATCAGCATTCCCGTCCCCCCTTCCCAATCTGATAAGAGTAAAATTGTCTCAAGGTTTCCTTTTTGCATTTCTTTGGTGCCTGGTGACAGTGAAGGTTTTGAAGGGATCTCCAGCCTGTATCTACTTCTCCCTTGGTGAATTTAGTTGTTACGCTCTTTGTCTATGGTTCTATTGATACATGTGAATCCGTATTTTTTTCTAGTTAGTCTAAATTTAAAGGTTAAGTCCTTGGTGTCCAGCTTTGTACAAAACACTGCTCTCCTCCCAGACTCGGAGACTTGGTACAAGTGGACCCTGGAGTGGTACCGAGTCTCTGTGGACCCATACAGAGTCCTTGGGAGGGTCGGGGAAGATGCCCCTCCCCCAGTACTCATGGTGTGGGCACAGTGATGACCACAGGTGGCTTTGGACTGTTCTGCATCCCACCTGAGCACCCGGGTGCACAACACGCTGCACACATGTGACCTCTGTGTCCCAAGCAACTCACATCCCCTGTGTGGCTTCCGTCACTCCAACAAGCACCCGAAACAATCAACTTATAAACAGAAAGGGTTGGTTTTGGCTCATGCAGTTCGGGAGGTTTCAGTCTATGGTTGCCTGGCCCCGTTGCTTTGGGGCCTTGGGTGAGGCAGCATATCACCAAGCAGACTGCTCCCCTAAAGGCCAGGGTGCAAAAAAAGAAAGAGATCAGGGTCCTTGGATCCTATTTAAGGGCATACTCCTAACAACCTGGAAGCTCCCACTAGCCCCAGTCTCTTAAGTCACCCCTCCCATAGCACCCTGGGCTAGAGACCAAGCCTGTAGGGGACATTTCAAATCCAAATTATACCATCATGTACGCAGGCACTTGGAGTGTTGTGAAACCTGAACTGAGGCACTTTGTAAAATAATAACAAAATCCGGAGCCACCGAGGGTATAGTTTTTAATATAACGAAACCTCCCAGCTACTAACGTAGGGCCCCAGGCATTGTGAACGGAGTCTGAATCAGGTGGGCATCCTGGGGTGTGAGCTGTGGGCAGCCACAGAAGCTGTGGGGCATTCAGAGCTGCGTCCTCCAGGCCCGGCTGCATTGCTGAGTGAGGGTGTAACTTGGACCAGCCTGCTGACTTTCTGGGGCCTCACTCTTCTTTTTTTTTTTTTTTTTAATTTTTTTTAGTTGTAGATGGATGCTAATACCTTTATTTTATTGATTTATTTTTTATGTGGTGCTGAGGATCGAACCCAGTGACTCACGCATGCGAGGCGAGCGCTCTACCACTGAGCTATAGCCCCAGCCCTGGCCTCACTCTTCTTAACAGCAAAACAAGATACTGCAAGGAGATAGATGTCCAGGTCATTCTCAGCTCTAAATGTCTGCAAATCCAAATTCTAGCCATATTTCTTTTTCACCAAAAGATTATGACATATTTAAGACAATTTAGCTTCATTCCCCCTCCCCTTTAGCGTCTGGGTTATATAAAAACAAAAAAACATTTTGAAATCCCGTACATATGTTTTTGCATTTCACCGAATTTCTGCCTGATTTAGTTCTGGTCTGTTTTAAGCATGTCTAAAAAGAGGAGAACCTAGCCCGTCCTCTCCTCTGAATTTTGCTAAAGAGCATCCTTGGGGTCTGTGAAGCAGACAGTGAGAGGATCTGTGTGCTTGTGATGGCGGGAGGCTGGAGGAATGAGCCTCTCAGTGTCCCATCTCTTCCTTCTCCCCCTTCTCAGTGACCATGGATGGAGCGTCTCCTTTGGGAGGCTCCCCTGAGCAAGCCCCAAGGACCTCATTGCTTTGCAGGGAGCCTGAAGTCACAGGGCCTCTCCCCCGAGGACACCCCACCCTCCTGCTGTCCTGCCTGTGGCTCTAGAGTTCACTTTCCCCTGCTCCCTGGTCCTTCCTGCTCGCCATTCTTCCCAGGGACCTGTTCTCCATAGCTTGTCAATAGTTGGGGGCTTTGGGGTCCTAGATCCAGCCCCTTCCCCACTTGCCTCTTCTTCGGCCCCTGTACCCCTCAGGTGGTCCTTCCTGGCATCTGAGTGCTCCACACAGGCCTGTCTTCTGGTCCTAGTCCAGGTGCCACTTGACTGCCTCAGGACATCTGGACCTCAGGCATCCTGGATCATGGGCTCCTAAATCCAACTTATGATCCTCGTTCCCATCCCCTGGTCACCTGAATAGTCCCCTGAGCCAAAACCTGGGATTCACACTCTGCTTCTCCCAGCCCTACGTGCCCAGCACGCTCTGTGATGCCCCATAAACACTGCCCTGTCCATGCTGCCGCCAGCCTGGCTCTGCCCGGCTCTGCCGCCTCCTCTCTCCCTGGCTCCCTGCCTCCAGCTTGGGCAGGCCGGTGCTTCCTCTGCCTGGCCTCCTATGTGTTCTCTCCCCTCTCCTCCAGCATCGCCCCTCACAACCTTCCTGCTTTTGATCCAAATTTAAAGCAAGGAGAACCTTGACCCTGCAGGATAATCTCCCCAGAATCACTGCTCTGTCTGTCTACCCCTTCCCTACCCCCAGGCGTACAATGTACTTGCAAAGATGAACTTGACTGATGCTCTGGTGGTTTCTGTCCACCTTCAGCCATGCTGTGGGCAGGAAGGGCGCCGTGTTTCTCCTCTCCCTTCCCTGTGTGCACCCCGCCCCCGCCACCTCCCATGATCCTCCAGAGGCTTGGAGGACCCAGAACCCTGGCTTGGCTGTCAGAGCTAGTCGGGCTTTTGGCCCAAGACCCAGGGGAGGGGCCTCTCCAGGGCACATCCCTGGGGTCACAAATTACCACAACCGGGGTGGCTTAAAACAGCAGAAATGTGTTTTCTCCTTCTGGGAACCTGGAAGTCCAGAATCAAGACATCGCTGGGACTGGTGCCTCCAGGGAGCGTGTTGCCGGCGTCTCTCGGGGCTTCTGGGGGCTGTGGCCGTCCTCAGCGTTACGTGGCTTGGAGGCGCTTCTCTCCATTTTCTGCCTCCGTCTTCATATGACCTTCTCCCGTGTGTGCCTGAGTCCAGATTTCCCTCTTCTAGGCACACTGCCCTTGGATCAGGGTGATCCCTAATCCAGTATGACTAACTTGCTTACATTGCCAAAGACCCTAATTCCAAATAAAGTCACATTCACAGTTACTAGGGCTCCACCATGTCTTTCTGGCGGACGCATTTGAACCTGTTGCAGCAGGGTCGACGTCACCATGTGTGGTGCTGCAGAGGGGCTGGGAGGTGTGGTTCACACTGGATCACCCTCAACTGGGCTCAGCCCGATGTTGGGCAGGAAACTCACCTCTGCCTTGGACCTGTGATCAGCAGTTGGCTGGTCCTGGGACACTTCTCTGCTAGTGGGAGAATAAAGGATCACAGGCAGATGGACCTTCTTTTTGGAAGGGGATACCAGGGATTGAACTCAGAGGCACTCAACCACTGAGCCACATCCCCAGCCCTATTTTATGTTTTATGTAGAGACAGGATCTCACTGAGTTGCTTAGCGTCTTGCTGTTGCTGAGGCTGGCTTTGAACTCATGATCCTCTTGCCTCAGGCTCCTGAGCCGCTGGGGTTACAGGCCTGCTCCACGCGCCCGGCTGTGCAGGCCTTCTTTAAAATGTTATGGTGCGGGCTGGGGTTGTGGCGCAGTGGTAGCGTGCTCGCCTAGCATGCCTGAGGCACTGGGTTTGATCCTCAGCACCACGTAAAAATAAAATAAAGATATCTGTCTGCCTACAACTAAAAAAAAAAAAAAAAAAAGTTATGGTGCAGCTCTGCCTCGAGGAGGAGGAGGACAGCCTTACAGAGGTGTTGTTTTTATTTTTTAACTTTTGATCTTATTCCTCTTTGGAAAATAAAGCTGCAGGCTTTCGGACTCTGCTGTTTTCCAATCTCCTCTGTTCTGTTGAGCTGGCAGCCTGCTCCTGTTTGCCTTTATAGGCAAGTGCCTTATGCTGCTGTTTTTTTTGATGGCTCTGGAAGTCCATTGTTGCTCTGGCCCTCCTGGCCCTCCTGACCTGCGTCTGGCCTTTGCCCGGGAGTTTCTGAGTCAGCGTTTCTAGTGGGCCATTTCTAGTTGGCCTGAGGGTGTGCAGGACAGGCCTGGCTACAGAGGTTTGGGACTCTGAGCCTGCAGGTGGGGAGAAGCCTGGGTCTGGGGCTCCATATTTAGTCTGGAATCCACTCACAGCTGCTGCTCTGAGGCCACAATTGGTGCCAGAAAGGGTGGAGCACTGGCCCCCAGCCAGGGCAGCCATGGTCGCGGGCAGCATTGCCGGAGCTATAGGCCTGCCCAGGGGGCAGTGAGGGAAGTGAGCAGATGTCTCAGAATAAGAAGGATTGGAACTGGAAAGGGCCTCAGAGGTGAAATCCTTCAGTGCTCGCTTTGTACAGAGATGGAGACCAGGGTGGCCCAAAGCAGGGATGTGCCCAAGGTCACAGTTAATGGCAAAGTTGCTAGATTTGAACTTAGGACTTCTGAATATCAGTCCTCTTCTAGGGGAACATGGGCAGTCACCCCAGAATGAGAGTCAGAGTCAGACAGACATGGCATTCTGGGGCATGTTGTAAGGTGCATATGGACAGAAACAGGTAGAACTCAGAAACAGAACAAGTCCCAGCACCTGCTTTCTCCTTCAGTTCCCAGAACCTCTCAGGTCTGATTCCTGTTCCCTTGCCGACCGATTGTCTGACCCCACGCTCTACAGTCCAGCCCTTAGCAGGCGCTGGTCTGATGACCTTGCTACTACCATTCCCCTAACAGAGTCCTCCTGCCATGCCACCTCATGGGCCCTAGGCCCCCTTGGGTGTGATGCCCACAGCTTTAGGCAGAGGCTTCCCACAAATACTGAACACCCTGGCACAGATCTGGGCAGGACCATGGGGCACTTCCAGCCAGAGGAAGAGCTTGGCATGTGACAGCAACTCTGGAGCCCCAGGTTCACCATGGGCCTGTACCTGCTGTATGGCCTTGGTGTCTGAGTCTCTCTGGCCTCAGCGTCCTCATGGCTGAGATGGATGGGGTCCATCTCTCTGATGAGTGGCGGGAGGGAGGCGGGTGCAGCAGAGGCTTAGCCCCCTGCAGTCGCTGTTGCTGTTGCTGTCTTAGGTTTATTGATTACTCTCTTGTGCCTGTTTGCTCCTTGCAGCAAGCCTGAGAGGTGGGCAGGGCCAGTGCAAACCCTACTTTACAGATGTGGAAACTGAGGCTAGCGTAGATAAGGGCCCACCAGCCCCTCGGGTCCTCATGCCGTGTGCTGGGATGGAAACACGCTGTCTCACCTGTGGGCTTCAGGAGCACTTCTCGCCCGTGTCCCAGTTAACCTAGATACCAGAGAATAAATGATTAGAAGCCCTCCAGCTGCCAGGCACGGTCTTCCCCAGGAGATCACCTACCTGGCGTCTTGTTCCCATGCGGGGCCCAGAGCAGATGCAGTGGCTGGACTCTGCAGCGCAGCGTGGGCAGCAGGCCAAGTGCAGGGAGTGGATTAATAACCGGCGCGAGGCTGTCACAGGGCCAGGACGCTGTCATCCCCGAGACACGCCATGCTTGTCACTGTTAACAGTTGGAGGCTGGGTGCCGGCAGAGGGCTCCGGGACGAATGGACAGGAGGGCCTGGCGGTGCTGGGGATGGCAATTAGCGGACCCGGTGGAGTCCCCCAGCCCTGCGGAAGCCAGGCCTGCAGCTCACGTCGCCCTGCTCCCAGGGAAACGGGGAAAAGGCGTAGCTGCCCAACCTCTCGGGCTTCCTCCTGTTCTGGAGGGCTGGCTGCTGTGGAGCAGGGCATGGTGGCAAACAGGGGGCCCAGAAACAGGCCGTCCAAGTGCTGCAGCCCCTGTCCTGCCTGTAGATGAACCGCGGTTTGTAAATGAGCCCTCTAGAGTCCTCTGCTGTCCCTGCCACCCCGGGAGCCACATCTCTCCTGGCTCAGATGGGGTCCCTTGGGTCCGTATGTCATCAGTGCCAGGGCACGGGAAACCGTGCAGTGGTGGGCAGGGATTCAGCACAGCAGGATGCAGTGCGTTTGAAAGGACTTGGCTGAATTAAGGCAAGATCTTCTTTACTGCTGCCATCTTTATTGGTATTAATAATATTGTTTAGAGTTAAAAACTGACTCCATCTTCTTCAACTCTAGGAGGTTAAAAAGAAATGAAGTTCTGTTCTCACAGATAGGTGTGGAAGTGAGGCCTAAAGACCAGGCAGTGGGCGCCGGGGAGGGCGCCATGGTGAGAGCTGGCCTTCTCCTGGGGTGGGCCTGGGGCCAGGGCCAGGGCCAGGGGCGCCAGCATCCCATTCTGATCCCCTTTCTGAATATCTGGCATAAAATTATACTCCAGATGATAGAAGTTCCTGAAAAACTATTGAGGGCACTGTTTTCTATCAAACAGATGATGCAGAGCAAAGAGGTGGACATTCCTTGTCCTGTGCCACAGGTCCTGCCTCCCACCCCTCCACCATGTGCTCTGGGCGGTGTGTTTGGGGTTGTGGAGGGCTGTGGCTGGTGGGCCTGGGGAGTGGTGTGGTCAGCCTCGCAGAGGCACCAGCCCCACGCTCAGTGGGTCAGTGCTTGGGCAAATCTTTGCTGTGGCTCTTTTGAAATGCTTCCTTGGAACAAGAAGTCTCTCATTTTCTGTTGGCATTGCACCCGTGAATGCTGTAGCTAGTCCTGCTTCCTTAAGGGCCCACAGTTGGGACAGGAGGCCTGTGCTCCTGACTGCCACGCCTGGGGACTCTGAGCTTGCCCATTTGCTGTGTGTGAGCCGGCAGAGGCCGCAGCCTGCGTGGTCTGTGGGATCAGCACTTACTGCAGCTGCTCGGGCAGCGGGTGGCTGAGCAAGGCTGAGGGAGGTTTCTGGAATGAGCACTTGTACTTCTCTCTCTCTGCTTACCTCCCTCCTCGTCCTTCCATCCTGGGCCCTGCCCTTCTCACCTAGAAGGCCCCATGCACCCTTGGCCTTGTGGGCAGAGACTAAGGGGCCAGTAATCCCCCAGCCCAGGTGCGTTCTTCCACTCCATCCTGGAGCTGGTTCCATATGAGCTCCCAGGGGGTTTATAATTTGTTTATTTATATGGCAGTACAGGGAATTGAGCCCTAGGCCTCGTGCGTGCTAAGCAAGCAAGCACCGCTGAACTAAACCCCAGCCCAGGGTTTTTTTTTTTTTTTTTGATGCTCTGGGAAGATGAGGACTGTCTGAGGAAAGAGGACTGGCCCTTCAGGGGCTCCTCCTCACCTGATGGGTCAATCAGGCGCAGCAAGTCTGGGCAGCAGGCTGAGGCCTGAGATCAGAAGTAGTAATTCCAGCTGACAGGTGCTGCAGGACTCAGGAAGGGACAATGATGGTTAGTGATACCACTAACTATACCACCTAAAACTGGCTTCCAAAGTGGGAGCACAAGATGCCACCCAAAGATAGCATTGAAATGCCTATGTGCATATTTTTACATTGTTTAATTTGCGTGTGTGTGTATGCATACACATACTTTTTTTTTTTTTTTTTTGATATCAGGGATTGAACCCAGGGGTGCTTAACCACTGAGCCACATCCCCAGCCCTTTTTTGTATTTAATTAGAGACAGAATGTCGCTGAATTGCTTAAGACTTCACTAAGTTGCTGAGGCTGGGTTTGAACTCGAGATCCTCCTGCCTCAGCCTCCCGAGTTGCTGGGATTACAGGAGTGCACCACCATGCTGGCAATTTTAGTATATGTTTTTGTAATGCGGAAAATGTATTTGTAATGCAGAAAATGTATTTGTAATGCGGAAAATGCCAGGATGAGTGTGTGCCTACATGTGTATGTTGTGTATATATAGTGAGTGTGTGTGTGTTAGGCACAAACAATGTGTTCATTTGCTAGAGCTGCTGTAACAAAGAGCCATATCCTGGATGGCTTAAGCAGCAGAAATGTGCCATCTCACAGTTCTGGAGGCTGGAAGATGAAGGTGTGGCAGGACTGGTTCCTCATGGGCACTACGGGTGAAGCTGTCCCGCTGGGCTCTGCCCTGGCTTCTCATGGTCTCAGGCATTTTTTGCTGTCTGCTGTCTTCGGCCACATGGCCGGCTCTGCCTTCATCTTCACCTGCCCTTCTCTCCCTATGCGCATCTGCCTGAGTACCTCCTTGGTCATGTTGGTTAGGGGCCCATCCTAACCCAGTGTGACCTCATTTTAATTAATCATATCTGCAACCATCCCATTTCCAAATAAGGTCACGTTGTTAGGACTTTGTATTCTCTAGAGGAACAGCACCAACAGGATGTCTATACAATTTTCAGAGAACTGGCAGGTCGGCTTGCACCATCAGAGGCTGGGCAATCCCACAATAGCTGTCTTCAGGCTGGAGAGCGGAGGAAATTGCTCAGTCCTAGAAGCTGGAAACCTCAGGGGTTTCCTTTGGGCCTCGGAGGGGGAAATGACGCAGCCGGGTGAAGGCCTGGAAGCTCCCTGGAGAGTGGCTGGTGTGAGTTCAAGAGCTGAAGAAGCTGGAGTCTGAGGTCCGCGGGTGATGGCAGCCCCCAGACCACACCTGCTCAAGGGCATGGCCAAGCCGCCCCTTCTGCTTTCTGTCCCATGAGCCCCCAGCCTATTGGATGGTGCCACCATATTCAGAGTGGGTGTCTCCCTCAGTTCACAGACCCTCATGCCAGTTGTCCCTGGAAACAGCCTCACAGACACACCCAGGTGCTGCTCTACCAATGTTCTAGGGCTTCCCCATCAGTCGAGTTGACAGCCAAGGTTAACCTTCACAGGCATCACCATGTGAATTTTGAGGAAACACAATTCCACCTGTGCAGATAGCACAAGCAGTCAAACAAGCTGGAGAACCGCTGGCTCAGCTCAGCCACATGCTGTCTGTGCTCCGTTAACCTTGACTGTGCATCTGCTGTATTGGTCCAGCTGCCTGGAGTCCTTGTCAAGAGCCCATGTACAGGGGCTGGGGCCGTGGCTCAGTGGTAGAGCGCTTGCCTCGCATGCGTGAGTCGCTAGGTTCAATCCTCAGCACCACATAAAAATAAATAAATAAATAAAGATATTGCATCCATCTACACCTAAAAAAATATTTAAAAAAAAAGAAAAAAAAAAAAAGAACCCATGTCCAGGGGTCATCTCAGAGAATGGTAAGAGTGGGGCCAGGGCTTGCTGAGATCCATAGCCTTGTGTGCCAGGGTGGGGGCCTCCGCCTGTGAGTGCCAGGCACAGAGGGTACCTTGGCATCCTGCTTTTCTTCCCTGTCTTGAAGTATCACACCTCAGAGGTCAAAAGAATCGGCACCATATAGCTGGAGTAGATCTACTCCTGAGCCTGGCTGTTGGAGGGATTGGTCAGGAGACCTGGGTCTCCTGCACCATGACCTGGGGTAAGTCAGAGGACTCTAGGAGTTTGAGGTTGGTAGGCATCTTAGAGATGGCCCAGGATAGCCTTCTCATTTAACCAACCAGGGACAGAGGCCAAAGATGGGGAGTGTGTCTCTTGGGTTTCAGTCAGGATCAGGAGATGTGGCTGCATTAGTTATCGATTGCTGTATCACAGATGGCCCCAAGGCTGGGTGGTTTAAAACAGCACAGGTGTATCACCTCTGTCTGGAGTCTGGGCTCGGCTTAGCGGGGTTCTCATTGCAGGCGTCTGTGAGGCAGCCCGCCAGTGGCGATGGGGCTGCAGTCAGCTGTGAAGCGTCTGCTTCCACGAGCCCATGTGAGGCTATCCATGGC
This sequence comes from Xerus rutilus, assembly GCA_028644305.1. Lineage (NCBI taxonomy): Eukaryota > Metazoa > Chordata > Mammalia > Rodentia > Sciuridae > Xerus > Xerus rutilus. The sequence goes on along the minus strand of CM053412.1, from coordinate 23,136,735 downwards.
CTGCAGTTCCTGGCAGGCTGCGGGACTGAGGCTTCCGCTTCTCCCCGGCTGTTGGCCAGAGGTTCCCTTCACCTCCCTGTCACATGGGCCTGTCCACCATGGATGCTGCGTCACCAACACGTGCAAGCCAAGAGGGCAACAGTCAGCAAAGTGGAGGGAACAGCCTTTCATAACCTAGTCTCAGAAGTGACAGCCTATCACCTCGTCATGTTCTGTTAGAAGCAAGTCACTAGGTCCAGCATGCACTCGAGGGAAGAGATTACACAAAAATCATCATCAACAACCATCTTGGAAAGCCACTTACCGCAGTGGCATTTAACAGAAAATCCAAGTAACAGTGGTTTAAACAACACACCCATTTCTTTCTTTCTCCTGTTTTCAAGCAGGCAGCTTAGGATTGGTGTCAAGGCTCCATGGTCCTAAGAGGCCCAAGCTCTTTCTGTCTTTCTGCTTTACCATGTTTAATGCTTGACTTCTATTCCCAACGTTGTCTCATGGTTCAAGAGAGCTGCTGGAGCTCTGTTCATCACACCCATATTCCAGGCAAGAAGGAGAGAAACTGGGAAGGGAAAAAGGCATGTGCCAATTGAATTAGTAAAGAGTTTCCTACTTAAAAAAAAAAAAAAATCCCACTCCATAACTTGTCTTTACATCTCATTGGCCACTCCTCTATGAAAGAGGCTGAGAAATGTAGTTTTTCTGGAGTGTTGTCTCCGATGCTGTAAGGTTTCTGTTCACAGGGAGGAAAGACAGTGGATATTATAGATTCAACTAGAAGTTTCTGCCCCTCCCATGGGTCCACAGCCTGAAGGTGGCAAAGCCGAGTCTCTCTACACTGTGGGGTCTGTTCCCGGCTTGGTCCTCGGGGAGGAGCTGTGTGGGTGGACTGAGGACCAGCTGCAGCGTGGCTGAAGTATGGATGGAGAAGAGTGACCCCACTTCTCTCTCTCCTGCCTCCACTCACATCCGATGGCTGATCACCTCTTCTACATGAGGTGACAGCATAAGGAAGAAGGAAAAGACTTCAGGGAGCCCCAGCATCTCAAAGGAGACACACATGTGAGGACATCGATGGCCAGTCAACAGCTTACTCACCAGACTGCCAGTCCTGGGAAGTAAGGACTCATGGGCTGGGACTTGAGGGGTGGATAGGATAGGGTGGATAGCAGATGCAGCCCCTGACCTGAAGGAGGATGTTGCTGAGGTGTTCTTTCTTCTCCAGCTTGAGATCTTGGGCTAGAGATCCAGGTGTGGAGACCCAGCAGCCACTGCCCAGGCTGGACCTCTACTTGCAACAGGACCCAAGAAGGAACCTCAGACAAGCTCTGTGTATTGTCCTTCAGCTCTTCCAGCCCAGCTTCTGGCGCCTCACCTGCAGCCCAGTCCTTAGTGTCATGCACGAAGTCCATGACACCAGCCCAGGTGTCATGCACGAAGCCCCAGGCCCTGCACTGGTGGGCAGATGGCCTGGGCAGCAGAGAAGCCCCAACTGGGGACCTAGGGAGATCTCTGCAGATCGTTCCTGCTGGGTAACCTAAGGGATGTCACAGGCATCCCCTGAACCTTGGTTGCCTCTAAGTCACAAAAGAATAGCTGCAGCCACCTGACAGCCTGTAAACTCCTGCTCATTCATGGTTAAGAAGGCCTCAGCGGCCTTGGTGTGAAGGAACTTAGCAGTGTGATCTCATTAGGAGGGAAGGTGTGGCAGGCACCTCTCAGCTCCGAGGCTAAGGTGGCACCTTCCCAGGATGCTCAGGAGTGCCCTCCCTCAGCACGCCCAGAGTCAGCCAAGAGAGCCGGGACAGCGGGTCCGCCCAGGGGGAGGAGCCAACCCAGGGGGAGGAGCCAGGAATCGGCTGGAGGCATGCGCTCTGCAGCTAGTTTCACGATCAGAACTCGGGAACTTATTTCCCTTTGGGGGAATACCTTAAAATACCTTTGTCAGCCAGGAGAACCCACGACTGGGAGTATGTGGAATGGTGACACGATTGTCCCCATGGTGGTGTGGATGGGTGAATGCTGGCATCTGCCACTGTGACGAGCAGGGAGAATCCTGGACCGTCGCTGGAGAAAGAGTGCAGTGGCAGCACCTGTGAGGACGGCAGTGTTTCCTGAGAGTGCACCTCCAGGCAGGTGCTGTTGGTCCCCCACCTCCCAACCCCAGTCTTCTTCCCTTGGCCCCGGGTGTGTGTGTGTGTGTGTGTGTGTGTGTGTGTGTGTGTGTGTGACATCCCAGCAGGACTGTTCGCACCTGCACACCTGTCCCCCATGAGTCCAGCAGATCCCTATTCAGTGGTGAGCAGGACACAGGTTGCTGCATGAAGGACAACCTACCAGCTGTTGCTGCAGGGGGCTCTGAGCCAATGTCCTGTTGGCCTTGGCAGTGACTGGGGGGGCCTCAGCGTGACAGCCACCGCTGTGGCTGGAGGTACAGGCCCTTGGAGCAGCATTCTAGCCAGGTCAGCAATGGCTAGAGCAACCTTTTACATTGTTTTTCTTAAAGTTTGTTTTTGTTCTTGGTTATAGAAACACCAAAATCTCATTTTTGGGAAAAAAAATACAGAAAAGGAAAAAGGACAGGAGGCAATCCTCATGCCGCCTCTGGGAGGGGTTTTAGGGCACCTGTTGTTGACAGGCTGTTTTCTGTAGTTGAGGTCCTAGTGGACATAGAAAAACACATATCTCTCCTCCATCACACGGTGCCCTGAACATTCCCAGGTTATCACTGTCCTTCATAAACAACCCCAAGGGCTGAACAGCCACGGGAGAGGGCCTCATGGAACCTGGTCTGTTGTGGAGCACGATGTGGGTTCAGGGCCACCGCCTGTCCCTCCATGGCAGCCCTTCCTGCTCAGCACTGCCCATGTCCACAGGAACCTGCTGGTGCCCAAGAGGCCTCCTCCTGACGTGGGGCCATGCCACCTACTTCCTGGAGTGGGGAGGGAGGACAACCTCCTGTCTTGGGCACAGGGACAAGACCCCCAGTGTGACTCTACATGACACATGATGGGAGCTTTGAGAGCCCAGCCTGTGACCCCTTGAAGTGGCCAGCATCCACTTGAAATATGGGGTGGGGGACACGAGGGGGCAGTGACTGTGCCCACCTCCCGGGCTTCCCAGCACTGATGCGTACACGGTGAGGCGCACCTGGAGTGTGTCGTCCCTACGGGCCCACAGTGTGATTGCTGCTGTCATTATTTGCTGCTAGGAGCCTCCATCACAGGGAGCCAGGACTGACGTGGGAAGGAACAAGGTGTGAGGCTGAGGAGACCGAGGTCCAGAGAGGCAAGGAAAGTTCAAAAGGCCATGTGGGAGAGGGAGATGGGCTCGGAGCCCGTGTTCCCCTCCTCCCAATTCCACTGGGCCAACTCCCTGTGGTCTGTCATACCTGGCCTTCTCCTTGCCTCCCTGGGGGGTATCCCAGGAAGAGGCCATGTCTTGCTCACCTTGGTTCCCCAGGGTCTAGGACAGTGCCAGGCAGTGCCTGAGAAGTGACAGGCGTTTGTTGTGTTTTGTGTCAATGACAGAACCAGAACAAAGCGTGAACTAAAGAGAGTGCTTTGGAGCTCTGACAGCTCCATGTCTCAGCCCCGCTCCCAGCTCATGGCCACATGCCTGCCTAGGATGTCAGGGCTCTGTTCTGGCAGGCCTCACCCTCCCTTGGATGGTGCCGGATGAGAGGGCAACTGCCGCCGTCTCTTGTGGAATAACTGCTTGTCTCCTTTCCCCAATCTTCCCGACCAGCCCAGAGTGGCCTCCTGTGGCACCAGCCCCGTGCAGTTTTGTCTCATATTACGGACCCTTTACAAGGCGGGTTTTTGGTGAGACAGTGAGTCTTGCTAAAATCCTAGAGGTGCCCGCCCTGCTGTGTGCTGTGCGGATACAGTGTCTCCACAGGCCACTGGCCTCCTATGAGTTGGGTGGACACACTTCTAGTTCAGGGGACAGTCTTTCAGGCTTTGGTTCAGCCTCTGGGGAGGGTTTCAGCTCCACTGAACTGAGACCTGCCCTCACCACAAAGGCTCTGAACCCATTCTTTATCCAGCTCTAGGGAAAGAAAAGGAGTTTTGTGGTAGCAACAAGGCCCTGACCGGGTTAATCTGTGTTCATGTCAAGGGGCCAGCTCTGTAATCCCAGCCTCACAAAAGAAATGCATTATCACCCATCTCGAGCCAGTGTCCCGTAAGACAGATGTACTGGCAGGACCTGGGCAGCACGTTTGGGTACTGAGAGTCGGTGCGCAACGGGCATAATGAGGGTATTGCCAGACTGTAGGTGATCTGGGGTTGAGCCTTGTGACTCCCAGAAAACACCTGGTCAGCACGACATGGTGGAATTGCAGGGGGAGCAGCCTGAGAGAGCAGGAGTGCGGTCTCTGGGCAGCTGTAAACCAACGGTCCTGACCAGCTACTCGAGCTTCAGGGCCGGTCCCCAAGATGGCACTGAGATGAGGCTTCCCATCACCCATCGTCACACTTTACTGGACAGGACCGCATGCACCGAGGCGTGTGTCTCGCTGTCTCCTGGTGTCTGGAAGACTGTTGTGGGTTTTTGAAGTGAGAACATGTAAGACCAGCTTAGAGAAGTGAGTGTGCCCGAGGCAGCCTGAGGAGCGGAAAGAAAAACGTTGGCAGGAACCTCAGGGAACCAGAGAGATCCAGGCTCTCCGGTTGGGAGTGTGTCATGTCTTGGCTCTGAGCCATTTCCTCTCTGTATCATTAGGGCTGGCCTGCCTGGTTTATGGATGTTAGGAATCATGTTCTCCCTGTAGCCTATTATATCTTAAGTCAGATGCATCACTGGTGTGGCCCCTCACTGTAGCCAGATGGCAGGCATGACGGGGCCATCACTGCCTGAGCCTGTGTGCACATGGTCATGTCCACTCTGTCCCAACCTCCCTTGCACTGGGTGTGTTGTGGGTTATGCAGGAGTTGAGTGTGACTGCCATTCAATGTACCTTCAGAAAGATCTCACCCTGGTTTATTATCAACACCAAAAGCCACCATGGTGCAGAAGGCCAAGGTGGCAGAGTGGCGGCCACTAATCTAATAAGAGAAAAGCAAATATTCGTTGTGGGAAGAAAGATAGCAATCTTGGTTTTTATTGATAAACAACAAGAATTACCAGGCTCGTGTTACTATGCCACCCCAGGTGGGAGAAACTGCTGACTCTCAGAAGAGGAGAGAGTCGCAGGGCCACCCTGGGCCCATGTGACTGATGGTTGGTATTTGGAACTGTCCTGAAGGTGTGGTGGCATTGTTTAATTGGCAGCTTTTTTCCCCCTTTTCTTTGTGGCTCATAAACTAATGGTGAATCTTACAATAAATAACCTTGCTTTCTAACAACTCTGCAGGTCTGATATCAAATAGTTGTGTTTGCGTGTTTCTGTTCATTAGAGCAAGCTAATCAAAAATACCATTTGGGGCGTTACTTTCACATCCAGTACTGCCCTTCTGCATCCTGGACACCAACACCGGGTTTGAGTAGGTGCTTATTAAATGGATGGGTGGATGGCTGGAGCGGGCAGGGATGGAAAAAAACCTGCACCAGGGGATGCATCCCTGTTTTTGTTGGTGCAACGGACTCCCTTCAAGGAAGCTGCAAGCAGTTCTCCGGGAATCAGTGGGAATCAAGACCCAGTGGGTTTTTTTAGGGTTCTCACTAATATACTTTGGCTTATTTAGTCCTCATCGATTTTCGCAACCATGGTTTTCACTAGCAAGGCCTCCGGGCTACCTAGCTAGAGATCCCAGTGCCAGGCAATGATTCTGGGGACAATCTATGCAAAGACATTAATTATTTAATCGCTTTGTTAAGACACAACTCATGCATCATGCAGCTCACACATTTAAAGTGTACAAGTAAACGATTTTCAATATAGGCTCAGGTGTATGCATCCAACGCCAACTTTATCACCTCAAAAAGCATCCTTGAACCCTTTCCTCATCACCCCTTTGTTCCTGTCTCCTTCCTGCCCCAATCCTAAGCAAATACCTGTCTACTTCTTGTCTCTCTAGATTTGATGATTCTAGACATTACATAATGTAAGGTGAAAGGCAAAGCTTGCAGAGGTTTGTGGTCTGCAGAGCCAGGCTCTCCCACACCTCTCCAGAGAAGTCTTTGCAGCTTGAGGAGCTTCTGTCCCCACCCGTCCTTTCCCCGTTTGTTCCTCTGAGCTCTCTTGCCCTTCAGAGCTCAACCTGGTGGGAATGTGCAGCAGTTTGATGGCTGTGTCACAGGCAGTGGGACTCTGTGATACTGCAAATATTCAGGACACCTGAGTTACTGTCCTTCCCTGTCCAGCAGGGCACATTGCCCCAGGGTCCCACTCCCTGCCCTCAGCCACAGCGTTATTAAGAGGTCACTGGCTGGAGGGCCCTGGGCCGTGCAGCCCCAAGGGGCATGAGGCTCAGGGCTGCCGCACAGGAATCCTTGCATGACTGACCACCTTCAGAGGTGAAGACAGTTTACTCTGTTACCCTGCACAGGGACCACAGCCTTGAGCTGGAGCAGGTTCCAAGTCCCCTCCAGAAGTGACCACAGGGGATATTGGGCCAGGGATGGAGCATGGAGGGAATAGACTCTGAGCGCCTCGCTTCTGTTTAGTCAGAGAAGCCATATTTTAGAGCCATTCTGTAGGGGACAGACCTGTCTGCCTCAGTTTCCTTATTTGTACAAGAGGAACAAAAAGGTACCTGCATTATGGGATTGTCCTGCAGATTAACTTAATTTAGTGCGGGCCCTGGCATATAGTAAATGCTCAGTAAATTACCTGTTCTATATTGGGAGAGAGCTGTTGATGGTTCCATTTGAAATAGAAGCATGGTAGTAGAGGGAAACTGGAAACCAGCTAGCTGTGGGGAATATCATAGTGGTGGTTTGCTTTCCTGCTTTAGGAAAGGTCAAAGGTCAGCTCTATTGAGTAGGAGCCACAGAGGCAGCTATAGGTGCTACCTCTGGGCTCTAGGAATCAGGCACCCTGAGCTCTTGCTGCACAGATTTTTATCCTCCTGGAGCTCATAGAGAATCCAGGGAGCACCACAGGAGCCTGGGCGGGCATTGAGTTTGGGATCCTGAGGTAGCTCTGCAGCAGGCTCCAGGCATTGTGTGGGACACAGAAAGGCCTGCCTACAGCCAAGCTGTCCAAACGGCTTTCACCTGTAATGTGCCACCTGTCTCTATGCCCATCTGCAGCCACCAGCCACCAGCCTGCTGATACCACGGGCCAGAATGTCAGTTACATGCTAGTGCCTTTCTGGGAACCCATCATCGCACTCACAGAGATTGACCGAGTGTCTACCGTGGGCCCCCACCTCTGGCCTTCTGGGGCCAAGGCAGGTCCTTAGCCACTAACAGCTCATGGTTCAGCTAGCTAGCCAAACTCATAGCAGGGCTGAGCTGGAGTGTGGCAGGCATTAAGGGAGATGGGACATCCTGGATCCTTCTTTCCCCCTTGAGACACCAGGAGGGGCACTGTCCCTGCACAGAACTTGGCTGTGCATGTCTCCTGTGGTTGCCCATTTGGTCCAGTGTAGTCCAATCCCGTCAAGGTGATGCCATCTTCCTACAGTAGCACTGTGGCTCTTCCACCAGGCTAGGCCGAGTCCCACTGGCCCGGAAGCCTTTCTTTCTTTCTCTGCACAATGAGTTTGCATATTTCTGTTTTGTTCTGTCAGGTATTGATGTCACATTGTAACTCCCAGAGGACGGTCCTTGTTCTTGCGGTATTTCCAAGTTCTCAGGGCACCCTCATGTTCATAGTCATAGGTCACCTCCACTGGCTATCTTGCAGTGGGCTCTCAAACTCCAATGCTGGTGAGGGCCAGGCAGGGAACCTGTGGGTGGAGGACCATGCAGAAGTGATGGCGATGAGATGGGGAGGCATTAGGGAGTGCTGGGGTCTGTGGAAAACTGGAGATTGACTGCCTGGGCTGAAGGGGTCAGCCCTCCTAGCTCTAGCTGATGGTCACAGTCTGGGAAGGTGGGCCAATACTGTTAGATCTTTCCTTTTTTTTTGAGAAAAGTTAGAAATGTGGATTTTTACATGAACTCCTTTGATTTAGGAATGTTGGCACTAATGTTTTTTAAATGCCTACCAGACAAACAGAACAAGCCATGGTCCAGATACAGCCCCCAAATGGGCAGTGGCCATCTCTGCTGTGTGGTTGCACTTCTGTGGGGGGCTGGGTAACCTTCCAAGGCGATAGTGTGGGTGCAGAGGCCCACGGGCCTAGTGAGCCGCTGCAGCAGCCGTCCTGAGGGGCTGCTGTGAGCTGGGAGTCCGAGACGGCTTCCATGAGGTGAGCTTGTGCTGTCCTCAGGAAGAGGGAGAGCAAGCCAGTCTGAGTTCCGGGAGGCTGTCCTGGAACTGGAGCCCAGGCTGGACAGGCTGCAAGGCCACCACCCCGCCCAGGGCCAGGCTGTGTGGAACCTGGTCTGACTCCACACCCCCGTCAGGCCATCGGGCTTCCAGAAGCAGGTCGGTACCATCACTGCTCCAGCTGAGGAGGCTGTTGCCAAGAGGGCGAGAGCTGACGGAGGCCATGGTGACCCCCAGAGGGGCACCTGAGAGAGAGTGTCACTTGAGAAGGAGGGCCTGGCGTGCCAGGGCCACCATGCTTGGAGGAGCTTTCTGGCCTTAACCCGAGGTGCTCTGGCAGGTGCCTTGCTGGGTTCAGAGCAGGACACGATGGGTCTCCCTTTCCAGCATGCTCCTAGGTAGTTTTCACTCTTAACCAAGGCAGAGGTGGGACCCACCCCCAGGGCCTAGGAAGGAAAGAATGAGTCCCTACTTTTCCATACAATTTGTTAGAGCTGACTGGAGTACAGGAGAGAGGGTCAGATGAGGCCCAAGCAGGGCATGGGGAGTTCGAGATGGGGAGACATTAGAGAGGGGTGAGGTCTGTGGAGAACAGCAGTGGCCAGTGGAGCCACAGTCAAGGAAGGTTTCACGGAGGACTGTGCCTGGAGGGGGACCCTGAGGGAAAGGATGCGATTTGGAGAGGCAGAGACATGGGAGAGGGCACAGAAGACAGAGTGAGGGCCAGCAGGGGTGGTTGTGAAGCCAGGTGATAATCAGCGGGTACTGAGTGCTTGCTGGTGGTCGGGGCGCCGAGCACTTTGCTCACGTGTCCATTCCACAGCACCTTGCCCGCAGTTCCTCCGTTAGCAACCTGTTGCATGAGGAGGAAGTTGCCAAGCATCTGCCGGGAGCCCCAAAGCTAGTGAGAGGCTGAGCTGGCCCAGAGTCAGACCTCATGACTGTCACGTTCCTCTGTCTTAGGAGTGGAGGCATGAGGAAGCCCCTAACTCCTGCCAGGTACGCAGCTGGCCGGCTGGCCAGTGACCCTGAGGCCCATTACCCTGCACAGCTTTGGTCTTTCTGCCTGTGACTTTTCACCTGGACTCTGTCAGCAGGTGCTCAGTACTCCTTGGTTGGGATGAATTGTCTTAAGAAGGCTCTGGAATGTTGTGGGAAGAGGGTAGATACCTAGCTCTGAAGGGGAGTATTGGGTGGGTGGACCAAATGCATCCTGTGGCTCTGGGGTTCTAGAGCTAGGAGGGGCTGGGAGAGCCAAGGAGGTACCCTCGGGGGAGGAACGTTCTGTGTGCTGTGCAAGGACTGAAGGACCACAGACCAGGCTGCCCGTTCTGGGCTCTGGATGGAGATAGGCAGAGGATGGGCCCTCTGGGATCATGCAGTTTTGTCGAGACAAGATAAAAACCCATAAAAAAGTCAAGAGCAGGCGAGAGTTGGGTACCAGCTTGGAGAAAGACGAAGTGTCGTGAAGCAGCCGTTCTGGGAGCCAAGCTGGTGGGTGAGTAGTCAGTGCTGGAGCCTGGTGGAGGCCCGAGGGGCAGGCAGACCTGGACAGCAGGGACATCCAGGTTTAATGCAAGGGCTAACCCCAGCCAGAGCCTGCTCCAGATACCCTCCTGCCGGTTGGCCTCTGCCCAGCTGTTCATGTTCTTCCTCCAGGAGGAGATACATGTCAGAAGCCTGAGGTCTGAGCTGGCACCTGGCAGAGCATTCTGGGCCTCTCCCAGGCCTCCCTGATCAGGCTCCTCCTGGTTGAAAGAGTCACAGCATCTCTCTGGCTCCAGCGCCCTTTCCCCCTGGGAACCAGTCCATCTCTCAGTTGCCCGAGGCTGCTCTAAAGACAGAACAGTACAGCCTGGGCCCTGTGCCTTCTCCATGAAGTTCTGAAGGGGCAGAGTAGGGCTCACATAGTGGGGGTTGAGGACAGTGGGGTGACTTTGGGGTTCTCTGCTCTTTTGGAATCTGTGCCTGTTAGCAATTACAGCCTGGAACTTCACTTTCATTGGAGGAAGGGGAGGTAACTCCCAGCAGGGGTCTCTGAGGTGAAAGACTTCCAAGAACGCTGTGCCAGGCTGGCTCTTTCCAGAGGCCTCTGAGTGGCTTATAGCAAGTTGTCTCCCCTCTGGGCCACAGTATCCTCATCTGCCCAGCAAAGAGACAAGACTCTCAAGCCATTGAGGTCTTGCGACTTGGATCTCAGAAGCCCCCTCCAACTTGTTCAGACCACTTGGATGGACCTGAGCCCAAAGCTTCACCTTGCAGGACTCCACGCGGGTGCTGTTATAAGCACCTGGCTCTGAGAGTGCAGCGTGGAGGTGGGACCCAGGCCCACCAGGAGAAGATAACTCAGCCTGTTGAATCCTGCCTGGTGTCTATTCTGCCATTGGCCCTGAGCGGACCATAGAGGAGCACTCCCCCCTCCAGGGAGCTGAGCCACCGGCCAGAAATCAGAACGAAGCAGCCTTGGCGCATTCTATCATCTCAGGGCAGGCTGTCTGAATAATGGATGCCGGGAGGTGAGAGGTTTTCTGTATCTTGGCTATTCAAACTCTAGTCCTCTGAGCAGCAACAACAATCTCGCCTGGGAGCTTGTTAGAAATGCAGAATCTCAACCCCCACTTCCCCCTCACTGGATCTGCACTTTAACAAGATGCGCTGGAATTCAAGCGCACCTAGAAGCTCAGGAAGCGATGAGCTGGCCCCAAGCCTCACAGAGGGAAGCCCATCTTCATGGGCAAGTGAAGCAAAAGTCCCAGCAAATAATAATCACGATGTGTGTTACGTGCTGACATATTTTCCATTTAGTTATACTTTTTAATACCGACATCATGACCCAGGAAATTTGCTTTACAGCCCACTAGATCTCTAAGACTTGCTGTTTGAATAACACACCACATGATATCCCAGTGACAGAGGATTAAATTCGTGGCGGCAGTGGCAGAGGAGGACATCAGATGTCCTCGACCCCTGAGACACTAAAGGTTGCCAATTTTCAATGTCATCTGCCTCTACTGCCACGTGTTTCTGAGCTTCCCTGCCCCCTGGGGGCCCAGGAACTGAAACTCCTGAAGGCGAGGCCCTGTGTTCCCTTCCACTTTTCTTTGGCAAACACAGTGTCACCAAGACATCAGGACAGCACTGACCCGGGTGGCTGGACCACAGGGCCTGCAGATTGTAGGGGATTTGGTGTTCTCTTTAGAGTCTTGTCTGGGCAGAGGGTGGGGTGGGCTGCCCTCAGAGAAGGATTTGGCAGCGAGCAGGTTCCCATGGCTTCCTATGGATGGCTGCGGGCATCCTCTCTCCTGGACAGCCTGGCCTCTCTCCTCCCCAACACTCTGTAGGCAGCATGGCCTCTGGGCCAACGCTGTCCTGGGGGCCTCCCAGCAGCTGGCAAAGCAGAATTCTAGCCCTAATTGTGTGCTCAGGGTGAAGGTGTTGTTGCTGTCACTGTGTGGAGGTAGAAAGGAGAAAGAGGACCGAGTTGACCAGAGGGGTAGCCAGTATTGTGTGTACTAGGGTCACCAGGAACCAGCTGCTGGCAGGGAGCCTAGGTGCACGGTGCTCTGTGGCACCAGACAGCATATGAAGTGGCCGTGGAAAGTGCGTGAAGCTTTCCAGGGTGTGTTGAGTGGAGGCCTGTGGTGGCACTGGGTCCCCTGCCCACTCGCAGCTCAGATGCCCCCGGATGTGGAGTTGCCATCCTGCTGAGATGCGGAGCAGGTGGGTCGAGCTGGAAGGCCCACGACTGCTGAACCCAGGAGCACTAAGCAAGCCCCCCACAGCCACCCCCTGGTCGCCTGCAACTGGCCTGGGGTCCTAGGGAAGGAGGCTCAGCCCCTGGTAGCAGCCCAAAGCAGAAAGTGGGATCTTCCTCAGCGCCCTGTGCGAATGCCTTCCAGGAAGGGCGTTCCGCGGGATGCTGAGGGGCAGGGGGGAAAGACTCTGAGGAGGTGGGGTGGGGTCGGGCGGCTCCACGCAGGGCCTAGAATGATGGGTTCCCGAGAAGGGCTGGCAGGCAGCCCAGCAGACGAGACTCATCTGGCTTGCAGGCCACTGAATCATCCCTGGGGACTGGAGGGGGAGGTAATGCCTCTAATGCCTGGCCGTTCTTAAAAGGATTGGCTAAATTTACAGCCATTTGTCATGCCATTTGTCACTAGGCAGGTGGGAAAGGATGCTGAGAGGGCTGGAGGGCTTCAGCTCATTGTCCCTGGGCCCTCAGGTGCTCCCTGACGCCTGCCCTACCTTTCCTCCGGACCTGCAGCTCCATAGGGCAGTGAGCTTCTCAGACTCAGGGCCCAGCAGAGTGAGAGGGCGGAGGGAGAGACCTGCCCCTGTGCTTTGTGCTGACTATCCAAGGAGGCCAGGCAGCTCTGGCCCATGGCAGAGCTCTGGGTGAGCTGTGTGGGCCTGGGTGGTGGGGAGAGCTCACCAGGGTGGGGAAAGGTGTCTTTTATGTGAGAACATGAGTGTTTTTCATTTTGGGCTTTTGGGGCTGTACCAGCTGGCGTGGAGTATGATTGGCTGCAGCAGGAGACTGGGGACCCCAGGGCTGAGGTGAGGTCTCTTAACACACAGAGGTGGTCCCCTGCAGGAGAGAATGACTGTCCTTTTCCCCAGATAGCTACAGACAGCCAAGCCTGGCTGCCCTCGCTTTTCAGGAATCACAAGCAAGGGAGCCCCGCCTCTCCTCTGTCCTCTCTCTGGGCTGTGAGCCCCCTCCCGCCTGTACATCAGGGCTATCGCCCCTGTGGTGCCCTTTACAGCAGAGCTTTTCCAGTGCTGGCTGCGGGCTTTCCCCATCCATCACCTGGCAGAGAATGCAGGCAGGGCGGGGCCCCAGGGACGCTGCAGGGCTGAGTCCTGGGCTCAGCCTCCTTTTGCATGCTCTGCATCCCGGGTGGCCTCAATGAGAGGTTTCCCTGGTCCTCTGCCACCCTTTCTCTCTTTTTCCTTCTTCCTCTGGCCCAACCTCCTTCACTTTCACAGATTGTTAAAACAGAAGTCCCTGCTCACTTGGCTCTGAGCTCCCAGTGGCCCAGCTCTTCGTGCATTTCCTGTGAGATCTTACTGTGAAGGAGGGACAGAGCCAGGATTGACCTCCAGGGCTCAGACAGGAAGGCGGCTTTTCAGAGCATCACTTTCCCCTGCACTCCACCAGCCTGAGAAAATATCACGCTGTCCACTCAGTCTTCTTGCCTTAAAATTGTGGTAGAACTCGTAGGTATGTGTCCCCAAGCGTGGAACAGTGACGCAGGCTGATATTTGCACACCCACATCCATAGCAGCTATTCACCAGAGCCAAATGCAGAAGCACATAAATCTCTGCTAACGGATGAATGAGTGGATGGTTGTGGAAAGTGTGTACGACACTGTTATACTACTGTGCCTTTATCAGCCAATGAAAACGCCCCAGGGCTGCGGGAGCATAGTTGGTGCCTGGCCCAACTTCCAGCCTGCCCTCTTTCCCTCTGCTCCTTCTGCTGCAGAAGAGGGACAGCCTGGGGCTCTTCTGCTTTGAATGTTCCCCAACTCCTTTTGAAGGAAGGGCCTCAGCTCACTGTAGGGACCCATTGTAGAAGGTACAGAGGAGGCTCCCAGGAACTGGGAGAGAGCAGGAAGGAGAGGAGGGAAGGCAAGTGATGGTCACCACCATGGGCAACTGGAGCTCCATCTACTCCAATTGCCCGGAGGACTAGAGGAAATGTGCATCAGGATTGTTGTCTGAGACCAAAAATGGCAGTTTTTGTCCAGATTGAGGCTGCCACACGGGGTGTTAGCTCCTTACTCATCCGGGTTGCAGGGGCCAGGTGAGGCCCTGCAGGTGTTTCATGTCACAAGAGCCCTTGACAGAAATCACTGGGGTGCTAAGGCCAGGCATTCTTGGCCACACCGCACACTGCTTGAATCTGATCAGGCAGCAGAGGCTGGAGTAGGAGGGATTAAGATGCCAGAGAAGGCCATAGCAAGGAGTCCTCCTTTGCCTTCTGGCCACCAGAGTGCTGGGGTTGGGATGCTCTAATGCTCGCCCCTCTGCTTAGCGAGCTCGTGTGGATTTGGAGTCATTTCTACTCCCAGGTTCCCTCACGCGACTGTGTTGTGGCCTTGAGACTCAGGCACACCTGAGAGAGTGCACCAGTGCAGGCCAGAGGCTGCTGCTGTAGCAGAGCCCAGCATCAATTCTCTGGGAAGCCACTGCATGTCAAGTTCCTGCAAAACATGCCCTTTGTCAGGTGTGCCAGGAAGCCCTAGATAAAATCTGAAGATTTCGAGGAATAATTGGCATGACCTTAGAGACTGACTTCACCTGCAGGTGGCTCTTTTTCAGCCCTCTCTGGACATCAGCCTGATCATTCCCATCCAGCTCAGGCCACCTGCTCAGGACAGGCACTGAGCCTATATTGCAGGCCCCTTTGTGCTGAGCTGGAGCCCTGCTGTGTGCAAATGTCTTGACCTTGCTGAGTCTCCCCTTCCTTTTCTAAGCAGTATAATCATGCCAATTTTGCAGTGCCAGGGTGAGGGTGAGGTATGTGGAGCTTATCAAGTGCTGAGAAGAGTCCCTGGCATGCGATACAGGTGCAGTAAACACTGGCATTCCAATTATTAGAACTCAAGGTATTCACTGGGCACGGTGGCACACGCCTCTAATCCCAGCAGTGTGTGTAACCGGGAGGCTGAGGTAGGAAGATCGCAAGTTCAAAGCCAGCTCCAGCAACTTAGCGAGGCCTTGAGCAATTTGGCGAGGCTCTGTCTCTAAATAAAATACAAAAAAGGGCTGGGGATGTGGTTCAGTGGTTAAGCACCCCTGGGTTCAATTCCTGATATCAAAACAAGAACAAAAACTCATGGTATTCATACCCACAGCCGTGGCTGGGTGGATCCTTTACCTGCTACCCTGCCTTTAAACCAGGGAGCTGGACACACTGCCAGATGGCTTGTAAGGCCCTGCTGCAACGCTCCATGAGTACAAGGACTGCTAGGTTTGGGAATTGGGGAAAGGGGGAGTGCCCTGCTGCAGAGCAGTGTGAGCAATAAATAGTACAGAGGCAGGAAGGAGGCTTCTGCACAACAGATCACTACAACCTTGACTGCTTAAAATAGTATCTGTTTCTTATCTTGGGTTCCCTAAGTCTGAAGCCCAGCAGTCATTCACCACCTGGGCCCTTCTCCCTCCCCATCGCCAGCACCCTTTGAGAAGGTTGAGGAGGGTGTGGAGGTGCAGAGCCACAGTCCTCACAACATGCCCAGGCCCTGACTTAAATTCATTACAGTTAAACACTCGACCAGCTCTTGACCACTAGCGTATAGATGTGTTCCAAAATGCGCTTGGGGGCCGGGCACGGTGGCATACGCCTATAATCCTAGTGGCTCAGGAGGCTGAAGCTGGAGGATCACAAGTTCAAAGCCCACCTCAGCAATTTAGCAAGGTGCTAAGCAACTCAGTGAGACAAAATGGGGCTGGGGATATGGCTCAGTGCCCCTGGTAGAGTGCCCCTGAGTTCAATCCCCAGTACCAAAACAGAACAAGACAAGAGTTGGGATGAAACCCTGAGCAGGCTGTCTCCTCAGGATGAGTGAGACCTTCCAAGAAGATCACAGGTATCCAGATAGTAAATCGGACACAAGATGAGATTTAGGGCCCCTGCCCATGTGGCCATGAGCCCGTGGAGGAAGGGAGGGCCCCTACTTGGAGGCGAGGGTTCTAGCTGCCTCATTCCTGGCTGGGTCAGTTCTGATGAGAGGTGAGAGAGGACAGTGGAGGTGTCCCAGTGGACTCAGACCCCCATAGAGCTGGGTTGGCCCAACCTGATCAGGAGGAACCACAGTTTCATTGGCAGGCCTTAGCTGGTATCCCAGGAACAGCTGTTCACATCTGCCAGACTGAGCAGTACCAGAGGACTGTTGGGGTTGTCATGTTCCTCAGGAGGGTGGCCCAGGCAGCTTCCTCAGCTCAGCCACATCAGCACAGACAACCCCCCCGCCCAGGGGAGTCTTTTGCATTCTGTCACTTTAAGTCGGTCACATTCCTACAAACCAAACCTCCCAGGAGCAATGCTGCAAAACTGCTGATAACCTGAGGCCTATAGGCTTCAACTCATTTAGGGAAAAGTAATCAGAGAGGGGAAAAAAGTCGCTTTAGAAGGAGGCATTTTCTTGGAGGGCTCCTCAGAAGGTTTGTGTCTGAGGACCCCCTGAACATCCTAATTCTTGCATCAGGGACACACCAGTGTGTGGTTTATTTATTCTGCTTTGTGGTGGATTCCCTTAGGTCCAATTTGGGAGGCAGGGCTTGGGGGCTAGTCTGGGTTCTTCTGCCACCTTTCCCAGGCAGTAGGTCTGGCACACATCGACCTAAACACGGCATGAGTTCCTGTGCTGGCCACTGAGGCAAGTTCCCTGTCTTCTCTGGCCTCAGTTTCCCTCCTCACACAATGGGGACTCGGGATATTCTTAAAGCTAAAGATAAGCCAGTACCCCACCAGCTTTTCTGGCTGTTGGGAGGCAAATACTAGGACAGAGGAGATGGTGCTTCCAGGGCAGAGAGCATTTCCCAAGTGGGGGCCTCATCCAGCAGCATCTCACAGAGACTGTCTTTCCTCTTTCCCTCCAGCTGGCCCCAAGCCCCTGAGCTGGAGGGATGGAAAACTCCTCGGCGGCCTCGGCCTCCTCTGAGGCTGGGAGCAGTCGCTCCCAGGAGATCGAGGAGCTGGAACGCTTCATTGACAGCTACGTGCTGGAATACCAGGTGCAGGGACTGCTGACTGACAAGACGGAGGGTGACATTGAGAGCCAGAGGACGCAGTCCCACATCTCCCAGGTGAGCACAGGGGCAGGACACTTGGCACACTCAGTGGGGTGATGCAGGGGATCCTGATTCCAGGCACTGTCTGGTCACTTGACCCTAGACTGCCAAGGTGTGGTTGGTCTCGCCTGGAACAGCACCTGGAATCCCATAGGGGAGGCTTTGGGTTCTAGGCAGGAAGCCTCCTGCCTCCCAGCTGTACATGCTCAATCCTTGAACCCACCCCTACTCCTTCCTGGCCATGGGCTGATGAGGCCCAGTCAGACTCATGAGTCTTTGAAAATGCATTTGTTGAGTGCCTACTTTCTTCTGGACACTGCTCCCCATCTTCCACAACCTCATATTCTAGAAGAGATCGAGAGATGGTACCTTATTTACAGTGTGGACCATCAGAGAGCTGTACCTTGTGAACATTTTCTCTGATTTTTAAATGCAGGCAGTTATTGGCAGCCTAGGAAGTGAGTGTCCCTCCCAGGGCACCGCATGCCTCATGTAGTCAGAGGCACACGGCATTCTGACCAGAATTTCAGGCTGCACTTGCCCTTCCTAGGTCAGTCTGTTGCAGACCTGACCTTGGATGGGACTTGACTTCAATTGAAAGATTGTGGGCCAAGATTTGGAAGTCTTGAGTTCTCCTGAATAAAGTATGAATGCATATCACATGTCTCTTTGCCTAATAAATCTCCTGGAGATATTTTCTAGAGTTGATTCCTGATTTGCTTCTAGTTTCTTGTGTGACCTTGGGCCCCCAGTGTCTCAAAGGCTCAGTCTTTTGTTTTTTGTTTTTTGTTTAGCCTGAAAATGTGATTGTCTTGTTGCCTTAGGAATGTTGGAAAGTCAAAGAGGCTACAGAGAAGCTGGTGCTGCCTACACAAGGGGCACAGAAGGGCCCTCCCTGCTCAGGTGCAGCACCCCAATGTCCACCCTAGTACTTGATGCCCCACCCCAAGCCTGGGACTTTTAAAGGACTAGGAACTGGCAAGTCCTGCTCAGGAGAAAAGCTGAATGCAACCCTTGGCTCTCTCTCTGGATAGGGAGAAAGTTCAGCCCTCCAGCTTTTTAGAAAGCCAGAACGAACCCCTGGCTTTCCTTGGGCTCAGACCTGGGAGCAGGGGCCAGAAAATAGCCCTGTGGAAGAAGCAGAAAAAGAGGTGATGTTTTCCTTAGTGCCCTTGAAGTTCTAAATTGCACACATCTGTAAGCCTGTAACCTGCCCATTGCCTAGCCTGCAGCAGTGCGTTGAGTACCCATCCTGGGCTCCATAGGACTTGGTGTCCAGGAGTGAACAAAACTGCAGAAAGCTCCGCCCTCATGGAACTTAGGTTCCAGTGCAGGGTGATCCCTGAGATGGAGAAAAATATGGCAAGGAAATGGAAGAGGGATGGCAAGGAGGAATAGGAGAGGTTTGAGATTTTAAACAGAGAGGTCGGAGACCATTTCACTAGAGGAGAGGAAAGGGTAAGCCATGCAGATCCCTGGGGGAAGAGCACTTGGGACAGAGGAATAGCATATGCCCAGGGCCAGGGCCGGACTGGAGGGGGAGGCATCCAGTCCAGCCAGGAGACAGATGTGCTGAAGCAGAGGGAGAAGGAGGCTGGGATGGTGGGGCAGAGAGGCAGGAGGCACAGGGCTGAGCCCTGGAGTCATCCAACAATTGGAAAGAGAGATTGTGAGGAGGAGCCAGCCAGAGAGTCCCAGGAGGCTGGAGGAGACTCAGGCTGGAGTGGAGTGGGGAAAGATGAGGGAAGGGGGTGTTCAGGGAAGCAGGGAGGGCGGGTTGCCTGGAACGCTGCTGTACCCCTGTAAGGGGAGGGCTGTGAGTGACCCAATGAGCAGTGGCGACTAGAGTGGTCCCAGTGGAGTGGTGGAGACGGCAGTCTGGCTGGGGTTCGCTTAGGGATGAGCAGGAGATGGGCTGGAGACAAGGCCTGTAGTACCACTGTTTGGAGGTGCTTATCTGGAAATGTGGTGGTGTTGGGGGCAGTGAGGTCACACAGGAACATCGGGAGCAGTGTGAACTGCTGGGAATGGACCGGGGGAGAGGCGTGTCGCTGGAGCCCTGCCTTCTCTGGGTCTCCAGCCACTTTTAGCCAGGACAGTTCAGGGGCAGAGTTCTGAATATGACCTTGACCAGGACTGATCTTTCTTAGGGAGCACAGGAGGGAGAGAGGGTGAGGAACACGGGAGAGTGATGATGGTGACCAGCTGGATGCCCAGCCAGGTAGAAGGGGAGTGGGCACCGAGGTAGGCAGTGGGTGCTAAAGGGTGATGGGCCAGCGGACTAGAGTCCTCGCGAGCTGAAGACTTGTTGGAGTTCTGGTACCAGAGGCAGTGAGCTGGTAAGCTAGGAGGGCTGGCCCTGAATGGGGTGTTTGAGGTCAAGGGTGAGGGGTGCAGGAGCTGGCAGAGAAGGGCCTGATATGAGGGAGTGGAGGGGGTCCTGGCCGAGGCAAGGTACTGAGCCAAATGCCCAAGGAAGAACCAAAGGGTGGTGGAGGGCGTGGCTTCAATCTAAGAGGAGTAGGGTGGGGGGCTGTGATCTACAACTAAACACATGTAAGGAGGGTGGCAGTGTCTTGTCTGAGGATGCTGTAATTGATTTCTTGATTTCCACCACCTCACTGTACAGTTAGCAATATCCTGACCTGGGGTGGAAGTGGAGGCAGGTAGGATATATTAGAAAATGTCCAAGGAAAGTTAACTTCTTCTAGTTGATGAGGCAGGAAGGGCAGGGCCTAGGAGAATCAGCTCTCACAGCCCCTCGGAAGCATGCAGAGCTGATGTCCCCAGGAGCAGGCTCTACGGATGGTACATGAGTGCTCCCTCACACCCCAGGAATGTTTTGCCAAGGTAGAGTTTTTCTTTTCTTTTCTTTTCTCTTCTCTCTCTCTCTCCTCTCTGTCTTTTTGGTACTAGGGATTGAACCTAGAGGTGCTTTACCACTGAGCTACATCCCCAGACTTTTTTCCTTCCTTC
Organism: Xerus rutilus; assembly: GCA_028644305.1. NCBI lineage: Eukaryota > Metazoa > Chordata > Mammalia > Rodentia > Sciuridae > Xerus > Xerus rutilus. The sequence continues at coordinate 23,116,636 of CM053412.1, read as the reverse complement.
CTTCCTTCCTTCCTTCCTTCCTTCCTTCCTTCCTTCCTTCCTTCCTTCCTTCCTCCCTCCCTCCCTCCCTCCCTCCCTCCCTTCCTTCCCTCCTTCCTTCTTTCTTTCTTTCTTCTTTATTTTGAGGTGGGTCTCACCAAATTGCTTAGGGCCTCGCTAAGTTGCCCAAGCTGGCCTCAAACTCGCAATCCTCCTGCCTCAGCCCCCCAAGTGGTGCTCTACCACTTCTGGCTCCATAATAGGGTTTCTGAGCCAGCTTGGGAAGAAGGGCTCCTACCGGTGCCTTTGATCGGCCTGTGGGGCTGCTGAGCTCTCAGAGGGCAAGGCTGGTAGTAAAGTGCGTGGGGCCCAGGCCCCACACTTCTCTATCCTGCTCCCAGGGTCAGTCAGACATGACTCACTCTTGGACACCCAGATCTGAGAGGCAGCCAAGGCAGGACCCTGGAGGGACTTTTAAATGATATTTATTGTAAGGCAGAGTATGGGGAACAGCACCTCTTGTTCTGGATGCAGACTTTAAACTTTCCATGTGCTCTGAAGTTCCAGGAGAAGACACGCACAGGGAGGAATTCCAGACCAGCCCGCGTGCTGCTGGGAGGCAGAACATTTCAGTTCTGCGAGCACCAGGCCCTGCCTCCCTGCCCCCACACCCACAAGCATACCTGGGCAGATTCCAGAGGAGTGACAGTTGTGGTCAGCTCTACCCAAGGCCAGGGTTAGACGTGTCTACCTCAGACACTTTTTAAAAACAATTATCCCTGTAATGCAGCTTAATGGAAAATAGTTCTATGAGAGCACTTTGCTTGTTTTGCTTTAATCTGATGAATATTTTAAATGAAAGCCAAAAAAAATTTTTTTTTTAGAATCACTCAAAGAATGTCTCTGTCTGCCTGTCTGTGGTGGTGTTTTGATGTTTCTGGGAGAGGAAAATTATTAAGAATCTTGGAAACCTTGAGAAAAATTTGAGGGAGTAGAGAAGAATGTTACTCTTCAGTGGATGAGGTCATTTTTTAGGATCTGAGAGAAGACAGTGGACACTATGAGGAAGAAAATATCTTATGATGCTTGTAAATGACGTTCCCCCATTCCTGGCCCAACAAGGGCTAGAAAGAAAAAGTAGATGGATGGATAGAGAGAGAGAGAGAGATGGTAGATGGAGTGAGCTTCCCTTCCCTTACATGAGTAGCCAAGAAAATGCATGCTTTCAATTTCTAAACTCTTTCCTATACCATATTTAAAATTACACCCTTATCCCACATTTCAGGAGTACCTGCTCTCTGATGAATTCCAAGCCCTCAAAGTCACATCCTGAAAATTGTCCTCACTCTGAAGGAATGATTGCTCTATTCTGCAGGAGGAAAACTGAGGCACAGAGATGGAAAATGGCCAAATCGTCCTACCCAGTGGTGACGGAGATGGCTGTTAGACCAACCAGTACCTCACCTACCTCTGGCTCCCTGGGGGCTATGAGCTGTCGCTGATAGGGTGTTGGGTGGTTAATTATATTTTCTCTTAAAGAAAGAGAATTAGGACTCCAAATCTCATTAGTCATTAACTCTGGCACACGGGTCCCACCCAAGGATTCAGTTGGCCTGGGCAAAAACTATTTATAAGCCCTGAGTGACTCTGATGTCCTGCCGGTGTGGACACCCCAGTGTCTCCTTTCTCCAAGGCCAGCTGCCTCCTCTAGTCTCTGAAAAGGATAGGAAGTGGGGACACAGTGAAGGGCAGTCACGTTTATTGAAGGCATAATTTCTAGGATGTTCTTAACAGACCAAATTAAGAGCCACTGAGGGTGAAGGGGGCTTCCTGTGGCCTTTTTCAATGCTTTCCACACCTGGAAGCCCAGGATTTGGCCTAAATATCAAAGGGATCTTTCAAAGACAGATGTGGGGTAGAGAGGAGGGGATCAGAGCATTCATGTTGGCTTGCTATGGCCTTCTAACTTGTCTTCCTTCTCTTCCCCTTGGCGTTTCTCCTCTCGTTCTGCTCCCCTGTTGCCTCACCCTCTCTCTATCCCACCTCTGCATCTCCTCCTACCCTTGGATCCATTCCCTGCCATCTTTGCTCACAGGAGGAAGCACTCAATGGTGGACCATCCGTGAAGGGCTTAACAGAAGAAGTGAGTTTGTAGGAAGCCTGTGGGGTGGCTGCACATGGGGGGTCCATAAGATATTTTTGCTTGTTTAAGAAGTTTTTATTTTTATTTTTGTTTTATTTATTTATTTATTTGATACCACGGGTTGGACCCAGGGGCGCATAACCCCTGAGCTACATCCCTAGCCCTTTTCATATTTTATTCAAAGACGGGGTCTTGCTAAGTTGCTTACAGCCGCACTAAATTGCTGAGGCTGGCTTTGAACTCACGATCCTCCTGCCTCAGCCTCCCCAGCCACTGGAATTACAGGTGTGCACCACTATACCCCACTTCTTTTATTTTTATATTATACAGTATCATATGCATGCATTTGCATGGTGCACAAGAATTCAAACAGTAACAATGAAATCCCACCTACCTCATTCCACTCCCTTGCCCTTCCCTAATATCAAATTGCTGAGTTAACATCCTCACCTTTTTAATGCATTTACTGACATATATATGACTTTTGGAAATATTTTATTTCAAAATTATGTATTATAGCCCATGGACATGTTGTTCTATAACTCAAAGTTTTCACCTAACCATTGCTGTAGGGTGCTTCCAGCCTGTACATCTGCTGAGGTCTGTTTCTTGGTTGCACAGAAGTTCATAGTGTGGGTTTATTTAAGTATTCACTTAATGCTGGCCATCCAGTTTATTTCTAAATTCCCTTCTGGAAATACACAAAACTTCAGTGCATACTGCTAGATGGATGGGCCTCTTTCTGCACAAATAAGAGGGTTTCTGCTGAGAAATGGAATTAATTTTAATAACTATTGCCAAATTGCTCTCCAAAATGCTGCTCTGTTCACATTGCCACCAGCATGTTGGGACATCTTGCCATTTTAATTCACATGATGTTAATCTCTAGTGAGATTGAAGCACTTTTAAATCTGACTACCAGTCATTTTTCTTAAGTAGGTTAAAATTTATTTTACTTGTAGCTAGGTGCGGTAGCACATTCCTGTAATCCCAGTGACTGGGCAGACTGAGGCAGGAAAATCAAAAGTTCAAGGCCAGCCTTGGCAACTTAGCTAGACCCTGTCTCAAAATAAAATAAAAAGGGCTGGGAATGTAGCTCAGTGCTAAAGCACCTCTAGATTCAATTCCCAGTCCAAAATTTTTTTTTAATTTTACTTTTAAGACAACAGTTAGAAAAACAGATGAGAAACAGAAAAGAAGTCCACTATAATTTTTGCATAGTATTCTTTCCTATAAACCTTTTACAACATTGTACTTCTAGCATACAGGTAAATTTACCTTGCTTTTTTATTTAGAATGATATCCTAGACATTCCTGGGTGGTGGTTTTAGTCTAGTTGTCTAATAAGATCTTCTCTTAATCTACCAGGTTCTGTTGGCTAAGTAGTAAAATATAATTAGAGCTAATATGTATTCATTCAGGCACAGTTGTAGGCTTTCCGGACCAAGTCATGAACAGAAGCAGCCATGATGGCTGCCCTCCTAAGGCTTACCTTTGGGGAAAGACAGGAAATGGGATGTTAAAAGGTGAAATATTCATGACTGAGGCAGCTGGGCTGTTGGAAGGCAACACTGGAGGGAAGATTTGAAGGAGGTGAGACCACTTGGGGAGGAGTAATCCAAAATAAAATCTTAAATTACATAAAAAAATAATCACAATGAAAATACAAAGAAGTTTTGCATGTCCTTCCCCCAGTGTCCCCGATTATCACTATTTTACCACATTCTTGTATGTGCGTGTTCTCTCTCTCTATACACACACACACACACACACACACACACACACACACACACAAACATATGTTTATGGATTTCTCTGAACCATTTGAGAGTAAGTTGCAGACATTATCCCCCTTTATCCCTAAATTCTTCGGTGTGTGTTTCCTAAGAACAAGGATGTTCTCTTACGTAATCACATCATGGGAAATAAACGTTGATACAAAACTATCATTTAATCTATATATCTTATTTCTTACATTTCACCAATTTCCCAATCAGATCCTTTACTTAAAAAAAAAAAAAGTCCCTGCTGTGACCTTGGTGGACTCCAAGGCCACACATTGCATTTGGTGTTGCCGCTTTTCCTGGCCCCGAAGGAACACCTGTTTATGCCCTTTGCTCACTGGCCCTGGACAAGTCACTCGCCCATGGTGTGCCTCAGTCGCCATGTTTGCCAAGAGGAGAGTAAGAGCCCTCGGGCTCTGTGAGGAGGAAACGTTAATCAGTGTCACAGCTCAGAAGGGGCTGGATTGAACCAAGGACTTTGTGTGTTCCAGCCACTAATCCTCCGTTATACCCGTTGCCAGTGGCCTCTCGTTTGTCATCTTTTCTGTTCATGTTTTCTTGTGTCACATATATAGAAGTTTCAAATGTTGATACAGTTTGAACTTGAATCTCAGATTTTAATAAACTTGGAATGTGCTATCCGTGGATCATGCAAGGAGGACATCTAGAGGAACTTTTTGGTTAGTGGCTAGCTGCTTGCTCAGTATCACATGGTTATTGATAAGTCTTTCCTTTCCCTGATTTAAAATGCTATCCTTATCACGTACCGAGTTCCCGTTTGTACATTAATTGGCTTATAGGTGCAGGGTTATCAGCCCATCTGTTTTTCTGTTCCTGTTCTGATTCGCCATGTGGTGTGGCTCTCCCGTGACATGGCCTTTGATATCTGGTAGGGCCAGTACCTGAGGGAATTTTAGACACTGTGACAAGTGGGCCCCTTTGATCTTGAGCACCCCAGCCCCTCCCACTCCAGGCTTCCTTACTCTTGCTCTTCCTCCTCCAATGCTCAGCACCTGTGACCCCCATCCTCCCCAACATCTGCTCAAAACTATTGCCCAACCTGAAATGACTGATTTTATTTTTTTAATGGTGACATATTTAAAATGTACAGATAAGAGTAGAGAATAATAGAATAAACATCCATTTTGAGAATGGATAAATAAATATCTGTACTCACATGTTTATTAAAACTTAACTTTGTGTGTGTGCTCCAGATTTTTAAATTAAGATATATATTATAACAGCTATGGTTGAGACCCTAAAACCACTTCTGTGGATTCCATGTGAATTGTTCCCATATAGAAAAATTTCCCATGCATCCTGCCTCTTTGGATTGGATGACTCTTGCAAGTAAGACACCACCATCCCCACCAGAGGGCATGGCAGATTCCAAGGCTCCAGGCTGTGAGCCTGTTTGCTTTCAAGGAGAAATGCTCCCCTGCCTCTTTCACAGGCTGGGGCTCCCTCTCCTCTGAGAGCCCTAGGCTTCCTCTTTCCTTCTCTCACACCCCTGCACAGCCTTCCTGGTCCCCATTGCACATCCCTGTATCTTGCCCTCCCGTGAGGAACACACTTTGCTATGGAATCCACACAGAAGGTGCTGAGGAAATGACTTTTAGTAAGCAAATGTACAGTCCAGATGAAGCAGAACCTGGAGCTTGGTGCTGCTGTGGGTGGGCTCACCAAGGGGTTGAGGCAAGGTTGTAGGTACACTGGGTGCCTGCTTGTCAGGAGGCCCTGTCCTGCCAGGGGCCAGGCTGACTGCAGAAGGAGCTGTGCCCACCCAGGAGTCACCACTATATAGGATGTCACAACAGCGTGGTACAGCTGGGGTTGAAGTATTTGGGACACCTGGAAAGGGAGAAGCTTGATCTGAGAGGCCATCCTGGGATGGGACAGCAGTAGTCATCTTATTCCTTGGCCAGACTTAAGCTGGAAAGGAAAACCACTCCAATGTACAAGGCAGAGGGACTGCTTTTACACTAGTGTAAACATACACAGATACGTGCAAACAGACCCACACATATATACATATGTGTGTATATGTATATATCAATCCAGAATATGTATGGATACATAATTATACATACATAATGGATACCTATACATGTGTTTATGTATATTTCCTTTTTGTTTTGATTTTTTTTTTTTGACTTACAGCCAAAGTGCAAAATAGTTCCAAGTGTTCCCTGTAACACAACTTCTAATATGGACATCTTACATGATCATGGTACAATGATCACCACTAAGAAATTAACAGTGGAACAACACTGTTAACTGGAGGCTTTATTCATAGTTGACTGGTTTTGCCACTAATATCCTTTTTCTGTGCCAAGATCCAAATTTGCATTTAGTTGTCATGTCTCCTTATTTTCCTCCAATCTGATACGTTTTTGGTCTTTCCTTTTCTTTCACGACCCTGACACATTTGATAAATACTGGTCACTGATTTTGTAGGAAGTTCATTCATTTGGGTTACCTGGTGTTTCTCATGATTACATTGAGATTGTACATTTTGAGTAAAAATGCCTGAAAAGTGGTGTGCCCTCCCCCTCCACACCATATTAAGAAGTCCAGGATGTTGACCTATTTTATTTGCTCCCTTGGTTAAAGTGATGGCTGATAGGTTTTTTATCTTTCAATGAATAAATGTTTAGGGGGAGATATTTTGAGGCTGCAATTATCCAAACAGAGAGAATGTAATCCAGAGAATTAGTTACCCAGATGGTAAATGAGCTAAGAAGCTAAATTACCACAAATTAACACCCACAGGTAGCTATTACCACCCCTTGGTTGGAGGCACAAGGAAGAGATGGTATCACCAGAACCAGGCCAGGGTTAAGCATGGAAGCCTGTCTGGTGAGGGCTGGGACCATGGAAGAGACCAAGCACTGCTAGTAATGCCATCTGATGCAGAGACAGAGACACGGAGCGCATGCCCTGGCTTCTCCCTTCTGTCTCCTGGGTAGGCACAGCCAGAAGCAGCCGACAGGAGCCTGAGAAGGTCAGCCCCTCTGGCCTAGGAACAGGGATGGCAAGAGGTGGACCTGATGCCTTTGCCATCTCTCTAGAGCTGTGTTGTTGAGTACAGGCACCACTGGCCACATGCAGCCCTTAAAATGTGGCTCATCCAAACTCATGTGTGCTGAGCACATTTGAAAAACAGTATGGAAAGAGGATTGCAAGCTATTTCATTAATAATTTCTTGTTGATTGCCTGTTGGAGTAATAATATTTTGGATAGATTGGGTTAAGTAAAATATACTCCTAACTTTGCCTCTCTTTTAAACATCTGGCTACTAGAGAACATGCAGTTAGGCCTGTGGCTCCTATTTGTGGCTCTCATTTCATTTTGGTTGGAAGGTGCTGCTCTAGAGCACACTTGAGCTCAGCCTGCATCATCAGCATCATAATTAAATGTCTTTCCCGTACAAAGGTCATGTCCTTGACCCACTGTCAAGAGAGTGTGGCTGGACAAAATTTTGGAAAATCAAGGCTGTGTTGCTGGAGTCTTCCACGCTCAGTTTTGATCAGAAGCTCGGATGTGTAGGGACTGAGCTCCTTGCGTTTTATGCATGGACAGTGTGTAGGTTAAGGTCGATGTCCAGCAACACTGAAGAGAGCAGCCGACATTTAACGCCACTGTGTGGCTACATAGCCCTTGATGGGAGAAGCCCTCCTGCCCCATGACATGAGGTCCACAGGGTGCTTTTATAGCTCTTGAATATCCTTCATCTCAGCCTTGCAGACTTGTCCAGCTTTGCTGTCCTCATTTTGTAGATGACAAAATGAAACCTGGGCCATCAGAGGGGTTTCAGTGGCTCTCAAACTTTGGGCGCTTCACTTGGTGAGCTTGTCAGAATGCTGGTCCTTGGATCTCACAGGGTCTAGTTCAGTTGGGTGGACAGTGAGGCCCAGGGTTCTCTGCAGAGCAGATTTTGGGGACATTCATGCAGGTGGTTATCAGATCACACTTTGGGACACACCAGCCCTCCCAGCTATCTGGGCTCAAGCCCAGCTTCTGATGACCAGTCTGGGGCTCTCTTACCTGATGCTAAGTCTATCGTCTTTTGGAGCTAGGTATAGAGAAAGATGAATTTGCAGAGGCCACCTTGGTGGGGAAAGATGTGCCATTGAAAATGCCAAGTTGGATCTTCTGCTGGTTCTGATGCCAAGGGCTAGGAGCATGTGGGGTGGGGTGCAGAGAGAGATGAGCCTGTCTGTTCTGCCGTCACTGACCCCCTCCTTTCTGTTCCGCAGTGGACAGCGGATTGCAGCGAGCAGCTCAACAGCAGCCGCACCTTCTCCAGAGGGCGAGCACCGCCACAGCAGGTAGGGAACCATCTCCGTGCTCCATCTGGGGTTGACACGTGTCTTGCTTGTCTGGGTTGGCCCAGTGGCTCCTGAGAGCTCTTTGGAGCAAACAGGACAATGGGTGAGAGGAGGGTGCAGTCTGCACCTCTGGGAGGCCCCCCGGTAATTCCCTGGCTGTGGTGAGGCACCCCTCCCAATAACATGTTGATTCTTAAGATTCCTTTTCTGTAGCAGTATTATATGTAATAACACACATCTGGAAACAACCCAGATGTCCACAGAGAAGAGGGTGGCAATGCTCTGTGACATGTCCTTGCCCTGGGAAATTTTGCAGTATGTGGATGACTAAAGTGGAGGTGCACATATTGACAATGGCGGAGCCCCCAAAACACTGGGACTCAGAATTTGAATACTGGCTGGGCTCTTTGGAGATCCCTTCTGCTCCAGGTCTGCAGAGAGCTGGGGGCAATGAGGAGCTTGTGGGAGAAGCTTAGAGGCCTGTCCATCCCCGCCTCCCAGCCCACAACAGTCCTGGGACCAGCCAGGAGCCTGCTGCCCAGGTCCACAGGGGAGGGGGGGGGTCCTGGGTGGGCTGTGAGGAAAGGGAAGCAGCTGATCTTTGAGAGCCATCCTGGTGACCCTGTGGTCCCCATATCTTCTGGTGGTCCAGCTGGTCTCACTATACCTCATCCCAGCCTGTGGGGAGACTGTGAGGTTAGAAGTTGGAAAAGCCTCTTACCCCCAGACCTGGCCCAGCCTCAGACTCTACTTGCCCAGAAAGCTGAGAGCACCTCACAGGTGCTGCAGTGACATGTGGCCCAGCTGACACAGTGACACATAGCTCAGCCCACTGGCTTGGTCCAGTGTCAGTCCTAGTGCTGATGAAGCCAGGCCTTCTCTGTTCTGTCCTGAGGGAAAGTGCCCGGTGGCCTCAGTTCTGGGTCTTGCTTGGGCTGCAGGGCTTTGCTCCCCCTGGTGTGCAGCAGCTGTCCTGCAGTTCTGTCTCATGAGATCCGTGGTGTCTGATGGTTTCCTGGGGCAGAGGTCACGATCACAGCCCTGGAGAGGAGGTCAGGAGCCCAGGGTTTGGGTTTTCACTCTGCCACAAATTTGGTGGCAAAGTCGTTTCTTCTCAGATCTCAGCTTCCTCACAGGAAAATCAGGGAGGACTCGATGGCCTCTGAAGGTCTTTTTGGCATCTCTATGCCACTTGCAGATGAGGAAACTGAGGCCCGCAGAGCCTGGGCTCTTGTCTGCTCCATGGCAGGGGCATTTTCAGCCCGGCCTGCTGCAGCGGGTGTCATGTCAGGAAGGTGTTCTGTCTCTGCTCCCTCCTTGGCAAGAGACCATCCTCACTGAAGCCCCCAGCTCTTGGCCCAAGGCTTGCACATCAGTTTCTGCCCTTCATTCTGGGGTCCCCAAATGATGGTCCCCTTAACACTCGAGCAGCAAAGGTGGGCTTGGAAGCGGGGACTCCAGCGCCAGAGAGGGTTGTGGGGCAAGATCAAAGCCCTTGAATGGAGAACAGGAGAGGCTGATCGATGAGTGCTCTCTCTGGTGTTTGGTCAATAGGTATCTGGTTCTGGAATTTTCTGTTATATTGTCATTTTTCTCTTCCTTTTATCACCTTTTCTGGGTCCCTCTCCCTATACTTCCCCTCTGGTCCCAGCATTCCTGATAGGGTCCTGAGGAGCTGAGACAGGGTCCTTTTCTCACCCACCCCTCAGCTGCACCGCTCCCTTCTGAGTGGTCCTAGCTGGGCCTATTTCAGCCACCTAGAGGTCGACCCAGGCTGCTGGAGCAGGCCCGGGATGTGCTGCTCCTAGCAGGGTTGTGTGTGGGCTCTTCCATGCCCCAAGCCTCCTGCACTGCAAGGACCAGCTGGCTCCAATTCCACCTTGGAGAAGTAGCCCAAGAGCTTCTTCTGCAAAATTAAATGTCACTAAATACAAAGATGAAACCATAAAAAGCACCTATTAGGTCCTTTGGGCAGATGGAGCTGAGACCTAGACTCACTGTGGAGGAGGAGCCCTGGCTGGAGGAGCTGGGGTCTCTGAATGTTGACCCATCTATGCCCTGACATGCCCAAAGACAAGGGCTTCTTGGGTGGGGCCCCCGCAGGACATTGGGCCACTGGCATTTCCACCACCCCAACCTGTCACATCCATCTGATCATCTCAGGGGGAGAAAGTGCAGGAGTGGCCTGGGCCCCCAGGGACACCCACTATGCAGCCATACCGCTTGTGCTTGGTTAGTCCCGGGGGTGGGGCCTGAAGGGTCTGCCTTTGGAGAACACAGGAAAGCTGCAAATGCTGCTGTGCCGGGCCTGGCTCGTCACCCCCTGTGCCGTGAGAAGCTTCTTGGAGCCAAGGACATCTCCAAAGGCTGGGAAGCTCAAGGCATTTATAGGTGGGATTTCTAAGAGAGTCATGGAACAGCAGAGGCCTGGGGCTGAGCCCAGATGGGCCTGATACCATGCGCTGCCTTCAAGGGCCTCACCCTTATTTAGAAGGTGTAAAAGAGTGCCCAGCACAGAGCAGGAGATGCAGGTGTCTGCAGGGTGGCCTGGAGGTCAGAAACTAGAGGCCAGAAACCAGGCAGGCTGCACAGGGAGATGCATGGAGCCATACCTCCTGATGGGCAGCCCCGGTGGGGACCATCCTGCAGGGGGATGCACAGCATATGGCCCAAATCTAAACGAGTTCTCCAGAGGTCAGGAGTGCCTTGTTTCAGGGACAAGAGGCCTGGTGCCTGGTGTTTAGATGTCAGGGACTGAATTAATTAGCCACAATGTTAGAGCAGCATGAGCAAGATGGAAGCTGATTTCTTTTTTGCCACCTGCCTGGATGACATGGCAGTTGTACAGCACTGGCCGGTGGTTGTACAGCACCTCCTCATTGCTCTGTCCTCTGTAGAGTGTTGCCCTGCCCACGCCCATGCTCTCACCAATGGGAACACCTGCCTTGGGTCTCATACCCAGGAACCTCTGACTCCCCCGCTATGGATCTGCTGTTTCCTGAAGCCCTCTAGGGAAGGATCAAAGCTGGTCAGCATCCTGTGCATGGCCATGCCACCAGGAAAGCTCCCAGGTAGCTGGTCTGTGACAGCTGCCCTGGTACATCCATCTTGCAGGGTTTCTCTAATGGAGACTCAGGGAGCTGCCTGCTGAACAGCCTGCTGCCAGGTATGGCTCTGGCCATCCATCCTGCAAGACTGTCTTCACCCTGGCCACTAGAGGCCAGAGCACAGGATCAGCTCTTGGGCGATACCTTGTCTCCTTGAACACACCCAATTTCTCACAGCACCCCCAACCCCAGGCAGGCACTAACTTACGACTACTCTCAGCCAGCTGGTCAACCCCAAGATGGGAGCTAGGTGCTCTCCATCCTCATCACCCCTGGCCTAGAGACACCCCCACATTAGGCACTCAAAAGTGTTGCTTAAGATTGGCACAGGCCAGGTTGTGCTGCCATTACCTAGTGGGCCCTTTCCTCTGGTTACACCAACTCTGATGATCTTTCTGGGGCCATTAGGGTGACAGGGTTCCTCTATTCACCCACACACATCCATGGGCGAGAATTTATTGAAGGGGGAAACTGAGGCTAAGTCAAGACAGGAGTGTCTGGCTGCTCTGGTGCTCCCCCACTGCCCCACCTTGGACATGCATGTCCAGGCAAGCGGAGATCAGTGGAGGATGGAGTCCTGCCCTCTGCTCTGCCCAGGTGCGACAACATGGTGTGGGGGAGGGGTGGGTCCTACACTGGGCTAGCTTACTTCTCTGCAGCAGCCCCTTGTCTTCGTTCTCTGTTATTTCAACTAATGTCTAAAACAAAAGCGTTCTCTGAATCCTTTCAGAGCCACCATGGAGCAATGGTGGGTCAAATCCCATAAGTGGGAGGAAGGGGACCCAGAGAGTCAAGGACAAAAGCGATGGGCTGTGGATAGTCCAGAGAGGTTTCACCAGCCACCAGATAGTGGGGTTCACCTGGACCTGCACTGTCTGACATCCTGGCAGCCTTAGCCCAACAGACCTGCCCATCCTTTCGTCATTGGTTAAGAGGTTGTGAGAGCTGCCAACCTCTGATGGGAACAGGGGACTGTGTGTAGATGGTTGAGAGGAAAGCACTGGAAATGAGAGCGTGCAACAGCAGAGCGTTTAGAACACCTGCCAGGGCGCCGGCAGGGTTTTAGCCTGCAGGAAAGACACTGAAGGCAGATGCGAGGCTGCATGGGGTCAGGAGCGAGCAGCTCTTGTCCACCTGCAAAGAGGTGCCGAGGAAAGGAAATAAGTGTTCATGACAGCAGCAGAGCCTCTAATTAGACCTTGGGAAGGACATACTGATAAGGGTCTTGCTCGCAGTGCTGGCTCTGCAGCAAGATGATGGAATCTTTGCTGGGAACCTGATGGGCATGCCTTCTCACACGAGGCCCTGGGAAAGATGAGGGAGTATGAGAAATGATGACTTTGAGTCTTGGCTGTTGACCTGTGATCCCACCTACCCTGGAAAGATAAACGTGGGGTACACTATCATGAGAGCGAAGGAGCCCTGTCCCTAGGCCTGGGGGAATCTGACATTGACCCAGGAGTGACACTGATTCCAAGCCCCTCTGCAACAGAGTGAGATGCTGAGCTTCTCCAGAAGTCTCTTTAATGGTCTACATTCTGGGTCTCCATGAAATGCCCAGCTGGATCCAAATCACTGCTAAAAGAAGCAGCAGATCTGTATTTTCCTGATTTCTCTGCCCAACTCCCCAGCCCTCACAGACCTGTGTCAACCTGCAGGCCAGTTTGGCAGTGCCAGCCATGACTGGCTGAGGGGGTGGCAAGGGGCAGGTAGGGAGGAGAGTCTCAGATGCCCTGATGACCACTGGCCCAGGAGAGCTACTGGAAGGAGCTTTCTGCCAGTCATTCTGCTGCCCTTGGTTATTGTAAGATTTGATTTGGTGCTGCTTTTAAAAATTGTTAGTATAGTCAATACTTTAGTACAAGTGCCTAGATTTTCAAGCAGCTTCTGTGGATATGTAAGAAATGCCATTATAAATTCATGGCATTGCTCTCTGTTCAGTCCATATTTATTGAGCACCTTCTATGAGCTCAGCAGACACATATGAGCCAGAACCTTCTAGATCAATGTAGAGATTCGTTAATATGAAGTAGGACAGAGGTGGATATGTTAAATCCCCCAAAAGAGATGTTGTCTTGACCGCAGGAACTACAGTCTTTCTCAAGAGTGGTCCTTGGATCCCCTTTTAGAAGGACTTGAGACTTGGATCTGTGCCTTTGGGCATAAGTAGGATGTTTGATGAGGTGGAAGGGAGAAGATGAAGAGAGAACTTATCGAAGACTTGAAGCTGTGCATAATGCTGGGAGGTTAGGACAACAGTTTGGGGAGACTGCAGCTATATTAGATGGCTCAGGTCGGGTGTTCCTTGAGTGGTGAGGGAGGAAATGGTGAGTGCCAGGGTGTCTGTGTGTGAGGCTAAGGTGTTGACTGCTGTCCAACCCAACCCCAGTGTGTGTACCTGGTGTATTTTATATTTTTCTCCAAGGTTCCATACTAATAAAGTCAGGGCCCTGTATCAAGCAGGTGGTCTAATAATGCTGAAGCTTGGGACCTTTAAACCACCTGATATCAGGACCCAGAGTGATGGAGCCCTTGCCATTTTAGCCAGTCACCATGACAGAGGGAAAGAGCTGGGCACATCTAGCACTGGAGGTCCACACCCGGCCCTAGGGGCAATACAGGTCACGTCCACCCTCAGCTTGTCCAGAAGAAGGCACATGGCCTCCGCCAACCACAGCATACTAAGATGTACAGCCCTGCTCTGTGTCTGGAAGGGAGGAACCCCATTCCTGACTAGTTTGGTAGCTGACCAGGATGAGTCACATGCCCCATGTCTAGTAGGGGTTCACCAAAGGCCAGACCTGACCTCCTCCCTGTCTCCTTCACTATATCAAATCCAAAGCTAAGTGGGTTCCCAGTGAACTCTGAAGACATCATGGGTTCCCAGATAGCAAGAAACTCGGAGTTCACCGGCTCCAGCTTCCCATCTTGCACTTAGGAGCCTCTGTCATGTGGCCATCAAGCTGCTGGACATCTCCTGTCAGGGGGAGCTCACTGCTTCAAAAGGCATCTCAAACATCGTCAGGCAGCTCCATTGAAAATTCTTCCTTGATTCAGACCCAAAATAGCTCGTAACTCCAGCTGAAGGGTTGGATTTATTCCTTTGCCCCTGGCTGTTTAGTCTCTTGCCCAGTCGCCCACCACAGAAAGTCTTTTAAAGCTAAATGTCTTCATTCCTGCAAGAGGAAATTCCTGTGCCATGGTTAAGTTCATTCCTTTGCTTGTGTGTTAATTCTTTCACTGGTCTCATCAGCAAGTCCTCCGGCCACCTGGCTGTGCTAGGAAGAGGGCATAGGGATGGTGAGGGAGACAGGTGCTTCCTGTGTGGAGGCTCTAGTGGAAAGGACAGGCGCTTCAGCCACAGTGCTAAAGAGGCCTGGGACATGACCCAATGGCTCTTCGGTCCTGTCCCCTGCTGGGTCACTTGTCCAGTCCAGGAGCATGACATGTGTGCTGTAGCCCTTCCTGACAGACCTCCCAGAACCAGACTCAGCAACCTCTGCTGCTGCCCAGCATGTGGGCCTTACTTTTTCCAAAAATGCCATCTACCCCAGTCCTCAAGGTGCCTTCTGGTTGCAGATCACTTGGAGAAACAGATTGCAATGCCCACTCAACAATACTGGTGACTGGCTGTTATAGGGAGAGTGGTCAGCAGCTATCCATTCATTTAGCTGCTCACCAGGTGCCCGTGGGTATCGCAGGGGAGGTTGGATATGCAGGCACCAGGGCCAGGCACCATGTTGTCATGGAGGTGGCTCTGTGCTGGTGTTAAGAGACATGGACTCAGCCTGGGCTGTGCCTCCTTTATGATTTAGTCATGGATAAGATGGAACGGTCTCCTCTCTCCTCCATAAAAATGGCAAGAAAAACTAGACCAAAGGTCAGGCAGACATTAAAAATACTGACCTACACTTTCACATCTAGGACAATGGAGTAGATGTTCTTTTCTGTATTCCTTCTGCTATGCACAGTTGAAAACCCTGGGCATTTTACATAACACGCAAAACCAGAAGATTCTGAAAGATAGAAGGGGAGGGTAGAGACCCAAAACAGAGGGTAGAGAGCCTGGTCCCCAGGCCTGGGCAATGACATGGTGATGGCTTTGCTTTCCTTTTGCCTCATGTGTCCAATGATGCTCAAGTACTAAGAAATACCCACGTACTCCAGCAAAAAAGTCCCAATAAAAGTTTGCTCTCTCCAGGCAAAGGACTAGGGAAAAGAGTAACCTGGCAAGATAGAAGATCTTTAGACAATAATTGCCCTGCTCCAGCAAACACCACAGGAAACTCTGTGGCCCCTGCCCCGCCAGCCAGCCAAGACCAATAGGAGCCCAGATTCTACCTGGCCAGGCTGGAACCAAGCAGCCCACCCCCACCAGGGTGGTGTCAGAGAAGCCCAAGCAGCAAGCAGCAGCCTTCACTCCTGCCAGCTGGTAAGAAGGCTCCCTCCAGCACCCCCTGGTGGCACTGAGACTGTAGGGGAACCTGAACTTGCCCACCATGGTGAGGGTGAAGCTTCCTCCTTTATTTGCTGGGCACGGGTCAGGGGTGCCAAGAAGCGTAATTGTGTTACCCCATGGAAATGAGGCCAGCCCCACTGTGGGGCCTGGAGACCCACTGGGACCTGCCTGTCTCCAACTGGTAGTCACACAAGGACTCCCCTGGTGTCAGAGTAGGCAGGTGGGTGACATGGCCTGCTACCACCACCCAGCAGTCACAAGGCTGGATCTTCTCCCATTTGTCTCTGCCAGAGTGATATCACAAAAAGTCAGTTAAAAGAGAAGTTTAAATGTGATTCAGACTCAGCATGAAAATGTCCTGGTTTCAATTGAAAGTTGCTTGTCATACCAAAAATCAGATTTCAAACAGAAAGAAAAAGACAGTCAATAGATGTCAACACTGCAATGCTGAATTGAACTTCATGGAAATTAAACTTTTGCCTTGGTGTTACCGTCTAGGGGTGCTGGGTTTATTGTCTCTATTCAGCAAAGAATTGAAGAACAGGACACAGAGATAGCAAGCAAACAGCAGGTTATTTGTAAAAGAGACAGAGAGAGACTTCTCCGAAAAGAAGAGGACCCAGAGCTGGGAATCCTGTGAGGGAGTTTTGGCCTGTTCTTTTTACATTCTCTGGAATTTCCTCCTTTGCTTATCTCTTCCCCTGTCCACGCTCTCCTCCATTATTGATTAGTGCCCTCTCTGTTCATGTGTCTGTTTTAGTTTTCTATGTTTTTCTATTGGATCCCCTGCTTTGAAGCACAAGTACAGAAGTGTCTATACTGGGTCCCCCACTTGTGTCCACAAGCTCGTTCGTTCGTTCTTTCTTTCTTTCTCTTTTTCTTACTTTCTTTCTTTCTTTTCTGTAGTTGTAGCTAGATAGAATGCCTCTTTTATTTGTTTTATTTTTTATGTGGTGCTAAGAATCAAACCCAGTGCCTCACACATGCTAGGCAAGTGCTCTGCCACTGAGCTATAGCCCCAGCCCTCCCTCCATGAGCACTTTCATGAACCAGGAAGTTGACCTCATGAGAAGACCCTGTCCATGCACCTTTGTTCTGGCCCTGCCCCTGACTTCCTCACTCACCGTCTTGCCCTGACTGCCTAAGACCTGCTTCTCCCTCACCTGGAAAGATCACAGTAAGAGGATGAAGAGACAAATGATAAAAAGGGAAAAAATATTTGCAAAACACATAACTGATAAAGGACTGGTAGCTGCCATACACATAAAGAACTCTCAAAACTCATCATTAAAAATAATCCAGTTAGAAAATGGACAAAATACATGAAGAGACATTTTTCACTAAAGATGATAAACAGATGGCAAATAAACACACAGAAGGATACTCAACACCATTAGTCATTAGGGAAATGCAAATTAAAACCACAGTGAGATCTTGCTATACTCTTATCAAAATGGCTAAATGTACATATGTACATAGATAGAATAACAAAACTGAATGCTGTGAGAATGCACAGAAATGGGACCACTCACACAGGACTAATGGGGATGTAAAATGTACAGCCATTTGGGGAAACTGTCAGTTTCATTAAAAACCAAATATGAGGCCGACCCCAGGCCGACTCGCGGAAGAGGAGACCGACCAGGCTACAGCTCCCCATCTACCAACCAGTGGCTGTCCCTGCCTACATCTGTCTAGAGTCAACAGCCAGGACCAAGAAGATTATCCCCAAGGTCCCTGCAGGTCCAGTTACACCAGAGGTGAGGTATTGGTAACTTTCAGGGACACTGCAAGATTGTAGGGTAGAAACTGTAATACCTCAGATCAGCATTGCTAGAGAGGAAGACTCATGAACAACATGAAAAAACAAGGGAAGAAAATGCCCCAAACAAACCAAGATGCTACAACAATAGAATTCATTGATAGCACAGTAGATAAAATGTCAGAGAAGGAGTTCAGAACGTACATAATTAAAATGATCTGTGAAGCACAGAATAATATGAGAGAAATTACAGGCAACAATTGATCACCTCAACAAAGAGATTAGAGAGCAAATACAGGAAGCAAAAGAGTACTTCAAAAAAGAGATAGAGACTTTGAAAAAGAACCAAGCAGAAATCCTTGAAATGAAGGAAACAATAAACCAAATAAAAAATTCAATAGAAAGCATCACCAACAGACTAGAGAACTTAGAAGACAGAACCTCAGACAATGAAGACAAAATATATAGTCTTGAAAATAAAGCTGACCACACAGCAAAGATGGTAAGAAACCATGGACAGAACATCCAGGAATTATGGGATAACATGAAAATACTAAATCTAAGAATTATTGGGATAGAGGAAGGCATAGAGGTAGAAACCAAAGGAATGCACAATCTCTTCAATGAAATAATATCAGAAAATTTCCCAAACATGAAGTATGAATTAGAAAATCAAATACAAGAGGCTTACAGGACACCAAATGTATAAAACTACAACAGATTTACACCAAGGCACATTTTAATGAAAATGCCTAACATACACAATAAGGATAGAATTTTAAAAGCTGCAAGAGAGAAGGCACAGATTACATGCAAGGAGAAACCAATTTGGATTTCAGCAAATTTCTCAACCCAAACCCTCAAAGCCAAGAGATCCTGGAACAACATATATCAAGCTCTGAAAGAAAATGAGTGCCAACCAAGAATCTTATATCTAGCAAAATTAAGCTTCAGATGTGATGATGAAATAAAAACCTTCCGTGATAAACAAAAGTTAAAAGAATTTACAGCAAGAAAGCCTGCACTAGAGAGCATTCTTGGCAAAATATTCCACAAGGAGGGAATGAAAAACAACAATGGAAATTGGCAAAGGGAGGAACTACACTACAACCAATCAAAAGAGAAACCAAGTCAAGTTAAAAACCAAAAATAAACTAAAATGAACGGAAATACGTGCCATATTTCAATAATAACTCTGAATGTTAATGGCCTAAATTCATCAATTAAAAGACATAGACTGGCAGATTGAATTTAAAAAAGACTCAGATTGTGGAATTCACATGGATTGGCTCAGGGTTAAGCCTACAGTGGAGAAAAGGATTGTGTTAGGAACATCAGCTGAAGATAAAAATTGATTATTGTGCTATCCAAT
>CM053412.1:22995816-23097199 GCA_028644305.1 Xerus rutilus | reverse complement strand
ACAGAAAATGGTTGCCAAACACTGATCTACAATGTAAACAGACAAAAGCCCTGAGAGTTCAGACAAGTGGCAAAAATCCTGAAGTTAACTCACAGTAGTTGTCCAAGAGTCCTTCAGCCCTGCACATGTAATTCACCCAAAATAATTATCTTTGGGCTTTCATTTCTTCAACTACAAAGTGGGGATCACCTAACGGTTGGAATTACATTGCAAAGCTGTACTAAGGATCCAGGCACAAGCCTCGTACCCGAGCATAGTGTGGCGGTTATGTGTAAGCTAAAAACACATCACAGATACAAAGGGCTTCAGTAAGTGGTGCCATTACAATGAGAAGCCAGCACAGAACAATGAGCTGCATAGTTGAGGAACCATCCAGTAGGTCCCTTCCATGGGCAGAGACTGATGGCTTTCCTGCAGCTCCCTCTGACACTGCGGTCTACCAGGAGGGTGTGTGTCTGTATCGACTTGAGACTGAAGCAGCCTGTCTCCGGGGGCCTCCTTCCACTCACCCATTCCTCTTTCCTGGTGTGCGCATCCCTTTCCCTGCCCCAGATCTGCCCCCTTTCATGGCCCTATTCACATGTCCCCTCCTTTGTGAAGTCCTCCTGGAGAAATCAGACCACATCTGCCCTAGGAGGTTTTCTTGGACCTCTAGGGGACTTGATTCTAGGCCAGTTTTGAGATTGCCTGGTTTTTCATATGTCTGAGCTTCCTTTGGAAAGTAGATGGCCAAGAGGTGGAGCTCCAGGGAGAAGAGAAGGATATGGCCTTAAGGGTTGGGGGAATCAGTGGGCAATGGTGCAGAAGGAAAAGAGCTGCCGAGAATGGGGCCCAGGGGTCCAAGAGCCCTCGAGAGATGGTTCCATAAACATGGGGAGCAGTTGATAGAGGCCCTTGAGGCCTTGGCACCTGACCAAACAGGAACTCAACTGGATGTTCTTGAGCAGGGACACACACAATGGAAGGAAAATTTGGGAAACCAAAGGCTGAGGTCTACTCAGTCCCCCTCCTGGCCACCAAAGGGAATTCCTAGGATTGTACACTCACAGTGGCTAGAGAAAAAGTTTTACTACTTTGTTAGAGACACATCAGGTCTTTCTCTACTGGTAGGTCACCTGGTCCATGCCTTGCTTTGGGCTAGACCATACCCAAAATACCTTGCTGAGTGCCAGAGGGCCTCCTCCGTCAGACAGGGACAGCTGTGTGTTCAGCATGAGACAAAGAGCACTTGAAGGACAGCAGGCCCAGATGGAAGATTGCTTCCTTCAAGGCCTCAGGCCACAGCTGGACCAAGGACATCACACAGAAATACCCTGCCAGCCCTGCAGGGGGAATGAGCACAGCTTGGGAAGAGGTGCCAGGCACACAGCACTGTGAGCAGGCCCCAGACTGGCCCCTGCAGCCCTGTCTATGATGCTGAAAGGTAGGCCACCTTCCTCCCCACCCCTGTAGCTCAGGGTGAGCAGGGTCACCCACCTGCAGCCTCACAGCCACTGCCCTACAGCAGTTTCTAGGAACTGGCCTAATCCGCCATTTTGGTGATGCCACTGGTGACTTGGGCCAGTCGTGGTTAGCAAGGTTGCGCTCTCGTCCAGCACCTGCCCTCTGAGCTTTGCCAGCAGACAGAGCCGCCAAGGCTAGGGGAAGAGGAAGGTGTTGCTGAGGGTGTGAAGCAGCCATTCTTCCTTTATTAGCCAGTGGGCTGTTTCTGGTCGTGTTCTCCTTCCTGGCAGCAGTGAGATTGGGGGCGGAGAAGCCCAGTTATTTTTGTTCACCCCGGCTTCTGTCACTGGGAGTGGTGGTGGGGGCGGACAGGGCTACGTGCTCTCCTGCAGGCATTTGTGAATGGGCCTCGGCTCCCAGGCCGGCTGCCGGCAGGCGGCCCCCCCAGAACACCGACTCTCACTGGTTGGACAGCGTTTTTTTTCTAGCATTGCAGCAGCTCAGCGGAGGAAGCTTTCTTCTGGCCCGAGAACAATACCAGGGTCAGCCCAGGGACCTCCCTCCTACACCCTCTTCCTTCCATTGTGAGCCACTGCACAATCCCAGGCCTCGCCGACCTGCACAACCCAAGGGGAACCGGGGGTGTCAGGCCCAGGAGAGATCAGCAACGTGTGTGACACCTCCAGTGGCCTGCCTCCACTTCTCAGGCTAGCTCAGGGCTCTGGAGGCAGCAGATGACCAGACCAAGCATATGTGAATGGCTACAGGGTCCCTGTGCTTTGCCAGGGACTGCCAGCAGGCTGAGGCCCATGGCTGAATGGTACTACCCTCTCCCCTAGCGAGCCTCAGTGAATAATAGCAAGCCAGGGCTGAGAAAGACCTAGAAGAACTTCTGCCCACTGCCCCATTAGAAAGACAAGGAAACAGACCTGAAAATGTTAAAAAAAGATTTGCTGATTTTCTAATCACCCTGCTTAAAAATTCTTCATTGATCCCTAGGGCTTGCAAAAAACCCTGGCTTTCCTCTGTCCCCCGTGCCGACGGTTCTTCCAGGCCTCTCTCCTCTGACTCCCCAGACTGTCTGTGGTCTAGCCTTGGTGACTAATGGGCCCTTGGTCCATCAGGGCTGGTCCCCTGCCTGCATGTCCCTCCCACTTCATCTTCCTGCCCGCCATGGACCTGTTCTTCAAAGGCTGCTGGAGGTCACCTCTTCTGGGAAGCCCTCTCTGATACTGCGCTTCCCTGTGCCCTCCAGTCTGCTGGTTCACCTGGCTTCCTCCAGCACATATTGTGTCCCTGGAGCAGGGCTGCCCCTCCATGTCATCAATGTGTACCCCGACACGTGTCCCTCCCTGCAACACATACCAGACCCTGGGAGCTGAAAACATACCTTATTTATCTCTGCAACAGGCTCTCAAAGTGCGGTCACCAGCCTCATCAGCTGACGGCATCAGAACCTTCCAGAAATGCACATTACTGAGTCCCATTTCAGTAGGGACCATGAGTGGCCCAGGGATCTGCATTTTAACAAGCCTTCCTTCCCCCTCCCCCAGACTCTGAGCTGCAGTTGGATTTTTTTTAGTGCTGGGGATGGAACCCAGGGCTTCACACAGGCTAGGCAAGCACTCTGCCACTGAGCCACACCTGCAGCCTTGTCTGCGGTATAAGAACCACTGCTTTAGGACCTACTTGTAGGCAATTGGCTTTGAATAACTCGTTGATAACTTAATGAGTCACTGACATCACCTTACCCTAACCATTTCTGTTAAGGCTGAGGTGGGATGTTTGTTGTCGTGTTTGCGCTACTGGGTGGAGACCCAGGTCCTCGTGCATGCTAGGAAGTATTCAGCCACTGAGCCACATCCCCAGCCCACTTGGCTGGATGATTTTTACCATCCTTTGCTTAAGTGAAAGACAAAGGATTTTGCTTTTTTTGACAACCCAGAACAAGGATCTATTTGCAAAAGCTTGGGGGACGCAGGGAATGACACAGTCCCCCAGAGTCCTGTCATTGGCCGTGCCCCAAATGACCTGTGGGCCCCAAATCCCTGGGTGGACCACTGCCAATTAGAGTTCCTGGGAGGCTCCTTACATTTATGCCAGTCAAGATAGAAAACCTCAGCCATATATTTCCCGGTGGTCAAAGCAGTCCCTGGTGGAGGTGTGGGACAACCCTGGCCTCTAGATCGAAGGGAGCGCTGGGCTGAGCATTCTTCTGGAGCTTCATGTCCTGCAGTGGCTGATGGTCAGAACCTGTCAGCAGTGACCCTAAAGCACACTAGGTGTGGCCTGAGAATAAAAAAGTGGCCTCAAACCTCTGTCTACACAGGAGTAATCAAAGCCAACGTTAAGTATCCATGAATAAAAACAGCAGTGCAGCTGCAGCCCTGAGACCTCACTGGAAATACGGGGCATTGTGCTCATGTCCAGAAAACAATCCTGGCCTTTTCCTCTGAGGTTCAATGGTCTAGCTTTTTGAGCAGTGAGCCCAGGGGCCAGCAGCCTCACTTTCCCACTGAACAGCAACATAAGCTCCGCCATCCTTCAAAGGCCAAATTTGGACACTCCTTGCTCACTTTTGAGGATCTTCTAGTTGAAAGATGTCTGGCAGTAAAGCATCATTTATATTCTTGTGCTCTTCAAAGACTCATTTTTCCTTTGGGTCCTCAACCCCAAAGGGCTCAGGAGACGTTCTGCCTGGAGGGATGCAGCCTGCTCCTCCCTGCAAACCTCCCGGCATGCATCCATTATGGGGGCCGCTCTGATATCTCCAGCTGCTGGTCACCTAGAGACTGTCTTCTCAGAGGTCTGCTAGCATGGCAACCTCACCCTCTGCCGAGACAAAGGGTTGCCAACTCTGAGGTTCAGGACCCAGACTCCCAGTGCTCACTAGGACCATGAAGCCAAGGTCTATTGCCACAATATGGCACCCATGTTAGGTGGCCACTGCGGACCTGGGTTTCACTGCATGTGTGGTGCTGAGGTGTCAGGAGGGCTGAAGTGACTGTAGCTTTGTGATGTCGCTGAAGTGAGCATGTTTATCCACTTCCACCTCATCTGACTTTTGTCTCTGCTTAAACCACCGTTATCTCCGATTCATTGGTACAGTGGGTGCCTTTGGCTCAGATGGGATTCAGAGGGTGGAAAAGAGGAGTTGGGCTAGAAGACCTCTGGCCTCCATGAGGAGATGGGCCCAAAGACTTAGATCCATCTACCCGTGTTTTCCATCATGGCACATGCTTGTAGTTTGCAAAAGTTAAGTAATTCTGAAGGGTCTGTAACAGAAGATGGCAGCTCTCAGCCCCCCTTCTTCCCAGTTCCACTCCTCAACATGACTACTTTTCACTTATTTCAGTTTTTTTTCTGGTGGTACAAACATACGTCTTAAGTGGATTTCTAATATCTTCTGTAATGTTCTTCTACTGCTCTTTTGATGTTCATCAATTTTGAATAAGATCTGTTGATTTCTTTGCTGCACTGCATAAGAATGTTGCCTTTACACCTCTGTCCTCTGTACGGTTACAGTCACAAACACTCAATGACGGCCCGCGTGCTGATGAGCTTGTCATTAGGCGACTTTATTGTTTTATGGACTTGAACCTCAATGGCATAGCCTACTACGCACCTCAACTCTGTGGAGTAGCACCCTTTATGTGGGCGATGAGACAGTGACCGGGGAGAGTCATTGTGCAGGAAATGCCCACATGTCACGTTGTAGTTAAACATTTAGATTAATTACTGAATCCTACTTTCCTTTTCTTTTTATTTTGAAAAAAAACTTAGACTTAACAGGAAATTACAAACATAATACAAAGAATTCTTGTGTTTCCTTTTGCCCAGATTCCCCAAGTGTTAACTTTTGGTGGGAGAGGATTGGGGATTGAACCCAGGGGCACTCTACCACTGAGCGACACTTCAGCCCCTTTTATTTTTTACGTTGATCCAGTGTCTTTCTAAATTGCTAAGGCCACCATGGAACTTGCGATCCTTCTGCCTCAGCCTCTATTATCATTTAGATGTGGTGTCCCCCAAAAGCTCATGTGTGAGACAATGCAAGAAGGTTTGGAGGAGAGATGATTGGATTATAAAAGCCTTAGTCAAATCAGTGAATTAATCCCCAGATGGGATTAACTAAATGGTAACTGAAGGCAGATAGGGTCTGGCTGGAGGAGGTGGGCATTAGGGGTGTGGCTATGGGGTATAAATTTTGTATGTGGTAAGTGGAATCTCTCTCTGCTTCCTGATCATCATGGAAGCCACCTCCCTCCACCACATTCTTCTGCCATTATGTTCTGCCTCACCTTGAGCCCCAAGGAATAGAGCTGGCCTTCTGTGGATTAAGACCTTTGAAACCATGAGCCCCCAAATAAACTTTTCCTCCTAAAATTGTTCTGGTCAGATCATTTAGTCACAGCAGCAGAAAAGCTGACTAAAACAGCCTCCTCAGTCGCTGGGATTACAGGTGTGCACCACTGCATCCAGCCAGTGTTACCATTCAACATAGTTGTTGTACCATTCTGTCTAATTTTATCAATTTTTTTTCATAATGACTTGAAGAATAAGATGCAGACATGGTGAAACTTTGCCCTTACATAAATGTGTTTTCCTAAAAACAAAGATATTCTCTTACCTGACCACAGTTTAATTGTCAAAATCAAGAAATTAACAATGATAGCATGGATATTACACAATCTTAGACTTTATTTAAATTTTGCCATTTGTCTCACTATTGTTCTTTATAAACAAAGTTTTTGTGGGTTTTTATTTGTTTGTTTTTGTTGTTGTTGTTTTCTGGTTTAGAACCCAAGATCACACTTTGCTGTTAGCTATCGTGTCTCTTTATTCTCCTTGGTGACCTTGACATTTGCAGAATGCAAGCTAGTTACTTTATAGAATGTCTATCAATTTGGATTTGTCTGATGTTTCTTCATGATTTCATTTAGGCACTTTTTGAAAGGCATGTCCTAGAAAGGCTGTCTCCTTGGTGCATCTTATCAGGAGGCATATTGACTTGATAATGTAACCTTGACCCTGTGGTTAAGTTAGCAGTTTCCAATCCTCAGCACTGTAAAATTATTTTCCCTTTGTAATTAAGTATCTCACAAGGATATGTTTGAGACTATATGTTGTTTTTAGACAATACTTTTACCTGAGTTTTGGTGTTCATTGATGATTCTTGCCCTAAATGGCTGGTCAACAGTGATGATTTTTCTAATTTTATGTCCATTTCTTAGTTGATTTTCTTCTAGAAGGAAGATCTTCCCTCTCCTCTCCTATTTATTAGTCTTTTATCTATTTATTTGTGCTAATGTATAGATTTTATTTCATTCTCAGAGTTATACTCCATTGCCATTATTATTTGTTTTGATGCTTAAATTGTCCCACGTTTGACCAGTGAGAGCTCCTTCCAACTGGCTTCTGTTTATTTCTGTAATGTCTCCATTATGTAAGCACTTCCTTACTTCCTGGCACAAGAAATTGTTCTGGGCTTATCTGGCACTTTCCCTGCCCCAGCCCCGGAATCCACTATTATCCAAGGAGTCCTAGTATGTTTTAGTGAATGGTGTTTAGAAACCAAGATTGGGCACTGAGTGTGCTCACTGCTGCCGAGTTCCCATGAATTTTGACCCTCTTCTTCCATTCAGAGTGCCTAGGTCCTCAGATCACAGCATCTCTTATTCAGCTTCTCCAGAAAATAAACCTAGACTTTTTGCCTGGGAGTGGGGACTAGAGGTTAATTGCGTGGCTGTGTGGATGGGGAAGGGATCAGGAGTCCCATATTCATACTTCCGTATGGTTCCACCCCTTTCTCCCTGCTTTCCTGGTGCCAATGTCTCCAGGCCCTGAGCTCTAGAAGTCTACAGGCCATGTCAGTGCAGTCTCAACAATATTCTCAGCAGCACCTGCTACACTCAGGCTGCACCTGTCCCCGCTCCGCTAAATTGTTGGTCACCTCTAGTTCACTTTCTGACTTCACAACGTTTGTTGAAATCTCTTTTCTTGTCCCCTGTGCTTCTGTGCTTTATACATTTTTTTAATTATTGGGAAAGGGGGAGTTGAGATAAAAGCAAGTGGTCAACTCACCATATTAAGTCAGAAGCCTGATTTAGCTTGATTTTTAAAATCAGGGAATAATAAAAGGAAGAGTAGAGGGTAAGGTCAATCCTGGACCAGCAGAGCAGATGTCGTCATCTGGGAGTCTGATGATAAAGTGGTCTGTCCCCTGAATCCAGGCAGGAGAGCTGGCCTGTGGCTGAAGCCCTGGATGTGTTGTCACTGGAGTAGAGTATAAAGAGGATAGTGGGAAATAACTGAGTGCCAGGAAGTAGGCTCTTTTCTTTTTCTCCTTGTTCAGAGAACTCTAGGAAAGTGCTCTCTCGTTCTCTCTCACATACACACACACACACACACACACACACACACACACACACAACCAGCTTTGCCAACCAGCAAATGAGTACCCAGGGCAAAGTGGGCAGAGTGAGAACCCCCAGCCAGACGTCTGAGAGGCCAGGGAAGTCCCTGGATTCACACCTGAAAGATCCCCCAAGAGGGCCATCAGGGCCAAAGTGTTCAGACACCCAGGGATAATGTTCTACTGTCCTCGCCCACTTGAGGTTCCACCTACACCTGCCTACCTTTACACTTGACCCCTCTGGGAGAAAGGCTGCACCTGAGGGGCCCTCCTCTGGGCTCCTAAGGGCAGGGCTGTCTTCCAACACGTGGTGGGTGCTCACTCCGCCACAAGACATTGGAGTGGCTGCTTACATGCCAGAGTGTGTGAGCTGCTGGGAAGCTTTCAGGGCTCCAGGTTCCTCTCCTCCTCCGTCTCTCTCCTTTGGCATTACTAAGAAATATGACCCCCGCCCCACCCCCAGGGATTGCCTGGCCTCAGAAGGCCTCATCCGAAGAAGTACACACTGTCCCTGCCTTCTGCCAATTCACATTTCAATAATCCATGCATTCTGCAGTTCCTGAAAACCATTTGTGTAGAACTTCTGGTAGCTTTCGTCTCTTTACTTGGGAGTTCCTGCTCATTTCTGGAAATGTTTAAATAAGCAAGGAGTCCCTCAAGGCAGGCAGGGCAGGTTTTCTGGCCTCGCATGTTGTGCTGCAGTGATAAAGAGGCAACAACCCGAGAGCTCCCCGCGACTGACAAGGGCACGTCTGCTCATGGCTCTGTTGGCTGCTGCTCCTGGGCGCCCGACCACAAAGCCCTGAAGGGCAAGGACTCTGGGAACGTCCTTATTACCTGGAAGTGTTCCATTTCCAGCCAGTTCCTGGCAAAGATTAGTCCTAGGAACAGGTTGTCGCCTCAGGCCCTGATGTGTGGGCCAAAGCTAGGGGTACTTGGATGGGACTGGCGGCAAGGAGAGGCATGGGTAAGGACAGGCTCAGGAGTAGGGGACGCCAAGGACAAGTACCCAGACCAGCCCAAGAGAACACGGGAAACTTGGCTGCCTGGCCCCGGTGTCCAGGACAAGGAGCATCCTGTGTCACATGGTAGAGCAAAGAGGTGACATTTTTCACTGGGCATGGCATCTCAAAGACCAACTAGTCACCATTCCACACCAGTCCCAACACATCATTCCAAACAGACACTGAGGACCCTGATGAGGAAGTGCTGGACCTGAGGCCACATAGCAAATCCAACCACAGACCCGGGGCCTGGTGTCTCCAACTCACTGTTTTTCCCACACATCCTGCGATGGCTTGTATAATGAATCTAAATGATGGGTCCTCATGTAAGGATCATGGAACATCTGCTTAATAATTTATTCTAGAATTTCCTAGGGATCAGCATTAAGCAGGTATCTTTATAAAGGATTTGTCACTAAAGGGTTTGCACATAAAACACTGTGTAGAAAGGAAATTAGAAAAAAGGATCAAGGAGAGGAAATGACAGTGAGAGCTGCCTGCCATCCCCCACTGGCATCAGACCACAGACCCATATAAACTGCTGACCACAGCCCTGACCCCCAAGCCAAGGGCTCTCTAGGAACCACTACTTCAGTCCTGCTGTGTCCAGAGCACAAGGAGATTGAGGGACATCCAGAAAGATGATGTGATTGTGGGGGACTGCGATGTCATCCAAATGCCCCACGTTGCCAGCTGGGCCTCACCCTGGCATTGGTCTTCATGCTGTACTGTCAGGCAGACCCGGGGGCTCATTGTCGGCCCCTAATGAAGGCTTTCAGTACATGAGCAGCCCTGACTCCAGACAGTGTGGCACTGACACTAGACAGTATGGCAGGTTTGTGTACATTTCCTCAACACACTCAACAGCCTCTGGCTGAAATTGTCATAAAAATGATTCCCAAGGCTGGGGGTGTGTCTCAGTGGTAGAGCACTGACCTAGCATGGGTGAGGCCCGGGGTTCAGTCCCCAGTAACACCCTCCCCAGAAAAGCTATTCCAGTCCATTACCATAGAGAGAAAAAGGCATCTCCCAGTGCTGGACAAAGCATGTGTGAGCAGCATCTGGGTTCTCATTTTAAGCAAATGGAGTTGGAGCTGACATACCTAGGCCATTAATTCATTTTGTAGAAGGCCAAACTTGGAATTTAGAACATTTTTAGCTGAGGAGAACCCTCTCTTGCAGGGTCTATGTAGCAGCCAAGTAGGTGAGGTACCTGCTCAATTTCTTTGGGAAGAAGGAGTCACAAGGTCATAGAGAGCTGTATCAGAAAGGCTCTTTAAGGTCACCTAGTACAGCTTCTGTCATTTTGCAGTGCAGAACTGAGACACAGAGCTCCCTACTCTGAGTACAGGGCTTCTGCTCTCCCCAGCCCAGAGCAGATGAGCTGGCATCTCAAGACTGTCGTAGGTCAGAGGTTGTCATTCACCGCTCAAGGGCCCTGCCAGTCCAGCAGAGACTATGAGCAAGGGGGATTTGCAGGGAAGAAAAGGAGCCCTGGGATTCCTGAGATTCCTCAGGGCACTCAGACAGACCCTAATGGATCATCTCACTCACTGGGCCCAGCCGGCCACTGGCATCCTCTCAGAAGTAGATTCTTTTTATAGAACATAGTCATATTTGATATGCAAGTCACTAGTTTGTGATTCACTTCAAGGAATTCATTGCAAAGACCCTCAGCAGAGTTGGCCATAAGAAGTACACAGTCCAAGAAGCCCCAGACAGAAACTTTGCATCCAAGGTCCATAAATGTCACCCAGCATAACCAAGGCATAGTGGCTGGCCAGGAGCTGCCCATGTGATGGACAGTTGTCCCTATTGCACCCCTCTCAACACCCCCCCCCCGACACACACCCCAAGTAAATCCCAAGATCCAATGAAAGTATTTTCCAAATGTGCTAAAAAATGTTGGGAACGGTTCACTCTCATTCCCGTGACCTCCAGGCCTGCTCTGTGCCCTCTGCATTATGATTTTGCTTCAAAGTGTACCCTCCAGGTCAAAGCAGAAACATTTGCTTGGCAAGAAAAGAGAAGATGTTCCTTTATATGGCCTTCCTGGCGGCACAGAGAGGGACATTGTTCCAGCAGGCTGGCGTGTGGTGTGGTCAAGGAAATGCATCACCCCCCTCAGCAAGGTCCTTTGAGGACACTCAGAGGGCAGCAACTTTAGTGACTGGCCACATCAGTCAGGCAGGTCATCCCCCAAGCAGGCAAACCTGATTGGTTGAAGATAAAACTATCAGACAAGTCAGGTTCACAGGATAGGGAGCCAGAGGAGACCTGCAGGCCCATAGGGAATCCTTCTGTGCTATAAAGATGACCACGGGCCTGGAGAAATAGCTCAGTGGTAGAGCACTTGCCTAGCACATGAGAGGCCCTGGGTTCAATCTCCAGTTGAACCAAAGCCCTCAGGGCCATTTGAAAAAACAAAAGTTAGTGACTAAGAAGTTCTTCTTTCACTTCTACCAGCAGCATGGTGTGACCTTTGTAGCACCTCTGCCACACTGAGAAGGCTGGCTTTGAAGAATTAAGTCAGGATCTCTGGGCAGTGCAACCTGGACCTGGGTCATCTCTAATGTTCACAGAGTGAACCCACCATGCGGCTAGGGCTGAGACACTCTGCCCTAAGGTATTAAGGATTTGTCCCACTCTCCATTCTGTAAGGGGCTTACATCATAGAAAAGTAAGGGGTTGGTCTTGTCCGGACGTAGTTTCTTGAAGCTAATCACACCCAGCCTCGATTTCTGCTTATGAGTTTCTCTGTCTGGTAGGACCCTCCAGAGCAGGGATGGGGGCTTTGCCACTAAATTTCTTACAGGCAATGCTCTGACCCTTGCCTCTACCCTACCCTGTCCTTTACCCAAAACAGTAAATTTTATCCTCAAATGTTCAGATTCTCTTCCTCTACCCCTGGCTGCCTCCCTAATTCCTGAGTTAGTCCTTGTCTCTGACCGTGGCTGGGTCCTCCTATCCCCATGTTTGGTTTATAATCCTTCAAGCCCATCTTCCCCATGGTCTACACAGGGTACAAATCTAGCTCTTTAACTAATTTGCTCAAACTTGTCCTTGTCTGCATAGGACAACCAAGCTCCTGCCAGGCAAGGCCTCCCTGGTCTAGCCCTCACTTTTTTTTCCCCAGCCTAGGAGGCCATATTTTCCCCATGCCACACCCAGTAAAACAACCACACTGGACTCCAGTGGGCCCCTGAATACAGAAAGGTTCGGAGTCCATTTTCACCTGGTAAGTTGTCTTAACCCTGTGCCTGGCATGGGGCAGTTAGTGAATGCCCTCTCCACAGAGAAGACCCAGAGGGCAGGATTCTGCCCTGCCCTTCCCCTTCCAAGCTGGGTGGCCTGGACTGAGTGAGTACCTGTATTTCTGTTCCCTCATGTCTAGGAGGGGGATAATAAAATCTCCTGCCCACAAGCTGCCATCTCGGAAGAGCATCATGAGAGTAAGTGTGGTGGTAACTGAGAAGGTGCTTTGAAAACTGTACGGTGCTCATGAAATCTCAGAGCTTCCACGTGGGCTTCAGGAAATGCGTGTTGCCCACGGCACCTCCTGGGACCCGCTGGGAACCACTCACCACATCACGCTCTGCACGTGCTTGCGAGCAGGCCAGGCAGACTGGTGGCGACACTGGCCTCTTCCCTCAGCATTTGTATAAAGAGAATCGGGTGAAGGAAATGTCTAGGAATAGACAATCTTCCTAAACTCCCCCAAAATAACTCCAGTGGAAACAATTGTGGTAACGTCCATTCTGCTGTTATTGTTTCATTCGAATGCAATATGGGAAAAACCTCCTGGCATTTCCAGATCAACTGGGAATGGACTTGACTTCCAGGGGCCTGGAAACAAAGGAATTGTGCTTGAGGGCTGCTCTGGGTGTTGGTGGCCCACTTGGACCTAGACAATCCCAGAGCTCATGCACAGCTTCGCCTTTCCTCTCTCTGGCCCTTTGGGGACAGGCTTGCTTAGGGCCTTTGTGTTTTCCCATGGACAGCTCTTGGGGGTCGTTAGCAGGAGCTTATTTTAACTGCTTGTGGGAGTGTAGAGTTCCCTCCAGGCAGTTCCACAGCCCGGAAGGC
This sequence comes from Xerus rutilus, assembly GCA_028644305.1. Taxonomy (NCBI): domain Eukaryota; kingdom Metazoa; phylum Chordata; class Mammalia; order Rodentia; family Sciuridae; genus Xerus; species Xerus rutilus. The sequence goes on along the minus strand of CM053412.1, from coordinate 23,084,251 downwards.
TCCAGGACACTCTGCTCCCACCAGCCGGCCCCTGCAGCAGCTCTTCCCCACCTGTGCCCAGGCAGGCCTCCACCTGTGCTCAGGTGCTCTTCTCCCCGTGCCTTGCCTTCCCGCCTCCCAGCTGCTGGTCCTGTTAGTCTGTCCTCCTCAAAGACATTGTCCCAGCGCCTCTGCTCCGGTCCCTCTCATCACGTCTCTGACTGACAGGCATCGCAGCCCTCCACCTGCCCAGGAGACAAAGCCCAGGACTCCTTCTTCACTCCCGTCTGTTCTTGTCAGCCCTCCAATGGCTGCCCCACGTTTTCTAAGACAAGCCTATTTTCCTGTCATTTTACCTCAGAAATCTTAGTTTGTTAATTGTGTGACTACATATGATTTAATTTTTTTACTTTTGTGAGGGAAAAAAAACAACACCTGATAGAAAGATCCCTTGTTCCTATTTCTGGCTCACAAGACATGAAGACAAGTTTCCCGCTTGCGTCTGCATCCTGCCTTAAGTACCCTCCCCACTGCCTCTCGGCCTCTATTTCTCCCATATTGCAGAACCTCTGTTGTTTTCCCCTTTCTTTAAGACACATTCCCCAATTACCCTCCTGGAACATTCTAGAATCTTTGCTTTCTCAGAACATAACCCCCCTGCCTCATCACTTCTCACACTTCCATGTGCATACAAATAGCAATCAGATCCGATTAACATGCAGGTTCCAATTTGGGAAGACTAGGGTAAGGCCCAAATGTGTCTTGTCTCTAGCCAGGTCCCAGGTGATGCTAATATTGCTGGTTCATGGACCACACATTGAGTAGCAGGACCCTAGGACAGTGGTTCTCAATTTTTGCTGCACATTAGAACCGCACAAGGGTTTTAAAAGGAATTGATACCAGTCTTCTGTCTTAAGACAATCTGATTTTATTGGCATAGGATACAATTCAGGCATTAGGATTTTTTAAACCTCCCTAGATGATCATGATATGCTGTGAAATATGGAAACCACTGTCTTGTTGTATTTAGCAATAAATAAATGGCTAAGCCTACCATTTATTTTATTTGTGCTTACCTTGTCTCCCTGATAGACCACAATCCACTCTCAGGAAGGACCTGGTCAACTTTTTGAGGATTGTTGTTGATGGATTGACTGGTTGAATATTAGGCCCTTGATGCTTTTCTTGATGATTAACAAATTTTAAGAGCACGTATTGCTAATAGGGACCCATACTAGATATGGAGGGAAATAAAAATGAGGTCTTAGATCTTTCCAGAGCATAGTGAAACCTGCCCAATGCCAGCCATGGTTGAGGAGGGGCCTGGGCAAAGAAAAATACTTCTGATACAATAAATAGGATTATGCCAGATCATAATCCTTTTTGGACAACTGTTGTATGAGCCTTGTTTTCAGGAGTTCTGGGATTGTTTTCTCTCCCTGGCTTACTTATTCTAAAACACTAGCACTCACTTGTTTTTCCTGTTGGTCTGAGGCAGTGATTTTCAACTCACCTACCCTGTAGACTTACCTGGAAAGCTTTAAAAATCTCTGGTGCTGAGGGTGCAGCCCAGAGTCTCTGCAGTGGGATCTGGGCATCAGGAATTTTCAAGATCCTCACAGGCTGTTCATGGGCAGCCAGGGCTGAAAGGTTTTATTGATTTAAATATAAATACAATCTATTTATCCCCCTCTGGTGGGTTCAGCTTGTCAGGTCCTTTCTTGAAAGCAGTTGGGGAAGAGTTTGAGGGTGCTGGGCACCCATTAAATGCAAGAAACCCTCACTGGAAGAGGAGAGGACCCAGCAAGGAAAGCCACACAACGGCAAAGTGCAGTTGGCCCCCAGCACATCTCCAGAGCAGAGGTCGGCAAACTCTGACCTGAGGATCAAAACTTTCTAAATAAAGTTTTATTGGAACACAGCCATACTTCTGTGGCTGCTTCTGCTATACAACGGCAAAATTGAGTGGTTGTAACAGAGACCATATGGCCTGCAAAGCCTAAAATATTGAGGATTTGGCTCTTTACAGGAACAGTTTGCCAACCCCTGCTCTAGAGGATAGGCCCTGCACAGACGCCCTAACTGCAGTTTATGCATCGACACATATACTGGGAATTTTTTAAACCACTTTTTTGACTCTTTGTAATTGTTTGGTGGCCTTTCAAGCAGAGCAGCGTGTCCTGGTAGATGCATGGAGAATAAGTCCTGCTTGGGCCAAGTTTTGGTTCCCCTCACTCAGCCCTTGGGGTAGCAGCCCTTGGTGGCCCTGGCACCGAGCAATTTCTTTGGGTTACACAGTGTGTCCCACCCATGTTACTATATTCTCTGCGAGCCGAAGGTGAAGGTTGGGAGCATATTGCCAAAACCTGAGGGACAGCCTGGGCTGGGAATGGGTTCCATTCCTGCCCAAGGACAAAGGATTCTGGAGAGGAGAGGCTGCAGGAGGCAGAGGAGGGAAGGCTGGAACTGGGCAAGGCCAAAGCCAAGGGAGGCAGGGGAGCGGGGAGGAGGCCAGGAAACGCCTAGAGGCTGAGCTTCAATATCCTGCATCCAGGCTTTCGGTTTCTCCTCCATTCCTTCCTGAGCCACCACTGTGCCCCTGAAAGTAGGTCACATCACTGTCTGCTTCAGCGACATGGAGGGAAATGTACACCAAGTAGGTCATCAGAGCTGCTGTTGCCTACTGAGCTGCCGCCAAGACCAACGGCTGCCGCATTCAAGTCACCCTGTAAAGACCCTTCGTGTGGCAGAGAATCCTTAACAGTCCGCATGAGAAAAGGTCAGCCCTGCTATCTGGGAATGGAACAAGTAATTGAATTCCTGCAATGATAGCATTCACTGTAGTCAGAGGGAAAGTTATATAACCAGTGTCCTTAAAGTATTTGGGTTCAGTGAAAAAAATAAGTCAGAGGCCATCATTTCATTTATCAAAGATACTTGGAACAGGGCTTATAATTTCCTCATACAGTTAAAACACAGTTCCATGTGGATTTTTTTTTTTTTTTGCATGCAATCATCTTTTTAGAAACTTGCCTCTATCTTCTACTGATTTCTTTCTTTCTTTTTTCTTTTTCTTTGGATACCAGGGATTGAACCCAGGAGCACCTAACCACTGAGTCACATCCTCAGCCCTTTTTATATTTTATTTTATTTGAGACCTAACCACTGAGCTACATCCCCAGCCCCTTTTATATTTTATTTTATTTGAGAGTCTAGCTCAGTTGCATAGGGCCTTGCTAAGTTGCTGAGGCTGTCATTGAACTTGCAATCCTCCTGCCTCAGCCTCTCAGGTATCTGGGATTTACAGGAATGTGCCACTGTGCCCAGCACAGTGGATTTCTTATCTTCCTTTCTACTTGGAAACTTTCATAGGACTTACAGCTTCTTCTTCTTCTTCTTCATCTTTTTTTTTTTTTTTTTGAGGGAATGGGAAACAGGGTCTCACTATGTTGCCCGGGCCAGTCTCAAACTCCTAGATTCAAGAGATCCTCCAGCCTCAGCCTCCCACAGGGCTGAGAATACAGGTACACACATGGCTTAGACCTTATGCTTTTTAATTTTTTACAATGCACTTGCAGGGAGGTCCATTATTTTCCCATGGCACTGATTCTATTAACAGTTATCTTGACAGCACAGCTATTTCAAGTCTTACTTTGAAAGGAGGAAGACAGAAAAACAAGTTTGCAGCATAGCCAGTTACAGAGACCCTGTGAGTTGATGCTTTTCATGCCACGATAGCCTGTGAAGTGAGCGTCCACTGCGCATGTGACCAGCCCTTGTCATAACTTATTTAAAACTGCATTCATCATTTGTCAGGATCTCATTCCATTGACCAGCATTTGTTAGTTATCTGCTATGTGAAGTCACTTGGCAAAGTCATAGACCAGGGTCCTCTTGCTAGATAAATGGGATCCCTCCCTTGACCTCTGGGTGGGTACTTGCTATGGCTGGTATTGGCTCTCATAAGCACTGCAGGGTAGTTCTATAAGCACTCTTATAAGCACTGCAGGGTAGTTTGATTGTGAGCCTCACGGGAAGAGGCTTTGTCATTAGAGAACTCTGAGTTGATACCCCAGTTGCATCCCTTGCTGTGTTTCTTGAGACCCGCTGTTTAATCTCTCTGATCCTTTTTCCTCTCTGTACAGGATGGATCTTAATAGTACCTACCTTTCAGAGCTGTTGTGAGGTTTAAATGAGTGAATATATGTAAAACTCTTAACTCAATGCCTGCCTCAATAAATGATAATCGCAGTTATTATCATATGATAGCTCACAACCCATGCAGACATCATTTAGCTCCTTCTATGGTAAGCAGGCTTTCTGAATACCTTCCAGGAAAGTGGAATTCCTCACTCAGTAAAGGGAGTGTATTTATCAGGCAGGACTGGAGGGGAAGGAAGGAGTTTGCCGGCTAGCTTCCCTTCATTGTTGGCCGGCTCCTCCGCATGGGACCCAGCTCAAGGATGACCAAGCCTCATCTTGCCATGTCTTTTTCTTTATCTTCTCACTGCCTTGTAGTAGCCCAGGAGGTAGCTGTTGAAAACAGCCAATAAGTGCAGCAAACAGGTTTTGTCCAAGTGTCCAGATTGTTCTCTCTCTTCACTTCTTCTCCAGCTGTCAATCTCATCTGTCAACTGGAAGGTGCTATTGAGCATCTGTAACACCTAAGATGTGACTGGAGGTGAAGTAAGGCTCTGGAAGGAGTAGGACCCTTAGGATCCCTGGAGTCCCCTTGCTTTTGCCTAGGTTATGGTCCTGGTTGTGATTGACCTTTATCCCTAGCCCTTTGCACCAATAAAGAGCACAAATCCGGGGCAGAAAGCAGGGGGCCCCTGTATTCTAGAATCAGTGACCATTGAGTGGGACCCTGATTGGTGCCTGGTCCCTTTTGGTCTGGCCTCCCTCTTTGAATCCTGCAGCCCATTCAGCTCTGTACTGCCAGCCTGGAACTGCTGGCTGCCATTTCTTGTGTGATCCCCTCAGCTCTATGGACCCAGGAAACCCTTGACCCTTCTCTTTGAGGGCTGGTCTAAGTATTTCCCCATTTGGGTGTAGCGAATCTTTATTTCAGAACTGTCATGGAAACTCCTATGTTATCTACTTGGTTTCCAGCACCCCATCTCATCCTCACAATTAAAGGTAGGTATCAGCCTCTCCATTTTAAACAGAGGAAACTGAGGCTCAGCAAGGGGGTGTGAGCAGCACGGGTGCCTGGCTAGACTTGGAGGCTGCTGTTCACGTAGGACTTGCTCAGCAGAAGTGACTAGGAAGGCTGTGGAGTTGAGCCATGGTTGCAGGGCATCCATGGTGTCGTTGCCACCAGGCAAGTCTGTGAATGACCACCTTGGTCCTCAGAGATCTTATAGTCTGACTGAGGGCTGGGGGATCCAGGCCTTCGTTTTCAGTTTGCCTGGAGGAGAGCTAGGCATCACTAAGCACTAAGCCTTACGACTAGAGGTTGTGGGCTCATCAGGCCATGCCTCCATCTCCAACTTCTTGCAAACAAGAGATCATAGCCCAGTTGCAGGCCACAGACTGTAGGCCACTGGGTCATCTCTAAATGCTCTTGGTCCACAGTGGGTAGGATGGGCATGGACCCACTCTGGCCCATCAAGGGCCATCAATCATCTTAACTTTCCATCCAACAAGCAATTATGGAGGTCCACGGCATCTAAGGCACTGTGCCAGATACTGTAGGAGCCACAAATGAAGGAAACATGGTCCTGAGCTTCTGAAAATGTATATAGCTTGGCTGAGGAGGCAAACACATAAGCAACTACCTAGACTATTTGGACTGTGGAATGGAGAGCTCAGGAGTTTGTCCAGTGTGCTGTGTGACTAAATGGGTTCATTCTCATGAGAACTAGGATCAGCTTTGCAGGGCCCAGGCATTTGTGTTAATGGCAAAGGATGGACAGAATTCAAGAAATGAACAGAGATGGTAAGATGCTCTAGGTCAAGGAACCACCTGGAAGAAGGAATATGTGTCCCAGGTGGGGTGCCAAGCACATGGAAGTCCTTGGAGAGCCACAGCTGCCCATTCTCCAAGCTCCTCCAAACCCAGAGCAGGCACCAGGTCCTGGCCAGGGCCCAGCACTCCTTCTGATGCATTTCCATAAATAGAAGTTGAAAGTGGCTCTGCAGGCCAGCAGGGGTGGGAGCAGTGATTGAAGCTTTTCCTCTGGCTGGGTCGCTCCTGAGACATGACATGTGTGGGGTACAGTGAGAACCTAAAGAATCGCCTCCCGCAAATCAGTCAAAACTCACCTCCCTGTTTGGAAAGCCATCATGCATCCAGGAATACTAATTGCACCTTTCAACCCTGGCCCTCAAGTTGGTCACCCCAGCCCTGCTCACCCCACCCCCACCCCCACAGCCCGGGATCGGATCCCTCGGGCCCAGTGCATGCACTCTGATCTTCCTGGTCAAGCATGGGCCATGCCCAGAACCCACAGTCAAGTGGTCATGCAGGGCAGCTCTCTCCTTCAAAAAGTCAACCCTGCAGAAAACAGCCATGGTAAAAAAGAAAAAGAAGGAAAGGAGCAGAGTCACCCTTGGAAGCCCATGGGTGAAGGGATCTCCAGGTGCACCCAGGGAAAATGGCCAGAGAAGCTGCTCCTCTGCTTTTCAGGCAGTGGGGTGGTTCAGCTGCAGGGCCTGCTCACCTGAAGTTTGTCACAGGGGACAGCCCAGCTGCAGGTTGAGCTGGGAAGGGCCTGCTGATTGGCACAGGACTTCCTTTCATGTGGCCTGGGGTTGGGGTACAACTTGAGTTTAAGGAGCCACTGGCAGCTGAGGACCATGTGGTTATGGGTCAATGAGTGGCTGCCTTTTGGTCACCAAACTAATTATATTTTCCAGTAGCCCAGTTGACCAGGGATGGGAGGTTCTTCACAGAACTGAAGTGAATCCATGGAAAGGATCGTCTTTATTTTATTTCCTTTATGAACCGATGGTAATGGTACAGAGAATATTCTTAGGCAGAGTAAATGTAATGACTCCCCAGTTTCTGATTTTTCTACCTTATGAAATTCAAAATCTTGAGAACTACTCATCTAGGCCTACTACTTTATTTAAACTAAAGAAACTAACTTTTTGGGTATTGAAGGATAAACAGGAATAACCCATTGGCCTTGAATCTTTCTGGAGTGTTCAATCTAGTTTTTCTGATTGGGCTCAGATGTTGCTTTTTGATCCTTCAGTCTAAAGCATTAGCCCCTTAATATTTTTTTTTCCTTAGCACACTGTCTCTGCTGAAATTGTCTTTTTCTTTTTAGCTGCATCCTATTGACTCCGTTGATCCCACTCTCCCTCTGTGTAGAGTGGAAGCCCTTCCTTATCCATGGCCCAAGTCATCGTGGCATCCCCAGCTCCCCAAAGGGCTGCTGGCACCTGTGGGCCTCAGCAAAAATGTATTGCCTGATGAATGAAAGCATAGTCTTTCCATTGGTGGAAAGACCATGTTTTGGCCCCTTCTTCTCCCCAGCTCCAATGCCTGGCTCTGCAGGTTTGAGAACTTTGAACCTAGTCAGGCTGAGAAGAGAGGACTTCTGCTCCATCCCTGCTTGTCTGTTGAGGCCCAGCTTCCTAGATGCCTCAAGCCACCTGGTGCCCAGTAGCCCAGCCCAGCCCGGTTGGTCTCAATCAGTGTATCACTTGTGGTTTCTCTCATGTAAGAAGCAGTTCACTCTCTGAGGAAGCTGTCCCTGCCCTGGGTCAGAAGTGCTTCCAGGACTCTAGGTAAAAGTCCTTCATCTGGGGAGTGGAGAGCATCTGTCCACCCCAATTCTATTCCCTTGAGATTGTCTCACATCAATGAGCCACAGGAAAACTATCCTGAGGCCAGATGGTCTGCCTCTAAGATGCCTCTGGACTCTTGGTCCTGGACTTATCCCCTGGACAAGGCCATGGCCTCTGGGTCTCATTGGGTCTTCAACAAAGTCAAAGCCACCCTTCCAGCACCCCCACACATGCAGATACCTCTTCATACTGCCCTGGCTGCAAAATGGCAGATTGACAGAAGAAGTAGCACTTTACTAATTTTACATAGAAAGAACCTTCTAGCATTTCCCAGTTGGTCCTTAGTTCCTATCCTTTGTATGTATTTTCTGTTTGTTCAGAAATTAACAAGTAAATATCTTTTGCATTTGACATTGCCCAGAGGACTCTTCCTGATGCAGCTACCCCTGGGGGACAGGAAGCAGCCTCCCATGACATCATGAATATGGTTTCAGCCACCACACCCAATGCTGTTATCATGTTGATCTATTGAAGACATTTGGGGGTTGCAAATGATAGAAACACAACTCAAAATATTTTTAAAGATAAAAGGAGAATTTGTTGGCTCTTGAAATCAAAGGAGGGCTTCATAGTTATGGGGAAGGAGGAAGGAAGGGCAGATATTTTCATCTTGATTTTACACCCAAAGAGAAGAGGGCTATATGAGGTACTGTTCAATGTCATCCTTAGTAACAGCTGGAACCCAGGTCACTTAAAGGATGTGTGTGGTTTACTAGTCGGGAGTATTTTGGGCAGTTACAGTAAGAAACGAAACTTGAAGGGCAAAGGAGGCGAGGATATTTTGCCTTGACTATTTGTTAGTTTTTTGTTATTGGAACACATACTTGAGATCATCAATTTCTGAAAAGGTTTAATTGGGCTCACCATTTTGGAGGTTTTGATGCATGATTGATTGGCCCCTTTCCTTGGGCCTGTGGGGAAGCAGCACATCTTGGTGGCAGCACATGGTTGGAGGAGGAAGGGAGGAAGGCCATGCGCCTCATCACCACAGGGTGGGGAAGAGGAAGGAGTGGGGCCCCACTGTCCCCTTCAAGAGCACACCCTAAAAACGCTCAGATCCCCACCCCCAGGCCCCACCTCTGAAAGTTTTCACCACCTCCCAGTAGCACCAAGCTGGGGACCACGCCTTCAATATGGGCTCTGGGGGATGTGCAAGACCCAGACCATAGCAGCGCCAAGGACATCGCGCACAGTCCAGCAACCAGCTCCAGAACCACAGACCTGTGCAGACACAGACCTACTGGTATGGAGTGGATGACATGGACTCCTACTCAGGAGCTGCCCAGACAAAATGTTCATGTGCCTTTTCAAGGGGTTTTGGACTCCTCTAGAACCTGTCCAGTTCCTAAGTTAAGGCTATCTTCTAGAACACTGTCCTGCTCCCTGTGGAGCTAGCAGGCTGTGCATCCATGGGCGGGCCAAGGGTTAGGTTCAAGCTCCAGGGCGCATGTCTGGTTGCAAAGGGCTCAGAGCAGCCTCTGGGTCTCTACCCTGTCTGCTTTTATCTATGTTTTTCTACGGGGATTCCAGCTAAGGTATTGTTTTTAAAAGGTCTCTACTGATTAAAAATAAATAAATTGAAAGAAAAAGTAGAAAACCACCCATTTAAACATCAGTGAGCCTGCCCACCCCTGCCCCTTCTTTCTGAAACAGGTCAGGTTCTCTGAGTAACCATGCAGCCTAGAGATTCCAGGAATTTTAGAAACATTACCTGTTTATTTCTGCCTGGACGTGACCCACACATCCTGCCCACGTGGAGGGAGACATCATAGGATAACTTCTTAGAAACTGAAAAAACATGGCCCCCAGCAGGAGGAAGCCTCTGCTATTGAGCCGAGCTTACTGCCCAAGGAGCTGTGCTGAGATTTTTATGGCCCTTTGAGTTGCCAAGTGCTATGGTTCCTTCGAAGGGTTCATCCCTCTGGGTGCCTCCTCAAGCTGGGGCTGGAGTTGAGGGGTGGGGGGCTGAGAAGCCCTGAGCTACAGACTCTGGCCTTAGCCAAGGATCTGCCCTGGTCCATGGGCCTGGGACTTACTGGCATGGCACAGTCTCCAGCTGGTTCTTCTGAACCAGGGGATTCATGAGGCCCTCCACTCCAAGTCATCTGGAATGTTCCGGGGAGAAGGAAGCCCTTAGCTTCCATGTATTTTAAATAAGCATTCTTGGGAGGGACAGGAACCTGGGGTCAATTTGCAAACTCATGAAGACCAGGAGAGGGACTGTGTTTTCCAAAAGGCCAGGAGAGAGGGTTTCTATCCAGGCACAATGGGGACAGACATGTGTGTCCGCAGGGGGAAAGGAAAGCTTGCCTGGTCAGGAGGCCCCCACTCAACACCTTCCACCATGCCCCCAGCCTGAGCCTAGACCCTCAGTCTTCTTTGCCAGCTCCTGCACTTCTTGCTTCATAATAAAGCCCTGTGCCGAGCTCTGGTGGCCCCGTCTTGTGCAGTCCAGGAGGAGCTTGACACAGAGAGGAAGATTTTCTTGTAGTGTATGATGCTTTTTTTTTTTTCCTTTTTAAAGAACTGGAATGTGGGGAGGAGAAAGATAACAGACCTATGAGAGAGTTAGGCTGGTATGATTTCTACTGGACTCAGGTCCATGGTCAGTGGTCAGAGGTCAAAGATCATGGGAATACCAGGAAAATGTTCCTTGAAACTTAAGTGGGCATAAGGTTTCGTGAAGCAGCAGACCATGGACTCATCTCTCTGGGACACTTCGAAGCCTCATGAAGGCGGAAAGAGAAGGAATCAGGCACAGCAGCATCCAAGGCACCCTGCCCCAGCCACCAATAGAGTGGAGAGTAGGGTGATTTAGTGGCCTTTCTTTCTAACATTTCTCTAGCTAAAGGAGGAGAAGGTTAGGGCCCACAGGCCCAGCCCCACCAACTCACTGACTGTAGACTCTAAGCCCCAGCAGGGTAAGTTAAACCCTTAAGGCCCTACTTTGGGACATATGGAGTAAAGAATTGGGGAGTGGCCCCAGCTGGGACCCCACAGCTCCCTGTGTGGCTGCCACTGCCAGCCAGCTCCATACCTGCTGATGCTTCAGCAAAGCCCTGGTTCAGCAGAGCAGCTTTGACCAAAATGAGGCTCTTGTTCCCTTCTTCCCCATTTTCCTTTCTTTTTTATCCAACAAATATTTAATAATCATCTACTATGTGCCAGGCAGCCTTCCAGAGCTGGGTGCTGAAGTATGGGGCTGGGTCAGCATCTTCCACAGAGGCAGGCACTCCTGCTGGAGGGCCTTCCTCATTCCTGCCTGCTCTCTAGAGGCTCAAGTCCTTCTGTGAGGGTGGAGAACTGGGCAGCATGGTAAGCTGTTGACTTGATGGGGCGCCGGAAGATTCCCGCATCAGACTGCAAGTCTCTGACTTGAGCCTGGCATCCACCCATGAAGCAGCCCCTGCAGGGTGCGGCCTCGAGGTTCTGCAGTAGTGCATGGGTGGGGCTGGTGGTTCCTGCTCACTAAGGCCTATCAGACTTGGGCAGCCCCACGTGCCAGACAGGGTCCCAAAGGACCACCCAGGAGGAGTCACCTGGTGATGTTGAGGGAGCAGATGGACGTGTGGAGGGAGGCAGTCGGGCAGGCCCAGGGCCAGGGACCCGTGCTGGGGATTGCAGTGTAGAATGTGGACGGGAGGGCAGGGAGCGCAAGAGTTTCCTAGGGCTGCTGGAGCAAGTGACCACATTTGGTGGCTTAAAGCCACCGGGGTGGGGGTGGGGAGTCGGAGGTTGTCTTGTGGTTCTGAGGCTGAGGCTGGAACCATCCAGGTATCAGCAGCTCCTGGGCAGGAGCCTTCCTTGCCTCTTCTCCACGTCCAGAGGTTCCAGGGGTTCTCCGTGCCCCTTGGTGGGCAGCCGCAGCACTGTGGTCTCCGCCTCCATCTTCCCTTGGCCTCCTCCCTCTGTGACCGCTGTTTCTCTGTGTACAAATTTCCTTCTGTGAAATTATTGGATGTAAGGCCCAACATAATCCCTCATCTTAACTTGATTCCATTGCAAAGACCTGATTTCCAAATAAGGTCGCATTCGCAGGTACCCAGGATTAGGACTCCAATAAATCTCTTGGGTTGGGGAGCGGGGGGGAACACAATTCTACCTAGTGCCAGGGGTGAAGAGGACTATGCATATGGCCCCAAGCCAGGCACAGTAGATAGGAGTCCCAGCACTGGCCCCTGCAGTGCCGGGTACCTCCCACTCTCCTGTAGGGCCAGGCACACCTCCACATGTGGCTGTGACTCTAGCAGGTTTTCAACTTGCATGCAGCACACTGTCCCCTCTCTGGTGCCCCTTTGGAATGCCTTAGGGCTCAGCTCAGGTATCACACACACCCTTGATGATGTCTTCCCTGACCTTCTCCTAAAGAGAAGCCCTGGGCCCTTCCTCTGGGCTGTTCAACCTCTTCTAAATGCAGGGCATTCATCAGCTTTGCGTATCCCCCAGACTCTCTCTAGAACTAGGACTGGATCTTATTCATCCTGGTCTTGTCCATCTGGTACACGAGCATGCAGTAGGGCTTCAGCGTTTAGTGGGTGAAGAACAACCAAGAGGGGTGGGATGGGTGGGTAGATAGGGTGGGATGGGTGGATGGATGTTAACTGTTCCTTGAACAGAGAGGGCTCCCTGACCACCCACCCCACCCCTACTTCTCTCACCCCCTTGGCCTGCCCTGTTTACCCTATGTCCTGCCTTTCTCTCTCCCTAGCATCTGTGCTGTGTAAGAACGAACACTTTGCCCAGTTTTCCCCAGTGCCATGTCCTCAGTATTTATGGAGTGGGGAGATGAATGGAGAGGTCATGGCGATCAGGATGGGTGGCTGAATGCGTTAGGTGGGTGGTGGGTGGGAGCCTGTGGCCTGTGGTAGTTTGACACTCTCATGATGGTGGCAGCTGGTCTCAGCGCCACCCGCATACCTGCTCTCTGCTAGGTGCGTTTGCCTCTCCCTCTCTCCCCCGGCCCACACCTGTAGACCCGAGGTTTATTTTCTCTAGTTGTCATCTCAGGGCAAGACCCTAGCTCTCCCAGCCTGGGATCATTAACTGTCTGGGGCTGACGCTCTGGAGCCGGAGCTCTGCTGGGCCTGCCCTTAATCCCTCGGAAATACCCACTGCGCCAGGTTGGGAGATTTCAGCCACAGCCTGCCCCAGAATAGGCCGATTTTACATAACATGTTTTTGCAACCTGGGCAGCAACGTGTTGCCCCTCGGCGCTGCCCTCTGGTGTGGGAGCATGTGTGTTTGTGCGGTGCATGTTTCACATGCTCTGTACCAATACGGTATGAGGAAGGAGCGTCCACTGCTCTCTCCCTGGAGAGGCTGTTTGTATAATCTGCTTGTCTCCCAGGTCCACTTGGTTATAGAAAGAGGTCAGAGGTCAGACAAAGGGAAACTGCAGTCAGGTCTCAGAGCCCAGTGGGGAATGTGCTCATGGAGGGGAGCTGGGGACAAGCAGGCAGAGCCTGGTGGCTGTCCGGGTAGTGGCAGAGGCATGTCTGTGTAGATTTGACCAGCTGGTAGACCTGAGGGCGGGTTCTCACACTCACAGAAGGGGGAGCTCATACCTGGACTGATGTCCACCTCGGCTCTTGCAGAGCAGGAAGTGAACAGATTTGTCAAGCAAAGAATTAGAGCCAAGGCCACTGGACACTTAAAATACGGCTCTGACAAACCCAGATAGTTTCATGCTTTCTACTGGAGGGATGTACCCTGTCTGAAAACCAGGGAGGGGTCTCAAGTCTAAAGCCACAACTCTACTGTCCCTGGCCAGGCCACCAGGAGCTCCTTTCCCGATTCCTATTCCTGTCATTGGTGCCCTTTTCTAGAACATGCCACCCTGGCTGGCCCTGTCTTACTGGTCACATTTTAGGGCAGCAGTTTCCTTGAGATTAACAGAGTGAGGGGCACTTCTCGTCCTTCCTGGATGAGCTCCCCTGAGTCCCGGGGAAGAGTTAGGATCCATGCTGAGGTGTGTCCAGAGGGCAGCTCCCCACGGCTGCTCTCAGTGTGGGGGACTGAGCTAGGATGTGGGTCAGAGCCCAGGACTCCAAGGCCCTGCTGAGGAGGCTGGCACCTCCTGGCTTCTATTATGCCAAGTGCTGCGGGCAGCTCCGTCTGTCCAGCCTCAGAACTGAGATCCCAGTCTGCCGCCAGCTCGGGAGGGAGCCTCAGCTTCCTGTCCATTGTCTACTTGGGGCACACCCAGTGTGAGGCTGTGAGGGAAGGAGAGACGGAGGGAGGGAGGGAAGGAGGGAAGGGTCCTGCCTGGAGCTTGGTCAGGGTGGGCGAGGGGAAGTGAGAGGGGAAGACTTGGAGTTTTTCCTTGTTTGTATTTTGTATTAAAGAAAACAAATAATATCCTTTGAGAAAACCATTAAACAAAGCACATCCTGAGTCCCCAGAGGCCTATAGTGGCTGCCTGGAGTCAGGAATTCATTCATGCCTTTTTGGCTAGATTATTGGAGGCGAGAGACATGGGCTGGATCGGGGGCAGGCTGTCAATAAAATATAGTTTGAAATGTGTCCTCCCTGGACTCAATAGGTATCTGGGCCAAGTGGCCATAAATCCACGGTCCCTGTGTCCTCCTGAGCTGTTGCCTCCCATTACCTTTCTGGAGAGCTCTCCCCAACTGGCCAGTCCCAGCACAGTCAGGGCTGCCAGTGCCCCCCGTCTCTCCCCTTGGTTAGGGCTCAGCCCTGTGAAGGCAGGCCAGTGGAACCCTCCCTGTGGAGCCCCAATCCAGAGGTCTGTGTGCCCCTCAGGGGGTCAGGGCTGCAGCCACAGAACTGCCATCTCATTCTCTGCATGACCTCTCTGGGCCTTGGTCTTCCTGCCTGCAAAGTGAGGGTTATAACAGGCCAAATGGATACCCACTGACCACCCTCCAGCAGACCCCCCTCTGTGGCTTTCCATTCCTGTGTGTGCCCAAGTGGTGGAGGGGGCACACTCAGGTGGTAGATTCTGTGTCCAAGTCTGTTCTCAGGTCTCCCATGCCCAAGTCAGACCACCCTCCAAGACCCCCAGCTTTGGCTACCCCTGTTTTATCCTGGGCTGCTCACAGTGGAATGGTTGTGCTCTGCCATGTCCCCGCTGGCACACATTTTCCCATTGCAGGTGGAGGTGGCAGGAAGGTGGTGAGAACAGAACTGGCCATCATCCCAGCTTTTGCAAATAATTCTGCCCAGGCCTGGCAGTTGGCAGAATCAACCCTGCATTATAAGTAGATCTTTTTTCCAACCTTGATGTCAATGTATAAATAGTTGGCATGAGGGCATTTTACCAAAAAAAAAAAAAAATCCTTAGAATCTCCCCCAGTCCCTCTTTCAAAGTTTAAAAAGGCATTTAACTATTTGCATATTTTCTCTAAATCCTTCCCAGGCAATATAAGGAAAAGATTTGGGGTAAAATTGCACAGAGCTGCCTAGCCTAGGATTAGGAGACTCTCTCTCCCTGCTTGAAGCTCAGGGTTAACAGACTTCAGCTCCTGGTCCTGTCAGCAGTCCAGAGTAGAAAGAAGTATCATTTCCATTTTTTTAGGAACTGAGAGATTGGAGAAGGATCTCGTCCCCATCCTACAGCCAGTAACAGCGTCCCTGACCTATGGGGAAACACAAACAGCCCTCTGGATCGGGGCTCCTCTGGGAGGACCCCACTGGTCTGCCCTCACAGTGCTCAGTTCCCAGCTAAGGAAGGGTTGCGGGCATCCACAGCCCTGGCTTCGCGGCCCGCTCTCTGCAAGACTTGAATGGCTCGCTCAGCGCTCCAAACATGAGCGTCCTCGCCTGCATTTGTGGGCTTAGAAATGATGAATTCTAAGGTTCCCTTGGTCCCCCCTGTTCCTTGAGTCTGCAATTCTAACCTCACCTGGTGGGGAATTCATTAACTCTGGTGTTTTCCATTCTCTAGTCTGATTTGGTGTCACAGTCTAGCTGCTCCAGCCTTCCTGTCCTGGATGCTTTTATGGTCAGGGCCATCCCAGGTGTTCTCTGCTCTCCTGCAGAAGTTATTCACTCTCCGCTCTCTCTCTCCGTGTCACAGGGCTACCACCCGATGCCCCATGAAGTGGAGATCGCGCACACCAAGAAGCTGTTCCGGAGGAGGAGAAACGACCGAAGGTAGGAGACACCACAGTGAGCACTGGGTCTTCTTTTCCTGTGTGGATGTCTGTGGCTTCCTCAGCCCTGGCCCGTGTTGTGCTTTTGCTATCATTCATTGAGACCTATGAGATGAGGTTGGTAGGTTGGCGGCATGGTGGGCTTGGATGCCAGTCAGAGATTCCCACACAGCACCAGTGGCCCAGAGATGGGGTCCCTTTAAGAGTCCAGCAAAGCATAAACCTGCCAGCTGCGTGTTTTGAGAGATGGCCTCCAGGAGGCTCCCAGAGCTCATAAGTCCAAGGATATCTGTTTTTCCTTCTCCCTGACATGGGGGATTGCCCTGGGACAGCTGGCTATGCTATGACAGGCAACAATCAGATCAGCAATAAACGGTGCTGCTGCGCCCAAACCTGGAGCAGTGAACTAGGCTCTCCCATGGCTCTCAGAGTCCTGGGTGATCATAGGGGAACAGGAAAGGACTGATACGGTGGCCTGGGTAAGAACAAGCAACTGAGATTGGCGGTCTGGAGAATGCATGCGTTTATTTTCTATAAGGCTTTTTTATATAGAAAAGTCTTCATGCTATAGTTTACATGAAAAAAAAATCCAGGTGCAGAGCAGTATTTATTGTGTGCGGCCATTTGTGCAAAAGGGGGAGTCAGAATATATTTTTTGCTTGAATGTGCATAAATTATTTCTGGATGGAAATCCAAAAAAAGAAAGAAAGAACAAAAAGGCTTATGCCTGAGGAATTCAAATGATGTGTTCCCTATAGGGAATTTATTCTTAGATGAAGGTGATGTCTTGTGGTTTTACCTTTCATGAACAGAGAATGTTCTCTGAGAGACAAGGAAGAGCAAGGTGACATCCCTTACTCAGAAAACGAGGGGTGCCTGCCCTCATGTTGTGTGGCAGCCTCCTAGAGATGGAGGGCTGTGGCTGACCATTGTCTCCAACCCTCCCCTCCACATGCAGGTCCTGACCATGGGGTATTAGGTGATGGCCACAACTCTCATGGTGGGAGGAGGACACGGCACCCAGAAGGCTTGTCCTCCAATAGTGGATTTAGTGAGTCTGAAAACATTCACAGCGGACAGTAAATGTCCAACTAGCTGGGAGGCAGGCTGCCCTGGCTTAGTTGTCGGAACCACCAGGCACTTTATGTGGAACCACCAGGCTTCAAAAGGGAAACTTGAGCCGGGAGAGTTGGACCGAGCCCTGCTCCTGCTGCGGCCAGAGCACAGCTAATTGCATTGTGTGAGCTGCCTTTGCTGAGCACGTCCTGGTTTCTGGGTTCCTGGCAGAGAGAAGAAACAGAGAGCACCCCTAAGGAGGAGTGGGGTTCCCAAGGGCTTGGCGATGGCAGGAAGAACAGAGGCTTTGTCTCTCCTCCCCTTCTCCAGAATGTGTGTCTCAAAGGCATGGAGAGTCCCCAAGCTTCCAAATTAGACCGCTTCTCCCAGCTCAGGCAATGGCAGCCAGGTCAGCCCACATGTCCCTTTCTGGGCCAGGTTGCCTTGCTCTGCAGGAGTCCCCTGGACTGGGGCAGGCCTCCGGAAAGCAGTAGCATGACCCAGGAATGTAGGAAGAGAAACATGCACAACACGCAAGGACTGGGAAGCTGAATTTCCACCAGGCTGCGCTCATGGTAGCAAATGCTCGGGGTAGGTCAGCTCACCTCACAAAGGATGTGGGCTGGGCCAGCATCCAAAGCGAGGCAATAAAGATGATTAAAAGGACGGAAAGTATGTCCTGGAGGAGAGCTGGAAGGCTGAGGCCAGGGAAGAGGAAAGAACATCCACACTGTGAAACTCGTGAAAGATTTACACAGAGGGACAAGGGTGGCTGCCTCTGTGCTCACTAGGACCCAAACTAGAGGAAGTCAGCTGAGACAAAAAGAGAGAATTTTTAGTTGGACCAATGACGGACTCAAGGATTGAATGTCTCAACCATCAGGGTCAGACTGCAATTCAGGGTGGCAGATGCGCACTGAGTCAAAGCTGGTCAGGGTGCCCCACCCTCATTCCCATACTGGAACACAGTACAGTCCATCGCTCACAGCCTGAGTCATCCTGGAGTCCCCAGGCGATGGGGACTTGCAAGAGAGGGGCAGGCAGCTATATAGTTTAAGGATCTCATTGTCTAAAAGCAGGGGGTTCCTGAATCCTTCTTATCAGGCCAACTCTAGCTCTCCTGGTTGATTATCCTCACGAATGGCCTTGGTAAGCACTGAACCTTTATGTTTTACCTTGATGGTTAGTACTTCTGTACGGCAGGTTAGCCTACTTAGGGCTTAAACCACAAAGAAAGGGACTTGCATTCCATGAGTATACCACGTGGTAAAGCGGGAAGAGGTGCCCAACATCATGTTTGGTGTCAGAGGGACACAGCCATTGTTTGTATCATGCCTGTGATCTCACCCCTGGTTCATGGAAGGAGGTGGGTATCTCTGTGACTGTCCTTGGATTGCTTACAGGAGCCTATAGCCTTATCTTCCTGCAAAGTGACTTGAGTTGGGATCTGAGAGCCATAGACTCCATGTAGCATGGGCACATAGCTGAAGATAGGATTGTGTGATGCCCGCAAAACCGTCTTCAAGGATGTCTGCACCATGGCCCAGGCCCAGCTGGCTCTTAGGGTATTTCTGTGTACCCTGACTGCCTTTATTTCCCACTTGTCTCAATCAGAGGCCATTAGAAAGCTGCATAATGTCTCAATGGTGGCTCATGCCCTGGAATTAGATGCTGGATGTGAATCCTACCCCCTTCGCTCACCGGTGCTGGGATATTGGCAAATTGCTTTGCATCTAGAAAGTCTATTACCTCTTCCAGAAAGTGCGTTCACTAATTGGGAGACTTGAAGGAGCTCGTTCTTATAAAGCACCTGGCAATGGTCAGCCCACTCTTGGCTCAGAGGGGGATCCAGGTGGCCTGCAAGCATTACCAGGTAGTATGCAGAGGTAATGCTGCTTACCCACCACCCCAGAGCAGGCCAGGTTTGCTTATGAACCCAAGAAGCCTTACTCTGCACCCTCTCCAGGGCCAGGGCACTAGGATCACTTGTGCCCTCTCCTGAATCAACATTGAAAGCTCCGCCTCCACAGCCGTGACCTCCCCACAGCCAGCTAGCTGGCCAGGAGAACCCCTCCATGGTAGCCATCGCTCCGCATTTCCACTGGCTGCTTTGGAGGCTCTGTGATATTGAGATGTGGATGTCTCCCCACTCCACACCCATTTTGCAGGGGAAAAAAATTTAAGATCTTGGACAGTTCAAAGGTTTTCTCCTTAAAAATGTCCTCAAATCTTGGACAACTGATAACAACTTGTTTATTTTGGGAAGTGCATAAAAGACAGCAGATTCCAGGACAAGTTATGCATTTTATAATCTAGACCTGATAAATGAGTACTCAAAGCAATCCCCAGAGAGCACCATGGCTTCAGGTGCTCTGTCCTCCAAAGAGGTGGAGACCTGATCCTTGGAAGGGAGTCTGCTGAGGTTTGTCTGCCTCCTCCTAAAGCTCTATTCCCCTGGAATGCAGAGCAGAGGAGCAAATTCACTAGAAGGCTTAAGGCTGGACCCATAGTCTCTGTTTACCTTGAGTGGTGTCCTCTGGGTAGGGAACAGAGGATTTTATCAGCCCTTCCCCCAAGTCCCACCCCCAGCCCCATTTTAGGAGCTAAACAGACTAAGAAGATGAAGGAATGCAATACTCTGCGTTCCCTGGGAAACAGATTCTGAGATGGAGATTAGCTTTTTAAGGAATGCCTTGGGATCCATCTGTGTAGAAGAAAAGGGAGAGGGTGCAGGATTGGGCAGAAGTTGACCTGCATTGGGAACTTGATGGGAAGTTCTGAAGTTGGGAACTCTTTAGAGTTGACCCAACATGGAGTGACAAGGAAGGCCTTTATACCTTGTGTCCCATGGTCATCAGATGGAGACTGCCAGGGGGAAAGGAGGTGTGACCTCAGGCTGAGCAGCTGTCTTCACCCAGGGCACTTTCTGTAGGGGGTCTCAGGGGTCACAGGGGCATGCATACTTCCTTCCTGAAGGAAACGTGGGTGCCTGTCACAGCCAGCCCCACAGTGAAACACTATTAAACTTACCAACTTGGATTGATGGAGCTGTCCTCGGTGTGGGGAGCTATGTCCCTGAGAGCACTAGAGTACAAGATGTGGTCCCTGCTCTTGAGGATCTGAGGTGGAGCTTGTACAATGGCGCACTTGTTCCACAATCAACCAGAATGCAGCACTTGCCTGTGAAGTGTCTGCACACTAATACAGAGACGGCTCAGGAAAGGAGCTATCATGGAAGGTGGTTCTGGAATGCTTCCTGGAAGAGGTGGTGATTGAATCACCAGTGAGACTGGAGGAGGATTTGGAAGGGAGATGAGAGGGTGAGGGATGAGAGGAGTGTGAATTCCACAGCTAGGTAGGCTCTGGGGCCAGGTATTCCCACCCTCCCCAGAAGTCACCCATACAGCTATCTAAAAACAGAGACAGACAGATGGGACTCAGTACCTCCACAGAGCTAAATAGGAGGGAGAAGTCAGAACCTGCTGGCTCTGATGATCCCCTGGCCAGGCTGTTAAGAGTCTCAGTAGACCCTGCAATTAGAGTAGGGCAGCTAATGGAGGTATTAGCCATCCATTGCACGATGCCTGCCAGTGTGGCCAGGGAGACAGGAGAGCTGTTCTCCAAATTAATTTACTTCATTAAGTGAGGTCTCAGAACGGTTAATTTAGTCCATGGCAAAGCAGATGGAAAGGAAGAAAGAAAGAATACCTTGGCCATCCCAGCGATTGTTAATGGCTACACTGGGCAAGAGGCAGGGAGTGGAATACAGAGCTAGGCCACATTCTGGGTAGTGCAGAAGGTCACAGCATCTGTCTACTATTGACTGTGGCTAGAGCTTAGTGTCCTCAGTTGTAGAACCAGTTAAGGATCTTGTCTCTCCCTCTCTTCCTCTGCCAACATGTAGTGAAACTAGAAAGTATCAGTCTTCAGATTTGATTTTGCAAGTTCTTTGGGATGGCATTTAAAGCCCTCATAAAAACAAATAGGATGGCTGGAATTAGTGGGGGTGGTATGCAACTTTGCAAATAGACTTTAAGATTTAAAGGATCCAATCTTGTGGCATATGAATTACATCTCAATTTAAAAATCTCTATGTACAGGACAGATCCCAGGACAGACTAATGGGATAAGCCCCTTAAATCTTGGTGTGTGCACATTTCCTTGAATGTAGTCCTTTCCAAAAAAAGATTGCAGATTTGGCCTGGCCATGATTTGGTCTATGAACCTTTGCTAGTCATTAGTAGTCCTTTTTTCTTCCAAACCATCTATTTGGAAGTCTCTTTGTGAGAGGTATCTGTTTTTCTGCAATTTTTGACAATTGAAAGTATATACACATAGCTAGTCTTTATAGAGAGAGCGCAAGAGAGCTTATGGGGATTGGCTCATGGGATTATGGAAGCCAAGCCATCCCATGGTCCATCCAGCATGTACTCTAGCTTCACTGTGGGGAAGCCAGGGGTGTAATTCGGTATGAGTCCAAAGGCTAAGAACTGGAGCTCTGGATGAACTGGATGTCTGAGGGCAGGAGAGTATGGATGTCCCACTCAGGAAGAGAGGATGACGTCACCCTGCCTCTGCCTTTTTGTTCTATTCAAGTCCTCAACAGATTAGATGATGCTCATCCACATCGGTGAGGGTGGATCGTCTGTACTAAGCCCACTGATTGCAATGTGAATTTCTCTAAGAAACACTCTCATGGATATACCCAGAAATAACGTTTTCCCAGCTATCTCGGCATCCCTTAGTCCAGTCGAGTTGTTACCTAAAATTCATTTGATCTGTTCTCCAGGATTCCTCATTTATGACCTCATATGAGGAGTTCTTTCATCATGACCAGTGTTGCCCTATCCCTCAGGGTGAGAACTCAGAGCCCGGTCACTGTCCCGTGACCCTCTCATAGGCCCCCACATCCTAGAAATGTGCCATCTGGATCTGCCGTTCTGGACCAATACTTGCTCTTTCATGGAAGGCAACCTTGGTGTTCAGCAGATCTGCTTCTCTTATCAACCCCCCTAATTCTACATCACCCACCTCCTCAGCAGCCTCACGCCTCCCTCTGCCTTCTCACTCTAAATACAGAGATATAATTTTAGAGTTGTCATTAATCTGTTTAAGCCTCACTCCTTGATGCTGCTCTGACAGCTCTGCCCAGGCTCTGGCGGACATCACTGATTTCAGGAGGTCCCTGATTCCTTACCAGAACCCATCCTTTTCACATCTGGGCTCATGATCAGAACCCTAGGGGATGCCCTGTGCCTCCTGAAATCTCTCCCTTCAAGTCACATCTGCCATCTATGCCTGGCACTTCCCTTCACACCAAGTCCTTTATCCTACAAAGATGACCAAGTCCCCCAGATCTTGCCCACCAGGAGCTGATCAGGAATTAACTAGCTGGAGTCCTGCTAAGCTCTCCGTTAGCCCTTTTAGAAGTAGAGTCAAGCCTCCCTACTTGTGGACTTCATACTGCAAATCCACCTGCTTGCTAACACGCGTGCGTCACACCAAGGCCAATCCCCGCGATGTTTCTGTGGCCCTTCCTCACCACGCACAGAGGGGTGAACAGTTGGAGCTGTGCGGCAGCCAGGATCCCAGCTGAGGTCAAACGAGGGGACACTGTCTTCTGTTTCAATTCTCCTGCCGTCAGCAAGTGTCCTCCTCGTGGTCTGTTTAGTCCTTTAGTGCCACGCTTGTCACACGCACACGTGTGCGCTTTGGGTGGGGAATCTGCTGTTAAAGATGGCCCCAAGCATAGCTCCGAAGTGCCATCTGCTGTCCTTAAGCACAAGAAGGCCACGATGTGCCTTAGGGAGAAAATGTGCGCGACAGATGAGTTTCATTCAGCAGGCGCTGTCAGGCTGCAGGCTGTGCGCTCCCTGTTCCGGATCCACAGTGTGTATCAAATCAGGGATCTCGAAACAGAAACACACATAAAACAAGACTGGTGAAAATGTGACCAGACGCCTACAGGCACTAACCCTGTGCCTTTCCTGGGAGTAACAGTTCAGGGTTCACTAATTCAACGTTTGCAGTGTGGTGAATAAGGAGGATCAGCTGCACTTGTCCTTTAAAACAGGACAGAGACGCTGCAGGTGAAGGAGCTGGAGGTTCCTGGTGGGATTCTAGGCCCGAGTGGTGCATCTTGTCCGTGTGGCTGTGGCAGTGGAACTGGGAGGGGAGAAGGGGCCCTGGGGGACACCCCCTCTGCTGGTCACTGCCCAGCTTGGCTTCACTGAGAAGGCCACTGCCTCATTTGTACCATCTCAGGATGACATCGTCTCCAAAGCCCTCACAGACACTTCAGCCTCGCAGTGACTGTCATTGCCACCCTGTCATCAGGAGCCTGGGGACCGCGAGACGGATCTGTGCTCACATTGCCCACGGTTTCTCTTTCTATCCCAGCAAGGAAATTGCCCTCATTAAGTCCCTGCTAAAGATAGATAAGAAAACGGGACAGGCAAACCCCCACCTGGCAGGCGGCCCTGTCAGATTCGGAGCAAAATGAGTCAGATAGGAATTATTTTTAGGATCCTCTCCTCCTCCCTCACGCCCACCCCCAAGCAGACTCTCTCGGAGAGAAGAGCAGCTCGTTTCTCCAGGCCGCATGTGCGGGTCCAAGTCTGACTGAAGCAGAGCCCCAGACACACCTAGAGAAGACCCCGGGCATCGTACAAATCATCGTGGTCACAGAAGCCTTTGTACAGTGCAGTGGCCTCACCCAGTGCTCCTGGGCAGAGCAAGCAGCCAGGAAGGTCCCCAGGGAGGCTGGTCCATGACCAACCCTCCTGTGGGCAGTGTGCCTTCCCTGGACCCCTGTCCTGACCCTCCTCGTAGTGCATGCATCAAACTCGGGACCCACTCTCAACGTCACACTCAGTGGGACTACTTTGTAGGTACTTCTCTCATGAAAGACTAGCGTGTCCCTGGACCGGAGTGCATGTCCATGTGAGGACCAGAGCAGCACAAGGGGTAGCCTGCATGCAATTTGGCAGAGGCCTTGGGTCCCAGCGCTGCCTGCCAGGCCTGGGCCCCTCACGGGATGTGTCCACTGTTGGGAAGCAGGACAGTCCTCGCTTCGGGTCACTCTTCTCCCTTTTCCCCAGCAAGCAGAACTCAGTCAGGCCCTGAAAGCCTTACATGGTAAAGTGGGGAGACCCAGGGTCAAGAAAAGTGACTGAAGAGAAGCCAGGGGTGCATGCCTGGTGGCTGGTGGGCGGGAGAGCTGTGATGAGGAAATTGGTCATAGACGGATGCCATCTCTACACTGTATCTGGACACCCCAGGAACTAGTCAAGTTGATTTAATTCCTTCATCTCAGAGGTCTTAGTCTGTCTTTTTCTGAAATGCTGGGCATTTGTGAATTCACTCGCAAATGCTAACTCCCAATGCTTCTTCCTCGCTGGAGCCCCAAGTGACCAGGGCTCTGGTAACCAAGTCAACCTGGCCTTCCATGAGGACAGTATGTATGGTGGGCAGCTGGACCCTGGGCCAGGCTCACCTGGCTTCATCTCTCACCAGCCAGAGGATCTTGGGAAAATAAGGACCCTCGCCAAGCACATTCCTCTTATTGTCCTGGGGGTGCCAGCATTATGTGTGGGAAGTCCTACTGTTAGTGCACCCTCAGAAAACAATCCTTCCTTCTTCCTGACGGTCACTCCAAGTAGACCTCCACCCTGAACTATGGGCAGTGAAAGAAAGGATGCTGGAGCAGGAGTTGTGGAGTGTGGGCCCAGAGTAGCTGCCCTATGCTGTGAAAGCACAGTTTCCCAACTATAAAATGGGGCTGTGATTCCAATTCTCAAGTGTGTGAGAAAGAATGCCAGGCCAAAGACAGAGGACTCATCCCAGGAATATTCCCTTCCTCAACCATGGGGTGGGAAAGACAGAGTGAGGACACTCCAGAGGCTGGCCTGGGCCCTTGGTACAAATAAGCAGTATCTCTTATATTGTAAGCCCAGCTCATGTATCCTCTCCAGAATTTTCCTGGAAGGCAGGCCATGTCTGCTGCTCCTGTGTACATCTTTCCTCCCCATATCTGGTCCATATCCAGACCCTAGCACCCAGCCATGCTGGCCTGAGCCGCCATTCTCCCAGCCTCTAGCTGCCTGAGATCAGATGTCACAGGAGACCATCTTACCCCAGGGTGCCACAGGCTGTGCATCCCGCTGATTGTGAGGGTCTTTCTACTGGACTCTCAGGCAAGCCTGGCCCACCTCGAGCCCAGCCCAGTAGTCACTCGGCAATTCCACAGCACTTCCAGGAGCTCGCTGTGGTTAGAGCACGGCACTGAGCCTTAAGCAAATAGTAGTTCATATGATCACCCTAAGGAAGATCGGGCTATTTTTATTTCCATTTTCCAGATGAGGAAGGTAACTAGTGGAGAGAGGCAAAATAACCCTAGCACTTGGGCTTCAGAACCTGTGCCCCTGACCAGCTCTCTGCCCTGAAACTACCCCCAATCCCTCCTCCACATCCTCAGCCGCCCTCATTGCCTTTTGCATAGGGCACAGGGGTGTTCAAGACAGCATGTCTTCTTGAGGCAGAGCGGGCTGCCATTTTCAAATGGACAGTGGGGAGGGATACTGCGTAATTCAGAGGCATGAATGGGTGAGGAGTGAGGCTCCAGACCAGACCCCATGAAAGAGGGTCACCACCCTCCTGCCTTCTCTGTCCTGCACCAGGTCAGTCCTGTCTTGTAGACTCCTGTCCTCGGCTGGATGACTCATAAGTGGACATATTTAGGTAGTCCCTGCAATAGACCAGAGAGTTCCCAGGTTGTGGGGCCCCACCCAGTGAGACCCAAAGGGAGGGTGGTATGAGGTCCAGCTGGGTGGGCAACTCTCAGAGGAGGGCCTCTGCCAGCCTCTTCCCCCAAGTCCCTGGAAGATAAGCCCAGGGCATGAGGGTGCCTTCCACTCCCCAAAGCCCCTCAGCAGTGTGACAGGGGGACAGGTTTTAAAAATACTGAGAAGCCTTCCTGCCTGGGTCAGCATTTACCCTGAGCTCTGAAGGTTATTTATGGGTCTTCCCAGTAACTTAATTTTAGCCATTTATTCCAATGCATGTGTTTTGGGGAAGCCAAGGTAGCCTCTATTATGGTTTAGAGTATTTTGGGAGACCCTGGTTTCCAGAAGTGATGCAGGGGCTCAATTAGGCAAGACATCAGCAAACAGAAATAAAAATAACTCAGGAAGACAGGACTCTGGGTCCCCAGAGGTGATGCCTATATCAATACCCACAGGGAAAGGGAAGGGGTCTCCTGCATGCTGGAGGTGGCATCTCTGAACTGGCAGCTTGTGTTATTACCCCTCTCACTACACACCTGCAGGGACCTAAGTGTCTTTCAAAATGTGAGCAGGGTAGAGCTATCCATTCTTTCCAAGTAGACCTGAACAGACATAGCCCAGCACCTGGAGTAGAGAGGCCCTGATCAATGGCAGACTCTAGGTGTAGATTCAAGTGTAGGTGGACATTCAAGTTCACCAGCAATTCATGGGGAACTTAAAGTCCTAGTCACCAGCACATTAACAGCATAGAGGTTTTGGGAGGAACTGCTAGACAGTTTATGAGTTTTCAAAACTTAAAAGGTAGGCCTTCAGAGGCCCCTACGAGCACACCCTACAGGACCCCTGTGCTCCCTGTGACCATAGCCTGCCCCGCCTGCCCATCCACCTTCCATCCTCACTCACCTTGTTCACCAGATTCCAGTCTTCTCCTGGTTCCTTCAACAGTCCCAGCTGGCTCCTGTCCCCATGCTGGCCCTATACCTAGGACCCCTCTTACCTGGCCCTAGCTCTCACCAGCTTCCACTCCCTAGCCCCTTTCCACTACCCTCACCCTTTACTCTTCAAGTCTTTATTTGCCCTCCCTGATCCTTTCCTCGCCTTCCCAGTGGTGGCCAGAATGGGTCAGGCCTGGGTCAGGCTGAGAGAGTTTTCTCTGCTATGCTGGAGATAGCCCACTCACCTGGAGCAGATGTGGCAGCTAAAGAATTCACAGATGGGCAGAGGCCCGGAACATTGCAGGACACTGGTCATTTGTGTCTGGGAGGGTGGGCCCACACATTCTGAGTCACCTCTGCAGGTAATGGAAGATTCTAGAACAAAAGCTGCTATCCCCACCAGTGCTGTCTGACCCCTCCCTCAGGAATACCACTGCCCTTGCATTGACTTCAAACTGCCTTTCAATGTCAAGGGGAGGATTCAGGGACAGAGGATCCAATTTCAGGCTTTTGCTTGTCAGGCTGACACTGAACACAGGGTAGAACCTGTGTGTAAACTTGAAACAGATGAGCAATGTTTTTAGGAAGAAAATACACAAGATGGTGTTGTGTGAGCATTTGACCTAGTGGCCCTAGTGGCCACAGCAACCATGTGTTCCGACTGGCTCAGTGACTTAGGGAGTTGGTGGCTCAGCCTCATCACCTTGAGCAGGGAACCTGGTGCCTTTCAACCCAAGCTGCAGCCATGGTACAGAGAGCAGGATTCTGGCTTTGCCAGAATATTCTGCAGGGTTGGAAATGCTGGGGCAGAAGTAGGCTGAGGGCGGGGATGGTCATTAGGATCTCTCTAGGCAGAGCCATGTAAACCAGCTTCCTCCCAAGCCCCGTCCTGCCCCACTGCCCCTCCTAGGACATCAGGGCAGTGTCAAGCCCCCTTTCCGGGTCAGCTCTGGTATGTTTTGGCTATGCTTAACAACTGCAAACAATCAAGGGCCACCACTCCTCCCTCCCCACCCACCCCCATTGAGGACAGCGAGAGTGAACCCAGCATTCTCCACTCCAAGGAGCTCCAGCACCCCCTGATTCACCACTTCTATATCCCATCTTATGAAACAGAGTGTCTGTGGTTGATGCGGCCTCAGTGGGCAACCTAGGGAAGGATGGGATTGCGAGCCTGCCCAGATTTAAGGCAATGATCTAGTTTCCAACACACTAAGAGGTTCCCGTGAGTGGGAGGGAGGTGGGCCTGGGATTTCAGACCCTAAAAGCCTAAGACCATCCCACTTAGGGCAGATATCCACTTTGCCTGGACCTTGACTTCCTGCAAGTCACACAACGTGCACCATTGCAGGGCCCACATTCCAGCCAAAGATGTAGGAGGCCCCTTGAGGGTGCTAAATTGTCTAGACTTGGTTTGAGTCTCTTTACTAGACATGTTGCCTCAAGGCAGCACTTCACCTCTCTGAGGCATGTGTCTTATCTATAAAAGCACACATCTACCTTGTATCTGTGCTTTGCAGATCAAATGAGATGTGGCTGGGAAAGCAGCCCGAAGCATCAAGGTCTACACAAACACGAGGACTCAACGCCAGGGTTGTGTTTGTATTATACACATGTTTGTAGTCATGTGTGAGCATGTGTGTGTGTGTGTGACTGCTTTAGGGACTCTGCCAGTTATCATTGCCAGTGTTAGTTTGCTGGAAATGGAGATTGGTCTGGATGTTTGTATTGGTTATCTATTGCTGCAGAACAAGTTAACCCCAAAACTCAGAGCTTTATTCAATAAACATTTATTATCTCACTAGTTTCTAAGAGTCAGAAATCCAGGAGCAGCTTAACTGGATGGTTCTGGTTCAAGGTCTCCCTTGAGACCGTAGTCAAGCTGTCACTGAGAGACGTCACTATCTGGAGGCTCTACTGAGGTTGGAGAAGACTCCAGCAGTGACAATCTGCTCCTAAGCTTGCTCACCAGGTTGTTGGCAGGTCCCAGTTCCTCACTAGATATCAGTTGTGAGGTGAACCTCTTTATGGGCATGTTCATGACATGCTCATGACAGCAGCTAACTTCTCTAAGAGTATGATCTGAGAGAGGAACAGATGGGAAGGCAGACAGACAGACAGGCAGACACCAAGATGGCAATTGCAATATTTTTTACAACCTAATCTTAGAAATGACATACTATCGCTTTTCCCATATTCTGTTGGTCCTACAGACTAACCTTACACGATGTGAAAGGAAGCTACCCAAGGGTGTGGATTTGGGAGGTGAGGACCCCTGGGGACCATCTTGACGGCACAGCCCCCCGGCAAGTTCCTGGAGTGGCACTCAGTCCATTCCTGCCCAGGAGTTACTTTCCATGGCTCCATCTCGCCATCTGCCTTCAGGATCTCTTGTGTGACTACAGCCAAGTCATGGGTCCAGGGACTATTCTGGCTCTTGGTTCTGTCTCCACATCGTTCCTGTGAAAGGCAGCATGTGTTTGCAGCTGTGTCATTTTCTCCAGTAGCTTCCTGCCTGTTTTAGTCCACTTTTTCATCACTGTGACCAAAAGACCTGACAAGAACAATTAGAGGAGGAGAAGTTTATTTTGGCTCACGGTTTCACAGGTCTCAATTCATAGATGGCTGACTTCATAGCTCCGGGCCTGAGGTGAGACAGAACATCATGGAGGAAGGCTGTAGCAGCTGAGGACATGACACCAGAAAGCAGAGAGAGAGCTCTGTTTACCAGGGGACAAAATATAGACCCCAAAGACATGCCCCCGTGACCTGCCTCCTCCAACCACACCCCACCCACCTACAGTTATGGCCCCATTATTCTATATCAGTAGATTGATCCACTGATTTACATTAAAGCTCTCCTAATCTAATCATTTCACCTGAACATTCTTGCATTGTCTCAAGCACTAGTTTTAGAGGACAACGCATATCTAAACCATAGCACTGCCAATATAATTTGGGAGATCCAACAGCTTCTTTTTATTTTATAATATCTGTCCCTTCCAGCCCAAGTTGCAAGTGTTTTCACTGATATAATTCTTCGAAAACCTTTATAGGCCTTTTGTAAATCCTATTAGGTTCTACGTCACTAATTAAATCCCACTCGCAAGTCTCTTCAAAACTGTTCCTTCCCTATGTTGGACAAGGGGACAATCAATGCCCTCAGCTTCTTAGAAGCTCTGTTCTTTGAGAAGATCTGAGAATCATACCTTCACTATCTACAGACTCTTTTGTCTGACTGAATGAACATCTGAGGCACCACCTCTGATCTTGCTAAGATCTTGACAGAGGACTTCCCAGTGACAACCCCCCTACACACCTCAGCTTGGGACCCTGTTTTCATGAGAGCGCCTGGATCTGATCTTTACCCAGAAGTCATTTCCTAATTTTAGCATCATCTACCATCTGGAAAGTCTAGGGATCTTCAAAATTAGCAAGTTCTGATTCCTTTTTGGTAACAGTCTTTCTTTTAATTCGTCTCTCTCCTCTTACCAGGTGAAACCTTCAACACCAGCTGGAAATCCCACACTGAGATCATGCAAGCCGCTAGATAAACTTTCTATTTTTCATCTTGCTGCCAGAGGCAGAGTTGCTAAACTTCCTGCTGCTGCATAGCAAGAATCCCCCTTCCTCCAGTTCCCAGTGACCTATTCCTCACTTCCCTGAAAGCCCTCTCTAGTCGTGACCTCAGAATCCATCTCTCCACAGACTATCTCCTTGTAGCACTTGAGGTTTTTGCTAACACTTTGAAACTCTTCTGGTTCCTGCCCACTGCCCAGGCCCAAAGCCACTTCCACAGTTTAGATTCTTGCTATGGCAATACCCTACTTGCAGGCACCAAAAGTTGTATTGGTTATCTATGCTGTGTAACAAATAAGCCCCAAATTAGCAATTTAAATAATAAGTGTTATCTCACAGTTTCTGGGGTTCAGAAACCAGAGGGATGTAGCTGGGTTGTTCTGGTTCTTACATTGCAGTCAAGCTGTTGGCCAGGACTGGAGTCATCTGAAGGGTTGGTTCAGATGGGACTGAAAGTTCCACTTTGAAGCTCACCAATGTGGTTATTGACAGGCCTTGCTCCTTGCTGGCTGTGGGCTGGAGTTTCATTTCCTTGTAATTGTGCCACTCTGTAGGGTGCTCATAACAGAGTGAGGGGAGAGAGAGAGAGAGAGAGAGAGAGAAAGAGGGAGGAGAGCGAGAAATGAAAACTGCCTGGTCTCTCATAACCTAGTCTCAAAAACAACATGCCATTCCTTCTGTCACATTGCATTAGTCCCACAGATTGACCCTTTACAGCATAAGAAGGGTCTAAGCAAGGGTGCAAATGCCAGGGAACATGGACCACAGGCGGTCACCTTTATCTATTGAGAATCCCTTCCTGTATAACTGCTTTTTTTTCCTTCCATTTTTAATGTTCTAGGAAAATCTACCAATAGCTTTGAAAGGTTCAAGTTTTCATGTTTACCCTCTTTCCTGGTTCAACTTCCAATCTTTCCAAGAATACCCTCTTATCCTACTTTCTGTTCTGTGCTTTCCTCCTCCCTGCTCACAGCAACTCTGCCGTGAAGCCTGAGGTAGAATGTTTTCTCCCTGGGGAAGATTCAGGAGCCAGAGGATGCTGTTGCCTGAGCTGCGGAACGTACCTGTCCCCCGGGTCCCATGGTGGTTCCAGGAAAAGGGAATTTTCCAAGCTGCACACACACTCACACACACAA
The DNA here is from genome assembly GCA_028644305.1 of Xerus rutilus. Lineage (NCBI taxonomy): Eukaryota > Metazoa > Chordata > Mammalia > Rodentia > Sciuridae > Xerus > Xerus rutilus. The sequence goes on along the minus strand of CM053412.1, from coordinate 23,052,869 downwards.
TTCTCCTTAAACTCTACAACCTCAGCGACTACAAAAGGTTGGGCTTTAATTGGAAGCATATTGAAATACCGGAATTTGCCAGAGCTTGATAGGGAAGACATCCTTGGGCAGGTGGGAAAATATATTGATACTAATAACACAAATAAAGAAGTCTTACTCAGCCTTTCTCAGAAAACCCCACTGTCAGCCTGAGAGGTGGGTAAGATGAGTGCCAGTGTCCTCGTTGTAAGAGTGAGGTAAATGGGACCCAGAAAGGCTAGGTGACTTACTCAAATCCTTGCAGAGCTGAGGCTGGTCCTGGACATCTGGGTGTACAGATTCCTTTCCACTGGGCTCTGGAACACAGGCCTCATGCACGAGGACATGCCTTTCTCTTCACCCTGCCAAAATAAGTGGTGGTCTGGAATTGTCCTCCTGTCTGGGAGTGGTCCTATTAGGATAGAAAACCGGATATCACAGGGTTCACAATTTGAGGCAAGGGGAGAAGTCCCTCAGAACTGGAAATAGTCTGGCAGGTATGATGAAAGATTGTGAGCTCCGACACAGCTGAACAGTGGCCCTTTCCAAGCTGTCCAAATACCCTTCCCCTCCACTTTAAGGGCATCTATGGGAAAAGTACTTCAGGAGACTGTCCCCAAATGAAGTCTCTGGGATGAAGGAATAATAAGCTCCCTTTTACTCTTTGTGGTACTGCCCTATGCAGATGCCATAGCTATTTGTGATTATTTAAGTTTACCAAGATGTAAATTTCAGTCACACTGGGCATGTGTGGCTAGCAGCCACTGCAGTGGGCAGGGCAGATATAGAATATTGTCAAGAGTGGAGCAGAGCAAACCAGAAGCGTCTGGACTCCAGCAAGGAAGAAGGGGGCACTGAGAAGGAGAAAGCATGCTCGCAGAGTGGGGCATGGCCCCTGTGGGCCCAGGGCAGTGTTTGCTCCTCTCGAGCCAGAGCTGTGACGGGACAGTGCTCAAAGCACCTACTGTGATGTCCTTGCTCAGAAGCTCCAAGCCTACTCTGCCGACCACCAGGACCCCCAAGAGCTAGGCAACCTTCCCCAGACCTAGCGGGGACATCACCCGGACAGCTGAGTGCTGAGATCTATTCATGGGTGACGCAGGCCAGTCCTGTGGAATGGGAAAGGTGCCAGGAGTTTCTGGGGAATGGAGACCCTCTGTCACTGGTCCCTGCTCTTACCACTGCAGTGGGGCTCCATGAACCCTTTCATTCCTGGAGAGAAATGAAATACAAGGCACATCTCCAGCTGTGTCCCTGTGTCTCCCCAGCTCAGCTCAGGGACCTGGTACAGGTTTGGTTTGGTTTTGATTAAATGAAAGGGTGTGTAGATGGATGAAGTGTCTTAAAATCTTATTTGGAAACTAACTACATAAGCCAGAAAAAGACTTCCTTAGTTTTGATCAGGTTGGGACCAAAACCCCAGCTGTCTCCACCAGCACAGGCTCCGTTGCCACCTGTCATAACAGTCATTATAGAAGCCACCCTTTACAGAGCACCTTGTGTGCTGGGCATCCTACTTGAGTCAAGGGTCAGCTCACTTTAAAAAGACCAGACAGTAAATCTTTTAGGCTTTGTGGGCCACAGGGTCTCAGTCACAGCTACTCTGCTCTGCCACTGAGCACAAAAACAGTCACAAGAATATGGAAATGAGTGACTGTGTCCCATAAAATTTTATTTGCTAAAACAAGTGGTGGCTGGATCTTGCCCACAGGCCACCGTTGGCCAATCCCTGATCTAGATTATTACAAGCCCTCCATCACACTAGGGAATGCAGTTTCTGCCCCACCTTAGTGTTGAGGAGACAAGGTACAGTGTGACCTCTCCTTCCTGTTACCATGTACTCTGAGGCAGGCCCAGGCCTGTCTGGATAGAGTGCCCATCCCCCCAGGACCGTGTTTTGATGTGGAGGCCACCATGGGACATCTAAAGATTCAGGGTCCCTGGGAGTAGCCAGTGGCACCTAAGGGACAGCAACTGAACTTGGGAGGCTGTAAGAGCAGTCATATCTCCTGCCTCCCCAGAGATTATACAGGCACACCTGAGCAAGGGACAGAGGGACCAGCAGGACCACACAGGCAGGAGGTAGAATTCGCCTCAAGGACAGTGCTGGCCAGCCTGGACCCTGCCCTGCATGGGACGCTCCTGTGCCCGCCACAAGGTAGCTACTGCCTCCGATTGTCCCCTGGAGAAGGCTGCTGTAAAGCCACCCCTTCAGCAGTTCTCAAGTCCCCAGCCTGGAACTAAGGCCACAGCCCAAAGCTGCTTTCAGGCACAAGAGGGATCTTTTGCTCATGGCAGCCCCAGCTTCCCTAGCCCTGCTGGACATAAGCTTCTCATTCGCCAGCCTCCACACCTCCCCAGCTGTGCTGGAGGGACAGGGCCACCCAGCCCCCAGCTCGGGTCTCCATCTTGCATATGGGTGAGGAAGGGCACCTGCAGTGTGATGGCCAGCTCAGGGTCTTTTCATCTATGCCCTCAGTAGAGGTCACACGCACCCCCTACATCAGAAGATGAGGAGGAGCAAAGACAGAGGTGGAGGGGCACCAGGGACCTTGTGCCCTGAACTTCCCATCAGTAGCACCTTCCTGTTTAGATGAAACTTTACATTCCCCGTGGCCCCTTCCAAAGCGTAGCCACCCCAGGGACAGAGGGGGTGTCCCTTGATACAGAGACACCTCTGTGAGTGACTGTAATGAAGTTTGTGGGTTACAGATAAGGGAGGGGGTGACGAGGGGCCAAGAGGAAACTCTGAGGACGGGCAAGGTGGAAGTGAGGTGAAGATCCAGTGTGGGCGTCTGGGGATGGCGCCTGGCCCCCGCCTGCCTGTCGGGGAAATGAGGCCTCCCTATTAATCCTGCAGATCTCAACCACAGCAGGAATGGCTAAAGCAGGACTAAATGCCTCGTTGCCAGCTGCGGCTCCTTGGGGAAGCCATTAGCTGTGGGCCTGGGAGAGGGGCTCCTTGGGACAATGGCAGAATGGGCCCAAGCCCCAGGGAGCCTCTGTCCCTGGAAAGGAGTAAGAGGACACACTGTCTGGCAGGGTTGCAGGTCCCCCATTCGGGGACCCTCAGTGACTTGATTCTGGTGGTATTTAGAAAGTGTATAGGGGGCCAGGCTGGCACATTCCACCCCGAGCACCTTGGACCTTCAGAAGAAGGAAGAAAATTCTCCAGACCTGCCAAGTTTTCTCTTGGTCAGAGCGGAGTTGTGCAGCCTGTGGAAAAAAAGTCAGGTTGCCTGGTCTCTTCTGGGCCAGACCGGTGGGGAGCTCCCAGCTCTGCTTGGCCAGCAGACCCTCAGACTATCTTGGAGTGCTGGCTCCTAACTATCCCTGGAATAGGAACCAACCCAGCCCTTCTCTGAGTCCCCCCAGGTGGGGTCTTAGAGCCATGATGATGGCCTCACATCCCACCCTAAGAGTCCTCTGTGCATTGATCAGGTCTTCATTGTGACAGAAGTAGACGGCAATCTGGAGTCCAATAAAAGTCCCCAGCACAGTCATTTGGCAAAGCCATTAAGTACGGTGGGCCCTTCTTACTATGAAGGCCTCCCCTGTGAGCCCAGGATCTAAGCCAAGATGGGAGCGGCCTGCAGGGGCAAGGGCCAGGCTGACTGGAGGAGAGACCTCAGGGCCCCTCCCACATCCTCAGAGACAGGGCATGTACCCTCAAGGGCTGTGCCTTCTGACAATGACCGTCCACCAGAAATAGGCCGGGGGCCCCCTCCAGCGTTGTTGTGGCAACAGAAGATGTCCAATTAACATTAAAATCATCTGAATCCCAGGATGCACTGGGGAGCATCTGCAGCCCATTTGTCACCAGTGCAGCATTCTGGTGGAAAAAGGAAAAGTTAGCTTCAGAGGCTGACGCGCTGTGCAGCCTTGGCTCACCCCACCGTGATCCCCAGGGAGGCGGGAGCCATGCCCTGCACCAGCCCCCGTGCAGATGGGTGAGTGGAAGCCCGGAGAAGGTGGCTGTGACCAGGAAGGGAAGGGAGCTCAGTGAGTGCTTCTCGCAGGCCTGGGTCTGAGCCAGGCTTTCGAGGAGCTGACAATGTCACCGGAGAGAAAAAATGAAAATATCTTGAAAAATCCACTTAATAACATATTGCTGGGTGTTTGCTGGTGTGTACGTGTGTGTGTGGAGTAGGTGCATATGTGTGTTTATATGCAAGTTAGTGTGTGCATGGGTGCCACGTGTTTATGTACACAAGTGTGTGTGTATTACTGTGTGTCTGTGTGTGTCTCTGTGCATGTGTGGGCAGTGTGTGTATGTGCACAACTAAATGTGTGTGTGCACGCATGTGTGTGTGTTGTAGCATAATAAATGCCACAGAGCCCTGCACTTCAGAGAAAGAAAGGGTTTGTCATGACCAAGCTTTTCTTAGGGGTGGTGAAACTCGCTCTGCCTCTTCCACGGGCCGGGCAGAGGGCTTCCCCTGCCCTCTGCATTTGTGGTAATAGGCTGGGTAGAATCTGCAGGCCCTCTGCAGGGACAGTGGGCGGGCCTGGCTGACTTTGGAGGATAGCTGTGGAGTGAGAGCAGGCAGGGAGGTGGGTCTCTGCAGGGTGCTTAACAAGCCAGCAGAGAGCTGGAGCTGCTGCACCCGCCTGTGTCTGTCTGTTGACACCTGGCATGTGGACACATGGCACGTGTGGGACGCTTGTCACTGAGGGGCAGCAAAGGCAAAGGCTGGAAGGCCTATGGCATTAGAGTGCAGAGGCGGGCAGTTCCTTTTGGGGATGGGAGAGATGAGAACAGAAGCTGCAAGTGGACAGTGAGGAGGAAGACAGAGGTTGGGAGGTGAGGACAGGGAACCTGGACGGATTCTCTATCTATGACTATCTACGGGCTCGGGTTCTTGTCCTGTGTCTCAGACCCTGTCCTTAACCTGTCAGGCTGAAGTCTATGGAATGCTCGATGGTGATTCAGTTTTCCTAATCAAAACAGATCATAATCAGAGTTTGAGACATCCGGGTACTTAGATCTGGTGGGGAGGGAAGGTCCTCCTGGGGACTTCTGGCCCATCGATCCAGGGCGGAGCTGGTAAACACTCCACAAATGTTTGTGGAGGGAAGAACAGGGGAGGGCTGGGCTGGTTGTGATCCCGGATGTCGTGGGAAGCGGAGGAGTTGGAAAGGGCACACCAGGGTGGTCTGGTGGTTAGGATGGCCTCGTTCCTGGGAATGGTTGCCACGAAGCATTTTCCCTGGCTTCTCCATAGCAGCGACTGTTCCTTCCCAGAGTGTTATAAAAACCTGCAATTACCGTGCCGCCTCTGGGTGGGAGCATCCAGACCTCCTCTTCTTTCTTTCTTCCAAGATACACTGAGTCAAGTCCGGGTCAGTGCAGAAAGGGGGCCTCTCTCCCACACTCTCTGCGGAGCTGTGGTTGAGGAGTGTGGTGATCAGGAAGGTGAAAGGGGGTTGGACGGGCGCCTGCACCTCCCCAGGCTCAGAGGGCAGGCATCCTCCTGTGCTCAGCATGCTCTGGGGCCACTCAGCAGATACCACACTGTCCCTGGGGCTTGGGGCCCCCTTCGCCCTCCAGCTGCACCAAGTGGAAGTCCATGCTGTGGATGGAAGCTTGGGAGAGGCCTGGGAGCAGGAATGTGTGATGCGCAGCTAGTGGAAAGCTCCACCCAGCCTGCCACTTCGGGATGGCTCAGTCTTGCTCTTTCCTGTTCTTCCAGTGATTTTCCTTTGGGGCATATTTATTTCCTGGCTTCTCGCCGTTACATGTGTGAGTTGTGGGGGGTATGAGGAGAGAAGGAAAAACATATAGAAGGGTGGCTCCAGATCTGAAACCTTCACAGTGGAAGAAAGAATAAAATCAACCTGGTGGGTCAGGAACTTTCTGGACCCACCACATCGTGGTCAGTGAGCCCCCCAGATGGCCCTCCTGGAGAAGTTGACATTGGTCCCTCCTCAGGCAGGAATACTGTAAGGAGTGTTCTGTTGGGACATGCCAGGCCTCAGGGCTTGGCCTCCTCGTCCCCAGGGGAGCATATATTCACTCGTCTGCCATCTGACCATTTGCCCTGCCAGGCACTGGCTACACCACACTCAGACAACCTTGAACTCCCATAATGGTGTTTGTTCAATTTGCTATTCCCTGCTGACCCTGCTTTGCATGTCCATAGCCCTGTCCCCAGGGTTCACCACATGGCCCTGTGTCACCAGCAGACCTAGGCACTATAGGATGCTCTTGTTCTTCCCTCCTAAGAAGGTGGCTTCTTCTGTGGCTTGGCCAGGAATAGGTTGGGGTCACTCGCTGCATATGGTCCTCTTATTGACCACAGTGACCACTTCAAGGCTCATGGAGATTATCTTATCCAGGCTCTTCATTGTGTAGCTCCTTTGTGGAGCTAGATCACGACCTGGGTCTCCAGCTCCTTTCCTGATACTTTTGCTTTCAGAACAAGAAGAAACCACAGAATGGCCCATTCTCTTGTAAGCCTCTGCACAGGTGTTCCAGGGACTGTTTGCCCCTGGCACAGATGCCCTGGAGACACCCTTGGCTCTCCCCTTCTCTCCACCACATCCAGGCCAGCGGTGATTCCCATCAGTCCCACCTTCAGAACATCAGCATCCCCCTGCATCCTACCACCACGACTCCTGCCCCTCTGGGCCCAGGCACCTTGGGCTCTTGTGGAGATAATTCCTACAACCTCACGGGTTTCTGATTCTGCCTTTTAAATGTTATTATTTTGTCTAGAACCCTCCAGTAGTCCCATTTCATGTAGGATAAGAGACAAAGTTTTTCCAATTGTCCAAGGGCCCCAGATGACATTGGCTTCATCACCTCTGACCTCATTTTGTACTTTCCCACCTCTCCCTACACTCTAGCATGCTAGTCTTCTTGGGGATCTTGACATATCACAGCAAGCCCTGACCTCAGAGCCTTTGCTTTGAGCGGGGATTTGAAGGGACTTGCTATCCCTCTACCTGGACTGCTCCTCTCTGCTACCTTCTCAGTGAGACCCATCCTACCCACTCTATTTGCAAGTACAACCCTACCTGGGGGGTGAGGGACGCCTACCATGCGCCAGCACCCTGACCCTCCTCCCTGGCTTCCTAGCCCCACAGGACTGACCACACTCTGGCATCTGGCTTGGTACATTTGTTGTCTTTATTACTGCATCTCCCCACTAAGCAACCAGTTTGCAGGGCCAGGGTTTTTTGTCAAATGTTTCCCCAGGGCCTGGACCAGTGCCTGTGCCCAGTGGGTGGATGCTCAGTCAGCGTTTGCTGAGTGAATGAGGGATGGACATGAGAGTGGCCAGGCCTGCCCAAAGGAACTTCCTTTATTTTCTTAGAGCCCTTCATCTAAGGGCAATTGTGGTCCAGCCCACTGTCAAGATTACCTCCCTTTCAAGGGTCTTCCTACAGCAGCCCAGACATAAATTGACTAGACAACCGAGAAAGTTCCAGCATCAGAGTCCAGATTTGAAGCAGGAAGAAATGTCATTTCCCACTGTCCACTCTGGATGGTTGGTCAACCTGTTACTAAGCCTCTACCTCTTGGGATCCATGACACTGAAATTCTGGCTGTCATCATGGTGGTATTAATTATTCTTTGTACCCACCTCCAGCGCCTGTAAAATAGACTTAATTCCTCCTGGATTCCTCAACCAGAGCAAGGGGAGTATGGGTAGTTAGGGTGGGCTCTGGAGGGAAGCTGGGGAACTTGAGGGGACGAGCCAAATCCCTGTGTTGGATGCCAGGCCTGCACACCTAGGCATTGTGGCCTACTGACACCTTTGTGAAGGACAGAAGCCCTGTTCCACGGGCCTCTGGGAAGGTCTTCAGTTGGCCTGGGAGGGCGTTGTGTAGGGTTGAGATATACACCCTGTCTCCTCTTCACCTCTACCCCCACCCCCCCTCACTCTCCAGGTGTCAGCCTGGCCATCTGGGTGGCCCTGATTACCTCTTGCTGGGGTCGTCCAGGCCTGCCCACTGTGTTGAATAAGGTCCTAGAGAGCATGCGTATTGGAAGGACTCTGCCAACATCAACCCATGTCAGTCAACCACCTCCCTTCGAGTTGGGGTTTGGTTCTGTCCACCCTTTACGGATAAGGAAACGGAGGCAGGGAGAGGTCACAGAGCTTGCCACGATCACAGTGGGGATCAGAGGCAGAGCCAGGGCCTGAAGCCCAGCTCTGCACGTCTGTGTCCAGAGAGGGCTGCCTTGGCCTGCCCTTCCACTTCCATGGACTCCCAGAGCAGGCGCCAACCTAGCTGTCTTCCTGCCCCCGCCTGGCCATGCACCCGGGGTCTCCATCAGCCAGACTGCTCCCCACCTGACCATGCCTGGCCCTTTTCTGCTGGACCTGCAGCAGGAAACCCATTTCTTCCTTCATAGAAACCCACCCTGGCTGCAAGGCTCAGCCTGGTCTTAGCAGGCTCCACCCCTCAGAGTCACACTGGTTCTTCCTCAGTTTGCCTCAACACCTGTATGTCTTGGTGACATCATCTGTCTCAACATCCATGACTACTCAGGTCCATGCCTTTGGCCTGCCTTGACTGTCACTCTCTCCTGGTTTCTTCCTGTCCCAAGAGAGCACAGAAGTACTAGCTTTGGGAGAAGTAGCCACTGCTCCCAGACCTGCCCCATGATCAGCTTGGTGGGAACCAGGAGCAGCTGAAACCTAAGCTTTAAGAACTTACAGGCGTAGTGGCGCACGCCTGTAATCCCAGCACTTTGGGAGGCTGAGACAGGAGAGTCACAAGTTCAAAGCCAGCCTCAGCAACAGTGAGGCACTAAGCAACTCAGTGAGACCCTGTCTCTACATAAAACACAAAATAGGGCTGGGGATGAGGCTTAGTGGTCAAGTGCCCCTGAGTTCAATCCCCAGTACCAAAAAAAAAACTTACTGACAGGCCAGGCTCAGGGACACATGCCTGTAATCCCAGTGACTCAGGAAGCTGAGGCAGGAGGATCACAAGTTCAAAGCCAGCTTCAGCAATTGAGCGAGGCCCTGAGCAACTTAGTGAGACCCCATCTCAAAATAAAAAGGGCTGGGGATGGAGCTTAGTGGTAAAGCACCCCTGGGTTCAATCCTCAGGACCAAAAGAAAACAAATCAAACAAAACAAAAAAAATCACGGTCAGGTTGTAGAGATATTCCAGTGTTGTGTCTGTGATACTTTCCTAGCCCCTTTCCAGGTCCAGAAATATAGCATCATGATGAAGAGTATGGGCTCTCTCAGCTTCCTGCTTCCTAGCTGGGCGGCCTGGGCCAAGTTACTTAACCTCTCTGTACCAGTTTCATCAACTGTAAAATGAGGACAATAATGTGGCCGTCTATCCCACAGAGCTGTAAAGAGGATCGAATCGGTTTGCATTCTTAGGACAGTACATAGTACTACATAAGTGTCGGTCATCGTCATTGTGGTTGTTGTTGTTATTATCATTACAAAGGGAACTGGGGCCCAGGCAGCGTCTCAGTGAGCCCAGCAGCACACAGCTGGGGGCCCCAGGGTGGAGTGGGGCCAAGCGGGTGGCCCGCCTCTCACTAGATCAGCATCCCTGTTACTTGTCCCCTCTCTCCTCTGGTGCCCGTCGCCAGGCAGCTGGCTCTGTGTGGATCTGAAGGACAGCCAGCCACATGGGCTGACAGGAGAGGTGGGTCTGCCACACCCAGCCCTGTCCCACAGCTGTGCCAGCACCACCTGGCTTCAGCAGCCCACCAGTCACGTCACCTCCCCTCCTGACCACTCCATAGAGAGGCCTGCCTTGGTCTCCCAGCAGAAGGAAGTGGGTCAGCTGGGCTGCTCCTAGAGGCTCCCCTCTGCTGTCCTCGCCTCACCCTCCTGTTCCCTCAGGGCCTGCTCAGCACAGCAAGGGACACGCTGCTGTCCTCCCAAGGAACACAGCCAGTGAGGGCTGCTGGGACCTGGGACCCTGAGGCCTGACTCCCAGGCTCTGAAGTGGCCTCCTTGTCCCCAGGGCTCAGGTCTCACAACAAGGACCTAAATACCCACCTCCAGTGGAGCCAAGTCCTGACTGAAGTGAGCCAGGCAGTGAGCAGAAGAGGGCAGGGGGTCTTCACCTTCAGGATGAGCTGTGGACACAGGCCACCCTTATGGGGACACTATCAACCACAGGAACAAGGTGCTAAAGACCCATGAGCACTCCCTGTGGGCTGGGGTGACCAGAGCAGTTCTAGAAAAGGAGCTGATGCTCAAGTCTTGAGACTCCCCAAGGGGCAATCAGGAGAATCTAGACCCTTGGGAATCTAGACCCGTGGGAGCTGCAGACCTGGGGTCACCTGGGGGAGACCGAGCCTGCCACAGGACTCCTAGGGATGGCAGAAGAGGCCCCTTCAGGGCTCAGGACTCCCAGTTCACACACAGGAAGTGAGAGCACTGAGCCTGGGCTCTGACTGTGACAGCTGTGTCCCCAGTGGAGCAATAGCAACAGTGGTGGAGGGAGTTACTTACCAATCCCTGTTGGGATTCAGGCACCTCCAAGGGACAGCTCATTCAGCCCACAGGACCTTAAGCAACTGTCTTTATCATTGTTATTCCCCCATTTCGCTCTTGGGGAAACTGAGGCACAGACCAATGGCCCCGGGGGCAGGCATCGAGGAAGTTGTTTGAACCAGGCCCAGCTGGCTCCAGAGGCCTGCTCTCACCCCCATGCCAAGCATGGGCTGAACCCTGTCCAAGGTGCCAAGCGAGCCATGGGACTCAATGGAGCCCGCCAGGGACTTAGCCCCTCAGCCAACTGATCACTTCACAGCCCTCAGAGAGCACTCTGGTGGTTTCCACCATTAGGTAGTTTTAAATTATTTTCATTCTTGGTCGAATATTTAATTTTTACCCATAATGGACAGTTGGTTAAAGGCAGGAAGCATTAAAGATCACTGATATTAAAAGGCTGCTTCGTGAGGAACATGTAAGTGGTAATAATCCTGCACATTTGCCTCAGGGAGTCCTCCCGGGACCCGTGAGGCCCATCCATCTGGTGGGCGCTGTCTTGAAACAGCTCCTGCAGCCTGCAAAGCTCGGCTGCCTCCCCAGAGATGGCAGGGGCATCTACCTGAGCCAGCCCAGGAGTCAAGGCCCTCCTGCCCCCAGGATGCTATTTGAGCGGAAGTGATTACCAGCACTTCTGAAAATCCTGGGTCTCATCATTTAGAAACAAAGCAAGACTATTACAAAAACAAACCAATGGATTTTTATTTTAAAAAAACACATGAAATCAAGAATTTCCAACAGTGGGCCATGATTTCAGTTTTTGCTTTGTTTCTTCGTATGCCTTATATAGACAAATTGAGCCTACAGTTTAGTGTGTATCTGGTGCCAAAGCCACAGGGTAATGGTGATATGTCATTCTGAAATTTCTTTCTAGACAATCATGCTTTTGCCTTCATAGCTCATAACAACGAACAAAGGAGAATACATCACTGGATAAATGGGGGAAGGTTCCATTTTACCTCTGTTCCTGAGGGTTATTAAAGATTGTATTAAACATGAACCTTATAATTCACTTCCAGTAACATCCATCTAAATACTGTATTGGACATAAAATAACTTCTTGGTCATGTGCATTTTTTAATTCCTAAGGGTGTTTGCAAAGTAATATATTACTGAGAGAGGAGTTCTCAAATCCAAAAGACTAGAGCATGGCTCAGTTTCCACAAGGGTAAAAACAAGAATAACAAAAACCCATCCCTTAGCCAGGCATGGTTAGAGTTAGGGTTAGGGCACACACCTGTAATCCCAGCGGCTCGGGAGGCTGAGACAGGAGGATAGCAAATCCAAAGCCAGCCTCAGCAACTTAGTGAGACCCTAAGCAACACAGCAAGACCCTGTCTCTAAATAAAATATAAAAGGGGCTGAGGAGGATGAGGCTCAGTGGTTAAGTGTCCCCAGGTTTAATCCGTGATACGAAAAAGAAAAAAAAAGAAAAAGTGACTACTTGGTGTCATTGAATGTCACAGTCCCAGAGACATGGGAGGCTTAAGTGAGAGGATCATGAGTTCAAGACTAGTCTCAGCAACTTAGCGAGACCCTCAGCAACGTAACTGTCTCAAAAATAAAAATATTAATAATAATGTTTGGGGATGTAGCTCAGTGGTAAGGTGCCCCTGGGATCAATTCCTATTACCAAAAACTAAAATAAATACTTTTTCATAACCACAATATAATGACCAAAAATTGTGGAACGAACATATAATACTTACTATACTGTAATCTCATCTACAGCCTTACCCTGTGTTCTCCAGTTATCCTAGATCATGGGGCACATTTATTCGTCATGTCTCTTTAGTATCTGTGTGTGTGGTGCTGGGGATCGAACCCAGGACCTTGCACATGCCAGGTCAGCACTCTACCACTGAACTACATCTCCAACCCTTTTAAATTTTATTTTGATATTGGGCCTCACCATGTTGCCCAGTCTAACCTCAAACTTAGGCTCCTCCTCCCTCAGTCTTCGAGCAGCTGGGATTACAGGCATGCGCTCCGGCACCTGGCTCCTTAGTCTTTTAACCTGCAGTGTCTGTACCTCATGACATTGACCGTTTTTAAGAATGACTAGGGTTTTTGTAGAAGGGCCCTCGGAGTGGTTTTCTCTGACATGTCCTTGTGGTGAGGCTCAGGTTGTATGCACTTTGAGGGGACGTGTTCTCGGCGTATCATGTCAGGGGGTACACAGGTCCTTTAATCCTGAGATTGGTGAGGCCACCCTGACGGCCTGGTTAGGGTGGTGTCTGCCGAGCTCCTGTGCTGTGGAGTTACGAGTTTTCCCTGTGTGATTAAGAAACATCTCTGGGAGACCATTTGGAATGGGGCCAGTATTCTGCTTCTCTTCAAACTTTTGCCCTGCGGCTTCTATTGATGATTCGTGCCTGAAACAATTATTATTATCACGGTTGCCAAATGATTTTTTAATTCCATTATTCCTCCCAAATTTACTAATTGGCTTTCTACCATAAGGGAAAGTTGGAAGGGTTGAGTTTTAAATTCACCACTCCCAGCCTCAGAGCCTCAGCCTTTGGGAGCCTAGGAGAGAAAGTCCTTGTCACCCATCTGAACATCCTGGAGCACATACACTGAAGCCCACAGAATGGGCATCAGAATGAAGGTTGTCAGCACCCTCCCACAAGCCTCTTGTGTTTTGGAATGTTCCAGCCCAAAAAACTATCTTCTAGGAAGCCAGGTCCCAAAGATGGTTGGGCTAGGAAGGGGCTCACCCCGTGCATGGAGCTGTTGACGTCTCCCCAACCCCCACCCTGCAGTAATGTGTCGCCGTGGACCCATCAGCCCATCAGCCCTGGCTGAAAAATGTGGCCCAAGGGAGGCCCTGCTCCAGCCACTCCATTTCACATTTCCTCTCCTTCCCAGGATGAAACAAACAGCCCTTCAGGGACAGCGAGCCTGTCAGCAATGAAGCTGCGAGAGCAGGAGACTGTGCCGGGAGGATGGCAGGGAGGGGTGGCCAACGGGGCCAGGCAGTGGCCAGCAGCCCTGCCCTGGAGAGCCGGGGAGCTCCATGGTACTCTGCTGCCCACACAACCCAACCAGCTCAGGGGCTGCCTGGCTTGCTCTGCTTCCCCTGTGTTGGGTTCACCTTTGCTGCACCCGGGGGGCCTTTCCAGAGCCACCTGGGGCTAGGAAGTCTACACCAGCTGTTAAGATTCTGAGGGCAGGAAATCTGCCCCATGGCTCCAAAGTCCCCATCCCTATCAGGGGCAAGCGGGCCAGGTGTCTTGGAGCCCTGCGTCACCCCTTTCAGCTCCAAGACTGCTACGTTCCAACCCCGGGGCATAGCCTGGATACCTGCCTGCCCTCAAGGACTCCAGGCTCCAGACCTTTCCTCTTCAAGTGCCTTCCCGCCTTGTCTGGCTCATCAGGGACGCTAGCGCTTGTGATTCTGGGGCCACAGCTTGCTTATCTGGTAAAATACGCACAGGTAGCCAGAGAGTTTTACAGCTTCCTTCTTTTCCTCTCCCAAAACGTGTGTGGATCGCAGTGAGAGTCTGGAGATGGTCTTGACGGGTGGGGGGTCATCTCAGGTGCCTGCACAGGCAGGCAGGGAGCTCTGGGGTTGCTCTCCCTCTCCTTTTCTTGCCTGGTAGGCAGGGGGCAGGAACTAGGAGGAGTGGAGCACTCCAAGGGGGGACGAAATGACATCAGTACCTGGTAAAGTGACCATCCTGGCCACGCAGCATGGTGGATAAAAGACAGACCTCCATGTGGCCATGGTCTTTTCATGAAGACAAGACTTGGAAGACCTGGGTCCAGTCCCCTGATCCACTGATCCATGTCCTCTGCAGAACATGGGGCGATTCTCCCTCCCCCACTTTCCATCTCTGCCCCGCTCCCCACTCACTGCCAAGCTGTGGTGTCTCTGCCCCTGTCCCTCTGGAGTACTGTTCTGCATTCCTGTCCCTCACCCACTTCCTTCAGGAAGCCTTCCCTGGCCTCCTGAATGCATCAGACACCAAGACTTGCCTCCTGCTGTTGTGTGTGACTTTCTGAGTGACATAGCAATCCTGCCACCCGGGGTTAAGATCCTGAGGGCCTGAAAGCTGCCTTGTGGCTGCTAGAGCCCCTGCACAAAACAGACTGAATGTGACAACCAGAGTTGGGGTTGCAAAGGAACACTTGAGGGCGTGCATCCACCTGGACCTCAGGAGAGGCCCTCGTGGGCCAGTATTCTAATTCTCAAATGCTGTTGTGAATGAACAGCAGATAAACTGTGCTTGAGAAGACTGTACAGCCCAGCTTGCCAGCCAGTGCTGAACCTCTGATGTCCACTGTCCTTGCCTAGCCATTTTCCCATCAGGTGGGTCACTGTTGGCTGGTAAACTTGGAAAACCCCAGGCAGGCCAGCCAGGGGGAGCAGACATGTACAGGGCCAGGCTGCTTGGGTGACCTGGATGCTCAACGCCCAAGACACACTGTTGCTGGAGCTCTGAGGTCCCAGGATGGCTGCTCATTTCACTTCTGGGAAACCCTTAATTCAGAAAGTCTGTGAGAAAAGAAATCGGCCTGTTAAGGGGGTTTTTGCTTTTTCCAACTGGCCTTCATCAACTGTAGCCCGGCCAGTCAGCGGATGGTCATGGAGAACGTTGTCCCGAGACCAGCTTTGGTGAATGCAGCTGCCCAGCCCGGGGTGTGTCTGAGTTCTTCCTACCAGTGTAGATTTATTTTAGATAGCAATGAGAAATTCTTGTTGGAAGAGTGCACAGGGGTCAGGCACTTGAGATAAGTACACCAGCCCCAGAGGCTCAAGGTCTAGGTTCAGATCTGGGCCCTGGATGGGCTCCCTTCTCAACCTCTCACAGGGGTGAAAGGTTCTCACAGGGTGTTGAGAGAATCAAGTGGAAACACCTGTTTCCCCAACAGGTAGCAACCACTGGGTATGTTCATTAAATCCAGGTACACTAATCCCCTTTATCCATAAAAGACAAGTTCCAAGACCCCCTCAGACCTGGTGGGTGCCTGAAACTGCAGATAGTGCTGAATGCTGCATATACTAGTTTTTTTTTTCTATAATAAAGTTTAATTTATAAAGTAGGCACAGGGAGAGATTAAGAATAATAGCTAATAATAAAACAGAACAACTGTAACAATGTGCTGTGATACGATTTATGTGAATATGGTCTCTCACTCTCAAAATACCTTCTTGCACTGTTCTCACCCTCACGCTGATGTGAGATGACGCAAGGCCCACGCACCAGGATGAAGTGAGGTGAATGACTAAGCACTCACCAGGCACTGTGGACCTAGCTTTTGCAGTTTGAAGTAAAACAGCAAAACCAGTACAGGTTTCATTTCAACTTCCTTCCTCACAACTTCACGGATTTGTTCTTACTGTAGATCTTAACAATTTTGTCATAGTTTTTTTTCTTTCCTTGTAATTCAAGAATTTTTACCTTTCATTTAAAGAAAGCACTTTACATCTTATCTTTGGTCTAGCCAAATTGCCAACATTACTACTCTTGCATTTGGAGACCATTATTAACTAAAATATGAGTTACTTAACACAAGTACTGCAATAGCTTGACAGGCAATCTGAAGACTAAGACAGCCATTAAGCAACTATCAGGTGGGTAGTGTATACAGTATGGATACACTGGATAAAGGGTGAGTCACATTCCAAGCAGAATGGAGGAGGGTAGGAGATTTCATCACACTACTCAGAACAGCACACAGCTTTCAACTTGTGGGTTATTTATGTCTGGAATTTCTCATTTCATCTTTTTGGACCACAGTTGAGGTGGTAACTGAGACCTCAGAGAGCAAAACCACAGATAAGGTGGGACAACTGTCCAGTGGCAGCTTGGGAGTGAGTAAGGTATAAATGACAAGGATAAGTTCAGCATCCTTCCTGTCTGTTGGAATACCTGTGCTGTACACATGCCTCTATCCACTTCACCTTTACTCCAGCCCTGAGAGTGGGAATGGAAGTAGGAAGCCCCAAAGTGTGGGGCAGTAGGTGGAAAGCTGGAATGAGAGGCTGAGGCCAGGCTCCTCCAGAGTACCAGCCCTCCTTGACCTCGCCTTGCAGCCACCCCATGCGAATCTGTTGTGAACTGATTGATACAGCAGAGGGGCAGAGGGGTCAGCTGACTTGTCTAAACCTGCCCAGCTAGTTGGGGGCAAAACCAGGACATGAACCCAGGAGCATCCACTTCCCAAGTTGTCACTGCATCATGATACCTCTCCAGCTAGAGACTCCTCTGCAGGCCACTGAGATCCAAGAGGACTTCCTGGATGAGGGGAGTAGCACAGAATGGGCAGGTCAGGGAGGGAGCACTGCAAGAGCTCACTGTGGGTTGGTGGCTGCAAGCTCACTACAGTTCCAGGTAGCCTCCGCCCGTGGGCAGCCCTGCCCGTGAGATGTCTCTCTGTTGGTGGCTCCAGCTGTGTCCCTTGCCTTCCCTCCACTTGCCACTTCCCCTTGACAGAGAAGCTGTGCAGTTGGGCTCACTTGGGAGTTGAAACAGCTCCTAAGGTCTTCCCTGCATCCCTCGTCCTCCTTGCCCCAGTTTCTCCTGATGGATGGCTGCTGCACTGCATGGAGATAGTGACATTAAAATAGGCAGTCGGAAGGTGAGGTCCTGGAGGTCAACTATGGGGTGAGCCAGATGGCAAGGTAGATGCCAAGGCCAGCTGTGGTGGATGCTGGTGGCTGGACTTTGGACTAAAGGAAGTCAAATTTTTTAAAACTCTGTAAGATGGGTTTTCTATTTGTCTCAATTTTATACATAAAGAAGCTAAGGACCAGAGATGTTAAGGAACTTGCCTAAAGTTGCACAACTAGAAGTGCAGTCTCAGGACTTGAACTCTGGGGGTCTGGCTCCAAAGCCCATTCTTTGAATGACTGCAGAGCTCAGGGAATGCCCAGAGCCGCCAGCAGGCTGCAGTGAGGGTCCACATGCTGGACCTGGGAGACTGCAGAGCCTGTCTGGGCCAAGCGGAAGGGCGAGGGCCTTCCCCTGGAACCACTCCACCAGGTTCACGTGGAGCTCGACAGCTCCCAAGGGCAGCCGCGTGCTCTTCCCATGACGTCACACTGCCTCGGAACTTTGAGGCCAAGGATTCTTGGAATGCCTGATTCACCCTGGAACAAAAATAATACTTCATATTTATAATGTGCCTTTGTTCCCCAAAGGCTTCCCTGCGCTTTATTTCACTCTCAGCTCAGACGGGCCTTGTGGTCCAGGCAGTGGTGATGGAGAAGGTGGGAGCCCACCCTAGGAAGTGCCTGGAATGGGAGCACGGGGACCAGGGAGGTGGGTGGTTTGCGAGCCATCTGGCCAAGTGGTGCCGGGCAAAGTGGGCCAAGGGCTTGGGTTGCCCCCAGGATTGAGAGGAGGGCTTCCAAAATGCCTCCGCAGATGAATGAGCCCCGTGGCCCCATCGAACATCCCAAGAATCCATCTCCCAGTCCTCCGTGCCACCCCGAGGTCGGGACAGCGGCAGTAGTCTGCAGTTCTCCCCAGGCCCCACTCCAAAGTGCAGCTGGGAAGCAGGGGGGCCACCTCCAAACGCAGCCCCCACCCTGCCCCACAGGCCCAAGCCTAGGCAGCAGCCGGCTACGGTGGGGCGAGGACTGTTCCCAGCACACACGGAGGCCCAAGGGCCGCGCGTGGCTTCTGCGGTTTTACCCAGACACAGTGGAGCCGAGGCTGGAGGCCGGATTTCCAAACGCCTCATCCAGAACCTTCCCAGGCTCTCCCCTCTGCAGGCCCCAGCCTCCCCATCCCTGGTGGGTCGGGCTCGGTCGGCCATGCTTGGCTCTGTCTGGCCCATTCTTCTGCACCCCTCTCTGCTACAGGAGAGCCCGCGGCTCCCACGCCTGTGACTCTAGCCAAGGCCTGGGGTCCTCTGGCTCCACAGCAGTGCACAGGCGGCCCCAGGCCCTCAGGACTCCGGAGCAGGCCTTAGAACCTTGGAGCAAGAAAGCATGGTGGTGGAGGGCCCGACTCCCCATGTTCAAACCCGCAGACTGTGCGTCCTGAGGCCAGTGCTCTACCCTCTCTGTGCCTTACCGAGGGTCTCGCACACCATTAAGTACCTAGTGCATGTCACCTGTTTTTATTATTGTTACTCTTTATCCTTGAGATCCTAGGTCCAGTCCTATTGCCTCAGGATGACCCTCAGGGCAGGATCAGCTTTGCCAATGAGCAACCTGTGACCTGTACAGGGCCCCATTTTCAGAAGGACCTGTGCATGGTTTAATGCTCTGATGTGGCTGTCTTAAAATTCTCAACCGTGTTTGAATAAGGAACTCATTTCATTTTGCATTGGGTCTCACGGGTTGTATGGCCAGCCCTGCCTCCAGGTCCACAGAGCAGGACAGGGCCATAGGCTACTGTTTCCTTTCCTTCATGTCTCTTGTCACTAGTCGTAAGCTGGGTGTCTGTTTCTCTAACTGGTAGATTAGTGTCTCTCTCTCTCTTTCTCCCCTCCTGCCCCCCCTTCCAAATCTTAAACTCCTTGTGGTGACAGCCCTGAGCATAAGAGTCACAGGCTACAGTCCGTGCCAGACCCGAGGAGATGTGGAGAAGGTCCTTCCTCATCTGCAGGAAGGGGATGATTTTGAGGGCAGATCAGAGCAGCACACAGGACAGTCTGGTGGCAGACACGGGGGTGTGCTGTGGGCAGATTCAGACTGCAATCGTGGTAGGGGTCTGGAGGGGTAGGGCAGGATCCTGGGCAGATCTGGGTGGGCCTTGAAGCCCAGTGGGCGTAAGGGAGTGCTGAGAGGCATCTTAGAGACAGCACTTTTGTCACATGACCCCTAGCTTCCTTCAGAGTGTCCCCACGACTCCATGACCTTTG
The DNA here is from genome assembly GCA_028644305.1 of Xerus rutilus. Lineage (NCBI taxonomy): Eukaryota > Metazoa > Chordata > Mammalia > Rodentia > Sciuridae > Xerus > Xerus rutilus. Next base: position 23,033,544 of record CM053412.1, on the reverse strand, counting down.
GTAAACCCATGGATATCTATTCTCCAGGTGGAGAAGAATCTCAGAACAGGTTTAACTAATGGGATGCTAACGGGTCCAGCCCTTTCCCCATCATCCATCTGTTCATTTGCTCTGCAGTTGGGGAGAAGTCTTCCTCTGCCTGCAGGGTGCAGAGAGGTTGGTGAGAGCCTGCTTCTCTGTCTGGAGCACTCCACCGGCCAGACAGATGTATGATTACTGAAGCTTTCATCCTTTCCTATGGGAACTTCTGCCTGTCTGGCAGACACCTCAACCTTGAACCATTTCCTACCCAACTGTGAGCAAATAGAGAGCTACACATTCTGCTGGCTGGAGGACAGTCGGCAGCAAGGCCAGCCCTCTGCATCGGCAGGGGTGTCCCTGATGCCCCCTTGCTTCTTGCTTTGGGATGGTGAGGAGAGCTCTATAGGGGTAGGCTGAGTGTGGGGACAGTGCTCAGGAACGAGCCAGCACACTGCTGCTGCTACCACCATGATGATGATAATCCTGGCAATTACAGGGTGACCCAGTTGCATACACTCTGTAGCAATGCTCCCTGTTCTCCACAGAGCACTAAGATCTCGTATGTTCCTTAAATGCAATCAGAGAGCATTTTAGACAGCAAGTTAGAGCAGAAAAACAGAGCTAAGCAATGCAGGTCTTGCCATGAACTCGCTCAGCAACCCCAAGGGAATAAAGCAACCTCTCTGAACCTTGCTTGTGTCATGTCTAAAACTCTCAGGTAATCCTCAGAATCACCCCTGAGACAGGGATACACACAGCAGGGAATAAGACATAAGAGGTTAAATCACCCAAGCCAAGCAACTAGGAGTAGCCCAGCCAGGCTCTGAGTAGGTTGCAGTCTCCCAGACAGACCCGATGAGCAGCATCCTGCAGAACAGATGCAATAGACCTCCATTGTTAATTCAGCCCTGAGAACCCAGTAGGTACTCAATTAATGCCAGCCTCTCTGATCCTTGTCCCAAACCAATGTCGTGGTTCCCCTCAGTTGACTCCCTCAAGAAGGAAAAAAGTCTCCCTCTGGTTTTCTTTGTTAAGCTTCCCCATCATTCTATAAGCCAGAGCTGGCATGTGTGGCTACCTCGATTCCAGGCCTCACATGCTAAGCAGCCCCTCAGCTGCAGAAAAGCACCTTTAAGCTGCTTGAGAGGCTGAGGCAGAAGGATTGTGAGTTCAATGCCAGCCTCAGAAACTTAGTGAGGCCCTAAGCAACTTAGTGAGACCCTGTCTCAAAATAAAATATTCTTTTTAAAAAAATGGGGAGGACTGGGGATGTGGCTCACTGGTTAAGCACCCCTGGGGTCAATCCCTGGTACTGGAAAAAAAAAAATCCTGCCGCTAAGGCTCATGGCAGCTCTTGCTCGTCCCCTGTGGCCAAGGGACACGGAAGGCAGGAGCCCGCACAGGCGTGTCGAGGTGGGCCAGAGTGGAGGTGCCCACGCTAGTAATAAGCAGTCATCACTTTTTCTGAAGCGAGAAATATGAGCCTACACATGACTTTAAAACCGCTTGCCCTAGGAATTTTGCTTTCAGAAATTTTTAAGCAGACCTACAAATTATGTGGTGAACTGTCCGACATTGAGAGAACCATAATAAGCCAGTGGCCCTTGGAATATCTAGTTGAGAACGATTATGAAATAAAAAACGAACAGAGAGACGTTTGTCTCCACTTGGACTGCTGTTAAAACCATTTTTTAAAAACAAAATGTGAAGTTATTCTCCCTACACCCACCTACCAAAATGCAGCTGTGGTGTCCTAAGAACTTTATTTTTTTTTTATGAGAACAGTCTTAGAGTAAAACAAGACATCTGATTTCAGAACCCTAGGAAGAAAGCATAAACTAAATGAACAATGGAAAAATCAAAAGCTGACAATTTCCATTCTCAAACCTAAATAAATAAATAGAACAAAACAAAACACTGACATTATTGCTCCAACAGCAGGTGCCACCAGTAGCTCAAGTGCAATATTTCTCCTATCCCCTAAGCTGTCCCCCTCACTGACAGAAGATGTCCCCAAGATGAGGATCAAACAGGTGGTACCCAGGCAGAGAGGCGGCTATCTGCCCTTGCTGCTTACAGTGCTGCCAAGCTAGGCATCCAGTGCACTCCCAGACCTGGGGCCACACGTTCATGTGTCTAAGACCAAATGCAGCCTCGCAGCCCGGCTGCTGGGAGCAGAAGCAGCTCATCCCGGTCCAGCCAAACCCAAACCCACAGGTCTCGTGGGGAGCAGCCAGCTGGCCCCTAGGAAGGTATCAACGAAACCCAGCGCCAACAAACTCAGAAGAGAGAGGTGCTGGTTTTGGCCAGCACAACCAGTGACCGCTGACAAATATTTGTGAATGGCCAGAACGTGGAAGCCGAGGTCTCCATTGTTGGGGAACAAGGCTGGGGACCAAGCCTGCCCAGCAGTCCCAGCAACCCTCTCAGCTCCTTCCTGGGCAAAGGACACAGGCCTCCTGTGGTCGTGACCACAGAGGTCTCAGTGGTCATTCAGCTCTGCTCTCCTGAGGGGTGGATCTCATGGCAAATGGGAGACAGGAGGTGGCTGCTGGGTCCTGTGATGGGTGGACAGGCCCATCCCTCTGGCAGTTTCTGGAAGGGCTCTGCTGTGGGACGTCACCTCACTAAGACTCAGTTGGCTTATCTGAACAATGAGAAGAAAGGTTCTTGATCTGACTGCTCGCAAGGAAAATGTGGAAAAGAGAGGGGCCTCGCGCCCCTGACCTCCAGCCGTATTTGGGCTCTTCTTTCCCTACAGGATCCTCCCAGTAGAGTGTGTCTGCCAGATGGCTCCACATCAAGAGCCCCTTCTTTTGAATCCAATAGTCCTGCGTGCCTGGTCAGGAGGGAACACTTGAGGGTGGACTCCCTGGCTTCCCCTCCCAACTCTGGATGGCCCTCCATATGTGCAAAGGAGCTGCCATCCAGCAAGAGTAAGGCCGAGAACACCCACTAAAGCCAGAGGACATGCGCATTCTTGGTCACTGCTGTATTGGCAGGGCCACAGGCTCCAAGGTCTTTTGAACCAGGAAGACATGGAATTCCAAGTCACCCAAATTCCCAGGAAGGAGCAGCCGAAGTACTGCAAGACCTAACAGATTTCTTTCTTCAGCCCTTGACCACCAGCCGTGTAGAAATTACTTCCTTCCTTTTCCAGGTGAACAGAAATTGTTTTCCTTTTTCTCATCTCTCTGGGGGCAGGGGGAGGCTGCTGGGCACAGAGGGGAATCCCTGACATCGCCAGTGGGAAACGAGACAATTCCAAGACTGATGCTGGGAAGGGCTTGGTCAGCCATTCTTTAGGGACATTTCTTGGGCCATAGCTACAGGCGCCACAAAAATTCTAAATAAGGATGACAAAAGTTGTGCGAATCGAACACTATCTGCCAGGGAATTTCCAAGGTTCCCCTCCGGGCTGAAACAATGACCCACATTCAAAGAACAAAGATAATGGAAAGAGAAAGGGCCAGTTAGTTAAAAGTAATTGAAAAATTAAAGGAGGAAGAATTCACCAAAAGTCACAGGCATGTGGTACCCTGAGGGACTGGCATGGTCCCTGGAGTTCCTTTTTTGGCAGTGCTGGGAATGAAGCCAGGACCTCTCCATCAAGCTAAGCAAGCGCTCTACCACTGAGCCACATCCACACCCTCTTGGAGCTTCTCCTCTCTCAGGGTGGGTTGGCTCATGCTCCTTAGACTGAAGGAACAGCCCCCGGAGCTGGCCAGCATTATTGTAGCTCTGGGCGATCCAGAGGCCACTGGGAGGAGCCTGAGTCAGTGGGCCCCTCTGCCAACAGGGCTCAGCTCTCCCCAGGTGCCATGCTCACGGTCCTGATTCCAATCATACCCTGGGTAGTGAGACTGAAGATTTCAGGTGTGACAGGGAGCACAGGAGGGTGTTCCAGGATGGAGGTGCTTCCTCCTCCACCCCAGGGTCAGGGCAGCGAAGCATATACCTGGGAATGTCCACCAGAACCCAGTGACAACAAAGATGAAAAATACCACACAGGCCTCCCGAGGGTCCCAGGACACACCCAGTCAGCAGGATTCAGTTCCGTATAAGACTAGAGATATTTTTATAATAATTATTAAAATAGGTACAAAAACCTTGGGCACTATATAGATATAGATATAGATACAGATACATGGTGGTAAAGTCTGTCGGCCTGCCTTAGCTGGCCTCTGCCAGTCTTGCTTTGCTCAGTCATTATAAACTGGGGAGGCTGGGGCAAGGAGGACTGTCTTGTTACTGCCCAGTGGGGGTAGATGTCCACATTCCCTACTGGGCCTTTTTTGACACCCACAGGGGTTCCTCATTACTACTGCAGAGGCAGAGATAGACATAGAGAGATAGATGGATAAGAAGGGAGGAGGAGGGAGGATAGACACAAGAAAACTCTGCAAGACATTTGGAAGGCAGACAGGCCAAGGACCCGAAGACCTGAGAAATGGCACCGTGATAGGTTCTTTCAGTTTTCTTCTTGGCTTCATGCATCCCAGACTTGGAGCTAAAGAAACCAGAAACAGAAACATCAGGAGGCGTGAATGAACAAAGAAGCCCCTACAAAAGCCTGCTCACTCCAGCCAAAGGCCCAGGGAACCGAGCACTTTAGGCAAGAGCTGCTCTGCAGCAGAAGCCCCAGAAGAAACAACGGCCCCACCCAGCACTCCAGGGAAGACTTATGGAAGGGCCTACACCGGCCTACACTGGGCCAAGAGGACAGACAAGTTAGAATTATCTAGCAAAGATGTTAAAGCAGTCATCATCAAAAATGCTTCAAAGAATACCTAGGAGTACCTTTGAAACAGGAAAACACAGGTCTTGGCAAAGAAGTAGAAGATGTGAAGAAAATCCAGATGGAAGCTTAAGAGTGAAATTAAAAATTCACAAGCATAAAACAGAAGGGACAGAGGACAGAACCAGTGGACCAGAAGAGGGGTCACAGTAGAAATCACCCAACACCAGCAACCGAGAGAGAAAGGGGACTAGAAGGGAACAAACTGAGCTTCAGGGGCCTGCGGGACTGTGACAAAGTCTAACCTCCATGCTGTTGGAATCCCAAAAATAGAGGAGAAAGAGTGAGTCTCAAACATCACTCAAAGACCAGTGACGGAAACCCTTCCTGCAATGCTGGTGGGAAGGTCGAACGGTACAGCCTCTCTGGAAAACAGAGTTTCTTTAAAACCTAGATTTGCTACTACCCTAGGATCCAGCAGCGGCACTGCTGGGCATTTATCCCAGGGAAATGAAAACTCTGTGCAGATGTGCTTCCTCAGCTGAACGACTAAGCACGCTGCAAAGCGTCCACACCAGGGAATACCACGGAGTCATACAAATAGAAATAGAAACCCGGTCCAGGCAACAACCTGGGTGGATCTCCAGGGAATTATGCAGAGTGAAAAAAGCCAATCCCAGAAATATCTGATTCCATTTATACAACATTCTTGAAATGATATCAGTATAGAAGTGGAGAATGGATACACGGTTGCCAGGGGCCATGGATGGATGTGGTGGGAGGGACGTGGGCGTGGCTACAACAGGGCATCTGGAGGGCCCTTGTGCTGGGAGTGTTCTGTAACTTGGCTGCATCGATGTCAATGTCCAGGCTGTGATATTGTACTATGGTTGTGAAAGATGCTACCATGAGGGAAACCTGGGCCACAGGTGCAAGGTTCTATCTGCATTATTTCTTACAATGCATGCGCATCTAGATCTCATGATAAAAAGTTTAATTTCAGAAAATGAAATCGTGTTCATTTAGAAAACATAAATAAAAGAAAAATCCACATCCCATCTCCCAGAGATAGCCACCATTAGCATTTTCAAGTATATCCTTCCAGATTTTTCTATGCAGATAAGTACTTGCCTTAAGGGACCCCATACTTCCATCAACAAGAATGAATTATTTTGCCTCATCCTTAATTGCTCCATGTTCAGTTTTGGCTGTGATGAATATCATTGTGCCTAAATCCTTGTGCACATCCTTGATTACTTTATTTGGACACATTACCATAGGTGGAATAACAGGGTCCAAAGGTGGCATGTTAGAGGCTTTTGAAACAAATTGTCAGATTTCCCACCAAAAAATTATATTAATTTCTATCCTTAATATACAATGTGCTGTAAGTTACTATTTGTGTGGGAACTAAAAGTCACATGTCTGTCCTTCACTTAACCATTTTAATTCATCTAAAACCATGCCACCAAGTGGAAAGCTTTTCAATGAAAAAATTTTTTTTCATTAATTTTTAATAGGAAAGAAATAATGCATGTCATCTCAACCCAAGAGATCCCCAAATTTTCACAGATAAAAATTTATCAAGGGCATTGAAAGTGAGTTCAGTTAAGTAATAAGCAATCACTTGAAAGTAAATGAAGAGTTTGTTTATAAAATGCGATTGCAGTGAAGGCCCCTGGCACCCTAGACAGGTCACATAGGAGATGAGGACTCGTTCTGGAGAAGGTGACATCTTTCTGCCAATTTTTCACCACTTCGTGACTTTTGAGGGATGTAGCTATCTTGTTGAACATGAGTGCTGTGAGTGGCAGGACAGAGCGTCAGGCACGGGCCTGGAGGTCATGGGAATGCCCACCCCACCCGCCAGCCCCACTGCACCCTTTTACTTGCATGTGGTCCACAAATAAGAAGGTGTGCCATTGATCCTGGTGCCGGGCTCACGTTTGCCTTGCTGTTCTCTGATTGTCCAAATAATTGGGGGGAAAATAAATCAATAATTGGGAGCCTGTCTGCCTAAAACCATCATGTTAAATGTATTCATGTGCTCAGGCTGCCAACAAAGTGCCACCAGCTGGGTGGCTAGACAACAGATGTTGATTTCCTCTCAGTTCTGGAGGCTGGAAGTCCCCGTTCAAGGTGTCGGCAGGGTGGGTTTTTCTGAGGCCTCTCTGCCTGGCTTGCGGATGCTACTTTCTCCCTGTGACCTCACGTGGCTTTTCCTCTTTGTTTTTCTTCCATTTCCTCATGTGCAAATTCCCTCTCCTTAGCCAGGCACAGTGGAGCACTCCCATAATCCCAGCTACTCCCGCAGCCTGAGGCAGGAGGATCCCAAGTTCCAGGACAGCCCTAGCAACTTAGTGAGACCTCAACTTAAATTTAAAAAATAAAAAAATAAAAAGGGCTGGGGGTATAGCTCAATGAAAAAGCACCCCTGGGTTCCATCCTCAATACCAGAAGGAGAAGAAAACAAATCTTTTCACATTATAAGGGTAACAGTCATATTGAATGAAGACCCACCATGACATCTTTATCTTAACTTTAAAAATTTTTATTTGTTCCTTTTAGTTAAACATGACAGTAGGCTATGTTTTGACATATTATGCATCCATGGAGTACTACTTCCCATTGTCGTGGTTGTACATGATGACATCTTCATCTTAACTTGATCACCTACTTAAAGGCCCTGTCTCCAAATGGTCACATTCTGGAGGTGGGGCATAGGTTTCAACACATGAGTTTTTCCAGGTAACCCTGCTACCAAAGGATATAACTGTCAGTTGGGGACAGAAGCAGGAGGGCTCACTGTGTCTTCTGGATCTTTCAGATTTTGTTCCCTGTGCATGCATGTATTTGTGCATCTACTAAATGAATAAAATGTTGATTTTAAGTGAAAGATGGACTGAAATGCTCTTGATGCCGGCTACCTGTCTGGCTGTACCTGGTAGGTAGGAGGTTCTCCCTCGTTGCTTGCTGAAAGAATGAATAAATGAGCAAGGCAATGACTTCCTCTTCTGGTGTGCAGATACCGGTGACCCCCTGTCTCTTTCCCTTTCACTTTGCAGAAGGCAGCAGAGACCTCCAGGGGGGAACAAGCCCCAACAGCATGGGGACCACCAGCCGGGCAGTGCCAAACACAACAGGGATCACCAGAAATCCTACCAGGGGGGCTCAGCGGCCCCCGCCTCAGGGAGGCCTACCCACCACGGCTACAGCCAGAACCGTCGCTGGTACCAGAGCAACATGAAGCACCCTCCAGGCGACAAGGGGGAGGCAGGAGCCCACCGCAACGCCAAGGAGACCATGGCCATCGAGAACCCCAAACTTGAGGACACCCCAGGGGACACTGGGCACAGTGGCCTAGATATCCCCCGCAGCCCTGACACCCTCGCCCCAACGACGGCTCCCGAGAGGCTGCCACCACAGCCGCCAGGGGGGCCGGAGGCCGAGACAAAGCACAAAGACAGTGTTATTCCTGAGCACGCAGGGGAGCGGCCCAGAATCACCCTGCTCCAGTCTTCCAAAGACAGGCTGCGGAGAAGGCTGAAAGAAAAGGTACCGGTAATTGAATTTTTGTTGTTCTCTTGCACCGGGGAGGACGGCGAGAGGTAGGCGCTCTGGTAGGTGGTCTCAGGTGGGAGGGTGGGGAGCTGCATGGAGGGAAGCAGGGGCTTCTGGGTAGATGCCACTGGGCCACCACAGGGCAAGCCATGGCCAGCTCTGCAGGAACCCCTGAGCACAGCCTGGTCTCTGTCCTTCTGGTCACCCAACAGGCCCGAAGGGTACAGCTGGCACTGGGGAAGGGAGGAGGAGGCCTGTGCCTGGGTGATGGGAAGGCACAGGAGCGTTTTCTGGGGTCAGAGTGCACCTCGTTCGTGCTAAGGAACATTTGGGGAAATGGGGAGCTTATGAAATAAGACGAAAGGCTGCTTCTTTCACCCCAGTGTGAGTCCCCAGCAGGCTTGGTCCCTGTCAGGACAGAGGTCCCTGCCAAGAACGGAGCAGTGTGGGAGCAGGCTAGCTCCCCATTCCCTGCTTCATCTCCCAGGAGCCAGTGAGGGCTCGCATGTGCAAAGGCGAGGAGACTCAACCTCTGTCACACAAGTGCCAGCCTGTGCTGAATGACCCTGAGAACAGGACTCCTCCATTTGCTCCCCAGGAGCCCATCTTTCCTCACCCCTTGCCTCATCTCCAGAGCCAGGTCCACAGCTTCAGGAGTGTCCCCAAACCACCAGAAAAGGAATAGGGATTTGTCATTGGCAGTGTTACGTCCCTTGTGCCCCGTCCAGCAACCACTGCCCCAGCCCCTCCCACATCCACCACAGGCACGGTCACCAGGAAGAGGATCCCTTGCGGAGAAAGGCTGATGGCTACATCCATCCCCACACAGCAAGCAAAGCCTGCCGAGTCTTCCTCCTGGGGCATCCCCAGAGCGAGATGTACTCCGGTTCCTTTTGCCCAGAAGCCAGGTCCGAGGTCCACCCTCAGGAGGGATAAGGCAGCACACACTGTTCCCAGATCAGCCCTTAAAGCTCAAGTGTCACACTTGTGTCCCCTGTGCCCCAGAGTGCCCAGTCCTGCTCCTCCTTCCTGTGGGGCCAAGGACAGCAAGGCTAAGAAGAAATCCTCACTCATTTCCTGACATCCCAAAGTTGGGCGCTTGGCCAAGCCCCCTAGCTGATGGCCAGTATGTGCCTTTGGCCCAAGAGCTTCCAGGACAGGCTGCCAGAGCCCACCGGGGAGGACTGTTGAGTTCTCTAGAGGTCTACCAAGCAGAGCTGCAGAGCAGCACAGCAGACATTGCTTGGGCTTTAGCATCCAGGAGACCAGGCTCAGTCCTCATCCTGCTTTGGACTGGCTGGGTGACCGTGAGCAAGTCAACCACCTCTCTGAGCCCATTTCATTCTGCAAAATAGGTGCCATACTGCCCTACCTTGCAAAGAGACTGTGAAGATTAAATAAGACACGTAAAGACCCTCATGTGTGTTATTCTATAAGCAGACCATGGTCCCTGCTGTGGGACCCAGATGGTCAAGTGGGGAGGTATGCGGAGCAATGGAACAGATACGGTACATCCGTAGCACCCATAGACCAGTTTCAGGGACTCACTGACACTCAAGTGAGGCCTCCTGGGCCAGAAGGACACGGGCTCAGAGCTATGAAAAGGCGTGTCCTGAGAACAGAGGGTAGGTGCAGGAGGGTATCACTGTGTGACCCCAATCCTGCCCTTGGACTGGGTCTCACATCTCAGCAGTGAAGTTGCTCACATTCTTGGCCACCCATCTGCTGTTTTGAGTATGTACTTTTGAGATAGTTAGATGCCTTCGCCTAACTTTCCAGCCCTTGGTCTGGTCCCAGTCACTGTCAAACCTCAAAGAGCTGGAGGGGTTTTGTCCTAGGCCCACCAGCCATTTTAGTGACACTGTAGAAAGGTCCTTAGTGTGTAGTGTTTGTGTGTAGAGGACTATCCAGTTTCCACAGGATATAAAGCCAGGGAGGATTCCACATAGAACCTGTGCCCTGTGCAGAGAACACAACCACCCGTGGGCATTTGGAGCAGAAGGTGTGGAGGACATGGGGCCACCCTGGGGCCACCTCTAACCACCCCTGCAGGCATTTTGTATCCTGCTTGCATTCCCGGCCTGGTCTTCTATTCTCGTTTGTTCTGTTCTGATAAGATGTGTTATCTTATTTCATCTTTGATTAAATCCCATTAAATCATTTCTAGAGTAAGACATGTGATAGACAAACAGACAGACAAACAAAACCCCAATGTATATGAGAATCCTGAGTAGGAACTAGAACTCGCAGTGTCAACCTCGGGTGTCACCGAGGCCAAGGAAAATGTCAGCAAAGAGCCTTTGGGGCATGAGGGCCTTTGGTGGAGGTAGGCAATTCCCAAAGGACCTCAGGTCCTTCCTCTGGGGTGGCAGCCCTCAGTCCTCCAGGCCACCTGCTCTCCGTAGAAACCTCCGCTTCACTCAACCACACTCAGTTTCCTCCCACACACCCAGGATGAAGTGGCTGTGGAGACCACCAACCCTCAGCAGAACAAGATGGACAAATTGATCGAGATCCTGAACAGCATGCGGAACAATAGCAGCGACGTGGATGCCAAGCTCACCACCTTTATGGAGGAGGCACAGAACTCCACCAACTCGGAGGAGATGCTGGGAGAGATCGTGCGGACCATCTACCAGAAGGCCGTGTCAGACCGCAGCTTTGCCTTCACGGCTGCCAAGCTCTGTGACAAGATGGCCCTCTTCATGGTGGAGGGAACCAAGTTCCGCAGCCTGCTCCTCAACATGCTCCAGGTAACCGGACACCGACAGCTGCCACCCACACCCCCTGCCCCTCCACGGTGGGTTATTACTAGAGAGAAGGCTGCAAGTCCTGGCCACACTTGAACTTGTCCCAAGTTCCTTCCTCCACTGCCCGATTAATTATAGAAAATAAGAAGGCAGTCGAGGGGCGAGGGATAAGCGGCCGGGTTTGTGTGTGTTTGTGTGCGTGCTCCATGGTTACAAAGGACCAATATAATTTTATAGGTGCTTTTTGTTCAACCAGCATTTCCCGCTTTCTATTTTCATGATAAGAGAGCCGGCTGCTGGCTCTGTGCTTTGACCTCTGCACGTCTGAGCAGATATGAACTTGCTGTGGACCTCTCTCTTCTCCCCAGGGCCAGCCCCTCAGAGCTTGGTGGCTGTGCAGTTGGTGTTGCTGGGACTGAGATGGGTTTGAGCAGAGCCTTGGGGGACAGGAAAGGGATGGTCTGTCTGCTGATGTACTGCGGGTCCTGGGCAGGGGGAAAGCATGCTGCCCAAGATTGTCTCATCCCTTGCTACATTCCTACTTCATATCTCTTCAACTTAGCTCCAGTCCTGCTTACTCCCGCCTCCACAGTCACCAGGTCCAGCCATGGTCATGGATATACATGTGTGGTTGATGTAGCCTTGTGCACTTAGACTGAACCCAGTACTGCCTTGTCTCACAAGTATCTGCTTTTTCGTTGTGGGTGGCAGTAAGTGAACTGGTGGCATTGGAGATAAATGGCAGGGATCATGGCATTGCAGGCCCATCCTTGGAGACTGGGCCGGGCAAAAGCCATCTCTCCTGCTACTTTGTACTTTAGAGATTAGTTGAGATACAAATCAAGCTGATGGTTCAAGGTGAAACAGTCACCCGGAAGTTGTGGAAGTAGGATTGTAGAGCCCCAGAAATCACGTGCAGGTCATTGGTAACTTGGGTGACCACAAATCAGATCATCCAAATTGCCACATATCTGAGTGTCAAAGGGGCTGAACAACAGGTGCAAACTTAAAGGAGCATGTCCACCTTCATCTCAGCATCTAGTTTCTGATTTGCTGTCTTTTCGCTAAAGCAAGAGGAGGTCATTACTCCCCATCCACCTGCGGCCTGCCGGGCCCCATGCCTGCCGTCCGTCCTTCCTCTCCTGTGTGTCTCGGGCACTGTAACCTAAGCCTCCCTGGCCAGGCTGGGCTGCCTCTCTCCAGCTCCAAGCCTGATCAGGTTCCCATTCCTGGATCGCCTGCACTCCCCTGGTGATGAATTCCCGCATTACCTGAGGGATTTGCACATCGGGCATGTTCCTCGTGGGCCGGAATGTCCTGGGAGAGTGTAGAGGGTGACAGGCAGAGAGAGGCCTGTCTGCCATGTACCACCAGGCACGGGGGAGTCATGGACAAGCTCGGCCTTGCACTTGGCTTTGGGATTATTTTTTTCAGACAAGGGCCAGGATGAAGCAAGAGTTGTAGACCATGGTTGCCAGCTCCAAGTAACCCAGCCACCTCAGTGGCAGACAGATACAGAGCATGGGGTACCCAGGGAGGTTGACTGGCTGCAGAGGCTGCCTAAGATCAGGCTTTTGTTTTAGCCACCCATAGTAAAGTGGCCTTGCTCACAAGTGTCCAGCAGAGCATCAATCCTGTGAACGCTCAGCCACAAAAGGGGCTCCGTGACCCCTGCACCCACCTCTCGATGAGCCACAAAATTTGCTCATTGGCTCAGGATGACTCCAGGGGTCCCAGCAGGAAAAGTGCCTGCCAAGCTGCATTTAACTCACTGAAGTCCTGTCCATATCCCCTGGCTAACAGGTTCTTGTGGAATCGGTATACTGAGATGCAGCTGGGCATTCATTCCCTGGGGTGGGAAAGCACTGATCTGACAACCGGGAATCAGCTGCCAGACCTGGCTGAGGCTGGCAGTCAGCAGTGGAAGCCCAGCCTTACAGCCGCCCCTCAGGCTGCGCCTTGTGGTTTGGCCCTGCAGGCTGCTGAGATGAATCGGGCCACCAGAGGAGCATGAGTGACCTGTGTGGGCCTTTCCCTTTCACGCGTCCCCAGGCCTGCTGCTGGAGGAAGCAGTCCGTAGCCCCCTAGTCCTTGGCAGCTGCCTTACCCCACATTGTAACTCCATGATAGGTCTGTCGTGAGTGACATGTGACAGAGGCCTACCCTACTGATGCCACCTTGTGTCCGGGGCAGAGGAGAACTGGTATCGCCCACATTCTGCTCCTGCCACCCTGTGACAAGGCTGAACCTCCAGCTATACCTGAAGAGACACTCGCCCCACTCCTGCCCCTGCCACCAACTAAGATTCACTGCCCCTCGCATCCCAAGTACCCAGCCCTTTGCCAGGGTGATCATACTCACACTTTAGGGGGCACTTGGGCACCGATCCCAGGAGGCCTGCTGTAATCCCCGATGCTGGGCTCCTGTCACCAGGTAGCCACAAATGTTGAGTCACCCAACTAGTACTGACTAAGTGTCTTCATGTGCCAGGCAGAGGATTCGGTGGGCAGTGCCCAAAGGCAGCTCTGTCCTTGAGAGGTGTATAATGAGGAGGGACCGGGACTTCTCCCAGGAAGCACAGGAGCACAGTCATGCACGGTGCCTGCTGTCATTGCCCCCCCCCCCCAGGGCCTGGAAAGCAGGGACCACCTCTCCTTTCTCTCTATGCCCTGGTGCTGGCGGGCTCATGATGGCCATGGAGAAATGGATGTCAGAAGAAGAAGGCACTAGAAGCTTCCCCCTCTCTTCTCCCAGGCCATTGGCCTGTGAACAGCTGTAGTCCTGGGCTAGAAGGGAACCCCTGAAGACAGACGCGACCCCCATTCTGAGCTCCAGGGCTTGTTCCCACTCCCCACGGTGTGGAGGCAGGCTGAGTGCCTGGTCACAGCATGTGCAGCTCGTCCCCAGAGGCCACCCCTTGCCACCCACAACCTAGCTTTCATGTGAGATGCAGAGGAGCCCTTAAGGGATGGGACCAGAGGCTTCATCTAGACAGCCTCTGGGTTGCTGCCGTGGGAAGGCTGCTCTCTGCACTGGTGCCCTGAACACACGGCCCAGCCCAGAGGGAGCCCACCTGTCTGATTGGTCCTGCAGCACAGGATGCGGCAATGTGGCGCAGGCCTTCCGGGCAGTGTAATTCATGGTCACTCACCACCCAAACCAGAGAGGTCCAAGAAGAGAAAGGAGCAGGCCCAGCGTCCACCTGCTTCCCTCCTCACACCCGTAGGGAGGTCCTCTCTCATCTGCTTCCGTTGTGTTTCTGCCACACCTGCTTGTGTGACTCTCTCCTGGCAGGCAGTGCTAGACTGGGCCCCCGTGCCCTCCTCTCCCCTTCCCCGTGTGGTCCGTGATCAGCTTCAGCCACACAAGGCCCACTTGGCTCTGGGTCCCTAAGCGGCCCCTGGTTCTGTTCCGCAGCCTCTGAGATGCCCTGCTGTGGCCCGGTTGGCTGCCACCTCTATGCACAAGTTCTGAGACACAGCTTAGTGGTGCTGGCTGCAAAGGGGCCAGGCTGTGAAGTGCCCGTGAGTGCTGCTCCCAGCAGCTGGCTTTGTACGTAGGCCTCCCTGGCTGACTGCTCTTGCTGCCTGGGCTTCAGTGATGGGAGCTGGCGACACAGAGCGGGGAGAGGCAACTTCCGTTGTAGTACGTTCTACAGCAGAGGTCTGAGGGATGTCAAGCTGGGGGAAGTCAAAGGTCCTTTGATCCTTCCCAACTAGAACCATCATATCATCTCAGGGAACTAAGAACCATTGCCCTCACGAGCCCTAACAGTACCATAGACTCCAGGGTCTCAGTGGACCCCTATCACCAACCCCCACAGCTCAAAATTAGTCTTGGGATTTTATTAAAATGCACATTCTAATACAATATGTATGTGACAGGGCCTGAGAGTCTGCATTTCTAACAAGTTCCCAAGTGATGCTGGTGAAGCTGACCCAGGGACCACACAAGGCATGGGTACTGATGGTTTGTAGGTAATGGGTCAGGTAAACTGAGGCATGATCTCTCATCCATGTGACTGTCCACAGTGGGGATCCAGCCTAAGAAGATGACTGACACTGGATCATCTTTAGGTCCGTGGTTCTCTGGTGCTTTCCATTAGAATCATGAGGACAGCTTTTAAAACAAGCTGGCCCAGGGATCCTACCCCAAATCAATAAAACTAGGTTCTCAGGGACAGGGCCCCAGGGCATTATTTCATAAAGAATTCCTCAGGTGATTCTAGGTGCAGCCAAGGTTGGGTGCCGCTAGGGAGTTGGCCCAGAGACGACAGGATTGTCCCGCCGTTGTCATTTATGGACCAATCAAAGACTCTCAGGTGTTGGGCTCTTTGCTGAGTGATACGGAGGACTCAGAACCCGAACAGGTGAGAGAACAGGAAAGGGAGACCTTAGCTGCTGAGACAATGCCTTCTCCTCCTCCAGCCTCCATTTCCCCTCTGTGCAGCAAGGGAACTGGGCTCCACCATCCCCAGAACCTCCTCACTGTTCTCTTGAGACTCCTTCCCAAGATAGTAACAGCTGCCTCTTCTCTCTTGCTGGCCCCATCTCTCTCCATCCTCAGCTGCTTCCCCCTTATTTTCTTCTTTCTTGGCCTCAGCTATTGGTTGGATTGGCCAGCATGTGTCTGAGGAAAAGGGCCTCACTTTCAACCACCTTGCCAGGCTGGGCCAGAGGCAGCACCACCCAGTAAGGCTGGAGAAGTGATCAGCTCCCCAGCTTGGCCTGCCTCACCCTACCCAGTCCCCCCAAGGCTCCCAACCTCACGATGGCAGAGTCCCCACTCACTAGATTATGTTGCATTGATCATTTCCAACTTTCAGGACAATGCAGGCGGCCCAGGGCAGAAACAACCAAACATCTCCCTGGCTCCTCGTCGGGGAATAGCAGTGTGATTATAGGATGGAGGAGGGCTCCAGTTTCACAGAGAAGTGAAGAATGAGTGTGCCTCTTTTTATGGGGCCTTTGGAATGACAGGAATTGGAGGCCTGAACCCCCTCCGCCCAGCACTGCCCTGTCACCGCCCCAGGCCTTCCCCTTGGGTTCAGGGAATGCTACTTTGCTGAGATATGCTTGGGTAGTACAAGTTCAAGCCCTCTTCTGTTGAAATGTGTGTGCCCTGTTTAGCCAAGAGGTGTCTGCATCTGAGCTATGCAGAGCAAAGTATTATTAGAGCAGGCATCAGTGTGTCTGTAACTGAACCCAGCTCTCCCTAGCAACCGTTGCCAACAACACATCTAACAGAGGATGCGATACCTTTTTTTTAAATTTTTTATTCGTTCTTTTTAGTTATACATGACAGTAGAATGCATTTTGACATATCATACGTACATGGGGTATAACTTCCCATTTTTGTGGTTGGATATGATGTAGAGTTACACTGATGTGATACCTTTTTTTGAAAGGAAAAAAAACCCTTCATCTTGACCAAGTCGTAAACACAGCAGTGCTGTTGTGAAAAGACAACACAAAATCAGAATCTGGCATGTGACCAGATTTCAAAATAAATTGCTTTCCACCAGTACCTTTGAGCAGACAGCCCCTTAAAAAGCCGACCTCAAGCTTGAGAATGGAGAGACTAATCTTAGAGTTTCTGGCTAAGTCACCATTAAGCATTGTGGTTGGAGATTTTGATATATAGAAGTTCAGTTGGGTGGCAACTCTGTGGGATCTCTGGAAATGATTTTAGCCCCAGGAAAGACACTTGGATTTTCTGGCCTGACTGCCCTTCATAGTAAATCAGAATATTTACTATGATTCTGTAAATCATAGTAAATTTACAGAATTTAAATTCTGTCTCAAGACCTGAGGACATATCTTGCCTTAGCTGCCTGTGTCCACCCAACTCCCATTGTGCCTCCCACACCCTGCCCCCTTTCCTGGTCCCATGGTTGCAGGCTCAGGTAGAGGAACCGGGCTATTTCTCTAACTCTGTTTGTAAGGAGAAAACATTCTCTCTCGAGGTTTTTGCAAAATCAAAAGCCAATTCCCTGTTCCAGAGTTCTGTAGTTCCTGAGCTTTCTCTTCTACAGAGGACAGGAGGAGAGGTACTGGTGTTGATTCTTGGGGTTCCAAGCAACTCTGAGATGTAGGCTGCTGGAAGGCAGGAATCCTAGTTCAGTCATCTCCTGTCCCCAGCTCCTCCCATCACAACTGGTACCTAGAAGATGCTCAGTAAAGGCCTCAGTGATGGAAGGAAGTGATGGAGCCCTCAGTCCTAGAGCATGAGCATCTTTCTATGGCAATCAAGGTGTGTCCCAGGGCAGAGAGCCTTCCGCCTCTTTATAGATGTGGGAAGTAACCCAGTGAGGTCCCAAGGCTCATCCAAAGCCAAGGAGCTGGCTGGTCTTCTGGCTCCCATGTCGCTCCCCGAATAGGGCACAGGGTCAGAACCTTTGACTAATCAGAAATCCATCCCATGAAGCCATCCTTAGGGATTTCAGAATCTACCCTGTAGAATCATCGCCCTGGAATCTCAGCAGTCCCAGAGTCTTGGGCTTTCTGGGCCTCCAGAAGGCCAAGGGGCCTGAGAGAACACCACTGCCCCCGTGGCATGGTCCACATGGAGGCTGTGCCCCAGGTTCAGATCTCCTCTTACACCCCCTCCCTCTGCTCAGACCTCCTCCCTGGCTCCTGCACACCCAGCACTGAGCTGGTGTATATGCCAGGCATGTAAACTAATTTCAGTGTTGGCCCACGCCAGGCATACCCAGGGTGGAAGCGCATTGTTCTGAGCATTCCAGAGCCCGGGCAAAAGCCCCGCTGCCTCCACATGTGCTTCCCTCCCAAGCCGCGAGAAGCCAGGAGGGACGGAGCAGAGGGCAGGCAGGCAGCACACACCCTTCCCCACGGGAAGGTCATGGAGGGTCATTCCAAAGCCCCTGAAAAGTCTCCTTTTTCTAAATAGCTGGCATGGGAGCACCCTTTGAGTCATCTGTGCCCATGCCGAAGGCCATGCCCTGTGAGGGGCTCGTGAAGTGGCACACCCGTCCCCTGGGGCTGGGCTCTGGCCACCCTCAGCTCTGTGGCCTCACATGTCAAGGGACACCAGTCATCTCATGAGCTTGAACCTCTGTGGGGCCTGTGGCAGGCTGGGCAGAGGCAGGGAGAGCCCATACCCAGATGGCACCCTTGCTTTTAGCCTCTGCAAGAGCCAGAGCAAGAGGCACTGGGTGTCGTTGCCAGGCACGTTGTGGACACTTACTTTGGATTGAGGGAATTTTACTCACTTTCCTTCATTTCCTCCCCATAACCCATATTGAGCACCTGCTGTATACCTTAGGCTGTGGATGACCCTGTGAAGTGTCATGTCCATTAATTTGCCCAATCTCAGTGTGAACTGGTGGGGGGCACTAGCCCAGGCTTAGGTAGCCAAGTCAAGGAAACCAGCTGGGATGTCTCAAAGACAGTATTTGGATGAAATCTCTCTCACTGTTCGATTGAGAGGTGGCACTGGGGACAAGGTGGCTTCTGAAGGTGCTAAGGCTCCCTCCGGAGCTTGAGAGTGCTCAGAAGGACAGAGGGGATGATGACTTGAACATTCCAATGCATTTTGTCTTTTGAGTAAGAATAAGCAGAAGAAAGAAAATAACCACTGACCCTTGATCTGTCCTGAGGGAAGCCTGGACAGAAGGCAGCTGGGCGTCCTGGCCTTGGGTGGGTGCTGAGTGGCACAGAACCACCAGTCCTTGGCCCAGTGGAGACCAGTGAGCTTTTCTGCAAGGCCCAGAGCCCCTCCTGTGCCCCTCTGGTTGCACCATCTTCTTCAGCTCACAGGCCCCACGCTCTGTGCTTTCTATACCCAGCACAGACTTTCATGGGTCTCAGAGGCAGCTTCCCACAGTCCACAGAGAAGCTAGATGCACAGGGACCATGGGACCCTTGAACAAAGTGACTGCTTCCTGTCAAAAGTGTTCACTGTTCATTGTCAGATGTGCGGCTCTGGGGTGGGAAGGGGGTCAGCAAGACCTGCACGTAGCTTCACAAATAGGCCAGCTGGGCATCTGGGACACACGGGCATGGTCGCTTCCTGGAATCTCAGCTCTCTCGGCAAGACCTCTAGCCCTGAGGTAGCAAAGCCAAGGCCCTGGGAACCTGGCGTGGGAGCCGTAACGACAGCCACCTCAACCCTGATCTCCTGCATTCATTCATTCTTCCTCTGCTCGTTCATTTTTGCAGTGCCGGGGGTGGAAGCCAGGGCCTCACACACGCTGGGTGAGCGCCCTACCACCGAGCTACACCCCTGGCTCCTGATCTCGAGCATTTAAAACACATCTCCGCACCCCAGTTTCTATCCTGGAAAGGATGCCTGTGCTGTGGTAGACTGAATCAGCTGATGTGCCCATGGCCCCCAGCCCGGAAGGAAGCCCACCCGAGATCGCTGCCCTGCCAGTGTGGTGCCCTGGCCCAGCAGGGAGCCTGGGGGAGAACAGGCCCCGTCCTCACAGATGCCCAGGATCACCCTTGGCCTGTCTTGGAGCAGCATCCCCCCTCCCATGCAGATTCGATCTGGGGTAGGGAAGCCGGCAGTGGGTGCTTGTAGACCGTGGGTCTTGGCGGAGGTCTGGGAATTGAGAGGTGTCGTGCGTTCTGCCCTCTCCAGGAAGCCTCCCCTGATCTCCCAGCCCAGGGACCTTTCCTTCCTCTGACCCGTTGACCTTTTCACACTTCGCTTCTCTGAGGTCTGTGTTCCCAGATGTCTTAGGGACAAAGAATGTTTCAGTGTCCATTTTGTGTCCCGTCACCAAACTGACACACAGTAGGTGTTCAGCCAGCATCCGTTGACTCTTTCCAGGACTTTCCATTCAGTGGAACAAAGAGCATCAAGCGGGCAGGGGGCAACTGAACAGGCCACAGACCCAGAAGGGCACAGCATGAGGCCCAGCTCCCTCCTGTCACCGGACCAGGGGAGTGTTCCTGGGGTCAGGATCATTTCACCCTGTCCCCTACCAGGCTGTGTCCTCCTCCCTGCACACCCTAACCCCCCACCCTGGCTTCAGTTTCCCTGCTCAATCCCCTGAGAGAACTTGGCCGGGCGCTTCCCCGTCTGAGGCCACCACACTGAAGCGGCCCTGCAGATAAGTAGGTTATCGGAGAAGCCAGCTCGGGTGTCCCGGGCCCCAGAGGGTCACCCCTGGCTGGCTGGCAGTTCACCCCCAGCACCTCCTCCTCCTCCTCCCTCTCCCGAGCCAGGCAGGCAGGAGACAGCAGATCCCTTCCCGCAGCTCAGTGAGTGGCCAGCCCCCAGCCGCCATGGGGAATCTGAGCTATGCTAAGCGGCTCCAGATCGCAGCATCTCGGCCCTGCCTGGGCACTGCAGGCCCAGACAGGGCGCCTCTACCTGCCGGGCCGCCACTGGAAAGCTGGCACGGCTTGTACCGGTGGAAAAAAATCTCCTTGCGGGTTATGTAACTGCTCCCCACCCTGGCCTTGGCTCCCCGGAGGCGCCCAGCCACCACAATGGGAGAGCAGCCCCGGGAGGGACGGGACCACAGAGGGTCACTGTTTTAAATGGAAGAAAACAGTGTGGAGTTATTGTCCAGGGTCCTCTGGACCCAGCCTGTGTAAGGCCCCAAGTAGAATGGACCTGCCCAGGGGGTGGGGAGGCCTGGCCAAGCAGTGCGTGAGGAGGGCCAGGGTGCGTCCCCAGAGAGCCAGCCCAGGAGGACGTGGATACCAAGGAGGAGGAAGAACGTTGTTGACTGACTTTCTTTCTTTCTCTTTCTTCTTTGATAATTTTTAATATTATTACAACATAAAATTTATCATTTTAACCATTTTTAAGACAGCAGCACCAAGGACAGTCACGATGCTAGGTACCACCCTACCCTAGAGCTCCCTTGTACATACCCCAAGCCAAAGCCCTGTACCCACCAATGATAACTCCACTTCCCCACAGCCTCTGCTCCACCTTCTAACTCTGTGAATTTGTCTCCTCTTTGTACAGCATACAAGGAGAATCATACCATGTTGTTGTTGCTGTTGTTTCTATGTGTCTGGCTTATGTCACTTAGCATAATAGTTCCTCCGTGGGGTAGCATGATCAGAATTTCCTTTTTCATGGCTGAATAACATTCTACTGTATGTCTACCACATCAGTCCCTCAGTGGACGCTTGGGTTTTTTCTACCTTTTGGATTTTGTGTATAATGTTGCTATGAACATGGGTACATCAGTATCTGTTTAGATCCTTGCTTTCAGTTCTTGGGGGTATTCTCACCTAGAAGTGGAGTTGCTGGATCACAAGGAAATTTTATGTTTAACTTTTCTGAGGAATGTCCAAACTTTTCCAGGAGGGTGTTTTTTTTTTTAATATTTATTTTTTTTTAGTTGTAGGTGGACAGAATATCTTTATTTTATTCTTATGTGGTGCTGAGGATTGAACCTAGTGCCTCACGCATGCTAGGCGAGCACGCTACCACTGCGCCACAATCCCAGCCCCTCCAGGAGGGTGTTTTTAATGCAGGAGATTTTATGAACCAAGACGGAAAGAAATGACACAAGTGAGGGACATTAAGGGCACTACCTTGCCTGAAATCAAGCTGAGAGTTGAAGGAAGTCTGTCAGATGGACCAATTTGGGGCAAAAGGTTTGGGGCTTTATGAAGTAGGACCTGGGGAGCCATTGTGGGTTCTTGAGCTATAGAGTTCCAGAGATTATTGAAAATCATAGAACAGTGTAGATTAGAGGGAAGACTTTATAGACTCTCCAATTCAATATGCTCACATTATAGACAAGACCCCAGAGGTCCAGGAAGGTTAGTGGAGACTGTGTTTTAGGGAGACACACAATGATACGTCACACTTAAGTGTATCTTATCAAGAACCAGGGTTCTGATGACCACATTTATATCTGTGTGAAGAGAGCATGCATAGATTTGAGCGTGTCCTTCTGAGATCTAAGCTGTCATGACAGCCACCCTCCCCATGGGCCTCCCTGGAGTCTGCTTTTGGCCCCTGGCACATGGGACGGAAGCATTTGCTCCAGAAGCCATGGGGACAGAAGGCCAGTGTGGAAAACCTTTGTTCCCCATTCTTCAGCAAGGGCTCTGAGAGCTTCTAGAAGGTTGACTCACCCTGAACTTCTGAGCCTTGAGCAGGTTCCCCAGCCAAGGGCTCTGAGGCCTCAGCTCCAGAGCCATCCCCAGCCTACGGCCTGTGGGCCACCTGGGAGGAGAGAGAGCAAGGACTCTGCCCCGTGCCCAGTGCTGCCCCGACACCCTTCTCTGCACCACTTCGGGCCTCTGTCCCCTCCCCATCACTGGCCATGTTCTAGACGCCTGGCATAGATGGGAGGGACTTGGGAAATATGTGAGTGGATCAGGGGGACGATGGGACAAGTATTAAAACAACCAGCAAGAAGGTTACACTCGTCTGGAACTCAGTGCTAAGGGGTTTCTTCCCAGTGTCCAGGGCAGCCAGGTGGTCTCCCCTACATAAGTTAGAGGCCCCTTCAAATAGACAGGGGTCTTCTCAGCTCCCCTCCAGGTGGCCACCAAGAGGTCAAGAGCACAGCAGCCGTACCAGGGTGCAGAGCAAGGAAGCGGGTACGAGGACGGCAAGGGCCTGTGCCATGGTCACTCCTGTATGGATCAGCACTGTCCAACTTGGTGTCGTGTTTCTTCTTACCTAGACTGCCTGTGGGTGGCACCTCTGTCCAGGAGAGGTGGTGACATGCAACCAGTAAGCTGTGCCACAGCACAGGGCACCTGCATGATGCTGACCCACCGCTAATTTGCCCTAGGAGCCCCAAGTTCCGAGTCAGGACTCCCCGCATACCCACAGGTCCCCTTCCCTTGCTGCCTCACTCCTAGAGCTCGAGGTTAAAGTCCCCCAGGGCCTGGAGTTGAGTCTTTAGGGAGAACTGTCCCAGCACCTCCATGGCCTCACCACCTCTACCTTGGCTCTAGCTAGCAGTGTCAGGGACAGGTCAGCCACCCCTTGGGGGAAATAAGGAAAGAACAGCTGCTAGGAGCGACCTTCACGTAACCCTGGGGCATCGCTCCCGATCCCCAGAACAGATTCCGCCGGCTCGCAGAGTGGCAAAAGCTCGGGCCACTTTGAAACCTGGGGATAGACAACAGCAGTTCCTCCTGGGATGGCCACACAGCCCTCCCTCCTAGGAAGGCCCCTTGCCCCACAAGTCATCCCACTCCAGGCAGGGTCCAGCCTGGGACCAACAGTATCCCAGAGGCAAGTGTGTGCACGCCCAGGTCAGCCACACCCAGACCTCTAAAGGAGAGAGGGCAGAGGGCCACCAAACCACTCTATCATGTCCCCACTCCATCCACTGTGCGAGGGCCACACCACAGGAGGGTAGCTTAGGTGGCATTTGGAGACAGCCAGGCTCCAGCCAAAACCCACTCACACCTATAACAGGAACGGTGCCTCCTGGGCGAGCTGCACGCTCACGGAGCTCCACGTGCTGAACTCACACCCACCACAGACCAGGCCAGGCAGCAGGCATGGCTTTACCCTAGGTATTTTTTTTAATCAGGTTAGGGAAATAATATCTCTGTAGCAAGGTTAGAACCAGGGTCCTAGAATTCAGTCTGCCAGGCCACAGAGCCTTCCTTTTAATGAGCTGCTACCTTATAGCGTAAGAAATCCTCAAAGCATCCAGGAGTCAGCCGCATACCCCTGGCCCTGGCCTGGCCCTGGCCTGGCCCCCAGCAGCTGGGCGACTTTGGGCAGGGGCCACCGCCCTGCAGCCCTGCACTCTGTCATTGAATGGGTTATACTTGTCTTCTATACCTCCTTCCTCCACCTGTCACCATGGTGAAAATCCCTTTAAACTGTCATTTTGTCTGTGTCCCTTAAGATAGCCCTCCAGGAAGGACTTCTGAACTTCCTAGCAGTATGTTCTTCCTTTTCCCTGGATGAGCCTTTCCATTCATGGCTCCATTCCTGTGGAGTGCACCGGAGATCCCCACATCGGCCTCCCACAGTCCAGGGACCTCAGGCACGCTAGGACTTGAGGCTAGGTGCAGCAGAGTGGACGGCCCTGGGATCCAATCACAGGAGAGCTCTCAGAGAGGCCCGGGGCACCTGTGGTGGCCATGCTGGGGCCCTAAGCTCAGTACCAGTAAACCCTAGGGTGACAGGGGCCTCTGGCCTCCCCTAGGTGTGTAGAGGCCTGCTGGGGGGCAAGGCCAGCTGGATGGGAGAGAGGCTTAGGAGCATCAGAGGAGGGGGCAGGCCCTGGAAGTGGGCGAGAAGCGGGAAGTCTTCCTGGAGGGGCAGCAGAGGAGGCAGGATCCCGTGGAGGAAATGCTGAAGCAGAGGTCTGGGGGGAGCCGCAGGGAGAGAGGAGATTCACGGGAGGGTAGAGCGGAGGAGATTGTGTGTCACCATCCTGGCCAAGACTGTCAGGCAGGGGCTCCTCAAGTGTCAGCAAGCCCAGGGGTGAGGCTGCCCAGCCAGGCCGTGACCCCAGGTCACAGTAACCACACTGGCCCGTTCACCCTGCTGGCGCCGTCTTCTCCTCAGTTCAGGCCAAGACTGGATTTTCATCCAAAACTAAAACTTCTACCTCAAGAGCTGTGAGCTTCCAGCCAGCATCAGGCCTCTGGCTGTCTTGGGCAGGAGGCAGAGAGGGCCACTGCTCTGGAATCCAGGTCAGCCTATCGAGTAGGGGAGCGGGTGGGCATTCCCCAGGGTTTCACTGAGGCCAGTCAGGGTGCCATCAGGGCCTGACATCCCGGGCCGGGAGACCCTCCTGCCTTCCCTCCCTGACTAGTTCACTGCCTCACAGGAGAAGGTAAACTTGCAGGTGCCCACTACTTGTGGCCCACTCGGACCTCAGTCTCATCCATGCCCAGAGATGCAGCTTTGTAGGGCCTCCTCCTGCAGAAGCCGTTAGTCCTTAGGGAACCAGAGCAGGGCTGTGCATCAGGCTGCCAGGCTGCGGGCGGGACGGGTCCACACAGATAGCCTCGCTCCTATCTTGCCCTCCTCTGCGGAACACCCCACCAGCACATGTCTTCTGGCCTCCCTTCAGGGGTATTGGGGAGACAAAAGTAGGAAGCCAGACCTTTGCCTAGCTCCACCCCCGAGCCTCAGTGTCCCCCTGAGGAAAAGGAAGGCACCAGGCGAGGTGTGTCCGGCAGGCTCAGGACTCCTCAGCTGGACCCCAGGCCCTCTGTCCCCCTCTCATAGCCCCTGGGTGCCTTGACCTTGTGGAGGTTACTTGGAGGTCCAGGGCTGGAGCCTGGAGAAAATCAGGGGTGAGACTATGGGTGGGAAGACAAGATGGAGGCAGGGGTGGTACGCAGTCTGTACCTGACAGGTATTTATCAGAAGTAGGGTTTAAAGACTGGGTGTAGGAGGAAGCCCCCAGCCCTGGCTTTCTGTAGCAGGGTTGCCAGGTCCAGACCTTCCACCCTTCTTGTGGTTCCTCCCCCATAAAATAAGGGAGTTATAAGACGGTATCAAAGGTCTCCTCCAGTTCTTTGTTGTTCCAGAGCAGACATGCTGTGCATACAGAGATCGCCTGTTAAATGCCCACTGCAAACTGCCTGGCGGATGGGTTGGCCAATGAGGAGCAGACCCCATCCCGACTCTCTATGCTAACCAGTCTGCGATCCTGGCCACTGCTCCCCACCCTTCTGGCCTCTCCCACAGTCTGGGGCCTGCTGGGGTGGCCAAGCAACCTGCAGGGGGCGCCAGTACGCAAGGCCCACCTCATTTCCTACAGCCATTCCAGGTGACCTGGTACCCTGAGGGCTGTCCCACAGGGAAGATTAAGCCACATGATGATGACTGCCACCAGGCCACCTTCTTGTGTGCAATTTCCAGCCCCTCCAGGACCTCATGACTAAATCCAGAAACCTCAGGCGGGGACTTGATTCTCCTTCCGATTTACACCCAAGGCACCCAAGCCTCCCAGAGGCCACAGAAGGGCCCGGAGGTTGCAGGCAGACCAGGAGTAGGGTGGAGCTTGGGTCTCAGCAGCATGCCCGTCCAGAGATGCCTGTCTGTGCTCAAGGAGCCCGGCTGCCCTTCGGAGCAAAGGAGGTTTAACAAATTCAGCAGACTGCATTTCTTCAATGTGCCTAGCACTCTTTTTTCTTTTCTTTTTTTTTTTTTTTTTTTTTTGGTACTGGGGACTGAACTCAGGGGCACTCGACCACTGAGCCACATCCCCAGCCCTATTTTGTGTTTTATGTGGAGACAGGGTCTCACTGAGTTGCTTAGCGCCTCGTCATTGCTGAGGCTGGCTTTGAACTCGCGATTCTCCTGTCTCAGCCTCCCTAAGTGTTGGGATTACAGGCTTGACCACCGAGCCCAGCTTCTTTATTTTCCTTCTCATACAGCAGCAGGAGTGAAGAGAACCCTGGCCTCGCCCACCACAGTCAGAGTGAACCAGAGGGCCTGCAGCAGGCTGGGGTGGCAGACCATAGCCTTGCCAGCCTCCACAGCCTCAGGAAGGGGCAAGCCAACACTCCCTCTCTGTGCCCTGCTCTCCGGGTACCTCCCAAGGTAGCCCAGCAAGCACTGCCTTCCTGCATGTGAGCTTGGACCCCAAAACTGGTGGGCCTCAGGTCACTAGCAGCAGGCAGCTATGGGATCACAGTATTTCAGTTCCAGTTCTGTTGTTATACAATTTATAGAACCTTCCAGTAGAATTCTTACTGGGGTTTTTCAGCAGCCCCCTTGTTAGGATATTCCTAAAGTGGAAGGCAAACAGACCACAGGCCACAGAATTCTAGAAAAAGCAGCTGCGGGTATGACGGGGGCCCAAATCAAGAGGGTAATTCTCAGTCTGTTCTGAGAAACCCACACAGACAGGTAGGAGAATGGGGTCAAGTCCTTTGTGGCAACACTTATTTTAGCTGCTCATTCAGAAGGGGTGCACCGTTCATCAGTCGGGGAGTAGGAGCCCGAGTCTGTGTGGATCAAGGGAGCGCTGGGGAAAACGTGGCGCTCCCTTTGATAGAGAGGCTTCCTGTCTGTCCTCGCTGTGGGACTCGGAGCCGGGGCTCTGGAGCGGGCGTTGTCTGGGCTGGCTGCTGAGGCTCTGGGCATGCTAGGAGGAAGGGCAGTGTGCACTGGGCCCTGGGAACTCTAATGTTTGCTCCTGTGCCAAGAAGTCCTCTTCTGTCACCACAGTGGGCCAGTGAAGCAGGAAATGGGTAGGGGTCGGTGTCCCCAGGGAGGTCTGAGATAGAGAGGAGGGCGGACACCAAGCCTCACATGGCACCGAATGTCAGCAGCCAGGGCTGCATAGTGTGTGGCCAGAAGGCCCCATCTGGGGTGGTGGGGTGTCCTGAGGCCTCAACCCTCATGGGAGCTCTCATTCCACCAAGAAGGGAAGCTTCAGACCATGCTGGTCCCAGGAGAGCTGGAGTCGCGATAGCACCCAGGAAGCGGTTCCAGCCAAATTGCCTGAGAACACAGGGTCTAGACCACCCCACTCTAATCCCAGCTCTGGCACTGCCTAGCTGTGTGGCCGAGGGCAAGTTGTTTTGTCTTTCTGGGTCTCCTTTCCTCATCTGTAAAATGGGGCTAACAGATAATATCTGCTCCATGTGGGTGAACCAGGCTTGAAAGGTGAGGATGACAGTGTCCACTTGAAGGCAGCATAGGCCAGTGTCCAGTGTCCCGTGTCGTGCACATCCGGGCTCTCTATCAGGGTCAGGCGGCTGGCACAGAGCACAGTTTGCTCCTCCCTCGCAGTCAGGCAGGCACACTGCAGGCGCTTGTTAACCCTGGATCTCCATTAGACTCAGGAGGTACATGTTAATAGTCCCACTTTGCAGATGGGGAAGGAAAGACCTGGGGTGCTTAGGAAACACATGTGAAGTCACATCACTGACCAGCGACAGAGCAGAACTAGAGCCATATCCATGGTGCTCCCAGCCCTGGTTCCTCAGAATGCACTCTTGCCTGAGTGCCCTTGATGGACAGAAGGGCACAGGAGAAGGAGGAGCAGGTGAGGCCAGGTACAAGCAGATGACAGGTGGTGGGGAAATGAGATAAGAGGCCACAGTTGAAATGACAGAGTTGTTTAGAGCCTCCTCCCCACAGACTAAACAGTGAGCCCTGTTTTCTTATGACCAAAAGAATTTGGAAACAGCATCTAGACCAGTGCTCAGCGAGGGGCTGGGGTCTGCTCCTTCCCTTCCTGGATTGGTGGGGGTGGGGAGCACCCTAGAGCGGCAGGCAAGCAGCAAGATGGCTCCTTGTCCTCTGAGCCAGCCTGGGCTTCCCCGGTGTCCTTTCTTCCCACCCACTAGCCTTCAGCCCACTGCCCTGGACCATGATTCATAAATGCAAAGAAAAGGAAATGGTTCTGTTCGTCTGGCTCCTACTTGGCTGCCCCCGGGATGGAGGATGCAGCTCTGGATGAGAGTAGGTCCTGGTTTGTGGGTCTGCTGGTGCCCAGGGTGTGTG
This sequence comes from Xerus rutilus, assembly GCA_028644305.1. Classification (NCBI taxonomy): domain Eukaryota; kingdom Metazoa; phylum Chordata; class Mammalia; order Rodentia; family Sciuridae; genus Xerus; species Xerus rutilus. The sequence continues at coordinate 23,005,080 of CM053412.1, read as the reverse complement.
TGCATCTGTGAGCACCACTGTATACAGCCTCCAAGGTCAGGAGCACATTGAGCCTCCAGTGACAGAAGTCCTAAGGAAGCAGATCATGTGTTGGGTGAGGCTGTGCCTTCTGTCGCCTATCTAGGCTGGAGGAAGGGTGGTGGCACCATTAACTGGTCCCTTCCCCAGTGTTCACAAAGCCCCGAGAAGCCCAGACTGCACCATAAGAATGAGAATAGAAACAGACAAAGACAGACAGACAGAGAGCAAGAGCCACATGCTGTCTGTGATTAAGTGAGGACCCTGGGGCACGCAGGGAGGCAGCCTGTGTTGCTCAATCCCAAAGGAACCCGGCTAAGGTTTCCCCGGCACACAGCCCAGAGTGTCACCCGGACAAAGAGTCGCCTTGTAAAAAGCTTTCTCCGCCACTGCGGCCATGCCTTTTATTTTTAAACTTCCCCAGTCCCCATGTGATGTGATTTACCACGACCCCCTCGCATTACAGTGGCTGCAGCTGTATTGCAGATTGGGGTTAAGCCACCCCGAGCTCAAAACTGGAAAGGTCGGAGGGGGGCAGTGGGAGGGCGAGGGACACTTAACACGGGGCATTCCACACACACCTCTGCTGCCGCGGTTCATGTGTATCCTCTCCCTGTGAACTTGGCAGGGCGCAGCAGACACCTTGGCTCCTCTGCCTTATAAAGGAGAAGTTGGCGCGAGGGGCACTTGAACATACAGAGATGGTGTGTTGGGCTCCCATGCTTCCTCTCCCTCCAGCCTGGGCAGAAGAGGGAGCAGGGAGCAGGTTGGAAGGAGTGCCTCCCAGGGGCGAGATGACCAGAGGCCAGCTCAGCCTAATAAGCATCTATTGAGCACCCTCTGTGTACCTAAAGGGGCAGAGTGCTGGGGTCAGGCTTGAGGAGGGGCTCAGAAGCCCTATCTGCCCTTTCCCCCTCTCTCAGCCCCCCTCTGTCATCCCAGCCCCTTCCTGGCTGCCACAGCTCAGATCATGCAGAGATAGCTAGCCCAAACGTATTCTCTGGGGGAGTCACTGAAGGCAAAGTCCCTGCCATCCCCGTCTTTGCTGAGCTTCTGCCCTTTCTCATTGTCAGGCTCCTCTGTGACCCCAAAGGGCTTGTTTGCAAAAGTTTGTTCTCTGGACTTTGTGTTTTTCCCCATCTGCTCTACCCTCCTAGCGCCTGCTGGCTTGAGCCCCAGCACCAGCCCCTGTCTGTCCCTGCAAACACAAGTCAGCTGTGTGTGCAGACAAAGCCTGCGTCGCAGCGGGGGCTGGGCCTGCAGAAGGGACATTTCCAGGGAACTCTGGGGGCGGCGGCTAGGAGGGCAGAGGCGACCGTCTGATTAGCACGGACTCGGCGTCACAGTCTAGAGCAGAAAGGGTGCGGGGACCTTGGCCGCGTCCCAGGGGCCAGTGACTGTGGGTGGTGACCAGGGGAGGCAGCCAGGCTGGAAGAAATCTGCTGTTTGAGAAGCGGAGGAAACGGGCTGGCCAGGGGAGATAACAGCGCGTTCTCTGTGTCCGCGTCTGCGTCTGCCGGCGAGGGTGGCTGGAGCCAGGCGGTCTGAGGCCGTATCTAGTGAGATTCTTGTTCTGGGTTGTGAAAGTGACCCATGGAGCCAGCAGCAGGGTTCAGAGCCTGGGAGAGAAGACACGTGGCCTCGGCCTCTCCTCCCCCGTGTCCTGTTGCTCCCCCTCCTTCCCTCTTGGTCAAAGAGTAGTAGGAGGGGAGCCGTTCTCAGCACGCATGGAAATGGACAAAAGGCCTGGGTCTTGGTCTCGATTGTGCCACTCGTGTGACCTATGAACTCGGATACTTCCCCTAACATTTCTGGCTGTCTCAGTCTCCTTGGCTGTAAAATGGGGATTATTTATATCTTCCTTGCATAGCCCACAGGGTAGTTGGAAAGCTCTCATGAAACAAGAGCATGAAAATAGTTTGCAAACTGTAGAGTGCACACAAATGCAGAAAGCTATGCGGATTATACTACTCTGTCCCCACTGGGGCTGCTCAGTGAAGACCTGGCTTGGAGGACCTGGGTTCTGAGGGGGAGGAGAGGGCAGGCAGGATGAAGATCTGGGGCTGTAGGTGGTTCCTAGGAACACAGCCAGGTGAGCCCTGAGGTACCTGGCCCTGGGGCAGGAACAGAGTCTCTCCCTGGGTGGGGGTGACTTGCTGACTCAAGGAGAAGGTGGCCTGGCTGGGGCTTGGACTTCTGGGAGACAAGGGAAGCTATACGAAGCCCCTCACCCATCAGGGCCCAGGGTCCTTGCTTGGCCTGGAAGATAAAATCCAACTGATGCAGAGGGTAGCACCTTGAGTTCCTCTCTGGAGCCTCTATTGCCCAAGAAAGCCAGGTCACCCTGTCCCCCACCCCCTCCCCATCCTGACCTGGAAATGGGCCATCTCTGGTGTGGAAACTCAGGAAGGAGCTGACAGGGGTGACAGGACTGTGAGGCTGAGAGAAGCTGATCTATTTAAAGCGCACAGTGCCCAGGGGGCATGAATGCCACCCACCCCCAGGCCTTCTCAGCAATCAGCTTGCCCTTCCTGGCCCAGATCCTGTACCCTCTGGGTCCCCACAGGGCCACAGGTCAGATTCCTGGGACTCTAAGAAGCACAGACCAGCGGGTCCTGGGGCTGGCATGGAAGGACGGCTCAGCCTGGCCTCAGACTTGGATCCCTCCCTATGAGGCTCCAAGCTGAGATGGTAGGGCCACACAGCCTCCTTACTATGCTGTGCCTTGTGAACGGGGCTGGGTGCATGGGATTGCTTAGAGGAGAAATGCCCTGCATCTGTGGTCCCCTTTCTCCAGTGACCACCCTCCCCCAGGCACAGAGGACCAAACCAGCAGGACAGGAGTGGGAGGGGGGAGCACTGCCTGCCCAAGCCTGCCTTCCCTACAGAAATATTTTTTTCCTGCATCCCAATGAACAATGACCTGTCCTGGGTTCCAGGCTGTTAAGTGAGTGATGCCAAGTGCCATCCCTGTTCTCCCTGGGAGAAGCCCGAAAAGAAACAGGATACCATGCAGGCCACTGCATATCAGGACCATCTGAGAATGCCATAGCAGAGGGCTCACTAGTGTGTCCTGTGTGTGGAGTGGCTTAAACGGTCACCCATTGCCCTTTCTGGGAAGGGCTGGTTCTTCGTCTAAGATTGCATTCTTCCCACTATCTTGGCATTAAATTGTCCTTTCTTTTATGAAATAATGGATGGACACTTTTTAAGAAGAACACTCTTAGCCAAATAAAATGTTGGTGACCCTCATGTCCAAGAAATCCTGGAACCCAGGACTCTGGTGCCCAGAACAGCACAGTGCATCCAGCACCTGGCTGTCCAGGGCATGAGGAGTCCATGAGTAAAGGGATCGATGAGGAAGAGGGGTGCATCCTGGGCAGCTAGGGCCCAGGCCCCCAAGCCCAGGGCTGTGTGCCCCTGCCTGGCAGCAGCTGCAGCTTCACAGCTTAATTCCACCCACCCTACTGTGCTGCCCTCCTGCCTGGAGAGGCTTCCTCCCACGTGGCTGGGAATTCATGTCCTCACTGCCAGCTGTAGGCTGCCACCAGTCCCACAGGCCAGAAGGGGCCCAGAGAAGCAGCACAGGCTGCCTTCATAGAAAACAGCACAAGGACCACTGTCCTCTGACCCCAGGTCCTTCTGACCTCTGAAGGCAATCAGTCAGTCTCACTCATGCAGCCTTCCATAGCCACAACCATGTATACCCTGTCACCGACACAGACCACCTAGCTCCTGCCACACTCCATGTCTCAGTGACTCCATGGCATGCTGGTGGGCCAATCACCTCCTCCACACAGAGCCACTCATTTATCAGCTGAGCACCACTGTGTGCCAGGCAGCGTGCTCATGGGAAACTGGGAAAGGTCCTTTCCCGCTATTGAGCGTGCCTCGCGGTCTCATGGGGACCACGGGCAAAGAAATCAGTCTTCTAAGTGCTATTACACAGGTGTGCACAGACTGCTCTGAGAATCCAGAGGGGAAGGAACTCACTCGGGGTTGGCTCTCGGAGAAAGGGACACGAAACATGAGTCTCAATGGCTTCCAGGCTAATAGGTAGCAAAGGCGAGAAGCAGGAAAAAACATTCAGGATAAAGGAGATTGTTCTGAGTGAAGAGTGAATGGGGTGGGGGAGGTCGCTGGACCCAGGCTGGGAGGGGCACTGTTTGCCCTGCCAAGGAGTGGGACTGACCTGTGGTCCCTGGGTCACCATCAAGGTTTTTTGGTTTAGGTTTTTTTGTGAGATGATGGTTTTATTCACACCTATCAATTGTTCATATTAATGAGTTGCAGTGTGATATCTTCCTATGTGCATACACATGTATTAATAATACCCAAATATCCTTCTTCTACCCTTGATGCTCCAGCCTCCTTCCCAGCCATAGTAATCAATATTCTACCTTTACATAAATTTTATTTTAGTTATCATATATAAGAGACACAATACTTCTCTTTGTATGTCTTTCTTCACTTAACATTACCTCACCCAACTCCATCTATTTTGCTTAACATTACATGATTTTGTTACCATCAAGGTTTCTGGGGAGGAAGGTGATATCTTGACATGTTCAAGCCTCCCTCTGCAGTGGGCTGGAGGAGGGTGTCCTCTTGGGAGCGTCCTAATGGTAGCCTCCTCCGGGAGCCAGGACAGCCAATGGTGGTAGACCTGAGGGTCAGGGCCTGGTCTGAGAGTGGTCTGAGCGGTGGACTCTGAGTGACTGGTTGAATGTGAGAAGCGAGAAGGAGGGACTTGGAAGCTTGCAGGACCCCTTCCCTGGACTTGCAGCAGCACCCCAAGCAGCAGGGCACTTGGGCAGAGTAAACTCATGTGTGTGCATGTATGTGTACATGTGAAGAAGCACACAAGCTAAGGGGACACCCACTGTCACCTCTGACACCTTCCCCATCCCCATCATCAGACCCCAGGTGACAGCTCCAGGCTGCACTGTGTGATCATAGATAGGGCTTTTCAATTCAGGCAGTTTTCCTTCATTTCTCCCTTCTGGAAAAAACAAAGAGTGAATTTCTTTCCTCTTTCCATCTCTTCTTTCTTCCTTTCTCCCTCCCTCTTTCCCTACCTCTCTTTCATGAAAAAACAACCACAACAACAAAAAACAAAACCTCACAGAAAGGCAGAAGGAGCCACAGGTATTTGACTCTTGCAGACCTCAAACCCAAACTCAGCAATTACAGAGCTAGAAAAGAATTTGCACGAATTCAACCTGACTCAGATGCCCTTTCACAGTGGTCTAGATGGCTTTCCTGCATCAGGAAGCCCATGATGCCACTCTGGGCACTCGCATCTCCGGCTGGGGAGCACCTGGCCCTCACACATGTCAGCCCGCCCCATTCCCGTGGAAACCTGCCACCTGTACACAGCCCACCTTTCCCTCTGAAATGGGCAGAGGAGGTAGAGGCCATCAAGGAAAGCAAAAGCCTTTCAGAAGTGAGAAGCCCTAAGGGAAGGGATTTGGGGATTCTTGGGAAACTATCTGAAAGTCAGGACCAGGATGTGGCCTTGGCTTTGCACTAAACTACCTCTGGACTTGGGGTCAACACCATCAAGAGCTACCGCTTACCAAATTTCCACTGCATACTTGGGCTGCACTTGGGGAGTTTTGAAAGTGGCCAACGCCCAAGCCACACCCCAGGCCAACACCCAAGCCCCACCCCACCACCTCAGGGGCATCATCACTGTCCAGGGCTTCCCAGGAGAGTCCAACATACAGCCAGAGCTGGGAACCCCTGCCCCCTGCATTCAGCTTGGGTCTTCTGCACAGGCTGATCCTCACAGCAACACTGCCAGGCTTCACGAATGAGGAAGCCGAGATCCATCCTCCCAAAGCCCATTACTTTTCCCTTTTGCAGGGCTGGATACCCCTGCGCAGACCTCCTGAGTGAGTGAGTGAGCTGATATAGGCCAGAGATGGGAGAGAAGTGAAGCCACAGGCAGAAAGGTCTCTCTTGGAGCCTCCATCCCAAGACAGGAATGATGCCCACCCTGGGGAATGGAGGGTCATTTGCCTCTGCTTGAACCTGAGCCTCATTCAGTTGACACTTTTACTATAGAAGCCCAGAGGGGAGTAGCATCAAAGGGCCTGGACTTGGAAGCCATATTACTGCATAGGTTCCAATCCTCCCTTTGCCACTTACAAGTTGTGTGACTTTGGCCTAGCAGCCCCTCCTCTGCCTTTCTGTGTTGTAGCTTCCTCTTTGGCATGCCAGGGTATGTGCAGAGTTAATAGGAATATTAAATGAGACAGTGCCTGTAAGGATTTAAAGCAGTGCTTGGCACAGAGTAAACACTCAATAAATCCCAACCTCTCTAATAACAGCAGTTGCTATTGTCAGGATGTAGTTGTTTGGTGCTGAGCAGACACCAGATAGGGCACTGATGCATATCAGTGACAGGTGATCATCTTAGTGTTCACCCTTGGCACTACCCGCTCTGTGCTGGAAGAGCAGAATTCTCAGGGCACAGAATCCATGCCTGGACTTCCGGAAGGAGAGGAAGGGCCTAGGTCTGGCTGCATTCCCTCCCAGCTATACCCTAGTCCAGGCCAGTGGGCCGTCCTCCTCTCCCACCATGGTCATTGCCAGCGTTACCCCATCAACTTGACTCTGGCAACATAGAAAAGCCTTCTGCTTGGGGCAGGGGTGGGCTAGATGGCCTCTGAGTCCCTTGGCCCCCGCTCAGCAGTAAATCTCCCTTCCCTCATCCTGTCACTCAACCTGTGCCCTGCTGGAGACCACAGCCCATCCATATGGTTCAATTGACAGCCTGGGAGGGAGCCCTGGGGCTGGGACTTTGTTTGGGGCCTCCAGACCATTGAGGCCAGGGCAGAGCCGGGGTCAGGACAACAGCAGTGCCTTTCACTGGCTGTCGGGGAGCAGCTGTGAGGTAGCCCAGGCGGGAGGCAGATGACTGAGGTCCACCCATCCTTACTGTGCAGGAAGGATGGCAGAGGAGGGGCTGGGGGAGAATAACAGGGGCCACATTGCCTCCTATGTTGGGTATCAAAAGAAGAAAGAAAGAAAAGGAAGAGGTGGGGGAGGGAGAAGGAAAGGGGAAGGAGGGAAAGCAGGGATGAAAGAAGGAGGAAGGGAGAGGGAGGGGACCCACAATTTTAGAAAAGTACAAGCATCCAAGGCTTGTCTGTGCAGTTTGGCCCGCAGGCTGCCTGTGCGCTCAGGGCTGCGCAGCCCGCTACAGCCCGCCGCGGCCCTCCTTCTGGGGCCCTAAATACCACAGCCCCTGCAAACAGCAGTCACAGCCAGCCTAGTTCTTGTCTCCTGGGTCAGCCCTCCTGGTTCCCGGGAAGGAGGAAGGGGCAGGGTGCACGTGTGTGAGTGTGACTAAGTCGCCTGGTCACGCATTCCATCTCCCGGCGTGCGTCTGGCTGGCTGCTCGCTGTCTGCCTCTCTTCCAAAGGACAGTTTTCAGTGCAGATGAATGGCTCCCAGCTACAAATGCTATTTTCTCCACCCCACCATGACTCCTTCACAGTGCTCCACTGCCCACTCAGCTTTCCTGCACCCTAGGGACCCAGAACTGTAGAAGGGTATGGGGAAGCTGCCAGCCATGGTCCACTGTGCTGAGGGCTGTGAAGCCTGGCAGTCCTGTGTGTCCAGTGTCTCCTGAAAGTGACATGGACAGGACCTCAGCAGGTAAGGGTAGAGCCAAACACTTCTGCTGCCCAGAAAATACTGCTTTCAAAGTCCTCAAGTGCAGGCTAGCAATATAGCTCGGTGGTAGATGCTTGTCCAGCATGCATGAGGCCCTGGGTTCCATCCCCAGCACTGCAAAGGAAGATGGTCTCCAAGGGATAATTCCCACAGGGGACATTTGGGATGGCTTCCCCAAGAGAAAAGTAGGAAAGAATCCAATAATAGCAATAGCCTGGGCTGGGATCCTGCTTTGAGACCAGGGTACCTGTTTTGGGGGACAGAACCTCATTCTTAGGCTCTCACCGGTAAAGTAGGCATGCTGGAGTTCTAGGTCCTGTTCTGCATGCCATCCTCTGCCCCTGGGAGGCCTTAGGTGAGCCATCTTTCCTTTCTGGCCTCAGTTTCCTCACTTGTAAGTAAATGGCCTGACTTGAAGCAACTGAGGGCCTTTCTGTGCCAGCAGTGAATTCCACGACCATGCTCCCTTTCCCCATGTGTCCCAGGGCCATGAGAAGCATTTCGCCCCTGCCTGGCCACACACCTGCCCGGCAGTGGGTACATTGCCAAGAAAGACTCGTGGAGCTGAAAGAGGCTGGGATGGTGGTGTGAACAGAAGGTGAAGCCATGGCATTTGTAGATAAGCCCCGAGTCTGGGAGAGGCAGAGGCATGGCTATAAGGGTGTCAGAACGCAGACCTGCTGCCCTCAGGTAAGACTTGGAGGCACCCCTTGAAGAGGTCACTGTGGGAAATGAAAAGAATCGCCAGTACATCTTACAGAGTGGGGTGAATCGACATCCCTGGAGGTGTAGGCCACCAGTGGACCCAGATGCCAGTACCAGTAATACACAAGCAAGCCATAACAGAGTCTGGTTAGTGATGGCCAAAGCCCATGCCCACCTCCCCACAGCAAGCCCTTAAGGCCTGGGTAGCCTTTACTGAGCATGGAGTGGCAGAGAGTAGGTGAGTACATGTGGGTCCCTTGGTACCCACACAGAGCCTCCCTGGGCTGCCCTTGTCCTCTCAGAGCCGTCACTCCAGACCTCCAGCATTCTTCCTTAGTAGATGCTGCTGGACCATAGAGAAGCCCCAAGGCATTTTTGCTTTGGGTTTGGAGTTCACTCACTAGTTTTTATTTTCCTACAATATAGCAGGCAATAACAGGCCCAGGTTCAAATTCCAACTCTGTTATGTACTAAATATGTGATCTTGGATGGAGTTCTTACTCTCTCCAAGCCTCAGTTTCCTCATTGATAAAATGGAGTGATAATAATACTTTCTAGGATTGCCACGAGGATTAAATGGGATTTTTGTAAAAGGCTTAGTAAATTGCTGGTCCTCAATAAGCAATCATAATACTGGCATTGATTCTACTAAACAGTGAGAGAAATTTGCATCTTAGTTTGATTTTCATCAGGTGTGCACCGATAAGGTAGATCTAGCCCTGTTTGAAGCTCTGGGGAGATACAATCAATCAGTGACATACCATGTTCATGGAGTGGAAAACTCAAGATTATTAAGATGTCAGTCCTCCCCAAATTGATCTTTAGATGCAACATAGTCCCAATCAAAATGCTAGT
>CM053412.1:22974907-22995716 GCA_028644305.1 Xerus rutilus | reverse complement strand
GTTTTTGCTCTCCCTGTTGGGGAGACTAGACATTACAGTGAGAGACCACACATTGTTCCAACAGTGTAGGGAGTAGTTAAGAATACAGATGCCAGGGGCTGGGGCTGTAGCTCAGTGGTAGAGCGCTTGCCTCGCATGCGTGAGGCACTGGGTTCAATCCTCAGCACCGCATAAAAATAATAAATGAATAAAATAAAGATCCATCAACAACTAAAAAAATCTTTTAAAAGATTAAAAAAAAAAAAGAATACAGATGCCAGTACCCTGGCTTAGAATGTCAGCTTCCCTACCTGCCAGGTCATGACCTTGGGAAAGATACCTTTAATCTCTCAATGCCCTAGGTGTCTGTTCTATAAAATGGAATAACTGCAGTTCCACTGCCATTGTAAGGGTTAACCCCCTGACAAGCTCCACCCTACACCAACAGAACCAAGATCAGTCTCATGTGCTTGGATTGAGTTAGAACTCCTCGACTAGTAGGGAAAATGAGACCTATATGCAGAGGGCAGTATTTGGTGGAGGCCATGTGACTAAGACACTCAGTTCAGAGGCCAGAAGGCCTTCACCTAGATTGGCAGGTGACCATGTGTGAAAATCTAGAACCGGGCATAGTTTGTATGAGAAATCCTCGGTGCCGGGCACTGTCCACCTGTGTTGGAGAGGGGATGGCAATGGAATGAGGGCACAGTCCCTGCCCCCAACACTGTACATCCCATGGAAAAGGAAAGACTTCTTGAAGGGCGGAAGGCAGGCGCTGAGGACCTGAAGTTTCTGAGTCCGGCCCCCACCTTCTCTGAGACCCAGACTGGAAAGTTGCTTGCCCAGGGTCACTTGACCAAAGGTTAAACCCAGAGGAAGTTTCCAGTAGAACAGGAGTGAAAAAAGATCTGATAGCAGGGGGCTGGGAGGTACTGCCCGGGGCCTCAGAGGCTGTTTCTGGAGTGCCGCGTTCCAGGGGGTGTTGTGGGTAGGGGACACCACCGGGTGAGTCACCAAGGGGCAGGCCGCCAAGTTCGACAGGATGCCCTGCAAAGCCCTTTGGCCCAGGCCCAGCTCAGCAGCCCCTTCCCCACCCCCGCCCCCGGACACACGTATCCCACCAGGCTTGGGGATGTTTCCTGAAAGACCAAGAAGGAGCCAGGAGCTGGAGGGGCTGCTGAGCCACCCTCCCAGGGCCAGGGGCCAGGTCTCTCACTGAGAGGCAGACGTGAGAGGGGAGGACGTGACCAGCAGCTTTCATTCTCAGAGGCCGGGGATTTCAGAGGAACGCAGCCAACTCTGGCTCTGAAGTTCCCACTTCAGACTCCGCCCGGCTGGAGCCAAGGGCGCCTGCAGTCGCCACCTCAGAAATCAGAGAGGCCCAGCACAGGCCAGTTGTGTGGGGGAACACGTCCTCCCGGTGGCTTCCGTGAGCTGGCTCACCTCCTGGTGTTCCTGAGCAAGCTCCTCCTGCAGGGCCTGAGGCCATCCTCTAGCTGGCTTCCCTCCCGGCCCTGGCTTCCCTCAGCCCCACACCTGTCCATAATTCTCATTCCGTCTTCTTAGCTCCTGGGACAGAGTCATGAAGAATGTCATGTCTCCATCTTTTAAGTCTTTGGAGCAGAGCAGGGTGAAAGGGGAGACGCTACCAAACTTACACAGTGGCTCCAGCCCAGAGAGGATAACACCAGTGGAAACAGGGACACCTGTCCCCCAATAACTCCACCGGCCTCCAGCATGGCTGGTTACACTCTGGACAGATGAGAAGGGACACAATTTGCCCATAGACTGCCCTACTGTGGACAAAGCCAGAGCGAGGTGAAAGGTCTAGAGCTCCTTAATTCCTCTTACTCTTTCGAATCATCGTTATATTCTTACTCCATTCTCCTCTTCCTCCCCCTCCTCCTCCTCCTCCTCCTCCTCTTCTTATTCATTTTCTTCCTTCTGTAAGAACAAAGCAAGCTCTGGACAGGCCAGCACGACAGAAGCAGAACTGTCAGAAACCCAGAGAAAAGAGGAAAACAGCCTGTATCCAATGGTCTGCTACCTCCCAGCCCACTGGAGTTGCCATGCTGGGTGGACTTGTCCCTCTGCCCCACTCAGCCCCAGGGCCCCAGGTTCCTCCTCTTAGTGTGGGTCAGCAGTCGGTAGACACAGGAATGTGTCTGTGGCCTGTCCTGAAAGCCCAGGGACCAGCACGCTAATCCCTGCATCTCCTTTCCCCTTTCCTCCCAGAACCTGCCCTGTGACCCTGTGGCCTTTGATCCTCCTCCTTTGGGCTTCTCTATTGAATCTTCCCCGGGTCCAGCAGAACCTATTTGTATCCCTTTCATTTCCAAAGATTTCCAGGGCTCCTCTCTCTGGCTTTTGTTATCTGCCGTTCCTAGTCTCCTTTCAGGGGTCTGGTCCCACCTCTAAACTTCAGGCAGCTTTGTTCATGTGCCCTTCTGTGTTTATTTGTTAAGGGCCTACTGTGTGCCAGGCCTGGACAACGAAGGGATCAGCAGTGAGCAAAAGAGAGGGCACAATTTGTCCCTGCAGAATTTACATTCTAGTGAGGAGGGCAGCAATGAACCTAGAGGCCACTGATCAGTAAGTCTGTGGGGCATCTACACAGCTCCAGGGGGAGATCCCAGACAGACAGCAGGGCAAAGGCCCTGAGGCAAGGGAGGGCCTGCCCCTTGGAGGAACAGCAAAGTGGCCCGGGGCTGGGAGTGGAAGGAGGTCAGGTACTGCAGATGGGGCAGGATCTGCTGGCTGTCAGGAGGATTTGTGATAGCTCTAAGAGGGAGGGGCTAGGTCAGAGTTTTGGTACAGGAGGCAAGATCTGACTTGGGATTTAATAGGATCGCTCTGCTGCTGGGTTGAGAGTAGTCTGAAAGGGTTGGGTGGATATGGGGGAACAAGTTTGAAGGCTTTAGGATGAGCTCAGGTAAGAGGTGCTGAGGGACTGATCAGGGTGCAGAGACAGATCAGAGTCTGGGTCTACTTGGAAGAGACCGCTGAGAGGATGAACTAAAGGTTTGGATGTAGGTAGAAGAGAATATTGGGGTCCGGGGTGACCCAAGATTTGGAGCCTGAATAATTGGAAGAGGAGGTGACCACTGGGATGGGGTTGTGACGTGTCAAGAGCAGGCTGCTGAGGGCAGGACCAGGAGCTCTCTAGACGCGCACCATGCACAAGAGACAGAATAGAAAGTTCACAGGCAAAGCAGGCAGCTGGGGTCTGCAATTGAAGGGTGGTCTAGATAGAAATAAACCCCCTGGGAGCTGTTAGATGCATTTAGTCCGGAGCCTGGGTGAGATCTCCAGGGGATTGTGGTAGGTGGTAGAGGACAGTTGCTTTAGCACAGGAGCTGTGTTTTCCAGGGTCAGAAGTGATGCATGAGCGGTCTATGGCCCATGTTCTGACTGTACCCCAGCAGGATCGGGAGAAGAGGGGCTACAGCACAGGAGGCAGTTAATTACCCACAGAAGTGGGGTGTTTTCTCTTGTGGAGAACAGGGAGGGTGGACTGCAGCCCCGCTGCGAACAAACCTCTTGACATTTCACGGGAAAATGGTGTCATTTTATCATTTTATTCCTTGGTGAGGCTTAAATTTCAGCTTCAGGAAAACTGACTGAGAGGATAGGCTAGACGCCTCGGGCTATCTCTGCTCCCTGTGGCTTTATATAACTCAGACCTCTCCCCGCAGCCATTTACAACTCTGGTTTCTGTCGCATGGTGCCAGAAAGATTAAGTATTTAGCACCCACTATATATTGTGCTCTGTATTTCTGACAAAATGTTTCCTGCCTCCATGGGATCTCAGAAAACAGAATACAGCTGGTCCTCCACATCCTCGGGTTCCGCATCTGCGGATTCAACCAACCACAGACCAAAAGTATTCAGGAAAAAAAAATTCCAGAATGTTCTAAAAAACCAAACTTAAATATACCATGCACTGTGTGTTATACTGAATCCATGCAATGAAGCAATGTATAGGTATTAGATTAGGCATTGTGAGTAATCTTGAGATGATTTAAAATATATTGGAGAAGGTACATAGGTTATATGCAAATACTGTGCCATTTTCTATAAAGGATGTGAGCATAAAGGATACTAGGGGAGGACTGTGCCTTGGAAGGCTATGGTCTCCTGAGTAGCCATAAGCCTCGAAGGGCTGCTTTCTTTTTCTTTTTCTTTTTTCTTTTTCTTGTGTGTGTGTGTGTGTATATGTGTGTGTGTGTGCACGCACGCGCGCGCTCCAGGGATTGTAACCATTGAGGCACATCCATAGCCCGTTTTTTGTTTGTTTGTTTTTTCTTTCAGTTTTTATTTTGAAACAGAGTCTTGCTAAGTTCCTTAGGGCCTAAGTTGCCAAGGATGGCTTTGAATTTGCCGTTCCTCCTGCCTCGGGCTCCTGAAATGCTGGGATTCCATATTTTTCTATTTATAAATAGCCAAGCTGAAGTTGACCTTCATTTATTTACTTTTCCCTAAAAATTGCTCCCAATCACTTCTTTGAGATCACCATGCAAATACCTGAGCTGGAAAAATGGGAATCGTTCAAAATAGCAGCCTCCCACCACCCGCTTGATGAGACATGAATGTCATTTCCCCAGGGAAATGAGGAAGGCTTTTCGGGAAGAGGCTGATTCCCAGAAAGGGAATATGGAGACTACAAGGACTGTGTTCCTTAGCCCGTGCTTACAGAGAGATCCTGAGAGGGTCTTCCAGCCATCCATGCCAGCACAGTCCTGGCAGCCGGACAACAAAAAATTAAGAAAAATAGAGCTGTGGTCCCCTCCGTCCCTGTTACCTTCTCTCCTGCTCCGGAGTTTCTTTCCTACTTCTCCAGAGATCCAGAGGATGATGACTAGTGGCCCCAAGGGTGTGTTTCACCCCCCAAAGCAGAGCCACGGAGCCATCCTTCTTCCTTTACCCATCCTCCCCACCAGCTTCTCCTTGAGCAAATCCACTCCTCCCCGCTAGGTACAAAGCTGAAAACAAGGATGAGCCTCTGAGCGGGGTCATGTCACCCTGGGCGAGGATTCAGTGGTCATTCAGCACAACAGTGATGGGAAAACAGGATGCAGGGAAGCCTGGTGCAAGGGCCACTGGAAACTCAAGAGCTAAGACCCTCAACTAAACCCCAACCCAGCAAACCAGGCTCCCAAGGTACCTCTGCTGGGAGAGGAGTCTTGGGGTCAGCGGGGGATGTATTTGGCCAGAGCACCCAGAGACAGAGGCTCTGGCTAAACAAGGGTTTTGACCTTTCAGCAGCCAGTTGCTGGAGGTGCCAGGCAGAGGGGAAACAGAAGCAGAAGGAAGTTTGGGGATATTCTTCCCAGAACAGCTTTTAAAAATAGGACAGTCGTACAAACCATCTAGGATGATTGAAAGCAGGTGGGGCTGAAGCGGATGCCCTCTGGAGATGCCTGTCAGACCCAAGTTTGTCAGAACTCTGTAGGTTTTATGATCAGCAGATCTCAGGATGCGGCTTAGGACGTTCCTTCCCCTAGGGACCTTGCGTATGTAGCACCTGACCCAGGGGAGGCCCCAGACATGGGTAGAGGGAGGAGGGAGGAATGACAGAGGGTGACAGGCATGTGGGCGGGCAGATGTCTGGCTGGGTGTACAGATGCTCAGAGACTCCGGATTCCATAACAGCATAGAATCATGGGTGGTTTGTTTTTTTCTCACTTCCTGTGATAATAGGTGTTATCTCACCGAGGGTCTGGCATGATTCCTGCCCAGGTATTGTGGTCCTGAGCTGGCAAAGTTATCTTGCCTTGAGGGATAGATGGTCAAACCATGACGTGGTCACTGGTGGGAGACTCCTCTGAGTTCGTAGAATGCTATTCTAAGAACCCGCGCGGCTGTCTTCTTTCCCAGCATCCCAGGGCCTCTCCAGCACCACTGCATCCTGCTGTTGGAATGAGCTGCTTCTCCCCAACCCGATTTCTCCAAGATCACACTTTCCTGGGATTAGGACATCTTACAGGCTTTGAGAAAAGGGCCATCTCATGGGCTACCCCAAATGGGAGCCTGTACTTCACCTTTGCGTCTAGCCAGGAATGTTTTAAGGGAGTCTCCAGATTAAAGAAAGTCCACAGTAAATTCTTCTGCTTAATGAAGATGTCTGTTGTGGGTTAAAAAATCCCTTCTTAGTTGTATCTTATTTTATTTTAGTTTCTTCAAATGGCTTATAAAGAGGTGTCTGGATTCCCCAGGCTCTTTCAGATAAGTGGTCCTGATTTCCCCAAGAGCTTATTCATCTGGAAAGTATAACTAGACCTCTTCCTCTGCCCAGAATCAAGTTTGACACTTGGGTATAGTCCCCTTCTTCTTTTTTTTTTTTTTCCTTTGTCGCCAGCCTGATCATGAAGAGTACTGTGTGGGGAAGAATTTCAGACCATTAAGAGAAGCAGTTTGCTGTTTGCAGAACATGTGATTTTCCCCCTACATGAGCATCATCCATCCATGCCTGGGGCAGGGCAAGCCACCTGGTGTCCACAGCCCTCACCCAGGTGCTGTCTTCATGGACTGGAAGGGAGAGGAACTGCAGGGTTAAAGGCAGAGCAGGGGAGAACATTTCGCCATCCTGCATGATTGTGAATCAGTGCGGGTCTGTGTGCAGGACAAACCAGTGAGCTAGAACAGAAAGCAAAGTGCAGCCACCAACGTGGACATTGTTATAAGGAAGTGAGCGTCTGACTTCTGTTGCTACCCTATGCACCTCTGCCCTGCACATGCCAACACGTGCCCCCCACAGCCACCGAGCTCACAGGGGAGACGTTGAGAAGATGCACGCCCCTCACACTCGGGCTCTGGACATTTGTCAGGGCACTCCTCCTGCAGTCCCCGGTTGCTAGTGTGCGCGCTTGTGCAGTGAGCGTCGTTTCCCAGCCTTGCTGCCCGGTCTGGGTGAGAGACTTACAGTTTCCTCAGGCAACCCTTAAAGTGGCTGGAATCAGATGTGCCCAACCCAAGCCAAATGACCTTCATGTCCTTGTCAGAGTCCCCCCAGCCCTCCAAGGCCTCCTGAGATCAGCCCCCCATTGAGAATTTCCCATAGTGAACCCCAGGAGGGCCTAAACTAGCCCATTTTCCTGCGTTCAGACCCCACGCATTTCAAGTCCTGTTTCTCTTATACAAGGGCAGGTTTCCGATGTGCTGAGCCACACCAGCATGATTTCAATGGATTTTTTTATCTCATGATTTAACTGGGGACTGGAAGAAAGAGCCCTGTCCTAACAGTGTAGTACTAACAGGTTGACATCAGGTTCCCACCATTCCTGGGTGGGAGATGCTCCACTGAAGTGGGGAGAGGGTCCCTTTCAGGTATCCTTCAGATCACTCCACAGAGGCTTTGCATTTGCGTGCTTACAAGCGGCCTCTCCCCTGTGGAACAGGAACCAGCACTGAGAGCTCAGGTACTGAGCAACCTGCCCAAGCTCACCTGGACTCTCTGCACTGTCCTTGGATATTTGTTGGACTCAGCATACCCAGGATCGAGTGTAGATAACCTGACCCCTCCAGGAAGCAGAGCCCTCTGTTGTGGGCAGAGCCCTTGGCACATGGAGGGGGACTGTGCCAGGCCTTTCCACTTCTCTGTCCATAGTCAGAACATCTCTTAACACCTAGGTAGCACTTCCTCTGTCTGCAGCAGAGCCAGCACCATCAGGGACAGGCAGGCGGGGACAGGAGGTGGCAGACACAACTGTTCCCTCCTGCTTCCTGTCCTTTCCTTCTGCAGACCTGTGAAGGAGCTGGCGTTATTTTTATCTGGGGACACTGGCGTGGGAGGTATTTGTCAGCATCATCTGGTAAACGCAGTTGAATTATCTGTTGTCTAAGGCAACCCCAAATAAGTGAGTTAAGCATGCAAAGCTGCTCACATTTAAAAATACAGCAAGGAGCCGGGTGCAGTAGTGCACACCTATATCCCAGCCGCTCAGGAGGCTGATGCAGGAGGATTGTGAGCTCAAAGCCAGCCTCAGCAACTTAGCAAGGCCTCCGAGCAACTTAGAGAGATCCTGTCTCAAAAGAAAAAATTTAAAAGGGTTGGGGATGTGACACAGTGGTTAGGCACACTTGGGTTCAATCCCTAGTACTAAAAATTACAAAATACAAATACAGTGAGACTGATGACAAGTCATTTGTTTATGGTGCTGCTGTCACAACCAAGCACAGAACTGTCAGTTCCAGGGCCTAAGTTGGATTTTTACCCTCTTAGATTTTGGCTTCATCACACATAAGGACTCATGTCTTTTTGAAAACCATAATTCTGTGTCTGTTACCCATGTGGTCATAGTCTGTGGATTAAATGCAGGGTCAGGTTATCTACACTCAATCCTGGGTGTATGTTGGGTACAATAAAGCAGCTGCTGGGCATGACTACGTGTGCCCTGTGCAGCCCCCAGAAGTTTCTGAGGACAGTTTTAGGGGTGTCCCCTCAAGGGCTTCTCATAACAGTAGCTCACCAGGTGTACTGCCCAACATTTCTCAAATGCTACTGATTCTGTTTTCTGTTACTATTACAAAATGCCACGGACTGAGTAATTTATGAAGAAAAAAAGTTTATTTAGCTCACAGTTCTGGAAGCTGGAAGTCCAAAATCAGGCAGCAGCATCTGGCAAGGACCCCATGCTGCATCACAACATGGCAGAAGATAAGAGGGTTAGCGAGTATGTATGGAAGAGCAAAAACCTGAGGGGTGGATTGGCTTTTTAACATCCTGTTCTCCCAGTTAACTATATTCTTGTGAGAAACATATTAATGCCTCCTAGGGACCTAATTACCTCTTGAAGTCCTATATCCCAACACTGAAATGAGATTTGGCAATCAAATTTCAGCCTGAGTTTCAGAGGGGACAGACTGCATTCAGATCATATAGCATGCAAGGCTCCAGGGTGATTGATGATGGCCCCAAGAGACACTTAGCAATTCTGGGAATATTTTTGCCTTAAAAATTATCTTGAGCCAGGCGCGGTGGCGCACACCTGTAATCCTGGCACTTTGGGAGGCTGAGACAGGAGAATTACGAGTTCAAAGCCAGCCTCAGCAACGGCGAGGCGCTAAGCAACTCAGTGAGACCCTGCCTCTACATAAAACACAAAATAGGGCTAGGGATGTGGCTCAGTGGTTGAGTGCCCCTGAGTTCAATCACCGGTACCAAAAAAAAAAAAAATCTCGAAAACAAGTGAGAGTAGATAGGGGCTACTGGCATCCAGTTGGCAGAGACCTCCAGTGCCTACGTAACCCCCCCACACACACACACACAGAAAAGAATGATCCGGCCCCAAGTGTCAATAGGGCCAAGAGAGGATGAGCCTGTCATGATCTTGTGGCAGATGCAGACTTTCTCACTACCCAGCATGTGACCTGACAGGAGGTGCCTGGATCAGAAAGACTGAGTAAAGGTAGGCGGTGCCCGCCAGCAGCCGTAGGTTACATGGATCAGTTCAGAGAGTATTTATCTTGCCATTTACCTTATATGAGGCCAGGACCAAGCCGGATTTTAAAGGGCTGATAAGCAAGGTGTGGTCTCAGACCATATAGACGAACCACCCAGTTTTGTAAAGCACTTTTGGTTCCCAAGGTGATTTGGTATCTTATTGCTTCATTCAGTCTCCACAACAAATCATGGACCTGATGGGACAAGTTTAATCAGCCCCATTTTGCAGATGGCCAGGCTAAGGCCTAGTGAGGCAATCTGGCCACAGTCATGAAGCCTCCAAACAAGGACTCTTCTGGGCTTCCTACCAGACCAGAACATAAGCTTAGCACACCCCTTCCCACCTCAGAGCTCCCCCTTCTCTCTTGGGCCATGCTGGATCCCACATTGGTGAGGAATCTGTCCTTTCTTCCATCTATCTTAATATAGGTGGACACCTGAATGGACAGCCCCCCACTTTCCTAAGGAGCTTCTGTCACAGCCCAAAGCCAGAGTCATCTTGTGTTTGTGTCCTCTCTGATGTTTTACTAAGACCAAGCTCAGATCTAGCAGGGAACGTACCCACCAGTAGAGGGACCGGAAGGCCGCCTCCCCTGTGCCCTGGCACTATTTCCTCCCTGGGACGGCCACTGCCCGAGAGCCTCCCCTTCACTTATTGACTTAGCAAACGCATGGTGAGGGGCAGCGAGGTCTTGATGCTGGATGAACATTGGCGAGTGAACAGGTGCAGGGCCTCCACCCTCCTGAGCTTGCAGCCTGCATGGGAGACTCAGTTTCCAAGCACATAAAGTCACAAGATGCAGTGACGGCCAGTAACCAGAGCTGAGGATTGCCTAGAGAAGACCGGGGCTGTGGGAGGAGAAGCCACCAGGCCAAGATGAGCCAGGGAGCCAGCTCTCAGGGCCAGAGGAAGAGTGTCCCCAGCCTTGGTTAGAGAAGCTTAAGGAATATGCATGGATTTTTCTTGCCCAACTCTTCCATTATTTCACAGCTAGTACAGCCATCCTTAGGCATCTACTCAGATCAATTTAACAAGAGTCCCCAAATGGCCATTGTATACCCAGCTGTACTCTCCACCAGACACATGGGAAAGGGAAACAGAAATAAGACACCAAGAGGCTTGCCGTCTAGCCCACGAAATAAAATATGCATACAAACTAGTCTGGGTGTCAGCTGCCAGTGAAGTTCTGTCCCCTGCACCTGCCTCTGGCCAGCCCGTCCTTGCCCTGCACCGAGTCACCTGTGTCAATTGCCACCTACCATTCTCCCTCCGCTCTGCAGAGATACCTTCCTCTGGCCTGAACTGAAGTCCCACCAAATCCTCAGCAGGGATGGGAGGTTAACCAGGCTGTCCTATCCTCCCTGGCAGGATGGCCTCTGTTTTAGGCCCCGACTCAGGAAGGCCAGGGAAGCAGGAGGGACAGACATGCATTTAGTACCTCCCCTGGCTAGGGAATTTTGCTCCTTATTGTGTTGGCCTGTTCTCTTTCTTAGATGGGACCAGGGAAACTAGGAGTTCTTGAGGCTTGCCCAGGGCTGGGGGCGGCACGGGAGTAAACAGAGGGTTCCTTTCAGGCCTGTCTTACTTGCAAGCCCATTATGCCCATTTGGACACCCCAAGGGTCTTCATGCATTTTTAAGCAGCAGTTATTTTTTCCAAACTCAGTCTCGGGTCTATCCTTAGCCACATGTCACAGATCCAGCACGGCCTCTGCCTGGGATCTGCGAGCTCCAATCTTCCCATCCCCCCACAGGGGATCCTTGGGAACCACATGAGGAGCCCATGTGCTCTTCAGAGTAGAGCACACAGCTCACAGAGATGACCTTAGCACTTTCTTGAGGACCCCACCCCAGGCCAGGCTGCATGGAACAGACATCACCAAGTCTGGCTGATCAGGACCAAGTAGAAGGGCCTGTCATGATAGAAGTGCCTTCTCAGGTAGAGCTGATGCCAACAGCATCCATCCATGTCTTTGCAGAAAATGACGGGCCCAACACTCACTTCCGCACCTCTGTCTCCATATGGTTTCCAGAGACGGGACACAAACCAGAGTCCTCAGTTCCCAGGTGCACATGCTGGCTTTCCTCAAGCTCACTGGACTTTGTGGCCTTCTCCTCTGTCCTGGCTTCCCTCCGCCATTCCTCCGCATTCCTCACCCATGCCTGTTCCTTAACTGCCATCCAGGAAACATTTTGGGACAGGGCTTGGGAAAAGATCCGCACACCCCCAGTGCAGCTTCCTCAAAGGATAATGCCTTATAAATGTTAATGTGACTTTTGAAGGCTTCATCTGTGGCAAAGCTCAAAGCCATGGGTGGATTTGGGCTTTGGGCTGACTCATTCTGGAATCCCCACTATAGGCCAATTCTTGTCTTGAGCATTTCAAGGGGTTTTCTCAAATTCTATAAATAGCTTAATAACGCCTGCATAATCATCTATTTTAACACCAGCCTTCCAAATGATTTCAGCAGTGATTGGGCTGCTCATTAAATGGTAGGATTTCCCAAAATCATCAGTTTCCAGTGGCTTCCAGAGCGTGGCCTGTGGGCCCATCCCAGAGCAATGAGATCCCTCCAAACAGCGTGTCTACATCGTGTCCTCTCAGTAGAACCTGGTCCAGGTAGGTCTCGCAAGTGGACTCTAGGAAGCTCCAAAAAGCTGTGTCAGCTAGATCCTGGCCCCAGCTCCCAATTCCTCACAAAGGACGGGACATTTGTGTGTGGTGGACTTGCGTTTCTCACCTTGCAGAGCAGGCCACAGTAACTCTTTTCTATTTAGGGAGGATTTCAACATCTATTTCATCGTTACATTGTTTCATTGGCCCTGGGTACAGGTTGAATGGTCTCTTTCCATCTTACAGATGGGGCACAGGCACAGAATGCCATCTGCTAGACTCGCTGCATTCACTTTACAATTGGTTTCCTCAGACTGAGGCCAAAGTGTCCCTCCCCCCCACCCTGTCTCCATAGAGAGCCGTGCCTCATGGCTAACACCAGCCCGTACTGGCTCCAGCCCTGGTCAGTACCTACCTCCATGCTGTCGGCCACTTTCCTAGCAATAAGGCAGTCAGGCAGAGAGGAATTCTCATTTTACAGAGAAACAACAGCCCAGCTGTCTTCAGGATGGAGGTAGATGGCTATCACGTCTAAGGGAGGGTCTTTTCAAATAGGACACTTTCTGGGGAATAGAGAGAGCACCAGAAGCAGAGGCAGAAACGTGGGTACCAGTCCAGCCAACCTTGAGAGGTGGTGAAACCAAGGTAGCTCATCCTTCAGTAAGATGCCGCGCAGTCAAGCCAGTAAAGCATGGGAATGCATGATGTCATGTGGATGCATGATGGGTCGGTCACACTGAGACCAGGCTGTGGAGTGTCTGATTCCTGAGGGCTGCTTGGATCTGTGGACTGTAGCCCCCAGCCCCTGGGCTGGTGAGCTGTACCTGTGTCTTCCCTGAGCCCAAGTCCAGTGACACCCTGCCATGAAGACTTCCTGTTCATCCCCTGGTCTTCTCTGTCTGTCAGACCATCCAGCCCCTCCCTTCCTGCTCAGCTGAAGGAAAACTTCCAGCCCCTTCTGAAGGTTTCTCAAGGCCACGGGCACAGCAGGTGCTGGCTCCCCTTGCCTGAGAATGAGGCTTCACGCCTGCAGAAGTGTGAGACAGAATTCCCGCTGAATCAGCCTGATCTCTCAGCTTCTCCCACTGCACCCAGCGCTGCTCCCCGCCCTCTCCTGCAGATCAGCAGGGCTGAGCCTACCTGACCTGATTTTGCCAACAGAAATATTCTGGGCTCTCACAGTCTAAAAAGCTTGGGGAAATGTCTCCAGAATGATCTAGACTCAACTAGAAGTGGCTGATGGCAGTTCCCAGCCAGTGTGTGTCCTTTGCCTAAAGCTAAGTGCCAGGATGAAAGCATCCCCAATCCCCGTGTCATGAACTATCAGTCACAGAGACTGTCTCCAGTTATTTTTATTAATTGTTCAAAGGCTTTAGGGCAGGATGTTGATGTCTATTGATTAGATTCAAGAGCATTCTTATATTGTGATTCACTTCATTCTTTGGGGTGGGTCAGAAAGGACAGCAGTTACACCAGCACATAGGCAATTTGGCATGAGGCTCAGAGAGTTTCCGGCATGTGTGACAACCACCTCTGGTCCCAGGCAGGGTCTGTTTACACTTGGGTAGCACTGTCTCCGTCTTCAGTCTAGGGATCTACAGAACTCACCTGCCTCAGTTCAGAACAACCACATGACCCCAGGCCTGGCCAGAGAACCCCATCTCCACATCCACAGTGATCGGTCTGAGGGATGGTCATGTGATGAGCGGGGCCAGTCACAACCCTTTCCTGAGAATTGAGGAGAGAAGCTCTGTCTTCCTTTTAGCCTGTGAGCCATTTTGAGAGAGTCTGGGGGCTGCTGACAGCCCTCTTTTCCATATCAAAGGGAGACCTTGCCTGGGGCAGCAAAGGGGTGAACATCTAATTCAAAGCTCAGATAGGCAGAGGTAAAGGCATCTTGTTTGAACCCTGTGGACCCTGGGACTGTCTCCCTGGGTGCCTAAGCTAGATTGAGAAAGTACCATCAGCAGCAGCAGAGAATCCTGTGTCCACAGCAGGGCAGAGGGAAGCAGCGGAGTGACCAGGAATTGGCATCATGTGATGAGCATCCGGGTCATGGACCAAGGAGGCCAGGGACACTTGGGGAAAGATCCAAGCCTACAGTGAGAAAAGACATACCCAAACTCTGCTCAGGGCCCAGCAGACCTCAGAACTTGAGGTAAGCAACCAGTCCTGAGGCAGAGGACTGTACTCACCCGGTCCCCTGGGACATCTCTCCCCGACAGGATGGGCAGCCATAGAAGATGATTGCCAAATCCAAGGCACACACAGTGACCTGCTGGTCAGATTCGGAGTTAAGATATGGTAGAGTCCTAGGGCCAGGCCTAAGCCCAGCAGGGCTGAACTAAGACTGTCAGCTAAGGCCAGAAGGTGGCCGTGATGACCAGCTATGAGTACAGCCCAGGGACATGTCTGCCAGGAGGGTGCAGCCAGGTCTCAGGCAGGCTTTGGTGGGCAGAGTGACTCAGGACACAACTCAGGAGGTCTCTGCAACTTGTTAAATGCCTACTGTGTGCCAGATACATTGCACGTGTGACTCATTGAAGCTGAGGAGGTCTCCCTGACCCGGTCAGACTGAGGCCAAGACCTGGGCAGTCCTTCCTCAGTGCTGTTCCCAGTGGGTGTGTGAGAGGCAGATCCTGGGGATGCCTGCCAGACACAGGGGCACTGGCCAGAGTGCCCTTCTCCCTTCTCCACCACCCCTGACCCCACCCCACTAGAAGCACTGTCTGTCCCCAGCTCTGCCCACTCCAGACTCGGGAGTCCTTGTCACCTTCTGAAATCCATCACAGAAGAGGAGCCTATTGCTGAACCCTTCAGTTTTCTTTTGGTCCCAAGTTACAGACACCAACTTAAGGTGGCTTAACATCCTGAATCCTTTGTCTTAAGAATTCAGAGGTGTTTCATGGGGCTCAAGAGTCCCAAGAAAATCCAGGAAAGGGAACATTCAGGATCCTCTCTGGGCCAGGAGTGACCTGCTACATAAAATGTCCCCAGGTCCCACACTCCAGAGCCGCTCTAGGCTTGGGAATTCCCTTCCTTGAATCACCGCTGTTGCAAACCTGTGCCAGAAAGGGCCACAGTGCCTGCTTTGAGGAGGAGGCACCTGCCCTGGGATCCCCCAAATGATAATGACTTGGGTAGGGCAAGTAGCAAGCCCTGGGCTGGGTGATCGGGACAGAGTGAGGAGGCATTACAGAGTTGAGGGACAGGGGAGCCTGCATTTGGGTCTCTGAGGGCCTTAGCAAGCATCCCAGAGCAAAAGAGTCTGACTAAAGGAGTGACTCGGGGCTGGAGAGGAGCAAGATCCAAATCACAGGTGACCTCACCACACCACTAAAGGGTGGTTCTCATGTGCCATGAGACAGCCTTAGAGCAGGGACCAGGACTGGCCCAGGGAAGGCAGGAAGAAAATATCTGGGAAGTGAAATGATAAGTCACAAATAAGAGGAAAGGCAAATTGGGCAAGCTTATTAACTGCCTGTGCTCAAGTTTTAGATTTAAAAAGAAGGGCAGCGGCCTGGGCCTCCTGGAGAAGAGAGGTCTGGTTGCTCATCTCCGTCTGGCTCCCACGCATTCATTGAGCACCAGCTGTGAGCCAGGTCCCATTCTAGGGAAACGGCAATGGATACAACCTTCAAGATCCACGTCCCTGGAGTGTTCTTTCTGGTGAAGGGACAGATCATCAACATTGACTCCCACTAGCAGGTGATAAGGGTCAGGAGGGACAGAAGACAGCAGAGGCCACTCTTGTAAAGAGGTTGTCTGGCAACTTCCCCAAGGAAGCCACATTGGATCAGAACTCTGAAGGAGGGAAAGGTTTGAGCCAAATAAGGGGGAAAAAAAACGTTCTTAATTTGGAAATTGCTTTCCTCTTTCTAATACAAATAATTCGATCAAATCTTTCTTTTAAGCTCCCCAACCAGTTGCCTGGGAGAATGATCAGGATCATTGCTGGGGAGCTGCCCAGGCTCCTCCATCACCCCCCTTTCTCACACTGCATCCCAACTTTTCAAGAAAAAGGAAACTTGCCGCCACAGCCACTAAAAGTACACTGCCCCCGGCTCCAGCCCCTCCTCAGAGGGCAGCAGAAGCCGCCTCTCCAGACAGGAGCACACCAGAGTCAAGTTTGGATGGGCAGATCTCCCTCAGTCATTTGTTTTAAAAGAGGGAGAACAGAGCGACGGTGTGCTTGCAGGAATCGGGGTCTGCCCGTCCACTTCAGGAAGTGTAAAAATACACTGTGGTCCTTGTGCCTCGGTCCCTCCCTCCTCTGCAGCAGCATCTATCTCCCTGTGGTGGCTGCCCGCTGCCCGCAGGGGCTGGGCAGGGGATGTTTTCCCCCTCTGCCTGTACACAGCTGTTTTTGGCTTGGCCACAGGACTCCACTACACCAGAGTTCATGTGGTTATCCAGAGCGGGAAGAATTTCCCAGAATGCCTTGAGAAACCTGAGACACTGAATGGCTTTCAGGGCTTATTGATGTGGCCGGTGCAGGAAATAGCAGTACGTCAATAAATAGTTTTAGGCAGGAAACAGGGCTTAAATGGTAGCCTTAAAGTTTGGGGAAAGGCAGTAAGGGTTACTGGGAGGGAGCCTACCAGTCAGATGAGAATCTAGAGCCAAATGCCAGACTTTGAAATGGCTGCCGCTGTTCTAAGGCCCTCTTGCTGCTTTTGGATGCAAAAGGCTGAGGTCAGGGGCAGTGCAGGAGACCCCAAGAATGGCCAGTCTCGGTTGGCAGAAAGGAGCTCCTTGTTCAGAAGAAAAGCTGGCTATTTCTAGCTCTTGCATCAAGAGGAGACATATAGGCTGGGTTTGGTGGCCTCCAGGTTAGGCATGTTCACACCCCATTTCTCTACCTTTCTGGTACAAATCACTGCTAGCTTCCAGGTGGCCCCAAAAGTTCCACTGACCTCCTCAAAGAAAGCGAGGGAAAAAGTCACCACAGTCAGTAATTGGTTTTTTTCTGACCATAAAAAGAAATGGTTACAGCCGGGCATGGTGGCGCACGCCTGTAATCCCAGCACTTTGGGAGGCTGAGGTAGGAGAATCTCGAGTTCAAAGCCAGCCTCAGCAATGGCGAGGCGCTAAGCAACTCAGTGAGACCCTGTCTCTACATAAAACCCAAAGTAGGGCTGGAGATGTGGCTCAGTGGTCGAGTACCCCTGAGTTCAATCCCCAATACCAAAAAAATAAAATAAAATAAATGGTTACAGGAAGAGAAACTGATAAAATAATAAAAATCAAAAAATAAAGATCATAGTGTCATGTATAACTAAAAAGAACAAATAAAAAAATAGATATCATTCATAATTCCACTATTAAGAAACAATTACTATTAAATACTTCGAATATTTCTCATTTTTGAAAAAGCTTAATCATGAATGATATTATAGAGTACATGCAATTTGGGGTTTGCTCTTTTCATTGAGCATTATATAAACATTTTCCCATTCTTTTATAAAGTTGTCATAAACATAATTTTCAGTGAATCCATGGATCATTGTTTACTTAGTCATTCCCCTGATATTGAATGCTTAGGTTATTGAATTTTTATGTGCATTAACCTTATTTTTCCTTGACTTTTAATTGTTTCTTTATGATAATTACCCAAAGATGCAACTACCAGGTCAAACAATAATAACACTTTTAAGGCTTAGTTTAAGGTTTTTCAGAAAAGTGTTACCAATACATACTGCTCATACATGAGAGTGCCTGTCTCACTGCATCATTACCAGCATTGGCAATTGCTGTTTTTTTAAGTTTTGCTAAGACAGCAGATGGAGAAAGAAAGGTATTTTCATCTATTTAATTCCTACTAGTGTTTAATTTGTTTTCATATATTTACGAGCAATTTATGTTTTAACATACGATTTACCTTTTAATGTCCTTTCTGTATTTATCCATGAGGAATTTAGTACTTTCATTATGAATTTGAGTACAGTATCTGTTAGGACCTTTACCTTTTGTCACATTTATTGAAGATACATTTCCCAGCATATCCTTGCCTTTTAAGTGTGTTTACAATATTTTGATTTGTTCCTCTGTCGTTTTCATGTAGAAACCCGTTCTTCGTTCAGAAATTAGACAAATACTCAATTTCATTTCCTTGGAACTTTTATGGTTTGTCTTTTTATTTTAAAGAACAAATTACCTCTTTTTTCCACCCGCATTCCATTGCAGGGCCCAGCATGAAGGAAGACCAGACGTTATTTTCCTCCCCACATTAGACAGCTGACCCTTCAGTGTTGCTTGAGTGAATGATGCTTCCTTCCTTTGCCACCAAGCTGTGTACCTCTGGGATCATGGGACCAACTCTTACGGATGCCAGATTTGTTTCTGGGCTATCTAATCTAGCTGTCCATTTTCTGTCCGTTCAATAGCCTTTTAATTATTAAAACTTCAGGATAGGTTAAAAGTGTTGTAACTCTCCAGTCTTATTTTGTTTTGAATTTAGCTATTTTATGTTATTCTTTCAAATTACATTTAGGATCTTTTTTATTTTTTCAACTTTTTTCTCTAAAAAAGTCCATTTGGGGATATGGTTTACAGATTCAGAGAGAGCTACTGTCTTTTTTTTTTTTTCCTCACATGCGTATCTTTTTTTTTCTTTTACCTGACAGTAGAGTGTATTTTGAAATATTATACATACATAGAATAAATATAACTTGTTCCAGTGAGGATCAATTATTGTTCCATTATTGTGGTTGTACATGCTACGGAGCTGTATTGGTCATGTATTTACATATGAGGAAAGAGATGTCCAACTCATTCTACTGTCTTTTCTATTTCCATCTCCCCTCCCTTCCCCTCATTCCCTTTTGTTTTCTCTAATGAAACTTCTAATCATCCCCTCCTTTGTTGTGGGTTAGCATCCACATATCAGAGACAACATCCTGCCTTTGGTTTGGGGGGACTGCCTTATTTCACTTAGCATGACATTCTCCAGTTCCATCCATTTATTGGCAAATGCCATAATTTCATTCTTCTTTGGGGCTGAGTAATATTCCATTGTGTATATATACCACAGTATCTTTATCCATTCATCTGTTGTAGGGCACCTGGGTTGGTTCCATAGCTTGGCTATTGGGAATTGAGCTGCTGTAAACATTAAAGTGGCTGCGTCACTATAGTATGCTGATTTTAAGTCCTTTGGGTATAAACCAAGGAATGAGATAACAAGGTCAAATGGTGGTTCTATTCCAAGTTTTCTGAGGAATCTCTATACTGCTTTACAGAGTGGTTGTACCATTTTGCAGTCCCACCAGCAATGTATGAGTGTACCTATTCCCACACATCCTCACCAACATTTATTTTTACTTGTATTCTTTTTTTTTTAAATTTTTTTAATTATAGATGGACACAATATCTTTATTTTATTGCCTTGTATGTGGTGCTGAGGATCGAACCCAGGGCCTCACGCATACGAGGCAAGCACTCTACCACTGAGCTACAATCCCAGCCCTACTTGTATTCTTTTTTATATTGTTTTTAGTTGTAGATGGATACAATATCTTTATTTATTTTTATGTGGTGCTGAGGATCAAACCCAGTGCTCAGGCATGCAAGGCAAGTGCTCTACCACTGAGCCACAATCCCAGCGTCTACTTGTATTCTTGATAATTGCTATTCTGACTAGAGTGAGATAAAATCTCAGTGTAGTTTTAATTTGCATTTCTCTAATTGCTAGAGGTGTTGAACATTTTTTCATATATTTTTTGACCATTTGTATCTCTTCTTCTGTGAAGTGTCTGGAGAACTACCATCTTTACAATTCTTATCATTAGGAATATTATGTGTTTCTTTACTTGTTCAAGACCATCTCTTTAAAAGCTTCAGCTTAATTTTGCAGTTTTCTTTGTGGAAATCTTGCATATTTCACTCTTTTGTCGCTTTTATGATGAGCTTTTGTGCATTAAAATATGGCACTGGTAAATGTTGCCATGAAGAAAGCTGTTGATTTTTGTATATTAATTTTGTATGTACATATTCTTTTAGTTACTAACTTCTGATTAATTCTAATCTTTATTAGAGGGTTTCCCTGAGTTTTTCATACATATAATCTAATAATTTTGTTGTTGTTATTTTGTTTTTGATACTGGGGATTGAACCCAGGAGTACTTAACCACTGAGCCACATTCCCAGCCCTTTTTATGTTTTATTTAGAGACAGGGTCTCACTGAGTTGCTTAGGGCCTCGCTAAGATGCTAAGGCTGGCTTTGAACTCTCCATCCTCCTGCCTCCGCCTCCCGAGCCACTGGGATTACAGGCGTGCATTGCTGAGCCTGGATAATCTAATAATTTTATTTCCTCTGTTCCAAGGGTGATTGGTCATTGTTGCTGGTTTTTAATTAGACCTATTGATATAATGTATTACTTTATAGATTTATTGATACTAAATCATCCTTGTCTTCCTGGGATAAAACTCCATTTGGTTATAATGGATTCAGTAGTATTTCACTGAATTCAGTAGTAGATTCTAGTATTTCACTTAAGACCTTGATGTCTATTCTTATTAGAGGGATTAGACTACAGGCTTCCTTCACTGTCATGAATTTGAGTTACAGGGAACTGGTTGGAACAATTCCTGCATTCTGGGTCAGTTTCCAAAGGAGAGCAGTTATCTAATTTTTTGAAAGTTTGGATGAATTTACCTATTAAAGTCATACATTTAGAGACTTTTTTTTAAAGGTAATTCTTTTATAACTTTTCATTTTATGATTTTTTCATCTATTCTGGATTTTTCCTTTTTAAAGTAAAGTTTGAAGCCA
>CM053412.1:22950177-22974807 GCA_028644305.1 Xerus rutilus | reverse complement strand
AAAAAAAAAAAAGTAAAGTTTGATAATATTTATTTTCTGAAAAATAACCCATTCCATTGGTTTTTTTCCAAAATCAACAGTCTTATATTTTAAGCTCTTTAATCTCCTGCATATCCATTTTCACATCTAATTTACTTCTATTACTTCTTGATTTTGTATATAACTTCCTTTCTCTATTTTCTAATTAATTAATTTCCAGGTTTATCTGTGTTATATCCTTTCCTGTATTTCCTTAGCTGTTGGTTGTTTTGTTTGTTTGTTTGTTTTTGCTTTGTTTTGTTTGTTGATTTTTTTTTCCTGGTATTGAGGGTTGAGCCCGGGGATACTGCACCACTGAGCTACATCTCCACCCTTTTTTATTTTTTATTTTTTTAATTTTGAGACAGGGTCTCACCAGGTTGCCCAGACTGGCCTCCAACTTAGGATCCTCCCTCCTCAACTTCCTGAGACACTGACATTCTAGGTGTACATCACTAGCTCAGCAGTTTTTTTTAACTTTTTGAGTTGCGAGTTTGGAATAACACTATCAGATAGACAAATAATGTGATCAACATGTATGATTTGAAATTTAATAATATATTTTATTTAACCTAGTATACCCCAAATTTCAATGGGTTCTAAGCTTTTTTAAAATATGAGGCATTTTGTGTTCTTGTTTTCATATTAAGTCTTTGAAAACCATGTCTATTTTACATTTATAGAACATGTCACTTTGGATAGCCACATTACAAGCACTCAATAATCATATATATGTAGTGGTTATCATATTGGAAAACAGAGGTTTAAGTGATATATTTTCTTACTTTGTTTAATAGCCAAAATAGTTAAGTCTATAAATTGACCTCTTATTATAACTTTGGCCACATCCTAAAAGTTTTTAAGGCTCTTTTTTCCCTAAATAATCTATTGGACATTGGATTATTTCTTATTCCATCTTTAAGAGAATACCTTTTAAATATATAAGTAATTTTTTTAAGTTGTTGCTAATTCTTGGTCCCAGTGTCTAACCAGTACAATTTCTATATTTTGAAAATTATAATGGAATCACAGTTCACTAGAAGGTTGTTTTAGTTTAGACTTATTAATCCTATTATTTAAATAATTCTATTATTATTTAAATCATCTTGCCAATTTCACAAATAATAGAATGTTAGTGGTTTCATTTCCCAGTACAATTTTTTCTTTTTAGTTATTTTTCTTTTCTCTCTTCTCTCTTTCATTTTCTGTTTTCAGTTCTACTAGTGGTCTACTAGTGTTTTAATATTTTTAAAAGTGCACATTAACTTATATTTCTATGATTATCAGACTTAGAGAAAGAAGAAATAACCTGTGAATAAAAAATTGTGTGTGATTTATTTTCTGTCCCCCTCCCACAAGTATTTACCAGTTGTCAGTAATTTAATCTTGGATTATTAAGTCACTACTACTATGAAATTATTATTTAAGTTATATTTTAAAATTAAATATCAGCCAGGCATGATAGTGCACACCTATAGTCTCAGTACTTGGGAGGATCACTTGAGCCCAAGAGCTTGAGACCAACCTGGGCAGCATAGTAAGTGGAATTAAAAAAAAAAAAAGGATAAATCGTTAAAATAAAAATTAAATCTTCTCTTCCAAATATTATTTCTGGTTTTTGATTCACTTTGTAACCAAAATTATAATTACTTTTTTTTTTTTGGTACTGGGATTGAACCCAGGGGCACTTAACCACGAAGCCACATCCCCAGCCCATTTTGTATTTTATATAGACACAGGGTCTCACTAAGTTGCTCAGGGTCTTGCTAAGTTGCTGAGGCTGGCTTGGACTGACAATCCTGCTTCAGCCTCCTGAGTCGCTGGGATTATAGGCGTGTACCACCTCACCCAGCTCTAATTACTTATTTTGACTGAACTTCATGAGTCTACCTGGTTTGTTTCAATTTTCCCTTCCCATTCTTCTGTACTATGATTTCCTCAAACTTGAGTCATAAATTTTGTTGGCTGGAACATGCATTCAAGAAAGATAAAAGTTTCAAGGAATATTAAGTTTATCGTTTCAATCCTTTCTGTGTGTGTACCCAGGTCACATTCACACTTACACAACCAAACTCCAGAATTTTTTCATCTTGCAAAACTCAAACTCTCTGCCCATTAAATGACCCCATTCTTCCCAATCCCTGGCACTCTTTCTGTCCTGAGTTTGACCACTCTAGATGCTTGCACTTGTCAGAATCCTAGCCTCTTTGAAGGCCCTGATTTCCAGTTGAGAAGAGAAAATTCTGCCTCTGAGCTCCCAAAGTCCCTTTACTGGAACCCTTAATGGCTTTTAATACCATCTCTCTTGTATCATAGTTAATAGTGAACCTGCCGTAGCCTAGCCCCTAGGGCAGTATCTGGCAAGTAGCATGGTAATACTCTAAGGAGGAAGAATGAGTGAATGAATGAATGCTTCAATTTTTCCTACTGTCTTCTAGGCCCTTTGCAGGCAGGGGCTGTACTTGTGTTTCTAGGCCAAGGCCAGGGCGAAAATGGGCCTGGGTGGCCAGTTGCTGGCCCTGTGTTGGCAGGAGTGTGTTCTGGTTACCCTCTCTGATAGAGAGGTTGTGATTTGGAGCTTAGCCAAAGGAGATGGTGTAGCCACAGGAAAGGGAGGTGAGGAGTCTAGGAAGGGTGTCATCCCGACCCCATCCCCTCTTCTCAGTAGCGGGGTCATGGAGACAAGGCATAAGGGCCTCTGGGAAGGAGGGTGGTGACCTGCAGCATGCCTGGGCAATGTCCAGAAGAAGTGAAGCTGTGCCTCAACCCAGCGACACCTGGAGAAGAGGTGTAGTGGCCTCTGGTCAAGGTGGTCCTGCTTCCCACATAGAGTCTACGGGTCACTCACCCCATCCTCATGTAAGACATGGGGTTTGCCTGCGGCCCGGGACCAGCCCTTGGAAAGCAGGTACTGTGGCACAGCGGGTTGTGCCCCGGCCCCTTGCTGACAGGGTCTCTTGTGCCTCCACAGAAGGACTTCACAGTGCGCGAGGAGCTGCAGCAACAGGACGTGGAGCGCTGGCTGGGCTTCATCACCTTCCTCTGCGAGGTGTTCGGCACCATGCGCAGCAGCACAGGCGAGCCCTTCCGCGTGCTGGTGTGCCCTATCTACACGTGCCTCAGGG
This sequence comes from Xerus rutilus, assembly GCA_028644305.1. Lineage (NCBI taxonomy): Eukaryota > Metazoa > Chordata > Mammalia > Rodentia > Sciuridae > Xerus > Xerus rutilus. Next base: position 22,971,664 of record CM053412.1, on the reverse strand, counting down.
AGGTAAGAGCCGCGCCCACAGGCCACGCCCCCACAGGGCACGCCCCCACAGGCCACGCCTTGGTCACGCCCCCAGCTCGCAGAAATGGGAGCTTGCTCAAGCAGCTAGAAAGGTACAAGGCCAGGTTTTTATTTATTAAGTTTACCTAAAGAAACTACTTTTAACCCAGACTTCAGTAACTCTTAATCTAAAACCCGGGCTACAGAGAGGAGGCCTAGGGTATTATTTCAATGAATTTTCTATGAAGAACGTATTTGCTTCTAAATTTCATCTGAAAAAGGAATAAATAATAATAACCAGAGCTGGGAGTGTAGCTCAGCGGTAGAGTGCTTGCCTAGCTCTGGTTACAAGGTCTTGGGTTGGATGCCTAGCAAAGGAAAAAAAAAAAAAACAAGAAATTTTGAAGAAGCATGAACTTCATGGAGCACTTGCCCGACCAGGTATTATAACACACTTTGTAAGGTCTTTCTGAAAGTTCTCACGGTAAATTTGAAAGGGGGCAAACGTGGAAGCTTGGAGCCCAATTGGGGTTGGTTGGGACCTGTTGGTATGGTCCGGGTGAGGTTGGTGGCAGTGAATACAGCCATGAGAACCAGGAGGGAGAAGAGTGTTTGAGTCCCAGTTGTATTATTTAGTTAGAGCCAATAGGACATGCTGATGTAATGTAATGTAATGTAATGATGTAGATGTAAAAAGTAATGGGGTTTCCTATTTACCAACCTGGTGGCAACATTTTCAGAGATAGCAAATGTGGGAAGAGAAACAGTATGGGGATGAGAACCAGGAATCAGGTTCAGGATATCACACATGGGTCCCCTGTTGGTCATCCTTGGGGAGCTGTCCCAAGGCTGGTGGACAGAAGGGTTTGGAGCTCTGGAAGAGGTCATGCTGGAGATAGGGGGTTCACTCATGTGAAGTGTCCCTGAGCACCTAGTGCTGGAGGCTGGGGATGGATGGAATCACTCAGGAAGAGGGTCTAAATGGGGAGAGAGGGAGGATCAGTAGAGGAGGCAAAGGCGGAATGGCCAGGGAGGCAGGAGGCAAACCAAGAGAGTGAGGTGTCAAGGAGATCCAGAGGAGTCCATGACAATCATCACAGGGGCCCTTCAACGGAAGCGCCTGCAAGCCTCTCCCACCCTGACAGCCCTCTGCCACCACTAAGACACTGGGAAGGACAGGTTCCAGAGAGCCAAAGAACCAACAGAGAAGTGCCCTGGATTTGGCCCCAAGGAGGTCGTGTGGGTCTGGGTGTCGGTGGAGGAGAAGATGGGTGTGTGGGTGAGTCCTTCCGGAAGTGTCCTATGCAGGGCTGCAAGGGCAGCAGGAAAAGGGCTCTGGCTGGCTAAAGGGGAGGGGTAGAGTCCAAGGACATGTTTGTGTTTTTGAATGGAAGAAGATAATAGAGCAATTTGAGCAAAGGCAGGGTTGTGTTTATGAGTGTTTTTGAAGCATCCCTTTATAGGACAATAGCGTGCTCATTCCAGCCTAAAGCAGAGCATGCAAGTCCCTCTGGGACACTTGGTAAGCCAACAAGCCTCTACCACTCTGTGGGGGCAACCCTGTTTCTTCACAAATGTTCTTGAATTCAGATTTTTTTTTTTTTTTTTGGTACCACGGATTGAACTTAAGTTACTTAAGTACTACGGATTGGACTTAAGGGTACTTGACCACTGAGCCACCTCCCCAGCCCTATTTTGTGTTTTATGTAGAGACAGGGTCTCACTGAGTTGCTTAGCACCTCGCTGTTGCTGAGGCTGGCTTTGAACTCACAATTCTCCTGTCTCAGCCTCCCTAAGTGCTGCGATTACAGGCATGCGCCACTGTGCCCAGCTTGAACTCAGATTTGTTTCCCAAGTCCAGCTGTTGACCCTCTCCGGATTAGTTCACTGTCAAGGGCCTCGGCCCAGCGTGTAGCACCCACAGGGATTTGGGTTGGAGGCAGTGTTCTTGGAGGCAGGGAGCTTCCTGGATGGTCTCTGGGGTCCTCCCATCCTTGCCTGCATTACCCTGTGCCTCTGGCAAGCCACTTCAAGACAGGGACAGTACTGTTCTAGGGCAGCGACCTGAATTGCCCCAGCAGGTTCCCTCCCTGTGATCTGGACCCCTCCTGGTGCTGTCCCTACCTCCTCCCCCAGCAGGAAGCAGGGCTATAGCTGAGCACTGGCCTGGCTGCTGGGACACTTTCCACACCACCTGAGGTAGCACAAACTTTCTGGTGTGAGACCCAGAAGGTGCCAGAAGGCCTGTACAGACAAGAGCAGAGAGCCCTTCCAAATGCACACTTGTTTGATGTATTAAACTTTTGGCGGACAATTTGAAAAATACAGACCCAGATCATGCTCATGGCAAAGTTGAAGAGTAAATAAATCATCCATGGCATTCACCATTTTGTAAAAGAAGGAAACAGAGCCCCAAGATAGAGCAGGGTCCCTGGGTTCAGGCTACCCCCTAGGTTTAAATCCTGACTCTGCCATTTTTTCAACTGTACCATCTTGGGGGAGAGTCTACCTGCTCTGAGCTTTCCTCATCTGCCTAGAGGCTCATTCTGATTTTTCTACAAAAGTCCAGGGAGGATGGGTTGGCGTGAAGAGGGAGCTGAGTGCACTAGGTGCCAAGTAGCTGAGCATGGAAGAAAGTGCCCAGGGGCCTTCAGCTGAGTGCCTCGACCGTGGACACAGCCGAATCATGCCAGGGGGGCCTGGAGTTCCTGAACTCCCACTCCAAGGCTCTTTCCAGGAGACAACTCAGCTTTCCCAAAATAAGGCCTTAAGAAAAGATGAGGAGGGGCTGGGGCTGTAGCTCAGTGGTAGAGCGCTTGCCTAGCATGTGTGAGGCACTGGGTTCGATCCTCAGCACCACATATAAATAATAAATGAATAAAATAAAGATCCATCAACAACTAAAAAATAAAAACTTTAAAAAAAAAAAAAAGAAAAGATGAGGATAGGGCCAGGTGCTGTGGTGTACCCCTGTAATTTCAGCAGCTTGGGAGGCTGAGGCAGGAGGATTACAAGGGCAAGGCCAGCCTCAGCAACTCAGCAAGCTCCTTTCTCAAAGTTAAAAGGGCTAGGGGTGTGGTTCAGTGGTAGAGCTCTTGCCTACCATGTGCAAGACCCTGGATTCAATCCCCACTACTTTAAAAAAATAATAATAATATTAGAAAGTGTTCTAGGGATCTCAGCAATTCCTTTGGAGAAACTGAGACCTTTCTCAACTCCTTGGACACCCCTTCTTAGAGTCAGTTATACTGAGCTTATGCCCATGTCTGACCATAGGCCCCCAGAGCAGGTTGAGGCAGCTCATGGAAGCTTCATAGCCAGGGGCCCTACTGTCACCTACCCTGTGCTGGGGATGCTTGGGCTTTCCCCTGGGGCCATGGAGAGGGCTGACCCTAAATCTGCAGCACCCACTCTGCCTACCTAACTCCCAGAACCACCCCAGACCCACATTTCTAGCTGCCCACTAGATGGCCCCAGGTCTTGCCTAACCTTGGGCTCCTCCAACAAGGCGGGGGAATTGCACCCCAAAGCCCCCTTGCCCAGCCCAGGCCATCACATGGGCCTGGAACCACCCTTCCTGCCTCCATGCAGCCACATAGTGGTCTGATTGCCTTTTGTCATGGACATGGGTCACCAGCTCCAGTCCCTACTTCTCCCCACCCTCATTCTCCTTCACTGCTCCTGAGTCGCACGTAAGGGCACCACCATCTCCATGTGAAGGGTCTCATTTAGAGCAAGCTTAGGGAAGATTAAAAAGGTTCTTGCAATCTGCCGCAGTCACCTTTGTCCCTGGGCCTGGGGCCAGCCATGTGTTCAGCCCCCAGGCCTGTCAGCTTGGAGGACACCAGCCCTCAGAGTCCCTGTCCCAAGACAAGTCCCCTGGGCACTTCTTTCCCACCCTGACCTAGTCAATTAACTGCTCCTGGTTACTCAAGCTTGAAACCGCGGAGTCATCTCTGCATCTGTCTTCCTGGCTCTGACACTTCCTGCTGGGCCCAGCCAAAGTCACCCCTTCCGTGATGCTCCCCTGGCCCAGCCCACAGGCCAGCGCCCAGGCAGCTCCCTCCTGAGGAACCCAGTGGTCTACCTGGCTGCTCGGTCCTCACCATCCACGTTGGCTGAGACTTGTGTCTAGTAGTGATAAAAGCGCCTCTCGCCATGTGGAAGGCACAGTCCAAAGCACTTTGGGAGTTCTCTTTCAACTTGTGCACCAACCTGCAGATTATCACCCCCATTTTCCAGAGGAAAACAGAGAGATCAGGCAGCTTGCTGAGGGCCACACAGCCATTGAGTGGCAGAGTAAATAATATCTAAGGATATTACTTAAACCTCTGGTGTGACCTGTGGTTTGCAAATATCTTCATAGTCTGTCTCTCACTCTGTTGATGAGTCTTCTTTGCTGTGCAGAAGGCTTTTTAGTTCAACATAAGCCTACTTGTCTGTTTTCCTTTTGTTAACTGTGCTGTTGGGATCATATCCAAAAATCATTGCCAGACCAATGTCAAGAAGCTTATTTCTCTATGTTTTGTAGTAACTGTATAGTATGAAGTCTTACATTTAAGTCTTTAATCCATTTGAGTTGATTTTTGCACATGTTCTGAGATAAGGGTACAATTTCCTTCTTTTGTATGCGACATCCAGTTTTCCCAGAACCACTTATTGAAAAGACTGTCTTTTCCCCATAGTGTGTTCTTGGCACCCTTGTTGAAAACCAGTTGACTATAAACATGTGGACGTATTTCTGGCCTCTCTATGCTATTCCATAAAGTTTGTTTCCATGCCAATGCCATACTGGTTTGACTACTATAGCTTTTTAATGTATTTTGAAGTCAGGAAAGGTGATACTTCCAGCTTTGTTCTTCTCCTGAGACTGCTTTGCCTCTTTGGAGTCTTTTGTGGTTCCAGATGAATTTCAGAATATTTTAGTCTTTCCATAAAAATATGCTATTGGAATTCTTATAAGGATCGCATTGAATCTGTAGATCACTTTGGGTATTGTGGATGTTCTCACAATATCACAGAATGTTCCTGATTAATTGAAGATGTGGAACAAGACAAGGATATTCAAGATGGTCTGGAAAGCCCTAGCCAGAGAGATTAGGTAAGAAGAAGAAGTAAAAGGCACCCAAATCATTAAGGAAGAACTGAAATTGTCTCTGACTGCAGATGACATGATCTTATATCTAAACAATGTTAAAGATTCCCTTCAAAAAACTATTGCAATTAATAAATCCAAAAAAGGCACAGGATACAAAATTCAATATCAAAATCAATTGCATTTATATGTACTAATAGCGAACTATCCCATAGGGAAATTAAGGACACAATTCCATTCATAATAGCATCAAAAAATAAAATACTTAGGAATAAACTAAGGAAGTAAAAGACACAAAAAACTACAAAACATTGATGGAAGAAATTACAGAAGACACAAATGGAAAGACATCCTGTGAGCTCCTTCTTTCTATTTTATGTGTTCTTTTTAGATATACACGACAGTAGAGTGTGGTTTGACATATTATAACTTATTCTAATTAGGATCCCATTCTTGTGATTGTATGTGATGGGGGTTTCACTAGTCATGTACCTGAACATAGGAAAGTTAAGTCCAATTCATTCCACAGTGTTTCCTATTCCCTTCCCTCTCCCTTCCCTTCATTCTTTTTGTCTAATTCCGTGAACTTCTATTCTTCCCCCTCATTGTGGGTTAGCATCTGCATATCAGAGAAAACATTTGGCCTTTGGGTTTGGGGGACTGGCTTATTTCACTTAGCATAATAGTCTCCAATTACATTCATTTACCAGCAAATGCCATAATTTCATTCTTCCATAGGCTGAGTAATATTCTTTTTTTTTTTTAATATTTTGTTTTGTTGTAGATGAACACAATATCTTTATTTATTTTATGTGGTGCTGAGGATCGAACCCAGTGCCTCACGTATGTGAGGCAAGCGCTCAACCACTGAGCCATAGCCTCAGCCCCCTGAGTAATATTCTATTGTGTATATATAACACATTTTCTTTATCCATTCATCTGCTAAAGGACACCTAGGTTGGTTCCATAGCTTAGCATTGCTGATTTTAAATCCTTTGGTTATATACCATGGAGTGGGGCAACTGGATGAAATGGTGGTCCCATTCCAAGTCTTCTGAGGAATCTCCATACTGTTTTCCAGAGTGGTTGCACCATTTTGCAGTCTCACCAGCAATGTATGAGTGTGCCTTTTCCCCACATCCTCACCAATGTTTATTGTTACTAGTATTCTTGATAATTACCATTCTGACTAGAGTGAGATAAAATCTCAATATATTTTTAATTTGCATTTCTCTAATTGCTAAAGATGTTGAACATTTTTTCATATATTTTCTGACCATTCTTTTTTTTTTGTTCTCTCTTTTTTTATATATAATTTATTTAAATGCATTTCAAGTCATAGCACATATAGAGAGCTCAATTTTTCCATTTCTCTGGTTGCAAACCAGATAGAGTCACATCATTTGTGTCTTCATACATTTTGCTGACCATTCTTACCTCTTCTGTGAAGTGTCTGTTCAGTTCCTTTGCCTGTTTGTTGATCAGGTTATTTGTGGGGTTTGTTTGTTGTTTTTTTGGTGTTAAGTTTTTTGACTTCTCTATATATCCTGGAGATTAATGCTCTGAGGTGCAGGTGGCAAAGATTTTCTCCCATTCTATAGGCTCTCTATTTACATTCTTGATTATTTGCTTGCTGTGAAGAAGCTTTTCAGTTTGATTCCATCCCATTTATTGATTCTTGAGTTTACTTCTTGTGCTTTAGGAGTCTTGTTGAGGAAGTCAGTTCCTAAGCCGACATGATGGAAAGTTGGGCCTACATTTTCTTCTATTAGGCGCAGGATCTCTGGTCTAATGCCTACCTCCTTGATCCACTTTGAGTTGAGTTTTGTGTGGGGTGAGAGATAGGGGTTAAATTTCATTCCGCTACATATGGATTTCCAATTTTCCCAGCACCATTTGTTGAAGAAGTTTTCTTTTCTCCAATGTATTTTTATGGCACCTTTGTCTAGTATGAGATAACTATTCATGTGGGTTTGTCTCTGTGTCTTCTCTTCAGTACCATTGGTCTATATATCTATTTTGGTGCCAATACCATGCCTTTTTTCTTTCTTTCTTCCTTTTCAAAACGGACATTTTAGCTGGGCGCGGTGGCGCATGCCTGTAATCCTAGCTCTTAGGGAGGCTGAGACAGGAGAATCGCGAGTTCAAAGCCAGCCTCAGCAACGGCGAGGTGCTAAGCAACTCAGTGAGACCCTGTCTCTACATAAAACACAAAATGGGGCTGGGGATGTGGCTCAGTGTTCAAGTGCCCCTGAGTTCAACCTCCAGTACCAAAAACAAAAACAAAAAAACAGACATTTTATGAAGAGTTCGATTTAGAATCCTACATCATGCTACCCTTAGTTCTTTTTTTTAATTTATTAGTTCTAATCAGTTATACATGACAGTAGAAAGCTCTTCCATTCATTGTACATAAATAGAACAGAATTTTTCACTTCTCTGGTTGTGCATGAAGTAGAGTCACACTATTCATGCAATCATACATGTACCTAGGGTTATGATGTCCATCTCATTCCATCGTCTTTCCTACCCCTTTGCCCCCTCCTGCCTCCCTTTTGTCCCATCCAAAGTTCCTCCACTCATTCCATGCCCCACCCCATGGATTAACAGCCACTTATCAGAGAAAATATTTGGCCCCTGGTTTTCTGAGAGTGGCTTATTTTGCTTAGCATGATATTCTCCAACTCCATCCATTTTACTTGCGAATACCATAATTTTATTCTCTTTTAATGCTGAGTAATATTCCTTTGTGTATATATACCACAGTTTCTTTATCCATTCATCTATTGGAGGGCATCCAGGTTGCTTCCACAGTTTACCAATTGTGAATTGTGCTGCTATAAACATTGAAGTGGCTGTGTCATAGTAGTTTGCTGTTTTTAAGTCTTTAGAGTATAGAGACCAAGGAGTGAGATAGCTGGGTCAAAAGGTGGTTCCATTCCAAGTTTTCTAAGGGATCTCCATACTGCTTTCCAGATTGGTTGCACCAATTTGCAGTCCCATTAACCATGCTGTTTTTGTTACTATAGCTCTGTAGTATAATTTAAGGTCTGGTATTGTGATGCCTCCTGCTTCATTTTTCTCACTGAGGCTTGCTTTGGCTATTCTGGGCCTCTTAGTTTTCCAAATGAATTTTATGATTACTTTTTCTGTTTCTATGAAGAATGTCATTGGGATTTTAATAGGAATTGCATTAAATCTACATAGCACTTTTGATAGTATGGCCATTTTGACAATATTAATTCTACCTATCCAAGAACATGGGAGATCTTTCCATTTTCTAAGGTCTTCTTCAGTTTCTTTCTTTAGTGTCCTGTAGTTTTCATTGTAGAGGGCATTCACCTCTTTTGTTAGATTGATACCCAAGTTTTTTGTTGTTTGTTTGTTTGTTTGTTTGAGGCTATTGTGAATGGGATAGTTCTCCTAATTTCTCTTTCAGTTGATTCATCACTAATGTATAGGAACACGATTTATGGGTGTTAATTTTATATTCTGCTAATTTGTTGAATTTGTTTTTGAGTTCTAGAACTTGTCTGGTGGAGTTTTTTGGGTCTTCTGAATATAGAATCATGTCTTCAGCAAATAGGGATAGTTTGGGCTCTTCTTTTCCTATTCTTATCCCTTTAATTTCTTTCTTTTGCCTCATTGCTCTGGCTAGAGTTTCAAGGACTATGTTGAATACAAGTGGTGAAAGAGGGCATCCCTGTCTTGTTCTAGTTTTTAGAGGAAATGCTGTGAGCTCTTTTTTGGGGGGTAGGGAGGTGCCAGGGATTGAATTCAGGGACACTCCACCACTGAGCCACATCCACAGCCCTATTCTGTATTTTATTTAGAGACAGGGTCTCACTAAGTTGCTTAGCACCTTCCTTTTGCTAAAGCTGGCTTTGAACTTGCAATCCTCCTGCCTCAGCCTCCCAAGCTGGTGAGATTACAGGCATGTGCCACTGTGCCCGGCTTGTGAGCTCTTTTTAACAATATTCTCAGGACGCTTCCACCTTGCTGAGGTCCTCAGCCAAACTGCAACCGTGAAGGTTCCGCACACAGGAGAGCTAGAATTGCTGTCTGCGGCCCAGGTTGAGAGTGGCAACAGCTAGCTTCCCTGAGGCACCCTCATTTCCTGACCTTACAACCTTCTCTGCCTCTGCTCCTCAATCACCTCTGTGCCAGTGGGGTTTCTGCGAGGCCCTCAGGGGTCACCACTGAATGCCTCTCTTTGGGTCCCTTACTTTAAGAGCTTGGTTGAAGATTCCTCTGGCAGGGGAATTTTCAAATCTCTAGGAGCCTGTTTCTCTCCACTTGCTCTCATCCTTTTTCCCTCCCCTGCAAATCCTACCTTCCCTCTGTCCATCCATTCTCCCAGGCTCATCTCTACCCACAATTCCCCTCCTAGCCAGAGGTCAGGAGTGGTGCAAAGATGAAGGGGACATTTTCTGCCAGGACTCTCTCATCCCTCTGCACCCACCTTCTGCCCCCACCAACCTCTCCCTCCTCTCCCAGCTCCAGAAATCCCATTCACCCCTCTCTGCCCTTCCTCTGGAAGGTGGCTCTGAGCGGTGTCTCCCTCCAAGGGTGCCCCCAGAGACACAGCAGCACAGCCCGCTGGGCTTCTGGAGGAGGCGGGAAGGCTCTGCTGGCCTGGCTGGCCAGGGAAGAGAATGCAGAGGCCAGCAAGTCAGGCTCCTCAGGAAATGAAATTGCTCCGTGCAACAATGAGAGCCACTTTTTTAACGTTTTGCGTGAGCATGCATTCAATTGCTCACATTGTTTTGGCTCCGGGGGAAATCTGACCTCGGAAAAGGCTGAGATGAAGTGGGTGTGGGTGGAAAGCCTCGCGGTTCCGCAGAGCTGAGAGTCAAGCAGAACATTCTTCAGGGGTGCCTTTCCAGGGGGGACCACTCCTGCCTTCCCCAGAGCACAGGATGGGGCTGCCTTCTGCAGCGCAGCTGGGGCCAGGGCAGGGCCTGCTTGGGCCAGAAGTGGCGGAGGTTCATGGTGCCCTGGGCAGTGAGGGACTCTGGGAGCGGAGACTTGCTGGCTGGATCCATGAGAAATGATCCTCGACCCTGCACCTCGAGGGAGCTTTTACAAAATCACAAATTCCCAGACCACCCCCACCAGCCCCGCCCTGTTTCAGCCGATAAACCAAACTTCCTGGGGATGGTGCTGGCGACGGATGGGACGACGGATGTAAACTTTCCAAAGTGATTCCAGCATGCAGCCAAGGTCAAGTAACAGGAGCTGCCCCCATCTTAGGTGCCTTTAGCGTGCACCCAGTGACAAGCCAAAAGCCTTGTAGGAGGGGCCCCGCCTTGCAAACTGAGACCTGAGTTTGAATCCCAGCCGTGCCACTTACTGGCTGTGGGACTTTAACCCAATTCTGTCATCTTTCTGAACTTCGAGTTTCTTCTCTGTAGCCTGGGAATAATGGGAGGAATGCTCACCCCGTGGGTTTGTTGAAGGCTTAAAATAAGTGAGATGTTCATGTAACGCACGGTGCACGGCAGCCCCCACGGTGAGCCGTCACATTGTGCTGCCAGAAGTGTCGCATCACGGGCGGAGGCGGGGAGGGGGGGCAGAAAGCAAGGCCCATTTTCCTAACTGGGCATCCAAGGCTCCTGTCAAACACAGGCCCCAACCCCACCAGCCAAAGTGCTCCAGCTGTATTTCTGCGGTCAGCCTTGTGCTGTCCCTGAGCTGTCTTCTCCTCCTGGCTAGGGCCCACCTTCCTGCCAGGCTCACTTACTACCGCCTCCCGCCCTGCCCTGGTTGACTCCTCTTATTCCATGCTGTAGTTCTAGGGGCCACACAGGGCTGTTGGCATCTGTTCTCTAGACCTGTCCTCTCCTCAGGTGGTTGCACTAATTCTTTTTGAGTCCTTCCTGATTGCTTTTAAGGAATCTTTTATTGATACCTGAAGGACAAGCTGATTCTAAGGTGTCACAGAACCCTGACTATACTTTGCTCAAGATTCTGTGTTCATTCTTTTTTTTTTTCCCCCATTACTGGGGATTGAACTCAGAGCCTCAGACACTGAGCTTCATCCTCGGTCCTTTTTTTAAATTTAATTTTAATTTTAAGACAATCTGGTTAAATTGCCCAGGCTGCCCTTGAACTTGTGATCCTGCTGCCTCAGCCTCCCTGTGTGTAGCTGGGATTATAGGCATGCGCCACCATGCCCAGCTCGGTGCTCATTCTCAAAGCAGTGGTTTCGCTGGAGACAAGGCTTCCTTCATATTGAACTCCCAACGTTTTCTAGTTGTACTAGAAGGAGACAGTGTCAAGTTGTGATCCCTACCCCCAGCCCATTCACTTGACAACCACATCCCTAGAAATTACATAGCCATGAACACTTGTGAGCTGGATGAAGCGGGGTGGGTAGGGAGTGGGTAGCTGGTGGGGACAAAGAGGAGGCAGGGCTGGGGCATAGGGGAAAGAGGGCTATGGACAGGCATAAAGGGAAAGGGGGAAAGCCTCCAGAAGGTTTGGACTCAGGCATGGGGGGCAGAATGAGCATGGCCTGCCTGTAAGAAGGGCCTGACGGGTGAGTCATGAGCCAGCTCTGACTCTACCCCAATGCGTCTGATGGATGCAAAATGACACCAAGAGCCTCCAAAAGTTTTAAGCCAGAAAGAACACCATGGCTGAGCACAGAGGCGCACACCAGTCATCCCAGCACTTTGGGAGGCTGAGACAAGAGGATCACGAGTTCAAAGCCAGCCTCAGCAATGGCAAGGCACTAAGCAACTCAGTGAGACCCTGTCTCTACATAAAACAAAATAGGGCTGGGGATGTGGCTCAGTGGTCGAGTGCCCCTGAGTTCAATCCCCAGTACCAAAAAATATATATATCAAAAAAAAAAAGAGAGCAACACCATGGAAGGCATAAAGGAGAGTTTATGTATTCATTCAACTAACAGAGGAAAATGCTACTTCCTTATTGAACTGAAAAGTCTGCTAGACACATTTCTTGCTAGAAATGTGCTAAGATAACAGTCACCTAATTCTGGAGCCAGAGGACCCTCAGGTAATTTAAGCACTGTGGAAAATGCAGTGCTCCAAATCAGGGCAGGAGTAGGAGAGTGGGAAAAAGGAAGCGGGGAGCTGAAGGACATCTTAGAAAGCAACTCCCAGCACCTGGTTGTCTTTGAATTGGTTCTTACTATAACCGTCAAACAAAGACTTAGCAGGAGGGGAAGGGCTGAATCAAAGCTTGGAAAATCAGGGAACCCTTTCTCGAGGAACAGTTTCTTCCACCCCTAATCCTAATCACAGACAGGGAAATGTTCTTCTGAGCATGCGGGGCCAGGTACCTAGGCCCTGGGCACTAGTTTAGCATCTGAGTCCCTGGAGGTCCTACAGCTGCCGCTATGAATCTTCCAGCTTAAGCAACCATTTCTGTAATTCTGTTGAAATAACCCTCGCCAGTTTAGTCCGATCCCGAGCTGTTCCCAAAACGATTTGTTCACATACAGCCAAATCACTTAATGGTGTGATGCAGACCTGATCAGACTCCCCTTACCCGAAACACACACACACACACACACACACACACACACACACACACACACACACGCTGAGCCAGCCCAGTCTGAGACTTCCTGGGATCCTGGACCTCAGCAAGGTAAAGCTGGCGCCACCCCCCTTCCCACCCCCACCCTGAACTGTTCTGCTTCCTTAGCCAGGCACACTGAAACGTGAAATTTGAAGCTCGTGTTCCCCCTAGCAACCATGGTAACACAGGATCTGATAGAGAGCCTGGAGTTATAAAAATACCAGCTTCTACCAGACACTGGTTTCCAAAGGGAAACCAGTCTCCAAGCCAGAACCATTTTTAAACAGTTCTGAAACTCAAGAGATTGCCAAGCCACTTTCAGCATAGTTTGGGCAGGACACGTCTCTGGTTCTCTTCTGGGGGTGGTGTGGGTGCAGGCTTTGGGTGTTGTCTCTAAAGATTGAGAACCACTGCGCCTCACCTGGGAATCAATGAGTCCTGCAAAGGTATAGGCTGGGGCGGTTTTTCCTAATAAACACCAACTATTTGCATTGTTTAAAAGTTTGATTGAATGGCAGAGCCCCAGTGACCCCTGCCCTTCCAGTTCCCTCTGAGGGCGTGTGCAGCCCCATCCATCCTAGTCACAGAGGAGGAATACACTTGGCTTTTCTCATCTTCCTAGAAAAAAACTTTAATTCACATAACCATTTTCCAGCAGGAACTCTAAATTTAAAGCCTGGATGGAGAGGTAAGAGGTGGAGCTTTCGAAACCTTCCCACTCAGAATCCACAAGAAAAGTCCAGTATCCCTTGCCCAGCCCTTGCCCTGCCCCGGGGCGGCTGGGAGCTCCCTGCAGCGACATTGGCCTTGGGGCGGGGACTCCCCCACACACCCGTCCAGAAGGGGCAGAGACGCCTGCCCCCGTCTTCACCAACCGCCGGGGGCGATGGCCCTCCCCGCGGCCCCCTCCACGCTCCTCCTCCTGCCTCTTATCTCCCCCGCCGGCCGTGCCTTGTAATTTTGAAAAAGTCTAACTCGGTAATTAATGTCTGAACTAAAAGGGGCCCCTGCTTCTGCAGAGCCCGGGGTGGTTGAAACCCGGCGGGGAAAGGGATGGCAAAGAGCTAAAGGGGAAAGGGGGTGCAGAATTATCTTAATGGTTCCTTGGCCTGAATGTCAGAGAACAGGATTGTCTGTTGCTGGAGTTGTGTGTTCAGATACACATCTATCTGCATTCACGTGCATCTGTAGATGTTTAGGTCCTTTGGGTTAAAGCCACATACAATAGAATACTGTCCTTTCTGTCGGCTGCCCAAGGCCATTTCCTAGCAGAGTCCCTCAGCTCAAAGAACCTGGGAACACAAGGGGGCCAGACGGGTACCTTCTGAAGGCAGTGGGGTAGAGGGATTGACTGGCACTAGGTGAGTGACCTACATGTTTAAAGATAATAAACCAACCTGGGTGTGGTGGTAGGATGCCTGTAATCCCAGCTACCCAGAAGGGTGAAGCAGGAGAATTGCAAATTTGAAGCCAGACTGAGCAATTTAGAGATCCTGTTTCAAAATCAAAAAGGCCAGGGATGTAGCTTGGTGGTTTCCTGGTAGAGTGCTTGCTTAGCATGTGTGAGGCCTTGGGTTCAATCCCCAACACCCCAAAAAGTAGTAATAAAAATAAAGATAATAAACTAGCCTCCATGGAGGTTTTAAAAAGGTAGCCATCGGGATCGTCAGGTAACACAAATCAATAAGTAAAGTTTGTGGGTTTCCCACTGGTTGGGGAGGCTGAATGTGACCCCAGCCTCCTCCCTAGCCCCTCCCCCAAGACCACCCCCTCCCCACCCAGCCTTCATGCTCTGGCTCAGGAACCAGCCCCCTGGCCCCAGCAATTGGGTGTCAAGTGAAGGCCCTGGGCAGGAGCATGCTGTCCTTGTCCTGCAGAGCTCCAGCCTCCTGGGGAAGAGGAGACAGCACCTGGGCTGAGGTGTTGGCACTCAGCTGTGCTGATCTTTCTTCTTCAACTTGCTCTCAGGACCTACAGATCAAATTTAGCTTGAGTTGATGATCCTGGCTTGCCTCAGTTCTCCATCAGATGTGGATAGCGGCTGGGAAGCACCTGTCCCGTGTGGGCAAGACACGGTCAGGAACCACCTTTCCTCTCATTTCTGCCTACCTCAGGACCCAACTAGAATCCAGTTCCTTATTGAGGCTCCATTATCACTGCTGCCTGTGATGACCAGTAGATCGCAGGTGGGCTCGGCCAGGATCAGCCCTCGTTGTAGCCCCAAGATGAGGTGCTGGGAAAAGAAGGGGAGCTTTGGAGGCAGATACGATCAGGTAGCAAGACTCTGTGGCCCTCAGGTTTCTTGCAGGAGGTTGAGAATTAAATGTATATAACTTCATAGAAGATTTGTTAATTACAAACTGACTTCCTTCCCTGTAGCTCCTTGTCTAGGGACACACTGCCTCCGGAAAACAAAGTCATAAACTAAAGGGATCAGTCAGAAGCATATTTAATTGTGTAAAATGAAGTGCTTTGGGGGAGGGGGTGCTAGTGACTGAACCCAGGACCTCACCCGTGCCAGGCATGCACTCTACAACCGAGCCACATCCCCAGCCCTAAAGTGCTTCTTAATGAGAAAAAATTGTTAAGGATTCAGTAAAATGAGTCTCGGGGGTTTACATTTGCTGCTCCTCAGGGGAAATGCCATTTTCTTAGATATCCTGGAATCCTGAGATGTCAGTTCCTCAGAAGAGACTCCCTGACCACACCCACCTCAGCCTGCTGCCCCAGCCTCTGTCCCCAGCCTGCTTTTTTCCCTCTTCATAGTACGAATAGCTGGCATTACCTTAAGAGTTTTCTTTGTTAATCCACTTGTTTCCTGTCTCCCCAACTAGCACAGAAATTCTGTAGAAGGCTGGGAATGTGACTCTTCACAGGCATATCCTGGGTTCTAGAATGGTACCTGACATACAGTAGGGTCTCAATAAATACTTGATTAATGAAATGAGTGTCAAGACTGAGAAGAGCAGGAGACAGTAGTCAGCCCTTCTGCGATTAATCTGGGGAGGCTTCTCTGAGGCCAATCCAGAGTCCTTGCAGAGACAGGTGAGGGATCTGGGTAGGGCTGGCCAGGAGTGGTCCCTGGAGATGAGCTCAGAACCGAAGAAGGAAGAGAAAACCTCCCACCAGATCAAACTATTTGTGCCTACAGTAAGAGTAAAACCAGTGAAAAGTGCTCTTGGTCCATGGAGTCACCTGGGTTCTGGCCTACGTTTGGCTCTGGTCTTGTCCCAACTTCAGGCCACTAAGCTTCATGGGAGATTTAATCCATCTGTCCAAAGTCAGATCCCAAGAGCCACAATCACTGGGGGAAGTCAGAGTGGGCTTCAGACAAAGTTTTCTGGATCAAGAGCCCCTTAGGAGGGATTATTGAGGGGGCACTGAGTGAGCACCTGCTGTATGCCAGCACCTTCAGCTGGGCCTGGGGGGTGGGTGGTTACGCCTACGCTCCTGTGCCTACCACGGGTGAGGAGAAGGGGGGCAGTGTCCAGGGAGCCATGAGGGTCAAGGATGAAGGGGAGGTAAGAGGAGGTGAAAGGGTAGGGTGTCTGGGAGAAGACACCCAGTCACAAACATGAAACCTCCCGGCCCTTACGAATTACACCAGAATCTCAGCTTTGGATCCACATGTCCAGAGCAAGATAATATAAGCCACATACATAATTTTACATTTTCTAGTACCCATCTAAAAAAAAATAAACAGGTAAAACTGATTTCATGTTATCTAATATATCCAAATAGTTATCATTTCAACATCTAACCCATATTAAAAAGTTCTGAGATTTGTTTTTTCCTTGTGGTACTAGAGATTGAACTCAGGCCCTTAAGCATGCCAGGCAAGCATTTTACCACTGACCTACAACCCCAACCCAATGAGATCATGTTTATATTCTTCTTTTATTCTTTTTCTTTCCTTTTTGTTTAACTAAGGCTTTGAAATCTAGTGTGTATTTCACACTGAAGGCACTTCTCCATTCAACCTAGGCAGGTTCCAAGTGCTAAAGACCATTATCACAGTGGGCTCTTGTGCTGGCCAGCACAGGTCTAGAGGCTAGCTCCCAGGATCAGCAGGCTTTGGGGACAGTTCTGAAACCCCAAAGTGTAAAAAGCACTTTTGATAACTTCCCTATTTCTGAGTCTCCAACAGGAAAGGGGAGCAGCACAAGTGGAAGCCTAGAGCTCACAGCCAGCGGAAGTATGGCCGAGTGGCCAAAGCTTGGTGGCAGGATCTGCAAAAGGCGATCATTTAGATCCTGCAATGAATAAAGAGGCAGAAACGCATCAAAAGGGAAAAGAAGGGTAGAGGCCAGGGTGGCAGAGTGCACGACAGGGAGAAGAACAGAACTCGCAGCCAGGGAAGCCGCACTGGGCAGGAGCAGGCAGCCACCAGCTGCTCCTCACAGTGCCCAAACAGACACCATGGCCCAGTGCATGGAAGGCACAATTAACTCATTCTTTCGTTGCCTTTTTGATTACACAGGACTACCATTGCTGTAATTAAGACCTTCTCCCTTACTCAGAGATATTGAAACATAAAAGTATTTGCTGAATCTGGTTTCCCAGGGTTAAAAGCCAGACTTAGGAAATGCATACACACTTGTGGAAATGCAAACACACATGCAGTGACTAATTATCCTTAATTAAGGCTGAAGCCCTGCTTAAAACAATTAGCTTTGGGACTTGAACAGTAGGTACAACTCCACTTTTGCTAATTGTCCTTCCCTGATAGCTGGGATGTGACCAGTCTTGGGGGAGGGGACATAGGGATTGAGTTAGTCTGCTGCTTTGGGTCTGGACTGGACTGTGTTCCACTTGGTTTGGAAATGTTAGTCAGAGAGAGTTTGAGGTGTGGGGAAGGGCAGGGAGGATGTGGTTTGGGCA
Organism: Xerus rutilus; assembly: GCA_028644305.1. Taxonomy (NCBI): domain Eukaryota; kingdom Metazoa; phylum Chordata; class Mammalia; order Rodentia; family Sciuridae; genus Xerus; species Xerus rutilus. Next base: position 22,954,138 of record CM053412.1, on the reverse strand, counting down.
AGGGGAGTCAAGAGGCTGCCCCGGGGTTGGCTGTGCGCCATGGGAAGTCTCAGCAGCTACTACTGGCCACACTGAGGTGGCTTGCCTCTGGCCGGAGCTAAGGGCGTGGGCCAAGTATTAGCTGACTGGAAAGCAATTAGACGAGGTGGGGCTGGCTGGGAAAATACCTGGAATCCCAGGGCCAGAGTCGAGACTTGCTTGGCAGGCTGCAGCTCATGGGGTCTGGGAAGTCAGGGTGGCCTCAATGGTGGCAAGTCTTTGCTGCATCTTGCTGATGGGGAAAAGTGGGTTATAATGTGGGGGGTCCTGGAGCCCTCTGGGAAAGAGGCCCTTTCCCTTGATCACTCTTTCCTCTCTCCATGCCTCCTCCACCTGCCCCTCACCCCTGCCTCAGACTCTGGACTTTCCTCAGGCCCGCCAGGGGCGGTTGGATGGCCGCCCCCTTTCATAGGTGGGAGGGATATATACATACCCCGCTTCTCTCCAGGGACTTTCACACTGGGAAAGGAGGGCTGGAGAAAAAAATGTATACCCAAGGGAAAAGGTGCTCAGGGTTTGGGAGGAGAAGGCGAGATCACTGGCCCTGAGGAGAACCTTCTCCCCAGAAAACTGTGTATTCAAGCTTGCCTAGTCACATGAAGCCTGTCTTCTGCAAGGGGCTTCCCATTAAGGGTCTCTGCTCCAGAAGTGGAATTGCAGGTTTGCATACAGGCAAGTGGGAAGGTCTTGGTTGCTCAGAGGGACCTTCCAGGCCACCGTCAAAAGCAGTCATGTACAGGATGCCAAGTGCAAGCCCCACACAGGGAAGGACTCCCCCCAAAAGCCCCTGACAGCTCACCTCTTGCCCGCCCCTCCCTCTGCTCACCTCTCCTCCCACCCCTTTGTCTCTTCTCCCCTCCTTTCCGTAGATCAGGTCAGCAAACTTCTCCTCTGAAGAGCCAAGTAGGAAGGATTTTAGGCTTTGCTTTTTTTCCCCCCTAATGAGTTATGCTTGACAACAGAATGCATTTCGATTCAGTTGCACAAATGGAGCCCAGCTTTTCATTTCTCTGGTTGTGCACAATGTAGAGCGGGGCCATGGGAAGAACGGAGGGTAGGCTTTGCCTTTTAAACAGGCAAAGTCAAGTTTAACCACATCCCTGTGCCGTGTGGTGCACAGTGCAGCAGCATGAAGCCCTGATAGTGATTTCTATCCAGACGGCTCAACTCCGCCCTCTGAGCGCAAAAGCAGCCTAGATAGTATGTAAATGAAGGGGGCTGTGTTCCGGCAAGACCTTATTTATGGACACTGAAATGTGAATTTGATATCATTTGTGTGTGTCCCAATATATTCTTCTTTTGTCCCTCACCCTTCCCAGCTCTTTAAAAGTGTAAAAACTGTTGATAGCTCATGGGCTATAGAAAGCAAGCCATGGGCAGATCTCACGGTGCCCTGGAGTACACCAACCCCCATCAAGATCTGTGGTTCTTAAACTGGGAAATTCCCCTCCAGATGATTCTGATGCACAGTCAAGTGTGAGAATCACTGTCACAGGGAGAATTTGCAGGTACCTGGGTCATGCTTCCAGGAGAGGACCGAGGACCCCGATCTAATCTGACCTCCACTCCTCCCTGCCCCCATTTTACAGATTACAAAACCAAGGCCCAGAGGTGACATCACTCTGTCACATGAATCCAGGCAGAAGCTTCGATGCAAATCTGGATAGTTTTCAATCTCTAGCCACCTTCAGAGAGCTGCCTTGCCAGCTCACACTGCCCAGGGCTCTAGCCAAGGCACAGGAAGTGTGCATATGTCCCCAGAAACCCCAAATAGCAGGGCTTTAGTGACTCACTTGCCACGAGTGGAGCTGGTGCATGCTGAGCCATCCTCAGACTGTCAGTCAGCTCCTCCAGCCCAGCCCACCCTGTGCTACCAACTCCCGACCAGCAGAGCTAAAGTGAGAGGGAAGCGTAAAGCCCCCTCTGAGAGAAGGGCAAGTGGAAAGAATGAGAACCAGGACCTCAGACCCACAGCACCACACTGATGGTACTAGCTGAGACCTGGGTCAAGCTTCTTACTCTCTCTCTCTCTTTTTTTGGTACCAGTCATTGAACCCAGAGGAACTTAACCACTGAGCCACATCCCCCGCCTGTTTTATTTTTGATTTTGAGACGGGTTCTCACTATGTTGCTTAGGGCCTTGCTGAATTGCTGAGGCTGGCTTTGAACTTGTGATCCTCCTGCCTCAGTCTCCCGAGTCCCTGGGGTTATAGACGTGCATCACGGTGCCTGGCTCCTTACTGTCTTTGAGCCCTATTTTCCATCAATAAAATGTGGAACTAGTATTTACCTGTACCTGGTTCCCATACGGAGTAGAGATCAAACCTGTCAAGGGCAAGGTACAGAGTAGAACTTTTTTTTAATGTACTAAGGATTGAATCCCCATCTTCATATTTCACATTTGCTAGGCAAATGCTCTACCACTGAGCTACATCCCCAACCCTTCTTAAGTTTGATTTTGAGACGGGGTCTTGCTAAATTGCCCAGGCTGGCCTTGAATTGTGATCATCCTGCCTCAGCCTCCTGAGTAGCTGGGATAACGGGAGAGCACCACTGTGTCCAGCTATGGTGGAAAACTTTTATGGTATCTTTATTGGCCACCTTGGCCTTATACCTTAACCACAGAGCTACCCAGCCACAGAAACAGCTACAGAAAAAGGAACATGATCTTCCTGGTGATACGTGAGACCATGGCTGTGTTGATGATCTGATGGAAGCAGTCCCCCATCCATGCTCCTGAGACATTTTCATTGACAATTTAGGTTGGGGTATGTAAGACCCATGTACCTGGGGCCTTGGGGTGGCCATCAGGGTCTGAGAACACACTGAAATTGAATGCAGACTTCTGTGAACCTGGGTAGATGTGTTTTTCTGGGAGAGGTGCTAAAGTTTTCATCAGATCTCCAAAGGGGTCTGTGTTCCCACAAAAGGCAAACACAAGGCTAGGAGTGTAAGTCAGTGGTAGAGTGCCTGCTTGGGATGCATGAGGCCTTGGGTTTGATTCCCAGCACCGGAAAAAAAAAAAACCCCGAAGGAGTGAGAGAGTAGGAAACGATGACAGTGCTTTCTGAATTTAAGAATGAGCTTCCTGACACCAGTGTGCCTTGGGCACATTGGAGATCATCTCATTCAGATCTGGACTTCTGTTCTCAGCCCGAAGGACTGTGACTAGTATTCCTGCCCCCTTCCCCCAGATTCCCAGAATCTGATGTTGCTCCATCAGGGAAACAGCAGAGTAGAGCAGCCAGGAATAGGGCGGCTCTCAGGGCTGCCTCCAGGTGAGCAAAGACCCTGGAAGGGAAACACGCAAAGCACCAGTGTGTTTGCTTCAGATTTCAGTGGTTTTAGAGTGGACAGAGCAACATGGCGGTGTCTCTAGGAAGAGTTGGCGAAAGGAAAGGACCCAAGAGGACTCTGCAACTAAGGTTCCATTTCTTAACCCAGGAACTGGGAAGCCATAGCATTCCCTTTGTGAAAATTCATCCAGATACTTAGACCGTGGATGCTTCTTTTTGCATGTTACACTTCAAGGAAAAGTTTTCTCAAAAACATTCAACTGAGACAAATAGAAAGACAATATAAAATCACCCCCGGGGATTTTTGTATATAATTTTGCAATGAAGTTAGCACATAGTTTGAAGAAAGGGTCATTTATATATAAACACAATAACAGAGCAAGATTTTAAAATAATCCTAAGGCTAGATTTAAGTATCTTTCTTCCTAGCCGGGCGCGGTGGCTCACGCTTGTAATCCCAGCACTTAGGGAGGCTGAGACAGGAGAATCGCGAGTTCAAAGCCAGCCTCAGCAATGGCGAGGCACTAAGTAACTCAATGAAACCCTGTCTCTACATAAAACACAAAATAGGGCTGAGGATGTGGCTCAGTGGTCGAGTGCCCCTGAGTTCAATCCCCAGTACCAAA
>CM053412.1:22908209-22949677 GCA_028644305.1 Xerus rutilus | reverse complement strand
AAAAAAAAAAAAAAAAGTATCTTTCTTCTTAACCCACACTGCTATCTGAGTCTACTGACTCGACTCTGACTTGCTTTAATTATCTTATGGCCTACAATCTGTCCCGTGGCTTCACGGCTACAGTGGGCATGCCTTGGTCTGACCTATTATAAGTAGTCCATACACCAGGGTGGTGGCTGTGCTCAGCCACCCCCAATTGAGTGCTGCCTGTCCTTTTCCTCTCTCCTTCCCAGGGCTTCCCTCTGATGAGTTTCCCTTTTCTCTCCCACATTGTTGCTGAAAGTTTGGTCCTTGTTCCCGATGCCAATCCAATAACAAGGACATGGTTTTGAGAAAAAGGACAAAGAAGGCTTATTGTTTGACTAGCCAAGGAGAAACACACGGGACTCCTGTGCCCAAAGGCTGTGATTCTGCCCATCAGCAGGAATAGGGGGCTTTTTTAAAAAATTAATTTATTTAAATGCATTTCAAGTCATAGTACATATACAGAGCTCAATTTTTCTATTTCTCTGGTTACAAACCAGATAGAGTCACACCATTTGTGTCTTCATACATGCACCTAGGGTAGTGATGACCATCTCATTCAACCATCTTTACTACACCCATTCCCCTTTCCCTCCCCCACCTCCCCCCTGCCCCATCCAGAGTTCCTCCATTTCTCCTATGTTCCCATTCCCACCCCCCTTATGTATCAGCATCCACTAATCAGAGAGAACATTCAGCATTTGTTTTTTTGAGATTGGCTTACTTCACTTAGCATACTACACTGACACAGCCACTTCAATGTTTATAGCAGCACAATTCACAATTGCAAAACTGTGGAAGCAACCCAGATGCCCTTCAATAGATGAATGGATAAAGAAACTGTGGTACATATACACAATGGAATATTATTCAGCAACAAAAGAGAATAAAATTATGGCATTTGCAGGTAAATGGATGGAATTGGAGAACAGGGGGCTTTTAAAGAGGTGACTCAAAGGCTACATTCCATGTGTTCTGTGTCTGGAGTTGTAATTCAATTTCTAATTTGGGAGATAGTCATTTCTGAGACCTTCTGGTACCATCCCCAAAATCTGGATGACTTTATTTCTATGGTAGGTGTGTACTCAGGGACAGATTACTCTGCCTACGATGGGGAAGAAAGGTAATCCAGTTTCCTCTGAGATTAGGGGAGAGGAGAGATTAGGGAGGAGCAAGGGGAGAGGAAGAGAAAGAAACATGTCCATTTTAAAAATAAGTTGCAGTGGCAGAGCAGCAAGGGCATAAAGTGGACCACTGTTACATCATATACGTCCCTCTCTCTTCTGGTTGGTTCTCATAAGCCCATTGTGGAGGAGAAACCTTCCCTTTACCCCACAATGCTCCTCCAGAAGCTACCTACCTTCATCTTCTTTTAAAGATAGGATTTTCAAAATAACAGTCTCCTCACCCACTATCTCCCTGGGTGACTCTGCCCCACCACACCAACAGTATGGCCCCTGTCAAGACTGACGTACAAGTTAAACATCCTATATCTGAAAATCCTAAATCCATAGTACTCCAATATCCAAAACTTTTTTTTAAATATTTTTTTAGTTGTAGATGGACACAGATATCTTTATTTATTTTTATGTGGTGCTGAGGATCGAACCCAGGGCCCCACGCATGCAAGACAAGCACTCTTCCACTGGGCCACAGCCCCAGCCCCAAAATCCAGAACTTTTTAAGTGCCTACATAACACCATGAGTGGAAAATTCCATACTGTGAAACTTCTCCTCATGCACAAAATTATTAAAAATGTTGTATGAGATTACATTCAGGCTAGGAGCATAAAGTCTACATGAAACATAAATGAATTTTGTGTTTAGACTTGGACCCATCCCCAAGATGTCTCATTATGAATATGTAAATACTCCAAAATCCAAAAAGCAGCTGAAATCCAAAACAATTCTGGTCCCAGAATTTGAGATAAAAAATACTCAACCCATGTTATGAACTCCACAGGCCTATTCAGGCCTCAGTTCCACTGTCATAGCTCAAAAGCAGCTATAGGTAATATGTAAATGAATGATAGTGAGTAACTATTGCAACAAAAAAAATTTTATGTACTCCCACATATTAATTTCATACAATTTTTATGTCACCACGTGTTGCTCTTCTTTTGCATTTTTTTCAACCATTTAAAAATATGAAAGTCATTTTAGCTTCCTAGACCATGTGCCCATACAAAAAACAGTCCACAGTGGAACCTGAAATTTGGTGGGCTGTCAGTTACTGACCTCTGACGTAGAGTGGGGTTCTCAGCTGAGGGTATTTGGCAATGTCTAGAGACATTTTACGGGTATCCAGTGGGTGAAGTCAGGGGTGCTATTCATATCCTCTCATGCACAGGAAGCCCTCACAACTAAGAATTATGTTGTGATTGACAAGATGTAACTCACACTGAGGCTGAGCAACTCTGGTCTAAACGACCTTATGGGGCCGCAGGCCCTTTAATGCCATCTGTGCTAAGGACTCTTGCTTCTCCCTAGTTTGATCAAAATGCACAAAGTTTGTTTTTTCCTTTTTCCATCTTTTGCCTGTTTCTTATGCAGGCAGGTGGCCGAATCCAGCCAGCTGGGATCCAGGCATAGTCCCTGGACTAGGCTGCTGACATTCCCACTGCCTAGAGTGCCCTCCCCTCCCTTCTCCACAACCCACTCTCCCTGCTCTACAAAGGTCTCTTCTCCAGGAAGCCTTCCCTGAGCCTCCTCTCCCCACACAAGTGAAAAGAGTTCTGCCTGTCACGACAGCACCCTCGTCCTGTGTGACGTCACATGCAGCCCACTTAGTAACTAGAGCTACCGCTGACGGAGCAGAGCTGCTGTGTGCCAGATACTGCTCTGAACGCGTCTTGTAGGTTATCTGGCTTCATCTTGCAGCAACCCTCCTAGAAAGGTAATATTAACATGCCCACATTGCTGATGAGGAAACCAAGACTCAGAGAAGTGACCCTCTTGTTGCACAACGTGACACATGGCTGACTGAGTCAGGGTTAGAATCCTGCACGTCACCCTTTTTACCACCTTGGCTCCAAACACTGATCTGCTTAGGCAACATTCACCTTTACTACTGGCTAGTTGACCTATAAGGACAGGATCCAAGCCTCCTTGTCGAATTAATGAATGAGGAATGAGCAACTGAATGAATGAAGAGCTGTTACTATCCTTAGGTGCATTGAACCCAGGCCCTGCTAGGCTCCAAGCTTCCTTGTTGCTGGGGACTCCATTCCAGGGAACAGAGGCCCTTCTGGGTTGCCTAGCCCCCAGCCAGCATGTGCTCTTTCAAACTCAATCTTCAGCTCTTTTGAGAGAGACAGCTGGGTTGGCCATGATGGTGCGTGCCTGTAATCCCAGCAATTTGAGAGGTTGAGGCAGGAAGATCTTGAGTTCAAAGCCAGCCTCAGCAACTTAGCAAGGCCTTGAGCAACTTAGTGAGACTCTGTCTCAAAATAAAAAAATAAAAAGGAATGGCTAGAGATGTGGCTCAGTGGTCAATCCCCGGTACCGAAAAAAAGAAAAAGAAAAGAAAAAGCCAACTGAATACAAGGTCCTAGGTGAGCAGCTTGAAGCAAAAACTAAATGAGAGCTAGAGACAGGTGAAACCAAAGAGTTTTCCAGGGCTGTGAGTAGCAAGCCTAGTGCCCTGCGTGTGAGGGGAGGAGTTTGGGGAAGCTTAAAGGAGGAGAGGGAAGAAGAGGAGGGGGAAGGGGGAGGAGAAGGGTATTGCAGTTGGTCTCCAAGGACCTGGGAAAAGGAGCCAGGATGGGAAAGGGCATGCCCCATAGAGAGAATGACGAGCAAAAGCTGGAGGCAGATGAGGACAGGACAGTTCTACAGACCTGTGAACCGAAGAGCTTGGCTGCACAGGAGGTTTGGAAGAGGAGGGAGGAGAGTGCGGGGCCGGGTAGGAGTGGGCCAGCGATCAGGAATGCCAGGCCAAGCACTATCTCCTCGCAGCCGGTTAGTTGAACACAGAAAGAATGCATGGGGTATACAAAATATTGACTCACATTCTCATTCATCCAAAAAGATCATCTCAATGTAGAAAGTGTTGCCCCATTATTAAAATTTATATTCTGCTAAGGATAAGGCTCTAAAACCAAACAAACTTCCAGGTGCCAATTAAATACTCTTATCTCCAGGTCTCTTAGGCTTGGCAGCGCCCTTACCAAATCCCTCCTGACATCCCCAAGCAGCCCCAGGCCCTTTCTCAGCCCAGGCCTGTCTGCCCCTCTATTGGGTGGCTGCCACTCTGAGCACAATGCTTATTATGCCTTTAGCACAGCCTATTATTCTCTGAAGATCAACAGAGCTTACTTGTCCCAGGCCCAGCTGTCCCTGCCCAGTTGGTCCTTGGTTACTGCCTTACGCACTAACCCACCACAGAACCAGCTGAGCTCCTTCACCCAAGGGACAGAGCTGTGGCCAGCTTCTACACTGTGGCTTCACACTCCAGCCCTGGAAGATGGCACCTTTGCCTGAGAACCAGGCTACTGCAGGCATTTTTTTTTTTTTTTTGTGGTACCAGGACTGAACCCAGGGGTGCTTAACCATTGAGCCACATCCCCAGCCCTTTTTATCTTTTTGTTTAGAGACAGGGTCTTACTGAGTTGCCGAGGCTGGCTTTGACCTTGTGTTTCTTGGGCCTCAGCCTCCCCAGCCGCTGGGCTTACACACGTGCACCACCACGCCCGGCGGGCGTTTATTGAGTGCGGCATGCCATGACTGCCAGGGGAAGAGGACGCAGCTTAAGCGGAGGTGTGTTCAGAATTCCACACTTGGTGGCAATAGAATGGGGCAGTATTTTACCTCTCCAACTCCTCGAAGCCCCTTGCTGGTCACTTCTGGCCTCCCGACTCATAGTTCCAGTGGAGTCTGAGATTGGTCTCACCCTCCTGCATCCTGGTGTTCATGTAGGGGTGCCACAAAGACATTCTAAGAGCTTCTTCTCAAGCTCAGGGAGAGGTGGGTCGTCACAGCCTGCAGACCCTCTTGTGCCTCCCTCTGAGCAGGGGGGATGAGGGGCCTTCTGTGCTGCAGAGTGTCATCCCTCTATCCACACCTGCTTCTCCTCCATCTTTTCTTCTAATGAAATCAGTCCCGTTCAGCTTTTTGAAAGGAAACCTCTTACACTGCATCCCGTGCCCCTGCCCCCAGGAAGTGTCTTGACTTTCCTGAGCTGCCATCATACTTGGATGGATTGACACAAGGAAGGACACTTCAAGGGTGTGAGAGGAAGCCTGGGGCAGTACCCTCGAGGCCCAGGGACTTGATGGCTGGACAGCAACGCAGTGGCCTCCAGGAAAGCTCACCCAGAGCAGGAGAGGACAGTTTCGCAAGTGAGTCCTGGCCTTGTGAGCTGGCCTGCCAGCTGCTGGCACTTAGCTAAGCCTGTTAGGAAATCAGAGAGACGCTCTGTCCCTCTCTAGCAGGCGCTGCTCCTCGCTTGCCTCTGCCCCAATCATTTTGGGCGCTGACTCTGGAGCCAGGCTGGCGGCTGGGTGCCCCTGCCACAGGCCCAGTGCCCGCCCGGGAAGTGTACACTCTCTCTTGGCTAATGTCCTCAGTCCCAGTCCGCTGATAAGGCCAGCCGGCTATCAGTGGCCATCTCGGGCGGGAGGGCAGGGTGACTGACGCTCAGGGAAGGATTCCAGACTATTTCCTTCTTGGGTTGAGCTCCAATGCCCTTATCTCCTTTCCTGCCAGGCGGGGGCTCCTTACTGCTCACACACAAAAGAAAACCCCGCCCAAGACCCAAACCCCTACCTGCTTGAAGGTGGAAGGTTTGCCTCTGAATTCATTAGCTCTACCTGGTTGTGCACTGAGCTATGATTTTAGTACTGTGTATTTGATCCTGCAAAAGGGTCTGGGATGGGGAAGAGAGGATGTCCAGGGAGTGGAGCTGCTCTGGTGGCTGTTTTTGAAGCTCCTGGTCCTGTCAGTCAAATGAGATGCTTCTTGGAAGAGAAACATCCAGGGAATGGGCAGAGGCCAATTGCAGGTCCTCAGGGTGGGTTGGAGGTGAGCAGAGGTTACTATGGGATGGAACAGAACAAGGGAGATGGTGCATGGTGCAGACCCTACCTTGGGTGTCCCGCAGCCTGTGAAGAAGTCAAGAAGACACTTCATGGCATATAGGAATGTGGGGACAATTGTGGGAATACGAGAATATGGAATATGGGACAAGTGGGTCTTCAAGAAGTCGACTGATGGCCTACCTAGTTCACCAGGCTCATTACTGTTGGCTCTGAAGCAGCACCAGGCTTCCAGCTTCCCCAGACTGAGGTTCTCCCTCAGAAGAGCATTGTGGCCCAAGATGTCCAGACCGTCTACCAGTGATGCCTCCTGAAGGCACGGGGCTGGCCTAGCTGACCCCTCAAGGTCTTGTTCCAGCCCAGCAGTCACTGATTCTACAGGCAAGTTGCTATGGGAACTATAACCTTGAATTTCCTGGCTCTGGGGCTGTGAAAATCACAACCTGAACCTTCCGTTGATGTGGGTTTTTCGATTAATTTCCTGTTTGATTGTTTACTTTAGAGAGCGGAAAATGCCTTCGCAGGCTGCTAGTTCCCTCTGCTGAGAGACTTGTTACACCCTCCCCCAAAAGCCAGCAAGGTCAAGTCCAGGCCTCAAGTGGGTGGAGTTGGGGGGCAGGGGCCCCTGCAGGGAGCAGGCCCTGCTGGAGCAGAGGGCAGCCCGCACCTCCCCTGCCCTGCCCTCGCCCTCTCCTCCCCTGCCAAGGTCCCCTTGTGATTGGATAAACCTGAGTTCCCACTCAGGCCCTGTGAGGGGAGCCTGCCCCCCAGCCCAGTGCCCAGGCCTGGCCCCCAGTCCCCTGCCCCCACCCCAGAGAGCAGTTTTGTGCTCAGACACAAACTGAAGTCATTTCTTCAGAAGTAGCAAGGAGCGTGGTGGTCCCAGATGCCCCCTGGCTGGGCTGCCTGGCAGGAAGCAGGGACAGTCACTGCTTTTCCACTGTCTCTCCTTCAGCAGTGCCAGTAGATAGCACTGGACAGTATGCCCAGTGCCGTGACTCCATCCTGGTCCTGCTCTATTCCTGGGAGCAGGGTGAGGGGTGTGGGAAAGGTCAGAGGTGGCCTGTGGTTTAGGTGTCCTGGTCTCCTGAAAGGACAACCACCCCTCACTGGGGCCAGGGGCTCTTGGCAGCCTTCAGAGGCCTCCTGCTCAACCCTCAGAGAAGTGCAGGAGCCCGAGAAGGAAAGTGAAATAGGAAATGGATAGTGGGTTGTCAACCAACTGGTCAGGAGACCTGAGGGGCCTTGAGAAGGTGTTGGACCTTCCAGAGCCTCCCCTTGTCTAGGGCATCGTATCACATACTGTCCACACCAGGGCAGGTTTGAGAACTGGGTGACAGGTGAAAGCTGGCTGTCCCAGGAGGACCAGATGCACACTCTCCTCACCTCCCCTGCCTCTCTGTTCAGTCTAATTCTATGGGACTCCCCAGAGGACAGAATAAGCCACTTTGACTTTGAAGCCAGACTAGACCTGGGTTCAGATTGCGTCTTCTCTTGGGGAAGTCAGTTTGCTGGGAGCCTCAACTTGGGCCACTCTAGCATGAAGGTGGTTCTGTGGTATCTAACTGAGATGGTCTGGTATAGGGTCAAATGGATTTTTAAATATACACAGAGACCCTACAGCAAGCACCAAAAGGTGTAAACCAGGTGAAAATGAGGAGCCCGAAGGTGGTGGGTGAAGGCAAAGGCCCAGAGCTGCCTCAGGTGTCTTCTGTCTACCTGAGGGGAGGATGTGTGGATGTCAGGGCAGTGAGCACACAAGCCAGCATGGACGGTCAGAGCTTCTAGAAGGCACTAGAGGAGAAACTGGGAGGCATTGACTGCGGATACAGCCAACTTCCCTGTGTTTCACGCCCAACCCCAAAGTGCTGGGAATTTATGGCCACAAGGCCTGTGAACAGAACTCCCCTCCTCTCTGGGACAGTGACAAGGAGCGTGCCCCCAGAGGAGGCGCTGGAGCAGTGGGCCCTGTCTCCGGTGTCTGCAAAAGGATTCAGTGTGTGCTCTGAGGCCCAGATTACGTTTCCACTCCCTGGGGCCAGCTGTGGGATGAAGTATTCCCCCATGTGACATTTACTGCCGCCACTTTGTACAGGGCAGTTTGCAAGCTCTGCAGGAAGGAGGCTAATTATTCCCTCTGGGGCGCCTGATCCGCAGTTAGGGTGCCTGCCCGCCTGCTCGCCTTAGTAGGAGGCTGGCAGCCAGGCCACAGGGCACAGGCCTGGACCACAGTCCAGGTCAGGATCATGCCTTTCCTTGGCATCTGAGCCCAGCCACTGTACCAGGACTCCTGTTAGATGAGTGGGAAAGTGGACATGTGGAGGGTCTCTGCAGGGCAGGCAGGCTCAGAGCAAAGATGATACAAAGAGAACCTCCAAGGGGCGATATCGCTGCTCTTATTTCAGGCTGATCCATGCACTTGATCCTCCCCTCTCCTGGCTCTGCCCTTCCCTTCCACCTGTAGCATTTAAACAGACTCAGACTCTCCTGCCCGGATGAACATTCCACTGACCCTGTGCCAGTCTCTTTCTCTTGGCATCCTACCCTTCTCTTCCACAGGCAAGTTAGGGAGGAAGGAAGAAAGAGAAGGAGGGAGAGAGGGAGGAAGAGAGGCCAAAAGTAAAAGAAAGCAAAGGTGTATCTTTCTGCCTGCACTTCTGACCCCTACCATGCACTGAGGTCATCAGGGCAAAGGTTGCCTCCCCTCTTCTAATCACCAAATCCAGGGGACTTTAGCCATCGTTCATCTATCTCACTTGACCTCTCAGAGCATTTGAGGCTATTGGCCTTGTACTTCCTGGAACTCTCTTGGCTTCCATGACGTCACTTCCTCCTGTTCGGCTCAGCTCTTTGACTGTCCTTCTCTTCCTTCTCTAGGGGCTCCTCTCTTCTCTCGCCTTTGAGGTATTGCTGTTTTCAGGGCTGGAGCCCTGGCCCTCTCCTCTTCTCATTCCATGCATTCTGCAGGTCACCTCATTTACACCCATGGCTTGACTGACCCTGGGCACAGAGGACCTCAGATGGCCACTGTCCTACTGATCATCCTCTCTGACCATCCCCAAGGACCAGGATTTCCAGCACTGAACTCACTGCCTTCCCAGTGCCAGGGGCGGCATCCCCATTTGTCCAGTTGACCAAGCCCCCAGCCTGGGTGGCATGGCTTCTGCACTCTGCCTGTTTCCTTGCTCTCACCTGTGCCTTCAGCATGCTCCCACCTCTGTGCCTGCCTTGACCCATGCCACTGTGAGTTCACAAGGGCTCTTCTCGCTGGTGTCCCTGTAGCTCCCTGGCCTCCAATGCCATAGCATTCTCCTAGCTCCGCTTTATCCCCCATTCTATATAAGAAAGGATCTTTTTTATTTGGTTGGTTTTAGGGTTTTCTCTCCTTTTTCCTTTTCTTTCCCTTTTTTTAAATGAGTGCATTATAATTATACATAATAGTGGAATTTGTTGTTACACATTTGCATATGCAAACAATAGAACAATAAAATTTGGTCAGTTTCACTCTCCGGTACCTCCCTTCCACAGACCTCCTTTCTCTATTCTACTGGTCCCCCAGAAAGGTTTTTTTTTTTTTGGTCTTGGGGATCAAATCCAGGTCCTCATGCAAAACAAACACCTTACCACTGAGCCACATCCCCAGTCCAAGAAAAGATCTTCCTAAAGTACAAATAAATATTATCTTGTTGCTCTCTAGTTTAAAATCATTCAATGATTCTCCAGCCCCTTGGGATAAAATCCAAAGTCAGGCCAGGCACAGTGGCACACATTTGTAATCCCATCTACTCAGGAGACTGAGGCAGTAGAATTGCAAGTCCAAGGCCAATCTGAACAACTTAGTGAGAAACTATCTTGAAATAATAAAAAGATCTAGGGATGTGGCTCAGTGGTAGAACACTTGCCTAGCATATGTGAGGCCCTGAGTTCAATTTCCCAGTACTAGGGGAAAAAAATCCAAACTCAATAGCATGGCATGGAGAGCCCTTCAGGGCGTGGGCCTAGCCCTCTTTATCATCATATGCTTCCCCTTCCCCCACAGAGTACCATGTGTTTTAGGAATCTTTAAGTACTTGTGCACTAGAGCACTGTGCTTTCTCATGTTTTCAGCTTATTCACATATTCCTGGAGGGTCCCCACCACCATTCTATCCCATGCCCCAACCCTATATGTCTAGCAAAAGCCTCTGGATTTCCCCTTACTAACTATAAATTGTAAGTTGTATTCTTGTTGTTCCTGTACTTACACCATGTTTAGCACATGCTAAGTGTTTCATAAATGTTGTTGAAAGGATGAGTATGTGGATGGATGGATGGATGGATAGATGGATGGATGGATGAGTAGGTGAGTGGGTGGGTGGGTGGATGGGCAGATGGATAGATGAGTGCATAGATGGATAAAAGGATGGATGGATGGATGGATGGATGGATGGATGGATGGATGGATGGATGGGTAGATGGTCACCAACATAGACATAGGGTAGATAAAATCAATTTTGTGAAGACCGAGGTGATTATTGTCAACAGAAATAAGAATTATGAGGTCCAACCAGCAAAATAAGGTTTAGCTAATCTGGGAGAAACTAAAATCACTCTCCAGGGAAGAGGATGCTGACCCAGGACTCTTGAGCTCCTTCTAGCTCTGCTCAGACTCGCTGTCTGTCTGGCTTATGCAAGCGACTTAACTACCGAGCCTCGGTTTCTCTGTCTATTAAGTATAGATAATAATGCCCGTGGCCTTTGCCTGTCTCCACAAGAGTGTCATGAGGGAAAATAGGATGGTGCATACAAAGTGTGTTAAGATCTACAGGGAAGATATGTGTCTATAAAGATAGAGATGTAATAGCAGTAATAACACCTTGCATTTGAATCAGGTTTTACCCTTTTCAAATCTCTTTCACATACATTATCTCGGTTGACTCTCAAAACAATTCTAGGCAAGAATTATTCCCCTTCTCAGGTGAGGACACTGAGGTACAATGTGAATAAGTGGCACACCCAGGGTTATTCTTGGTGAGTAGCGTGCCTTCTGACTCCAAGCCAGTGGCACTCTACCAACTGAGCTATATCCCCAGCCCCCTGCTGCATATTTTCAATGATAACCTTTCTTGGTTAGATTACCTACTTCCCTGCCTCCCTGAACAAAGAGCCAGGCATAATTGACCCTATTCTTGAAGGCTCAAGGTCGTTACCGTGAGCATCAGTTCCTGTGCTGACCTATAGACTCAGCTGTGATGAAGGTCTGGGGCCAATACAGATGCAGGGCAGATGGGCCCTGACTGCCTGGTGGCCCTCCTGAGATGCAAGTGTCCCTGTGCAGTCCCCGCCCCAGCATGCACCAGGCCTATCCTGGCTCAGCCTCTGTTCTTCTTCCTCTTTCTCTCCACTGTGGGTGTCTGTGCCCATCACTCTGGCTTCCTCTTTCTCCTCCTCTCTGCTCTCCCTTTTTCTCCCTCCTCTGGCCTCTGACTTCTTCCACACCTTCAACTTGCCCTGCCAAACCCTTGCCTTTCTTTCCACCCAGACGGCCCATCAGAGCACTCCGGTGAGCTTTACTCGGGCCAGCTAAGCCACCAATCCCAGGCGTGCTGTCAACTCCCTGCTCCTGCTCCTTTGCATGCCCCAGCCCACCTGCACCCCCACCAAGCGAGGGAGGCTCCTGGAAGCAGGATCCAAGCTGAGCTTTTGCTGCAGAACAGTAGGCAGCCTGCTTCTGTCCTACCAGGGCCACAGAATATGCTGTTGGTGAGCCGGGTGGTCAGGGAGGGCTGGCCGGCATGCCTTGGGTTGACGCTCTTCACTGGTAGGACAAGGAGCTGTGATCTCTAGCGCTCGTCCTTGCCTGTGCAGCAGGGAGGCCTACAGGGCCTTTCATCAGCACCCTCCTTCCCTTCTTGTCAGGTGGCCTCCCACACAGCCAGCCTGGTTCCATCTTGGGCACACCTTGGGCAGTGTGCCTGTGCCCCATGGCCCTTCCCTGGGGACTCGAGATGCTCTGTCTCCCTAGTTGCTGTCAGGCCTCCCACAGCCCAACGAGATCACCTTGGCTTCTCCCCGAGGGAGGATATGATGGGTGTGCCCACAACAAGTCTCCGGCAGAGACAATAGAGACAGGAATGCATTCGCTTCCGAACAAACACTGTGTGGGCTCGCACAATTGCCTTGGATTCTCATCCAAGAAACACATTCTGCTTCACGAGGGCGCGGGTGGCTTGCCTGCCCCAGCCCGCCCACATCCCTCTCTGTGCCAGATACTCAGATGAGGGGGCTTCCTTCTCCACCCTGGGCCCCCCAGGGTGGGTAGCCATGGCTCTCCATCCATCGGTGCAGCCCCTCTTCCGAAGAGTGGTGGTCCTGGGGATTGAACCCAGGGGTGCTTTACCTCTGAGCTATATCACCAGTTCTTTTTTTTTTTTTTAATTTTTGTATTTCAAGACAGAACCTCGTCACTAAGTTGCCTTGAACTTGCAATCCTCCTGCCTCAACCTCCCCAAATTGCTGAGATTACAAGTGTGTCCCACCATACCGACTATCTTTTTTTTTTTTTTTGGTACTGGGGATTGAACTCAGGGGCACTCGACCACTGAGCCACATCCCCAGCCCTATTTTGTGTTTTACGTAGAGACAGGGTCTCACTGAGTTGCTTAGCGCCTCGCCTTTGCTGAGGCTGGCTTTGAACTCATGATTCTCCTGTGTCAGCCTCCCTAAGTGCTGGGATTACAGGCTTGAGCCACCGCGCCCGGCTCCGACTATCTTTTTTTTATAACCATTTTTTTTTACGGTGGTAAAGCACAAAATTGTACCATTTTAACCACTTTCAAGTATGCATTTCTTGGGCATTAGGCTCATTCACACTGACATGCAACCATTTCCACCGTCCATCTCCAGAATTCTTTCATCTTCCCCAACTGAAACTTTATCCTCATTCAACACTAAAGCCCCAGTCTCCTCCTCAGCTTCCTGGCAGCCACCAGTGACTTTCTTGACTTTTCTAAATACCTCTAGAATCGGAAGCCTTCAGCCATTGGCCCGTCTGTCCCTGGCTTCTTTCATTTAGTGTGCTGTCCTTAAGTTTCGCGCAAGTGGTGGCATATGTCAGGAGAATACTCTGTTGGATGGACAGACTACTTGCTTATTCATTCATCCATCCGCCAACACTCGAGTAGCTCCACTTTGGGGCTATTATCAGTAACACAGCTATGAGCATTAATATGCCAGTACAATGTCTGTTCAAGCAGCCACTTTTTTTTTCTTTTTTTCGGGTGCTGGGGATGGAAGCCAGGGCCTTGTGCATGCTAGGCAAGTGCTCTACCACTAGCTCTACTCCCAGCCCCAAGAGGCCACTTTTTGAGACTGGGGTTTGAATTAAAGAAAGTAATCACCTCCTGAAGATCTCAAAGACAGCATTCATACATGCGAGAACTACGGGTCCCCTCAACACACCAACAGGGCTTCACTTAGGAAAAGAAATGGGACCCAGAAGAGGAAGTTTAGATCAGGATGGAAGAGTGGAAAGGTCCTGCCCTTGGGATGGTGCCCGCAAAGGGCAAGTCCAGTAGAGAGTCCTGGGAAGCCATTGACGTGTCAGGAGCTGCTGAGCCTGAGGGGCACTGAAAGGAGTCCTGGGGAGTGAGCCCCTGTGGCTCTGTATCAGGCTCCCTGGATGAGACAGGCCAAGTTCTTGTTTTAACAAAGAGCAGCCAGTGGGGACTTCTTGGCTGTGCACCCAGGGTCAGCAAAGTTCCCTCAAGGGTCAAAGAAGAAGCCACTCTCCACATCAGCCCTAGGGTCTGAGAGTCCACTCTCGAGAGGTGGCATTGAGAGGCCACATCTGCTTTTGAGGGGAACACAAGACGTGGTCTGCAGCCACAGGCCCCCTGCACATACTCTCTGCATTCCAGCATCTGTGGAGTAAAAGGAAAATAAAAAACTCCCAGCAATCCTGACTTCCTTGAGAAAGCTCAGCAGAGCCGAGCACACCATGTGATTTTTGGCTTCATACAGACTTACCCAAACAACCGAGGAAGAGATAAGGTTGGAGCATAGGACCTGCCCACAGCGCCACTTGAGAGTCCTGGGCAGGCTGTCCCCTGCCCTGGCAGTCAGAGATCCAGAGCTTTGCCAGGGAGGGAGCAGGGGCAGCAGCCCCCAGAAGCATGCCTGTGGGGACTTTGTCACTGCAGAGGGGACATGATGCAGTCACAAAGAACAGGCGAAGAGAAGAGAATGAATAAGAAGAATGTGGAACACAGAGGAGTCTCTTCAGTCAAGTCATGGAGGAGCAGAAGGCAGCAGGCAGGCCCCAGGCAGTAGCAGAAATGAGGAACCAGATACTGGCTCATCAGGGCAGAGAGCGAGGCTGCTTGAGGGTCTCCATGCAGCGCTGACAAAAGCCTGAAGGGCCCTTTTCAGGAGAGACTACCACATTTGACTATGTTGACTGCTTGTCAAGCACTGGCTCTATGAGGAATTTCCCATAATGCTCCTTCACTTGTTCCTACACGTCAGCATCTGGCAGGCCCCAGGGGAGGTACCAGACCCCTAAGAGGCTCATCTCAGGACAACCCAGGTGCACCTCCGCTTACCATGAGAAGCCCAGACTGAGCAGCCGCCATCTGCCAGCCGGTACCCAGGTGGATCCGGAGCCCCCTTTCCACGTTCCCACCAACTCCAGGTTCTCCTCCTCTCCCTCAGCCGCCACCACCCACTCTGTGTCGAGTTCCCTCGCCCCAGATACCTCACCTTCCCACTTTCTTGTGATTTTTACCAGCAACGTTTATTTTAAGGACTTTTCTGCTTCTAAGCACCGGAGGAAACATGAGAGCAATTTACCATAGCAGGTAGTTCCAGAGACTACACAGAGTTCACTCTGGTCCACACCTTCCCTGGGGAGGAAGGGGGGCCAGGTCCACCTTTCCCTCCAGTCTCACCCCCCTCCCCATCAGGCCTTGATATCAGCCTCTGGCAGAGAGGGGTAGGTGGATGCTGGCCCAGGTGACTCCGGAAGGACAGCTGCAATGTGAACCCCACCCTCAACTTCTTCCAGAACCTACTTCCAGGGCTCCTGAGTCCTCCAGATAAGGGAGACCCTTCTCTGGGAAGCCCCTGAATTCCCCTCAGGCACTGGCTAGTTGGAAGCCTCCCCTAAGTATCTACAGCCCTGGAACTAGAGATAAGAAAACTCCAGAAGCAGACACCAGTGTGGCGGGGAGGGATAGCTGTGTGCTGTGGCATAGTCTACTGTTCAGATGTATCGTGGACATCCAAGTTACTTTCTGTCTTTTGCTCTACTAATAGTGCAGCAAATAATGTGTGGGGGTCATATAGCATGTGTGGGGTATGTGTATAAGAGAAATTTCTAGAAGTAATATTGCTGGGCCAGAGGATGTGCATACTTGTGGTATTAATAATTATCACCAAGTGGCCATCTATACGTTCTACCAGCTCGTATCTCCACATGCACTCTTTGTTTGCAGAAACATCGATTATAATTTTGTGTCATGGCCCCTCTAGCGAGAGAAGTGCATGGGGTGGGAATACCCACATCCTCCTCAGGTTCACCTTTCCCAGGATGGTGCTTTGCAGACCCTCCGCTTCCAGGGCTCTTTCCATCCCTCTTGCAGACTCTGGCAGCTAGGCAGTTCATCTCCCTGTCTCCCAAAGTGTGTTTGTTAGCAATTATTTACCAAGTGCTTACTCTGCACCAGCACGGTGCCAGGTTCTGGGACAGCAGTGGACAACAAAGGCCCTGCCCTGGTGGAGCTTCCCTTCTCATGGAGGGAGCCAACAGGCAAATAAGTAGGTGCTATGCTGGGGCCATAGGGAGAAGCAGGAGGAAGGTGAGGGGGGTGATCTGCTGCTCGGGGAAGGCCTGGCTGAGGGAGGATGTTTGGGCAGAGCCCTGAATAGGGTCAGGGAGTGAAGTCTGTGTTTGTGGGGTGGCTGAGTATTCCTGGGAACCAAGAGTGTGGAAGTCCAGAGTTGGAAATGAGGACACGCTACAACACGGAGGAACTCTGAAAATATCACATCAAGTAGAAGAAGCCAATCACAAAAGACCACGTATTATATGATTTTGTCTATAGGAAATATCCAGCATAGGCAAATCCCCAAGAGACAGAAAGTAGATTAGGAGTTATCAAGGGCTGGAACGAGGTGGGAATGGGGGATGACTACTAATGGGTACAGATTTCTTTTTGGAATGATTAAAATATTCTGGAATTAAATAGTGGTGGTAATTGCATAACTCTGAACATCCTAAAACCCACAGAATTATTGCTTTTAAATGGTGACTTTTAGCTGGGCACAGTGGCACACACCTGTAATCCCAGCGGCTCAGGAGGCTGAGGCAAGAGGATCGCAAGTTCAAAGCCAGCCTCAGTAAATGCAAGGTGCTAAGCAACTCAGTGAAACCCTGTCTCTAAATCAAATACAAAATAGGGCTGGGGATGTGGCTCAGTGATTGAGTGTCCCTGAGTTCAGTCCCAGGTACTCCCCCCCAAAAAATGGTGAATTTTATGTAATATGAATTATATCTTAATTTTAAATGAGAAAGATTGAGAGAAAGAGCCAGGTAGGTAGAGGGAACCCTGGCCAGGAGTGTGGCCAGTCTGACTGAGCACTGAGCAGCCTGGCTGTGGCCTGGGTGTCTCTGGGTAAGTCCACGCAGCCTTGACTGTGGATGTTTGCAGTGTTGGGCCAGTGGAGAAGAGGGCTTGATTGCTGAGTGTCCTCCATGGCCAGGGCCCAGGGCTTTTGACCTAATGGCTAAGCTTCCTCACACACAGGGGAATCGCCAATTGGCCGTCTGTATGCTAATTTCATTTCCCTAAGACTTTCCACTGCTCAGCTGTGGAAAGATCAATGGATGATCCCAGCACACTGGCTGTCCCCAAGCCTTTCTCTGTGAAGGCCTCTCCTCACAGCATCCTGACCTGGCCCAGGGCTCCATACTACATGGTGACCGCTTGCTCCTTCTGCTCAAAGCCCAGCATAGAAGTTACTCCTTCCCAGTCCCCTTTTCTTTCTTTCTGCCTTCTGATTTGTGTGAGCTCTCACTCCAGCCCACCCCTTAGAGATACTGTCACCAGTTACATCAGGACTGGGTCTGGAATGAGCAGGGCAGGGCAGCCCGGCTGCAGCGGCTGGCAGCCAATGTGCCACCTGAGTGGTCTCCTCTCTGCCGTCTCCTTCACAGCTCTTGCAGTCTCAGGATGTGAAGGAGGATGCCGTCCTCTGCTGCTCCATGGAGGTAAGCAGGGAGACTTGCATGTCCTAACTTCACGCCCCACGGTTAGGGGGGTGGGGGTACAAAGGTCTTTGGTGCGTCCACTGGTCAAGGGGAAATGCTTGTTGAGCAGGGCTGGTGGGGGATGAGTTCATGAGTGGGCACGGACTTTCTGCACCCAGAGTTGCCCACCCTGAACCACGTAAGTGCCAAGTGTGAGAGCAGCCAGCTGCAGGCTAGAACCTGGTTCTCTAGAGAGGCAGACAGAGGGCTGGCATTGCCCACTTTCCCCTGCTCCCATGACCACCTGCTCCTTGATTCAGGCATGCCACACTAACGACTTAAGGGACTCCATACAACTCCCTTTGCTTTGGTGGCATGGGGCCGAGGGAGATGCCTCATGCTCGAATCCCCTGTGTTGGTGCAGCCACCTTGGGAGGCGCCACTCCAGGTGTGACCACTGCTCACTGAAATGCTTTCTCTGGGATCTTCCTTTGGAATCTGGGTCTGGTCCTATCTCTAGGGTGGACCTCGGCCTTCTGCAAATAGCCCAGAGTCACTCAGAGTGGAGCACAGGGAGGAGGGGGTTTCCAGAGTAAGGACCCGGCCTGGCAGCTTTCATGAGCACACCTCTCAGGAGGCTCTGCCCAGGCACAAATGCCACACCCAAGGAGCTTGGAAGCCGGAGGTGCCAGAGCCTAGGCAGTCTATGGTGCAGTCATTTGCTGAATCCCAGATGGACACCTACATGGTGCCTGGAGAAACTGGGGAAAGAAGGCGAGGTCCTTACCCTCAGACAGCTCTCAAGCTGGTCGGGTAAGACACACAGTGGGTGGACTAGGTGTGAGCACAGAGCACACACCCTGGGCAACTCAGGGAGTCAGGTCAGGGGGGACCCAGGAGGTCAAGGGTGGTTTTGTGAAGAAGGCAGGGCCTTGATGGTTCAAAACTGGGGTGAGGTGGCGATGGGGACTGAGATTATAGGGGGGCTGCTTTTCAAGATTGTAGGGCTTTCAAAATTATCCAGCTGGCCCTCTGCCCCAGTTCATATTTCTCTGTCCCCTTTGCCACAAGTGTAGGCAGAGATCAGTTCCGGAACTGAGAGGTGAGATGGACGCAGGAGAGAAGAGGAAAGAGAGAAATGAGAGACTACGTGCTCTCGGGTTCCACGTGGACACATGCAGCTAATAATGTCTAATCTTTTTTCCAAAGAGACACCAAGCGGATCTGAACACATTGCCACCTAATCACCCAAGGGATCAGGTCATGGGGCCACTCAAAGCTGTGGTTGCAGTCAGGGAAGGCTTCCCGTAGGAGGGGAGGTTCTTAGGTGAAGGGAAAGAGGTGCGTTACCAGAGTGTGTTTTTTGGGGCCTGGCAGCACACAATATTCTCATTCTTCTCATTCCTGCTGGCAGGTGTTTGTTTAATGTGAGATCTCCTCTCCCATTTGGAGATCTCCCAGTTCCTGCCCGGGCCTACACATCCCTAAGACTCTCCAGCTCTTTCTTGTCCCTGCCCTCAGCCCACCTAACCAAGGCCAAAGGGACAGGGGTCCCAAACCCAGCCCTAACTGCCACTTCTCTGCCCACAGCTGCAGAGCGCAGGCCGGCTACTGGAGGAGCAGCTGCCCGAGATGATGACAGAGCTCCTGGCCAGCGCCCGAGACAAGATGCTATGCCCCTCGGAGTCCATGCTGACCCGCTCACTGCTCCTAGAGGTCATCGAGCTCCACGCCAACAGCTGGAACCCTCTGACGCCCCCCATTACGCAGTACTACAACAGAACCATCCAGAAACTGACAGCTTGACCGCCAGGGGGCCTGGCGGGCAGCCCACGGGCAGCTGGGGTCCTGGTGCACAGGGCCAGATGGACAGGCGGGAGGACAGGGGTGGCCCTGGCGGGAGAAAGAAATGGGCAGGAAGGCAGGCAGAGTCGGAGGCCAGTCTGGAGCCAGCAGGGGAAGGGATCAGATCCCTGAGAAGAGCGTCCCCTCCCCCTCAGGTCCCCCTCCCCAACCCAAGCATGCCGCAGCTCACACCAATAAGGGAAGCATGTTTCTTTTTCATGGTGGCCTTGGCCCTTGCCCATCCTGTCTCCTGCCCCTCCCACCCCCTGCCACTCCACCCACCACCACCACCACCAGCACCCCGCCCCCGCCCAGCTTTTTGGCGGGGTCTCTCTCTGCCACTCCTCACGAATCTCCTGCAGCCTTGCACGCCAGGACACCGCGTGGGTCAGAAAGGACCTCAGAAGTCTGAAAAGTGGGTCGAGTCAGGCTCGCATTGTTCCTGCGTGCTGTCAGCCACAGTCGCCAACTGGCAGCAGGGACGTGGAGCAGATGTCCGGGAGGACAAAGGCAGGCACGGTCCCCACCAGCCGCCCATCACTGCGGGCCTTTGTCAGCCGCGGGCCGAGCTGGGGGAGGTATTTTTCTCTAACCTTCACGCTCCACCCTCCCAACTTCAGTTCCTCCAGCCCCGCAGCCCCAGCCCCAGGCCTCAGGGTCGGCAGCGGGCAGGGAGCTGGAGCCTGCAGCTCAGCTCGCACCCTTTTATTTTATTGTGTTTTATTTTTCAAAAGTCGATTGCTTTGAAGTCTCTCCTCTCAATGAAAAAGCCCTCGATGTGATCACACAGTCAGCCCACGAGGACCCCCTGATTAGCTAGAGATCAAACCCGGCCCCCTCTGGAAGGATTCTAGCCACAAACAGCTTGCCAGTAGCCAATTAGGGTAATTGGAAACTTCTGCCCCGGCGGGGGTCCCCGCTGGAATCCTCTGTTCCTCAGCCCCTGGCCTGCAGCTCCTCTCCTCTGTTCCTCTTGCTGTCTCTCTCAAAGGGCTGATGCTGTCGCCCCTGGACTGAGTTAGAGCCAGTCCTGGCCTGAGGCAGAGGCGGGGGCGGGGAGGGGTGCCTTGCAGTGAACGTGGCCAGAAACAGGGCTGGCAAACTAAAACCGGAATGCACAGCTTGTCCCAGGCTCCTACTGGGGGGAAGAAGGAGGTGGGGGCTGCCTTGCTCTCCAGGACTTGGAAGTAGGGCTCATGGGCTAGATGGCTGCCCTAGCCTCAGCCCCAGCAGGACCCAGAAGCCCAGCCCTCCCAGGTTGTTGGGAAGGGGAGAATTCATCTAGTCATAACAGGGACAGTCAGGTGACCAGGTGGGACCTCCTGGTGGAGTTTCCAGGCTGGAAACAAGGCTGGGGTTTCTTGGAAGGCCCCCCATCCAGAGGAACAGCTTCCATCTTTGATGGCTAGAGAGGAGGACGAGGTCAATCTCTGGGCTATAGAGCCAATATTTTGATAAGGCCCCAGAAGATGCCAGCAGAGCCAGCAGCATCCTGATCTGCTCCTGGATGGAGGCTAGTCAAGCCCTAGGTCAGGCTGGAGGCTCCTGGCCTCCTGGTTCAAATCAGATTGAGTGGGAAGTGAAGGTGGAGGAGGTTTCTCTTGATTCTTCCTGAGTCTAGAAAGGCAGACAGGGTGGGGAAGAAGTTATCTAGTTCTCCCTGCTTTCCCCACTGCAATCTGCCTCCAGCTCCAGGATGGGCGCCTGTGCCATCCCCAAAAAGAGCCTGTTGGGAACAAATTATGGGGGACACAGGTTTGCTCTGCCAAGAGGCCCATGCTCCCCTGGCCCTGGCCCCTTCCCTCTTCCTCCCCAATCCCTCCTTCCCAGGCTTTCTCAAGCTGCTCTTACTGCCCAGTCTCTTGCCCCAGCCCTTAGGCCCAAGGACATCAGAAGCCCCACAGGAGGCTTTGAGGGAAAGCTGGGCTGATTTGGGGATGCTCAGAGAGGGCAAACCATGCTTTCCAGAGCGTGAAATCCAGCAGCCTCAGCCAGGGAAGCAGCTACTCTCCTGCAACCGAAAAGAGCCACACCTGTGCTAAAAGATGGCTTCCCTCAGATGTGGGGTGTGTGTGTGTGTGTGTGTGTGTGTGT
This sequence comes from Xerus rutilus, assembly GCA_028644305.1. NCBI lineage: Eukaryota > Metazoa > Chordata > Mammalia > Rodentia > Sciuridae > Xerus > Xerus rutilus. The sequence goes on along the minus strand of CM053412.1, from coordinate 22,928,453 downwards.
GTGTGTGTGCGCGTGCACTGAGAATGAAGCAGGGTCCCAGAGAGGCTGGGAATGGGGGCCTAGGTCACAGTGGAAGTAGGTCCACTCCTCGTTGGGCTCCCAGAGGAGCTCTTCATGAAGAAGGCTCCCAGACACTGTGGTGGGGCTGGTGTCCCCTGCGGAAGCAGAGACAGGCGACATCATAGGCACCATGGGTCTAATGCGCATCCTCTGAACGGCCTGTTGGGGTCTTGCCTCAGAGCCAGCCCCTTCTTGCCCGTGAAGAGCCGTGTGAAGAAGTGAGATATAAATATGTATACATATATAAATATATTTTTAATTATGTGTTGTGTCACGGTGGCTCTAGACGAACCGTTTGCCTAGTTTATTCCATTGCTTGAAAGCGCTTCCTGGCCAATCTGAATAACACTTTTGGCTGTTTTTCTAAATGCAGGTTGCTGCTACTTTTTCAGACATAGAAGAAAAACATTTTTAATTTTTTTTAAAAGAAACAACAGCAAAGCCTAAAATTTAAGAGTCTGGGGGCAGCTTCCCATGGCAGACTACTCAGACAGGGACTGGGGACAGAAGTGGGTGCCCCACGGCCCCCTGCCCCTCCCCAGGCCAGATCCCCCTCTACTGCAGGAGGAAGGTCACATCCAGTTGGCCTCTGAATGTATTTGACGGGAGGCAGAACTGGACATGGCGCGGCCTTGGGTTGTGCTACTCCCCGCTGGCCCGCGGTTCCTGGCGCACGGAGGAGGCTGGGTACAGCCATCTGAGGTCCATGCTCCTCGACTCCGCCCCGCCTGTCAGGATGAGTTAGTCACCGTTTTCCTCTTGGGCGGCCTGCTTGCCATCCTCCTGCTGCCCACGGCCTGGTGGCTTTGCCTGAGCTCTGGGACTGCAACCCCAAGTAGGGCTCCCAACCTCCCCAGGACGAGGCCAGGAGCCTCGCTGTCCTCCATGGGGAACATGCACCCCCAAACCCAGTCTGTCCTTCCTTAACCAGTCTGTAAACCTTTACAGTTTGGGGATCGTCCTGTCCATCTGTGTAAATGTAAATGTTGACCCGTCGGTATTTATTCTCATTTTTATTTTATTTTATTTTTTCTGAGGGGTGGAGGCGGAGGGACTGTGCCCGATCACGCCCCAGGCAGCTGAAGGGGCGGGGCCCAGACAGCCCGGCTGCCAGGAGGAGCAGCCCCTGGGGCCGCCCCAGACAGCGGCCTGCAGGAAGCCGGTCCCAGGCTGTTATCTGGCATCAGAAGCCCGCCAGCGTTCCTAGTCCCACACGCTTGGTCTGGCCGTGGCGTGGCGTCCCTCAGCTGCCGGGCACTCTGTTGGGAAACCTCTGACTGGGCCTTTGAAGATGCAGATCAGAGCGAAAACAGCTCTGCTCGGGACACATAGAAGGCTGGCCACCTCACCTGAGCCAGCTGGGAGCTGACAACAGGACCTACCTCCCTGGAGCAGGGCCTGGGGTTCCCGCCAGGGCTGCTGCGGAAACCTGCTCGCGCCACCGCCCCACCTCCATCTGTATGTCCTGCTTTTCAGCTGAACCCAAACTACAAGTGGGTTTAAAAAAAATAAAATAAACAATACCAAAACCACCACATGCCCTGAATCTGTGCTCTTTGTGTGTTCGGCGGCCTCTCCCAAAGGTCCAGGCAGCGAGCTAACGAGGAGAATCCCCACGGCGGGGACGTGGAGAGCAAGGGCGGTTCCGGGGCCTGGGGACAGGTGCGAAGGAGTTGGTCCAAAAGAGCGGAGCCTTCTGCTTCCAAAGCTGGGCACTGTCCACAGTAAGAGTGTTCCCTAGAGGTGGAGGCCTTCGCACTTTGGCTTGCTACCTATTTAACCACTCCTCAAACCTGCCCCTTCCCAGGAGATGTCCAGTGGCATTTGGCAATGAGTCATTTTAAGAACCTGAGACAGGGGCCTAACAGCTTCCAAAAGCCCACAGCAAGTGGCTGTCCAGCACCAGTTGGTCAAATGAGTTCTTCATTAAAGGGTCCCAGAAGTATTTCTGTTCCCGTGATGACATGTCCCTCGTTTTGCACAGTCTCTCCTGTGGCAAAGCAGTGGGGACCCTGCCAGCTGGTAACAGCTCCCCTGGATTCTTTACAGCTGAAACCTGCCAGTCTTCCAGCTTCTCTGGTAGTCACCAGAGAATCTGCCCCTTTGTCTTTCCTGGCCTGAGCCTGGTGAGGGTATGGTGACATTTGGTCATTGCCTTAACTGAGTCATACCCTTCCATGAACTGCATGGGGACAGCCAAAAATACACAGATTAAGTACAGGAAAATACTTCTTTTTTTTGGTACCAGGAGTTGAACCCAGGGCCACTCTACCACTAAGCTACATCCTTTGCCTTATTTATTTATTTATTGATAGACTCTTGCTAAGTTGCTGAGGCTGGCTTTGAACTTGCAATCCTCCTGCCTCAGCCTCCTGAGTTGCTGGGTTTACAGGCCTGTATTACAGTGCCTGGCTGGGAAATAACATTTTAATTGTCAATTTCTTTTTTCTTTTCTTTTCCTTTTTTACAAAATGCAAAAGAGTAAGAGCAAAGATTGAAGCTCAAAACGAAAAATGGGGGCTGAGGGTGTAGCTCAGTGGTAGAGCGCTTGCCTAGCATGCGTGAGGCACTGGGTTCAATCCTCAGCACCACATATGAATAATGAATAAAATAAAGATCAATGACTAAAAAAATTTTTAAAAAAAATGAAAAATGTTTGAAGGTAGCAAAGAGGGTGGGAAGAGGAGGTCATACTAAGTAGTTCGCCCAGATAGAAAGACTTTTCTGGGTGACAGTCCTACCTCAGAAGGTTCTGAATTCCTGTGACCCCATCATCCAAATATAAATGTTTCATTCTGCATTTCACCCCCATCTCTGCTTATGTGTATTCTCTGTTTTGAGAATGGCTTATGTATACACTGGGTCTAGAGGAAGAGGGGAGGAGAAAACTTAATTTTGGGTGAACAAGCTAGAACACACACACACACACCATAAGACTTATTAAGGGCCTTTTAAGAATCCAAGCAGCGAGGCATTGTGGCACATGATTATAATCCCAGTGACTCAGGAAACTGAAACAGGAAGATTGCAAGTTCAAAGCCAGCCTCAACAATTTAGGGACGTCCTAGGCAACTTAGCAAAACATTTTCTCAAAATAAAAAATAAAAAGGAGAGGAGATGTAGCTCAGGGGTAAAGTGCCCCAGGTTTAATCCCCAGAACCAAATAAAATAAAATAAAATAAGAAACAAACCAGGTTCAGTGGTGCACACCTATAATCCCAGCAGTTGGGAGGCTGAGGCAGGAGGATCAAGAGTTCAAAGCCAGCCTCAGCAATTTAGCAAGGCCCTAAGCAACTAAGCAAGACCTTGTCTCTAAATAAAATATAAGAAAGGGATTGAGGATGTGGCTCAATGGTTAAACACCCCTAGCTTCAATCTCTGGTACCAAAACAACAACAACCAAGCCAAAGAAAGAGGAGATGGAACAGTGCAAAGGGAAGAAGTGAGTAGGCCTTAGTGAATAGCCTCATACCCCTATTCCCCAGGGGCTTCAGAGCCTCCATCCACTGCCTCAGTTGGTCCAGTGAAGCAGGAAGGTAGCTGGTGTGGGTGTTGATGTTTGCTTGTTTGTTTTGTTGGAACCCAGGGACTCGTACATGCTGGACAAGAGCTGCTGAGTTGCACCCCCAGCCCAGACACATGGCTTTGATTCCTGTTCCGCAGATGAGCCAAAGGCTGGACAGTGTGAGAGCCAGGGTGCTCGGGAGAGCCAAGTGCCCTTTCTACCAGCCCAGAAGGTCCTCCTGCCCCTCCTCTCTCTGTCCCCTGTAGAGCATACCCCAGGGAGCCAGCCGGTCAACCAGCAGACAGCTGCCTACTGAGACTGGCTGGGCAGGCTACTGGGCTTCCCTCTGTACTTGGGAAGCCAGGGCCAAGAGGAAATAATTTGTAAGGCACTTCTCGATGAGGGGTGGGCAGATGGAGCACTACTGCAGTTTGGTGCTATTACATAAAAGCATCCATCATAGTAAGTGTGACGTGTTCTGTAGGATTTCAGTTACCTCCAGGCCAGTGGCTCTCAGGTGTGTATGAAATGAGGGAGACTCACAGGGGAGCATTTCAAGGGACTGAGTCAATATCCAAGTGCCTGACAGCGTCTTCAAACTACATGCTAAAACAGGATGTACAGCACACAAAACTTACCCAATTCTGGCCTTAGGGAGCCCCTCTCCCTGCTAGTACTGGGTCTACAGGAAGACAGGAGGGGAAACTCCATTTTGGTGTGCCATACCCTAGGTAGGGTCAGGGAGATGATGGCTGAGAGCTGCCATCCGCCTCTCCAGGAACATAGCACGTGATCAACTGTCACATGTTGTACGAAATGATTGTCTGAGAACAGCAGGCCATGCTGTGCCTCCTCGACATGTAGAGCTGTGGTCTGCCATCGTGGCTGACAGGAAGGTGTCAGCACAGTCAGCTGAAGGAGTGTGGGACAGAACACCCTGTGGACGAGGGCTGCCTTATGTCTTCATGGGTCCTTGACACGTTTGCCTTCATAGGCCTCTTTAAAAAAATTTTTTTAAGTATAAAAATTAAATTTTATGACTCGTTGATATTATTTATCAGAATGTTCTCTTCAATCTAGGAGGTTTTTGTTTGTCTGTTTGCACTGGTGATGGAACCCAGGGCATGGCACATGCCAGGCAAGCGCAGTACCACTGAGCTACATTCCCAGCCCCTTTTATTTTTTGAAATTCTCTTTAATTATATATAACATTAGTATACATTTTGACATAATCATAAAAGCATGGAATATAATTTGCTGTAAAGCAGTGCCCAGCACTTCCCCGTCTCCTTTCTCCTGCTCTCTTCCCTCTACTGATCTTTCTGTTATTTATGTATAGTTTTATTTATTTATTTTTTTTGGTACCGGGGATTGAACTCAGGGGCACTCGACCAATGAGCCACATCCCCAGCCCTATTTTGTGTTTTATGTAGAGACAGGGTTTCACTGAGTTGCATAGCGCCTCGCCGTTGCTGAGGCTGGCTTTGAACTCGCGATTCTCCTGTCTCAGCCTCCCTAAGTGCTGGGATTACAAGCGTGAGCCACCACGCCCGGCTAGTTTTATTTTTTTAATTAATGTCTTGTGGATATGCTTGATGTTGGGATCCACTGGGTGCTATATTCATGTACTCAGCTCCTCAAAAAAAAAATTATTTTTGAGACAGTCTGGCTAAGTTGCCCAGGGTGGCCTCAGCCTCCAAGTCTCTGGGATTTCAGGTATCGGCCATCATGCTTGGCGTAGGAGTTCTTTTTTTTTTTTTGGATGAGGGGGTACTAGGGATTGAACTGAGGGTCAGTTGATCACTGAGCCACCTCCCCAGCCCTGTTGTGTATTTTATTTTGAGACAGGGTCTCACAAAGTTGCTTAGCACCTCACTTTTGCTGAGGCTGGCTTTGAACTGACATTCCTCCTGCCTCAGCCTCCCGAGCTGCTGGGATTACAGGCATGAGCCACCATGCCCAGCAGGAGTTCATTTTTTAAATTCTGATTTTTGAAAGAAAACATGTCTTGGTCCCCTAAAATATTACATCCACTGGGCTGCTAAAGCAAAGTACCAATGACCGGGTTACTTAGGTACAACAGGAGTTTGTTTCCCACAGTCCTGGAGGCTGGAAGTAGAGATCAGGTGCCAGCGTGCCAGGCTATGGGGAGGGCTCCCCTGGCTGCAGACCACCACCTTCTCATTGCATCCTCCCAAGACAGAAAGAAGGCAAGGGAATTCTCTGGGGTTCCTTTAACAAGGGCACTAAGCCTTTTCAGGAGGCCTCTGTCCTAATGGCCCTAATCACTTCCCCCAAACTCCACCTCCAAATAACAATCATTTCCAGAATTATGATTCCAACATGTGAATTTGGGGGACACACAATCTATCGAAGTATCGGAGTTCCCAAGCCTAACGGATGCATTGGCCATGCCCAGGGAGCCCTCACCAGAGCCTGAGCCTGCTGGCACCTGATCTCAGTTTCTAGCCTCCAGAACCATGAGAAATGAATCCCTGTGGTGCCCACTCTGAGCAAAGGCCCCTCAGGGCAACTCAGGGCAGGGGCTGGCGGTGGTCAAATGGCAGATGAGTCTTCCAAGGAGGCAGTTGAATGACTGTGGGTGCCAATGTAGTCCTAGCCTGGCTGCTAGCCAGACAGCCTGGAGTGCAAAACTGTTTCCCTCCGTGAGGAGACTCTGCCCTTCTCACAGCCCTTCCCCAGGCAGTGTCTGTTCTGAGCTCACCACAGTGTTTGGAAGGAAGGAAACGCAGTTCTTGGTTTGTTTGTTTGTTTGTTTGTGTGTTTGTTTGTTTGTTTGTAGTGCTGGGGATTGACCCTAGGGCCTTGTGCATGCGAGGCAAGCCCTCTACCAACTGAGCCATATACCTACCCTGGAAATATAGTTCTTCTGTCTATTTGACACCCAGAGAAACTGAGGCCCAGATCACCATCTTACAGGGTGAATGGTGCTTTACCATTACAAATATGATCTTGTTTGATACAACAGCCCTGATAAATGACAAACATTTTTTTTTTGGTACCAGGGATTGAACTCAGGGGCACTTGACCATTGAGCCACATCCCCAGTCCTATTTTGTGTTTTATGTAGAGACAGGGTCTCACTGAGTTGCTTAGTTCCTCGCTGTTGCTGAGGCTGGCTTTGAACTTGCGATTCTCCTGTCTCAGCCTCCCAGAGTGCTGGGATTACAGGCATGCGCCACCGCACCCGCCGGACAGTCCATTTTTAAAGATACTTGTCGACGTGCCAGAACCTTATAATCCCATGTGCTCTCAAGCCTTGCTCTTCGCTTAGAGTGTGGAAGCAGCAGTGAGGAGCTGGCTGTGAACAGTCACACCCCAGCTTCAACTCAGTGCCCAGGTCTGGCAGCCCCAGGAATCATCAGTGTGGCCCACCACCCCTTGGGGAAACATCAACTTTTCTTGGTTAAGTGAAAATGGTGCAGGCAGCTTCGGAAAGGCCATCCCTCTGAGCTGAGGCCTCTTGCAGGATGCACAGCCTCCTTGTGTGCTGGAGTTGACTCGCTGAGAACCAGCTCTTGCTCAGCGGGAATCAGTGTGTCCCAGGGTCTGGAAGTCTCTTTGTATCCCTCTTCCCAGCATTGGACCACCTGCCACTCAGACAAGGCAGCTGGCTCACTCCAGCACTGCCAACTCCCAGGGTCAGGAAGGGGCTCAAGTCAGGGCTCCTGGACCCCTGGTGGCAAAGCAGAACACACAGGAACACAGAGGTACCTCAAAGGTGAACAAAACACAGAGGTACCTCAAAGTGGCTCAGGGCCTGGCCATGCAATCAGTGCCTGCCCTACTTGACCAGAGGCACAAGTAGGCTCCGCCCTGGGCTGGACTGAGGGTAATGAGAAGTGTTGGCTGGGACTGAGAAGGTGAGGACGCACAGCAGGCATGAAGCACGTAGCCCGGGGAGGAAGGGGCACTCAGGGACGCCTGGTTAACTGTCACCTTGTAACTCTGTGACTGAAGAAGAGGCTAAAATCTCAGGGACTGTAGCCCCTGCATTCACTATTGGTGCCCACAGGTCTGCAGACAGATTGGAGTTTGAAATGGTACTGGCTGGCTCTGGTCCACACCAAGGCCTCCCTCCACCATGAGAAGGAGCAGAGCTCAGCATGCAGTAAATCACAGCACAGGCTGTCTTCACTCTGGGCCACCTCCATCAGGAAGCTCTCCCTGACTGCTCCCTGAGTCAGGGTTACACACGCCCCTCTGAGCTCCCATAGCTCTCATGGATGCTCACTGTTTGTGGCCACTGGTGTGTAGGGGGTAGATAACTACTGACAGAGCTTGACCTTGTCCCTCTGCATCTCCAACATCAAGGACAAGATAAAGAGTATGGTAATAAGTGCTAGAGGGCTTGGGGCGGGAAAAGCCAAGCTGTTCCCTGAGCCGGGTCCTGGAGGTAGAGTTGGGAGAACCCCATGGACAGCAGGAGGGCAGGGGTGTCCTCAGAGACCAGGTCTCATAATCCAGAGAGGGCTGGACATTGGTGGGGTGCTCGGCTGTGGAGGGCCCAGGGCCTCAGTCAGCCCAGATGTCACCCTTGTGCAGAGCAGAAGGTACCCTTTCTCCCTCAGGCTCCCAGCCCTGTCCCAGGACCTGGTCAGCTGTTTCTGACCTCTCAGCTGGGCACCTTCTCTAGGACAAAACCCGCACACTGCATTGGGAGTCTCTGGTGTGTGTCTGTGTCACATGTACGTGGTATATCTGTGTGCGCCTGTGTGTGTGTTTACCTGTGTTGCCCTTTGTCAATTTCCCCAGCTGCTTGGCCTCTGAGATGAGAGGGTCCCCTCTTAGAAACTTGGGGTGCCTCTTGGAGGAGGTCACTGCTGCCGAGGGTGTGGTGATGCGGGTCCTGCTGCAGTGAGGAAGGGCTGTTCTGCCAGTGGGCTGGCCACACGGGCCTCTGCTCACCAAGGGCCTCCTTCTGGAAGTCTGGCTCACCCTCAGTTGGTAAGGAAAGGGCTGGACAGACAGGAGGGAGAAATCAGGGGGGAGCATGTTCCCAAGGGGGTCGGGGCTCCAGTCAGCATGAGGCGCCTGCTCAGGAAAGACTGGCTCAGAGGAGACTCAGAAGGACAGGAAGAGCATAAGGAACCCAGAGCTGCCCAGAAGCAGAGGAGGCAGCCTCCAAGGGAGCAAGAGCGCCAGCAGCCCAGGTCCAGCAGAAGTGTGGCCCCCAGCAGGGGTGGTGGTGGGTGTGGGCCTCCTGCCTCAGGGAATGCCCCTCCCACACACCTGGAGGCTGTGCAAGGCAGAGGCACCTGGGCCACCTCCTCCCAGGCCTGGCTCCTGCTCTCCATCTATAGAGGCTGCTCCGCCCTCTTCCCCAGCTGCCCCCAACACTCCAGGCTGCAGGACCTGGGGGGAGTCAGAGCCACCCTCCTATTTGAGAGATGAGGACATGAGGCCCTTATAGGGAAGGGACCTGCCCAGGGTCACAGTGGTGCAGTTGACATTCATGAGCGTGTCCTGCTCAGCTCCTTTGTCCCCTTATGACAAGCCCCAAGGCAGGCACCTCCTCCATGTCACCCTGGGGAGAATCCAGGCTGGGAACGAGACAAGTGAATGTGGCCCAGGTCCTTCCTTAGAACAAAAGGGACAAGATCCCATCCGGGTTCCCACTGCTTCCTAAGCTCTTACTGGTGGCCCTGCCCTTCAAAACTGTGTCCCAGGTTTGAAATCACCTAAGTGCAGCCGGGCACAGTGGCACATGCCTGTAATCCCAACACTTAGGGAGGCTGAGACAGGAGGATCACGAGTTCAAAGCCAGCCTCAGCAAGGGCGAGGTGCTAAGCAACTCAGTGAGACCCTGTCTCTACATAAGACACAAAATAGGGCTGGGGATGTGGCTCAGTGGTGGAGTGCCCCTGAGTTCAATCCCCAGTACCAAAACAAAAATTGCCTAAGTGCACTCAGTGACATCTGCAGGATAAACTCAAGACAGCAGGACACGTCATACAGCATGTCTGCACCTTAGCTCCTTTCACAAAGATGGGGACGCTAATATTTACATCCCCTTGTTGTTGGGAGAGTTGGATAATAGTGCACATCCTCGGAGTCCTCCACAGATGACGGCTCCCCTCCCTGTCCCCTGATGGTGATGTGCATTCAGTAAAGCCCACCTGCTCCCCCCCAGCACCCACTAGAACTGGGGTTGGAGTGGGTTTTGTCTGAACTCCTGAGCATCACTGGCCCCACTGAGGTGTGAACAAATGAGCTGAAGAGCTGCCCACACGGAACTCCTGCCAAGCGCCACCAGGAGACCCCCACAGGTGGAGGCAACCCAGTGGAGGACGTAAGACCCGGCTGGCAGGGGAGGCAGTATGAAATGGGACCATTATGAGGTCCTGTGGATGACCACACAGAGCTGCAGTTTCTGGGGATGGAGCCATTAATCCCTGGGGACGGGGCCACTATCAAGGCAGTGACCTGAGGACCCAGTCTCCTGCAGTGGCCTGATGAGGGTCAGCCTCAGGGTGGACTGATAGTGTGCAAACCAAACACTCTCTGGGTCAGGCAGATGGTGGCCTGTTACCAGAACAGCCAAAATTAGGGAAGATGAATCGTGTAACATGGGGAATGAACTAAAAGAGAGAGAAACAGCAAGAAGCAGCAGGAAAGCGGTTAATGATCCCGGAGGGGCAGCCTCCGTGGGAGAAGATCCGGGACCCTGTGGCTTCTGATGCTCACACTAAAGCCAGAGCTGTGCCTCCAGGCACCAGGCCTGTGCAGACGGAAACATTCCACATGCTTCGTTTTCTGTTCCTTTGCTCCCTCTTTACACAGCAAAGCCTTTTTTTTAATTTTAATTTTGGTAGAAATCTTTCTACAGAGGATCATCCACATCCCTGACTTCTCAAACACAGGGACCATGTGTTTCCTGCCTTCTTGATGACTCAGGGTCATTTTGACAATACTAATTAGCAGACTGGACTATAATACAGGGTCAGCCTGGGGATTATCATGGCATGTCCTGTCTGCTTTGCTTTGTAAATTACTGGATCTGCATTTTACAGTTTTCCTGCCTCCTCTCTCGTCATAAAACGCTTCTCATTACTCTCAATGTACTTGCTGTGGCCTGAGGAGCGAGACCACCGAACTCGTCAGAACTATTTGTCAAGTAAGACTGAATAGGACCTGAGTAAGGGCCAGAAAGGCATTCTAATTTTTTTTTGAGGGGGCTACTGGGGATTGAACTCGGGGGTACTCGACCACTGAGCCACATCCCCAGCCCTATTTTGTATTTTATTTAGAAACAGGGTCTCCCTGAGTTGCTTAGCTCCTCACTTTGCTGAGGCTGGCTTTGAACTTGCAATCCTCCTGCCTCAGCCTCCCGAGCTGCTGGGATCACAGGCATGCGCCACTGCACCTGGCTCAGAGAGACATTCTTATCAGCAAGAGGCAGTGAGCTTGGCCGCACGAGTGGATGTTTTACACCACTGTGCTCAGGAAGGTTTTACTGGCCTAGAATTAGCCATGTTCTTGGGTATGACCCTCCTGAAGTCCTGTGAGGCTCATGGGGGAGGCCTAGTTTTCCTGGGAGGAAGGCTGAGCCTCAGAGGGTCAGGGTAGACCGAGATCAGTGAGTCGGGATGATTCTCGTGATCACCAACTTGGGCAACAGCTGCAAGGCCACACGGTACCTCCCATCATCGGAGCTTTGGAGGGAAGGGACCAAGAGGTCCTTTCTTGTCATCCAAACAGTACTGGATTGGGAGCCATCTGATCCAAACTCAAGCCCAGGTTCCACACTAACCAGCTGGTACCCATGGAAGTGTGGCTTCTTTGAGTCTGTTTGCCCATTTGTCAAAGATAGATGGTATGTCAGCTTTCAAGGTGTATGGTGTGATTATTGAGTCATCTTTGCTAATTAGCAGGAAAGAATGGGGCTGGGGCGGGGAAGGGGGGATAACACTTGCTCTGTCTGAGCCTGCCTTGGCCCCCAGATTCCTCAATCCCCCTATCTGATCCTCCCTCATGACGCACCGCCCGCCAGTGTAGTCTGTTCTGGTGCTGACCACCCAGGAGGCTTTGACACTTCTGGTGAGTGAACCCTTGAGAAAAGGGCCCAATAATGAAGACGACCCTCAGAGGTAAAGGCCTTTCCAGGAGCGTAGGGTCTTGTTGCCCCTCTTAAGCTTTGAGGTTCCATTCACAGGGAGGGCTGCAGCCCAGGAGGGGCTCCCCCTCAGGGCTGGCCTGGGAAGAAAACCCGCCATTCTTCAGCTGGTGTCACCTTGGGTACCTCCCCACTCTGTCCTGGGCAGCTTCTCCCAGGCTCTGCCTACGTCTCTCCTGGCCTGGCACCCAGAGCTGGCAGGTCACAAGTGCTGAGAGTCCCGTGGGATCAGTGGAAGGCATCCATCCCACTTGAGAGAACCAGGAGGGAGCGCAAAGCCAGGTCCTGCTGAAGACACGGAGCAGCGTGTCCCCTCCGCCCACCAGCTGGCCAGGCTGCCCAGCAGCAGGGACCTCTGCCTGCCCAAAGTCCCTTTGCATTCTGGAGTGGGGCACTGGAAGAGGGCCCCCTTCCTTCGCCGAAGCCCCGTGCTGTTTGCTGGAGCGCAGGCTTGGCTGCTTTCCTGGGCTGCTGCCCTATCGATCCTTTAGGCTCCCTTTGTGCTGGGGATATCAATTTAGTGGGTTCCCAGGATGGCTGCGTTTTAACCTCTCACCCTGGTCTAGACTCTGTCGGCTCCCGCTGTCCCTCAGCCAGGAGGAGATGGAGGCCCGAGGCCTCTCGGGCAGGCTCTGGAGCCGGCGGATTTCCAGGAACCCAGACTGGGATCACCCGGCGGCTCCACGGCCCGGCCAACCTGCCTCCCTCCAAACCGGCCGGTGAATTATTAAAGATGCAATTTCCTTTCATCTTTCCAGTAAAATCGCTCCTGTGCTGTGCTCCACTGCCTTCCTGTCACTGGCCCAGCTGGGGTCTGAGCAGTATCCCTCATTCACCTCACTCCTTCCCCAGGCTAGGACATTCCTAGGAAGCTGGATAGAGGTGGACACCTCCCTAAAAGGGTCCAGAAAGCCCAGGAATCTTGAGAAATGGGAGAGTGGCAGAGGAGACTTGGGATAGTAAAATCTTGGCGCCTACTATTTGACAGCTGAAGGAAAAGAAGCCCAGAGAGGTGTAGCCACCAGCCCAGGGAAGCACAGCAAGGGGCTGACAGAGCAAGGGATGGAACCCAGGTCCTGTTCCCTGATGAGGGTTTCTTCTTCTTCTGCCTCTCTCGATGATTCCCTCACGCATTCTCTGGGCAGGAGTCAGTCAAGCTCCTCCACGGTATTGATTAGGTCTCAGAGTGCGATTACAGTCTGTGCCTAATATTTACTCTCCACTCCCCACCACCGCCATGGCACTTAGCCAGATGTAAAGCTGTAATCACTGCCCTCTTGTCAGTATTTGTTGTTTCGGGTGTTACTGTTTACTGTTGGTGGTCATCCCAAAGGGCCCGGAGAACGGGCAGCTCCATGTGGTCCTGGCCAGAACTGAGCCTCACTCTGAATCGGCCCTCCTCAGATATCCCTTCCCTGAGTGACCCAGAAGAGGCCCTGTGCCTTCCTTCCTCCTCAGCTCATCCAAGCTCTGCTCTGAAAGAGACGCTGGTGGAGTGTGGGGTCTTCGGCAGGAGTCTTGGTGTCGGCTGAGATAGCATGCTGTGTGCCCAGCCTTGGGCGACCCTCTGGAGACTCCTGATGCCTACTGTCTTTGGTCCAGGGCTCAAGATCTACGCAGGCACCAGTTCTGAGCAAATTGTGGGGGGTAATGGATTTGTTCATTATCTTAATTATAGTGATGATTTATGCATATATACACGTGTTAAAACGTATCATGTGGCATACTTTAAATATGTGTGATTTATTATATGTCAACTCTACCCCAGCAATGCTGTTTAAAACATGGCATGAGCTAATGCAGCTGAGTAGTCACCTAACACAGACTCTCTGACTATTAAGTGCAGTGGTGTCACGCCCTGAAGGCCCCCGCAACCACCCACCCCACTCCCGGGACTCCTGCTCCTGGGCATTAGCTCCTCAGGGTTCCCAAGGAGCTGACAGGCAGCCACTCCATTTCTTGCCAGCCATGTGCACACACGCTTTCAGACTCAGAAGTTCCTCAGTAGCTCTCGCTAGGGATTGTCCCATCTCTCTCTTTTTTGTTTGTTTGTTTGGTGGTTGTTGTTGTTCTTTTGGTACCAGGGATTGAACTCAGGGGTACTCGACCACTGAGCCACATCCCCAGCCCTATTTTGTGTTTTATGTAGAGCCAGGGTCTCAATGAGTTGCTTAGCGCCTCGCCGTTGCTGAGGCTGGCTTTGAACTCCCGATCCTCCTGTTTGAGCCTCCCTAAGTGCTGGGATTACAGGCATGTGCCACCACGCCCAGCTTCCCTGCCTCTCTCATCCCACCCCACATCCTATCCCCACCACAGCTGCCTGCATCATGTAACTAAAGGGTTAAAGCTGGGACATGATGGGGGATGGAGTGGATCTCAGGAGCCCTGGTCCTCCCTGGTTGGTGCTGAATCCTAGAATGCTAAATATTTTAATTATTATCTTTTATTATCTTTCCTTTTTATTTTGGTACCAGGGATTGAGCCCAAGGGGGCTCTACCCCTGAGCCACATCCCTTGTCCTTTTTATTTTTTCTTTTGAGACAGGGTTTCACTAAGTTCCCCAGGCTGGCCTTGAACTTGCAGTCCTGCCTTAGCCTCCTGAGTAGCAGGGATCATAGGCATGTGCTACCGTGTCTGGCTTCAGTATCACCCTGTCTTAGGCCACCCCCACCCCTGACCCAGCTATGGTGTTGGAGTAACCTTGGCCGATTGACAAAGACCAAAGTCCAGGTATCCAGCAATGTCATCGTCCCCAAGTCCAACCATAGCAGGGAAAATAGCCCAGAGAACATTAAAGAGTATCAGGGTCGACCATGACCCAGACCCTCCAGGAGCAGGAATCTGCCACCTCTTGCGATCCCCTCCCACTGTGGGGTGGAAAGGGTTCAGGTTTTGGGGTTGGAGGATACACTGTGTCATGTCATACCTGAACGTAGGTTACAGTTTGGTTTTCTCAGTTTTGCTAACCATTTCCTCCTCCTCAAACTGCTCAAAAGTCTAAGAGAGAGAGTTTCTGAACTGAGAGGCTAGAAGGGTCCAGACCTTGGCTCCATGTCTGAAGCTGACCTAAGGGGTCAGGGGTTGAGTAAACTCCCAACTTGGGGCCTGCAGTCCTCCTGACCCTCTTCTTCTCAAGGGCACCTGTCTCCTTTGAGGGTGATGCTACCTGCTGTCAGGGCTGCCATCTTGGGAAGATGGAGCATGGGAGAGAGCAACGTAAGTTTTCAAGAATGGAAGAAAAAGTCGGTGTGGGAGTGCACACCTGTAATCCCAGCAGCTCGGGAGGCTGAGGCCCCTGAGTTCAATCCCTGGTACCCCCACCCCCAAAATAAAAAGAATGGAAGAAAAGAGAAGAGGTAGAGTCCAGGCATTCATTGACCATGGGAGGAGGCCCCGGGGGGCCTAGAGCAGCAGTGAGTGGCGTCTTATTGCACATGGAAGAGTCTGTGTTCCCTCCTGGCCAGCCTTCACCACCTCCAGGGAATAACATCCCCAAACTTCCTCCTGGCTTACAGCAGTCTCAGTCTGTCCTTGTCCCTGGTACCCTCCTCTCCGTGGCTCCTGCATCCCAAGTCAGTGGCTTATGTTAGGCCACTCGACCCTTCCCAAGCACTCCACAAGGGCAGAGGGCTCCTTCTTCCTGGGACTCCACATACACACACCCAAACCTCACAACCCCCAGGGCTGGCTCATGGTGGTAGGTGAGGCCAGCAGGGTCTCCAGGGCCTTGCTTAGGAAATGGCCTTGTCAGGCTGACCACCAATGGAGAAAGCCTGAGCCAGGAAGCCACGGGTCACCTCACGAATCATGAGCCGGCCACAGAGGCCAAAGGCAGACTCCAGGTCTGCAGGAGCCCCGGGGCTAGGCATGAATGGGAGCGAAGGCGTGCGTGAGAGCAAGAGGAGCCCAAGGTGTGTGACAGAAACTTTGCTCTGTGCACTTGAGGGAGAACGTCCACACTTGTGAGAGCGTGTATCTAAGAAAAAAGAGAAAAAAAATGGTATCCGGGCACAGTGGCGCATGCCTATAATCCCTGCACTTTGGGAGGCTGAGACAGGAGGATCGCGAGTTCAAAGCCAGCCTCAGCAAGGGCAAGGCCCTAAGCAACTCAGTGAAACCCTGTCTCTACATAAAACACAAAATAGGGCTGGGGATGTGGCTCAGTGGTCGAGTACCCCCGAGTTCAATCCCTGGTACCAAAAAAAAAAAGCAAAAAATGGTGAGAATTCTGTGTGAGAGGAAAAGTGTGTACAAGAGAGACACCACTGGTCTAGGGACCTGGGGCTCCTTCCTGTCTCCTCCTTCCATCAAGGACTCAGGGTCTTCATTTCAAAGTGGTGAGCTGGGGTCTGGGAATTCCCACCCCTGCCTCCCCTGGAGGTTGCCCCAGAACCAGGAGCCTCACAAATATGCTGCTCAGCCGGTGGAGCGGCTTTCCTGTCAGCAGCAGCCTGAGAGGGTAGGAGGAGGCGAGACCTCCATTATTCACAGCCCTCAGGCAAGTGACAGCCACCGCAACCTCGAGGGTTCACTGAGAATGCGGCTGGAGTGTCCTGGACCCTGGCTCCGCCCACCCTGCTCGCGCCTTGGTCACCACACTAGCCATCATCCAAAAGCTGTGGGTGGCTTCAGGAAGCCCGCCCTGTGGGCCTCAGAAAGCAACCCTGAGGACAGACCATGCAGTCAATCCCCACCACCCAGCCTTTTGACCTCTTGGGGGTCCCAGACCTCTTCGAGATTCTGAGGAATACCACAGATTCTTTCCTTAGAAAAATGATCACCTACTTACAGGTCTTTCCTATAATTTCAGAAGCCTTTTGAGTTCATTCCTCAGTTCCATATGGACCCCCAGACTCTGGTTAAGAGCACCAGAATCCCTCTAACCCAAAGATGCCCTGAAATTGCCAGAATGGCACCCGTGACGGCAGGGAGCTCAGCTAGAATCTCAGCACATAGAAAGTGCTGGATAACTAATGAGGGAGTCCATTCCCTGCTGGCTGCGGTGTGGGTGGGAAGCAGGAAGCACCCTGGGAGAAGCCCCTGCAGTTCTGGCCTCCACCGTAAGCAACTCTGGGACCTGAGCCTTTGTTCATGCCTTTTTTTTTTTTTTTCCTGATATCGCGGATTGACCTCAGGGGCGCTCAACCACTGAGCTACATCTCCAGCCCTATTTTGTGTTTTATATAGAGACAGGGTCTCACTGAGTTGCTTAGCGCCTTGCCATTGCTGAGGCTGGCTTTGAACTCACGATTCTCTTGCCTCAGCCTCCTAAGTGCTGGGATTACAGGCTTGCGCCACCGCGCCGGCTGGTTCATGCCTTTGATGTTCATTATTGCTTACATATTTTGCATCAGGCATGGGTATGTGTTGAGGACATAAAAGAGACACGTAGACAGACATGTTCTCTGCCTTCACGTTGCTTATAGTCTAGGTGAGCCAAAAAATTAACAAGTAAACCCGTAAATAGTTTTCTATGAGGCAGGCAGGGATTCTGACTAAATCCTTACAGCTTTGGTTTCCTCCTCTGTAAAATGAAGGTAATTCAGTTTTTGCTACTGTTTTTGGTTTTTTTTTTTTTTTTTTTTTTTTTTTGGTACTGGGGATTGAACTCAGGGGCACTCGGCCACTGAGCCACATCCCCAGCCCTATTTTGTGTTTTATATAGAGATAGGGTCTCACTGAGTTGCTTAGTGCCTCGCCATTGCTGAGGCTGGCTTTGAACTCACGATTCTCCTGTCTCAGCCTCCCTAAGTGCTGGGATTACAAGCGTGAGCCACCGCGCCCGGCTTTTGCTACTGTTTTTATGAGAAAGAAATGAAACGACACCTTGAGCACTGAACCCTGAGCCTCGCACAGTAAGTACAGCATTGATTGAAGCAGGTCAGCAAAGAGAAGCAGGCCTAGCCTCCCTGCGGTGGTAAAGGCTTTGCTGAAACCAGACTGCCACCATCCTGGACTGGCTTGGATCCTGTGGCTGGAGGAGAACCAGTCTCCTGGCAACCTCTTGGCCAGGGACATCATTAGGTAGCTGTCAAGCCCCACAGGAAGGACAAGCAAGTAAGTAGGAGAAGACTCACAAAGGGCTGAAGTTGACCCCTTGGATGGTCAAATTGAGGCAGTGGACTAGATCTTGGTAGGGGTAAGGTCTAAAGTCTGCAGACTTCTGTTTCTGGCTACAGTGGACTGGCTTATATAGCATATCAACCTTCCCACCAAGAACAACTGGAATAAAATTTAAAAAGATAAAATACATGGGCCAGGGTTATGGCTCAGTGGTACAGCACTTGCCTAGCATGTGTGAGGCACTGGGTTTGATTCTCAGCACCGCATATGAATAAAAGAATAAAATAAAGGTCCATCAACAACTAAAAAAAATTTTAAAAAAAAGATAAAATACATTTCCAAATTTTCTTTGAAGGCATTGAAGATACTTAGAGGTCATAATCCTGAAAAGAAGAGAAATCTAGAGAAATGAGCTCAACATGTGGCCCTATTTTTCCCCTAAACAATAGCCATGAAATTGAGAATATGACCAAAAAGTGGAGGCTAAGGTGTTTGCAATGCCATGGAGTTCGGAAAAACAAACACTAGTGGAGGGGCCCCTTTAAGAATCTTCAAAGAAGCCTGTAATCCCAGCATTTAGGGAGGCTGAGACAGGAGAATCACGAGTTCAAAAGCAACTCAGTGAGACCTTGTCTCTACATAAAACACAGAATAGGGCTGGGGATGTGGCTGAGTGGTCGAGTGCCCCTGAGTTCAATCTCCAGCACCAAAAAAAAAAGAATCTTCAAAGAACAGAGGAGGCTTTTTTTGTTTTTAAGGCTTTCAGTTGGGGTTGGGACCCTTAAAGACAAATCAGGCCAAGTACAATGGGCACATGTCAGTAATCCCAGCTACTCAGGAAGCTGAGGCAGGAGAATCACAAGTTAAAGACAAACCTGGGCAACATAGTGAGATTCTGTCTCAAAATAAAATAAAAAGGGCTAGGGATGTAGCTCAATGATACAGCTCTTACCCAGCATGTGTGAGAACATGGGTTCAATCCCTAGTACTACAAAGAAAAAAAAGCAAATCAGAAATGGATCCTCCTCACAAAGATTGAAACCCAACTTCAAAGAAACTTAGCCCCAGATTGGACTCAAGTAAGTTGCCTCTACTTTAACTTCCTTCCAGAAGCAAGAGTAAATCTCTTCTGGGTCATCCAGGGCCTCAAATTATCTCTACAACTTTTCCATACATGATGTCTGGCAGGCAACAAAATTTACTAGGCATCCCAGAAGACAAGACCATATGATGGAACCAAGAAGTGAAACAAAAACAGATAATAGCCACAGATCCGGACTCTGGCATTTCAAATCATAGACTTAAAAATAACTGTTGCTAATTGGTTAAAAAGTATAGAATATGCCTGGTGCAGTGGCACACACCTGTAATTCTAGTGGCTCAGGAGGCTGAGACAGGAGGATCGTGAGTTCAAAGCCAGTCTCAGTAAAAGTGAGGTACTAAGCAACTCAGTGAGAACCTGTCTCTAATTAAAATACAAAATAGGGATAGGGATGTGTCTCAGTGGTTGAGTGCCCCTGAGTTCAATTCCTGGTACCCCCACCTCAGAAAAAAGTATAGAAGATGAATTTTTAAAAATATTTTTTTAGTTGTAAGATGGACACAATACCTTTATTTTATGTATTTATTTTTATGTGGTGCTGAGGATCAAACCTAGTGCCTCACACATGCTATGCAAGTGCTCTACCACTGAGCCACAACCCCAGGCCCCAGAAAATGAAGAATTTAAAGAGAAAATAGAAGACGCCATCAAAAGCTTACCAACCAAGAAAAGCCCAGGACCAGATGGATTCTCAGCTGAGTTCTACAAGACCTTCAAAGAAGAATTAATACCAATACTCCTCAAATTATTCCATGAAATAGAAATAGAAGGAACCCTGCCAAACTCATTCTATGAGGCCAGTATCACCCTGATTCTAAAACCAGACAGACACATCAAAGAAAGAAAACTTCAGACCAATATCTCTGATGGACATTGATGCAAAAATTCTCAATAAAATTCTGGCAAATCACATACAAAAACATATTTAAAAGATAGTGCACCACTATCAAGTGGGTTTCATCTAAGGTATGCAAGGTTGGTTCAACATATGGAAATCAATAAACATAATTCATCACATCAATAGACTTAAAACAAGACTCATATGATTATCTCCATAGATGCTGAGAAAGTATTTGACAAAATACAGCACCTCTTCATGTTCAAAACACTAGAAAAACTAGGGATAGTAGGAACACACCTCAACATTGTAAAAGCTATTTATGCAAAACCGAAGGCCAACATTATCCTAAATGGAGAAAAACTGGAAGCATTCCCCCTAAAAATGAGAACAAGACAGGGATGTTCTTTTTCACCACTGCTATTCAACATAGTCCTTGAAACTCTAGCCAGAGCAATTAGAAGAAAGAAATTAAAGGAAAATGAATAGGGAAAGAATATTATTATTATTATTATTATTATTACTATTTTGGTACTGGG
>CM053412.1:22882662-22907709 GCA_028644305.1 Xerus rutilus | reverse complement strand
ATGAAATTCATTTGGAAAAATAAGAGACCTTGAATAGCCAAAGCAATCCTTAGCAAGAAAAGTGAAGCAGAAGGGATCACAATACCAGACCTTAAACTATACTACAAAGCTATAGTAACAAAAACGACATGGTAGTGGCACCAAAATAGACATGTAGACCAATGGTACAGAATAGAAGACACAGAGATAAACCCACACAAATATAGTTTTATCATACTAGACAAGGTGCCAAAAACATACAATGGAGAAAAAATACCCTCTTCAACAAACGGTGCTAGGAAAACTGGAAATCCATATGCAGAAAAATGAAACTAAACCCCTATCTCTCACCATGCACAAAACCCAACTCAATGTGGATCAAGGACCTAGGAATCAGACCAAACATCCTATGCCTAATAGAGGAAAAAATAGGGCCAAATCTTCTTCACATCAGATTAGGCCCCAACATCCTTAACAAGACTCCTAAAGCTCAAGAAATAAACACAAAAATCAATAAATGGGATGAATTCAAACTAAAAAGTTTCTTCTCAGCAAAAGAAACAAGCAATGAGGTGAACAGAGAGCCTACACTCTGGGAGTAAATTTTTGCCACACACACATCAGATAGAGCACTTATCTCCAGGATTTATAAAGAACTCAAAACACTTAACACCAGAAAAACCCCAAACAACCCAATCAATAAATGGGCTAAGGAGCTGAACAGACACTTCTCAGAAGAAGATATATAATCAATTAACAAATATATGGAAAAATGTTCAACATCTCTAGCAATTAGAGAACTACAAATCAAAACTACTCTAAGATTTCATCTCACGCCAGTCAGAATGGCAATTATCAAGAATACAAACAACAATAACTGTTGGTGAGGTTGTAGGGTGAAAGGCACGCTCATACATTGCTGGTGGGACTGCAAATTGGTGCAACCAATCTGGAAAGCAGTATGGAGATTCCCTAGAAAACTTGGAATGGAACCACCATTTGACCCAGCTATCCCACTCCTCAGTCTATACCCAAAGGACTTAAAAACAGCATATTACAGTGATGCAGCCACTTCAGTGTTTATAGCAGCTCAATTCACAATAGCTAAACTGTGGAACCAACCTAGCCGCCCCTCAGTAGATGAATGGATAAAGAAACTGTGGGGTATGTACACAATGGAATATTACTCAGCATTAAAAGAGAATAAAATTATGGCATTTGCAGAAAAATGGATGGAGTTGGAGAACATCATGCTAAGCGAAGTAAGCCAATCCCAAAAAATCAAAGGCCGAATGGTCTCTTTGATAAATGGATGCTGATCCATAATGAGGGAGGGGGCATGGGAAGAATGGAGGAACTTTGATTAAAGGGAAGGGACGGGAGAGGATGGGACACCGGGGCAGGAAAGATGGTGGAATGCGATGAACAATAATGCTCTAGGTTCATGTGTGACTGCAAGTATGGTGTGACTCTACATTGTGTACAACCAGAGAAGTGAAAAGTTGTGCTCCATTTGTGTACAATGAATCAAAATGCATTCTACTGTCATGTAAACCTAATTAAAATAATTTTTTTTTGGGTACTAGGGATTGAACTCAGGGGCACTCGACCACTGAGCCACATCCCCAGCCCTATTTTGTGTTTTATGTAGAGACAGGGTCTCTTTGAGTTGCTTAGTGCTTCACCATTGCTGAGGCTGGCTTTGAACTCACGATTCTCCTGTCTCAGCCTCCCAAAGCGCTGGGATTACAAGCGTGAGCCACCGCGCCTGGTTTAGAATAAATTTTTTTTAAAAATAAAAAGCAAAACAAAAAAAAAAGAATTTAAAGAGAACTGGGAACTTTCAAAAGTTACCAAGTAGAATTTATAGAAATGAAAAACATAATAATCATGATTAATAAAATAGATAGGTTCAATAACAGATTAGATGAAGCTAAAGCATGATTAATGAACTGGAAAATAGGGCATTACAAAATATCGAGCCCTGAAACATAATAGAAATTTGGATAGAAAATAAAACATGGGTATAAAAATGTTATCACATCTAAAAATCCTCAAATTTACGCCTATAAAATACAGTCTACATGGTTTTGTATGTACAATCTTGTAGTGTCTGTATACAGTATTGTCACATATGTGACAACGAACAGGATGTAATTAAGAATATGTATGGGCCTTGGGCCGTAGCTCAGTGGCAGAGCACTTTCCTAGCATGTGTGAAGCACTGGATTTGATTGTTAGCACCGCATAAAAATAAACAAATGCAATAAAGGCATACTGTCCATCCTCAACTACAAAAAAATTAAATATATATGTACACTGTACTTACAGCATTTGTATTACATAAGAGAACTTGGGAGGCTCATGCACTAAATGTGAAGTGGATAAGACTCCATCAGGTATCAAACAGTGAAAGAGAATGGATTTGGGAGTCTACTACTTTGGTTTAAATCTTGCTTCTGTCCCTAATGTGTAGGCCTGGACCAAATCACATAACTTCTTAGAGGCTGTTTTTTCATCTATAACAAAGTGTAATCCTGTTCTGAAGATTCAAAGAGGAAGTGTATCAGGTGTGGTATCCAGCAGGGGCTTAATACATGATGGAGAGGCAAACGGCTGGGTTTAGGAGGAGCTGGCTCTGCTCCTCTCTCCAGCCCAGGAGCTGTTACTCCATGGAAGTGTCTCTTCTCCTGCTTTCAGGTCCCGTCAGTAAAATCAAAACCAAAAACTATTCAGCCCCTCACCCTCTTGGAGGGAGCCATTTACAGACTCACTCACACCTAGTAAGTCTTGCTTGGGATGCTTGCTTTCAGAATGAGCAGCACAAGGCGGGACAACACTTAATTAGTAGGAATAACTTTCCAGTGGGATTTGAGGCCCAAGTGGGCCTCTCCAGAGTGGGCCTCTGAGTAGGGGACTCTTCCTCATGTTTCTTTCTTTTTTTCTTTCTTTTTTTTTGGTATCAGGGATTGAACTCAGGGGTACTCAACCAGTGAGCCACATCCCCAGCCCTATTTTGTGTTTTATGTAGAGACAGGGTCTCACTGAGTTGCTTAGCACCTCACCTTTGCTGAGGCTGGCTTTGAATTTGTGATTCTCCTGTCTCAGCCTCCCAAAGTGCTGGGATTACAGGTGTGCATCACTGTGCCTGGCTTCATGTTTCTTGATCCACAGCAGCTGGGTGATCTCCCAAGCCCTACAGTGGCTCTCGACCCAGTTCCTGGTCTTCCTCCAGTCCCTTAACCTGCCCGTGTCTCTCCCACTTCAAAGCCTTTATATGTGGTTCCATATGTCTGGAATGCTCCTCTCTGGGCTCTTCTCACAGCCTACACCTGTTCACCCTTGGGATCTCAGCCCAAATGTCACATCCCCAAAGATACCAATCCTTAATGGTCCTGTGTCCTGCTTCATGACATTCAATGACACTAAGCAGTCACTTTTTCTCCCTTTCTTTCTTTCTTTCTTTCTTTCTTTCTTTCTTTCTTTCTTTCTTTCTTTCTTTCTTTCTATCTTATTTAGAGACAGGGTTATTCTAAGGAATTGCTTAGAGTCTCACTCACTAAGTTGCTGAGGCTGGCTTTGAATTTGCAACCCTCCTGCCTCAGCCTCCTGAGCCGCTGTGATTATAGGCGTGCGCCACCATCCCTGGTGGCACCTGAGTTGGCCAGGCAGGCCTGGAATTTGCAATCTTCCTGCCTCTACCTCCCAAATAGCTGGGATGACAGGTGTACACCACTTCACTCAGCTTCTCTTTCTTGTCCCTTGACTATGAATTGCCTTTACTGCTTAAAATGGCCCCTATGGAGCCCTAAATATTATGGTCACTATTTGTTTGAGACTACAAGTGACAATCCTCATTCATTCACAAAATCTTTATTGAGGACTCACTCTGTCAGAGATGGTGAAGTCACTGCGGCAACAGAATGAATGAAACAGACTAAGACCCTGATGTCCCGGATTTGAACAGAGACAGGCTCAAGCATAGATCAAGCTGTCCCGGGAGGCTGACTGTGGCAGCGCAGAGTCACTAAGGAACAGACACAGAGGATACAAAGAGGAGAGGTGCTATTTTGTAGGAGGAAACCACGGTGTCCTCGATGACAAAGTGACATTTACTCATAACACTGAAGAAATGGATGACAACAGCCATGAGGTTCTGCAGAATCAGCTTTCCAGAACTTCCAAAGAGGGTTTGTTATGCTTGGCAAAGTAGAAGATTATGTTTGTGTTTATTTGGTTTCCAAAGCAAATTGCCTCTTGTGATTTAATCATATTAGTCAAAAAAAACCTTAAAATATGCATACTCTTTGACCCATGAGTTCACTTAGGAATTTAGCCACAGGAAAAAGAATATACACATGTATTTATGTATAAGGATATTGACAAGGGAAAATAAAAAATAAGGAAATAACATAAATGTTCAATGTTAGGGATGTGGCTAAATAAACACAATACAATAATTAGACATAAGACTGAAGATAGTAGGGAGATGTTGGAAAATGCTCACCCCCAATTACCAAGTCATAATCTATATTCAAGTTTTATTTTGCAAGGAAAAATATACATGTATAGAAAACTTTGAATGCATAACTATCAAAATGTTGACAGTAGTAATAAGTGATAGAACTATGGATAACTTCTGGATTTTCTTTCTTCTCTTTCCTTTTTTACTTTTCCACTATCTAAGGTTTTCTGTATCAAGTACATGCCACATTAGTTTTGTAATTTAAGAATATTAGTCCAACTGGGCATGGTGGCACATGCCTGTAATTCCAGCAACTTGCAAGGCTGAGGCAGAAGGATCACAAGTTTGAGGACAGCCTCAGCAACTAAGTAAGGACTTAAGCAACTTAGCACGATCCTTTTTCAAAATAAAAAATAAAAAGAACTAGGAAGGTGAGTTAGTGGTTAAGCCTCCCTGGGTTCAATCCCCCAGTACCAAAAAAAAAAAGAAAAGAAAAACAATATTAGTCAAACTGAGCACTATGGTTCATGCTTATAATCCCAGAAATTTGGGAAGCTGAAGCAGGAGGATTGAAAGTTTGAGGCCAGCCTCAGCAACTTAACGAGGCCCTAAGCAAATTAGTGAGACCCTGTCTCAAATTAAAAAATTAACAGAGGACTGAGAATGTACCTTAGAAGTAAAGCACTCCTGGGTTCAATCCCCCCAGTATCCCCGCCACAAGAATATTAGTCAATAAACCTAGGTGTCCCTAATACAGATTCATTTAGCATTGAACAGATGGTAGTGAGGACCAGCTTGTGCCTGGAGCCATGAGAGCGACTCTCCAGTGATAATGAACAAGTAAACAACAAATCAACAAGCCACTCACAGCTTACAAAAAGTGCCATGAAGGATGCAGGCACTGAGGTGGAGGGTCCAGAGGGGTCCATTAGTGTTCACTCCGATGGTGGAAAGACAGAAAGTACACAAAGGCATGGGCACCAACTGAGAGTGGGCAGGGGTAGGAGGTGTGAGGAGAGTCTGGAAGGAGAGCAAATTCCCCACGAAGCACAATGAACTTGTCAGGCTGCAGTGATCCCCTGGGAGGTTGGCAATCACACACCATCCTATAGCCTAGGATTTTCTCTAGCCGAGTTCAAATCCTGGGAAAAGGTTGGGATTCTCCAAAGAGACCCAGAGACACAGAGAGAAGGCAAAAAGGGTGAGGTTGAAATTGTGGCAGTTGTAAATCAACAGAGTCAGGGACCTGGGAAGAGAGGAGGTGGCTGTAGAGAGTGACAATTTCAGGCTGCAGAGGCAGTGTGGTTTCTGGGGGTAATGTGGACAGGGCAGGGCAGGGCAGGGCAGGGTCCTGAGACCAAGATTCCCAATGGTGAGGCAGTCAAGGAACCAAGAGCTGGATAACAGCGACCCATCTGGAGAGTCCCAAGATGCCAGTGACAGAGCCAACATCCCAAGGAATGAAGGAAAGTGACCAGGAGGTCAGCAGACATCAAGGAGGAGGCAAGGAGAGTGAGTGGCTTCGTGGAGGTAAGCTCCAAAAAGAGCTGAGCTTCCAGAAGGAGGAGAGAGGAGGGAAGTTGGAAGTGTCAGTGGAAACAAAGATGGTGCCTCCTCCCCTGCGGGCACTGAGCTAGATGAGGTGGAGGAAAGCCAGCCTTACTGGGAAAGCTTCAGGGAGAGCAGAGCACCTTGGGTAAACACTAAGCACCACAGAACTAAGCCAAAAGTCTTTAGAGGTCAAAGAGCTTTGAGTTCTGCAGTGGTGGACTCAGGGCATCTGCCCTAGGGCAGGGAACCCAGGCCTCCTGCCCTCAGGAGCAGCAGCGTGTGGGCCTTCTTCTCTCAGGAGTCACTGCTGGCCCCCAAGTAGGCTTGGCACAGCATTCCTGACTCCTTGACCCTAGATGACATGACAATCCCCGTTTCCAAGCATTCCACAGTAATTTTAATGTGGTATGGTCACCTGTTAAAAGAGTAAGTTTAGCTTTTGCAGGGAGGTTTGGCCAGGGAGTCTGAAGTGGAAGCTAGGGTTCCGAGGCAACCCCCAGTCTCTCAGGACAAGCCAGGACAGCTCTGTTCTTTCCTCACCTGCCTCTGCCACCTTCCCTTGCCACCTCTCATTCTCTCAGCAAGAGCTGAAGACAGGACAAAGCAAGGGAGAGGGGACAGGGAGGAAGAGCAGGACCACAAGGTCAACTAGCTGTGCAGGACCGCCCTCAGCTCCTCAGGTGAGATGTGGTTGAAGATGCTTTGCTCACAGGGGTGTCTTGAGGCTCTCAAGAAATATTCACCCAGCTTCATGTTCCCTAAGGGCAGACTAGACAAAAGCAGGACTGAGACCCCCGCCTCCCCAGCAGGAGAAGAGGGCCCAGATGAAGCCTGGTGCCTGGGAGTAGCAGATAGCAGCAGGCAGGCAGGTCTCTGTCTTACCTGGATTAAATAATCCTGATTCTAGAGCCAGCTGGAGCTCAGCAGGAGAGGACAGCAAGAGGTAGGGCCCCAAGAGCCCCAGAACGGTAGGTACAGTGAGCACTGAGGAAACTGAGTGCCTCTTCCTAAGGGGCATCTCAGAATCCAATGGAGAGGAACCAAAGGGTCAGATCCCTGTCTTCCTGCTGTTAGCCAGGACTCTCGGGGTCCCCTCCCAGAAGACTTGGGATTATGCATGCAAGGATTTTATTTGGGAACTGCCTAAAGCCAGACAAAATGGGAAAGGAGATGGTGAAGTTCGTGTGAGTCCTGAGACCAGGGCCAACAGGACCAAAGCGAAATGCAGGGTTGTCACATCCTAGACCTTTGTGAAGTCTCCAGAAGGCTGGGCAAGGCCAGGAGTCCCCATGTTGACTTCCATCCCTGGGAGTCCTGTGCCTCCCAGCAATGTGACAGCGCTGCATCCCTGCCTGGCCCAAAGCAGCCTGTAAGACAGACGTGGGCAGATTTCAGTGTGCAGCCCGGCACCTCTGTCAGCAGCCAGCTCAACTCTTCTCATGCTGTGAGGCTACAGGCAACCAAATCAGCCTCTCTGTGTCTCTTTTTCCTCTGTCATAAAACCCTTACCACAGAGAAAAGAAGTGAGAAGCTCTCACTCCTGGTAGAGCAACTAGCAAAGGCGAAGTTAGCAGATCAGCACATGGGGTGAAGCTTTGCTCAACCTGGCAAAGTTTCCCCACTAAGGAAAGAAGGCAGCCCAGCCTCCGCCACTGTGTGCAGGGAGACACACAGACCTGTCTCACATTTTCTTCCACTTCTCCTCTTTCCTTTCTACCTCTCTTTGTTCTCTGACAGAGTATCCCCAAGACATTGTCAGTGGGCAAGACCCACTGAGAATCCCTCTTCTGGGAAGCCTTCCTGGCCTTCAGCTACGCGGGCCCTCTGCCTGCTCCTTGAAATCCCACAGCCCAGGAAGGCCCCCATATACTTTACTCATCTCACCCCTGCTCAGTGCTGAGATCTGGAGAGGGCTGTCTTGCTTCCTGGCTCCCTGAGCACTGGCTGAGCGACACAAGTCCCTGGATTGACAGGCAAATCTCTGGAATGCCAAGCCAGCTCTTGGGCACAGCCTGCCTGGAAGAGACTATTTCTGTGCCCTGATTCTATTAATGAAGCTACCTACTGCCGGCTTATTCTGCTCCTGAGTCTATGTGGGCCTCTGGTCTGTTCTGTATGAGCAGGATGGAGGTCTGGGCACCTAACCCAGCTAGCAGGATTCTCAGGCAAGGGCATCAGATTCCTCTGGACTCAACTAGCCCACATAGGGCACAGGGCCAAGGTCGGGACCTCCAGACAGACCTCCACCTCTAAAATGCCTTTCCTCTCCTGAATGGGAGGGAGAGAGGGGCTGAACTTCTCAGCTGCTAACTTCAACCCTGCCAGTGCTCCACCTGGAGTAAATGTGGCCAAGGACCCCGTTTTCAGGGTGAGAAGTGCTGGCGTAAGACCCACTGAGAATCCCTCTTCTTCCATCCTTTCCTGTGGGAATAGGGCGAGGTTCCAGGCTTGGTGCTCCCAGGGCGGGAGGGTTAGGGAGCCCTTCCTTCCCTCCCGAGTGTCAGGCCTCCGCTGCAGAGATGGTACTTTATGCTTTTTGGTTATCTTCTGCATCGATCACCATGTAATCCCTGTGACACTCCAGGGAGAGGGAACAACACTGTTGTTCCCACAGTACAGAAGAGGAAATGGTGGTCCAAACTGGGGAAGTATTTTGCCCCAAGTCACAAAGTTACTCATAGATCTGCACAAAAACTCTGAATCCCAGTCCTCTTCTACCCATGTCTGTTGGGAGGTCCCCAGGGGCACTCACCCTTCCCATTCCTGTGACCCTGTGCATGTGATGCTGAATGCTATTGGCAGCACCCACCTTGTAGAAGTTCTGGGAGGCTGCCAGAGGACAACGGTAACAAGGGGCATGGCTGATCTTCTCAGCCAGAGTGTTCTCCTAGGAAATTTTGTTCTCATTCTCAGCCTGTCCCAGCCCCAGCGGGGTGCCAGGCTCCAGGCTAAGCTTGAGGTGGCAGGGCAGGAGAGGCAGCTATCATTCTGGCAACCCCAGTACCTAGCTGAGCACACATGGGGCATGTTTCTGCCCACAGAAGTGTCTTCAGAGCCTGGCCTGGTAATCCCAGTGGCTCAGTAGGCTGAGGCAGAAGGATCGTGAGTTCAAAGCCAGCCTCAGCAACTTTGAGGCCCTAAGCAATTCAGCAAGACCCTGTCTCTAAATTAAATATTATGAAGGGCTGGGGATGTGGCTCAGTGATAAATTGCCCTGCCCCTGGGTTCAATCCCTAGTACCAAAAAAAAAAAGTGTCTTTAGGGTTACTATAACAGAGTACCCGAGGCTGGGTAATTTATAAAGAATACCACACTTTTTATAAGGCTTTCATCCTTTCACAGAGACAGAGCCCACGTGACCTAAACACTTCCCATTAGCCCAGCCCCCTGCTCCCCCCCACAACACACACTGATGCACTGCTGATGAGGTTTCCAACATGAGTCTGGAGGGAACAAAACAGTGAAGCCATAACAACAACCCAACCCACTGACCTGCCGCTCATTCCCAAGGTCAGTGGGATCCCTGCCCACTACCCCTTGGTCCCCACAGATCTAGGCCCCCTGACCCTAGAGCTAACCAGACGCAGATGGGGCCATCTCCTCTCCTAAGGCCTCTGCCACCAACCACAGGAGCCTCGAGTGAAACAAGTGTGCTTCTGAGGGTGTCCTGTCCCCGAGGAAAAGTTCAGTCTTCCTCCACCTCTCTCTGGCCAAGTGACCTCGGACAAGTCACTTCCCCTCTCTGGACACAAGGGTGATGTCCACAAGGTCCTTGCCACCCTAAACAGAAGGTGGCTTTGACTGGGAGGCCTTGCCGCCAGTGGATGGGGGTCCCAGGTCCCTGGACGGGAGTTTTCTCCTCCTTATGGGAGGAGGGTGCCAGTCCTCTCTTGAGACCCTGGAGAGGCTGCATTCCAAGCCTCCTCCAAGTCCTAAGATCCAGGGTGGACCAGAGGCAGGTCACTGGTGCTGGAGGGACTGGAGGGGAGCGGGAGGATGGGCAGGTTGGAGGCAGCTGCTTGGGCCCCTCCCACAGCCCCAGGCCTGAGAACAGCCAGCCTCGCCGGCTCCCTCCCGCTTCGGCCGGCCAGGCCTCCCAAGGGAGGGTCCAGTCATTTGACCCCGGCTCCCTCGGGCTGGCTTGGTCGCGTCGCCGCGTCGGTTCCCAGACGAGGCGGGCTGGGCCATCCATCCCCGCGCTCTCTCCGCCTGGCCGGGCGCCCTCCTCCCACCACAGCCAACCCACCGCTCCGCACGCTGCGCGGCCGGGGTGGGAACCATCCCGACTCGCCACCCTCAGCCTGCGACGCTCTTGCAACGCATCCCAGGTGCCTGCTTCCCAGACCGCGGAGACTGTGAGACTCAGAGGGCACAAGGGTGTAATCCCCCACCCTCTCCTCTGTAGCAATGCCCCAAAGTCTGCTTTGCTGGCAGCACAATATCCACCAGCCCTCTTGTTCCTTCTGTCAGGCCCTGAGCAAGTCCTGCAGCAAAAACAGGATCAATTTAGCACAAGGAAGCCTGGTCTCAGTCCCCCGTCCCACTGAACCTTGGTCACGTTTTGTTTGTTTGTTGTGGTTTGTTTGGTTTTGTTTTGTTTTGTTACCAGAGATTGAATCCCCGGGTGCTTAACCACTGAGCCACACCCCAGCCCTTTCTTATATTTAGACAGAATCTCACTGAGTTGCTTAGGGCTTCTCTAATTTGCTAAGGCTGGCTTTGAACTCAACGTTCCTCCTGCCTCAGCCTCCCAAGCTGCTGGGATTGCAAGTGTGCCCCACCATGAGGCCCAGCTTGGCCAAGTGTTCCTGCAGGACCCCAGCACCCTTAGCTCCAGCCACCTCTCCACCCTGCTGCAGCAACACTGGGGGCTGCCCTTGGCTCCTGTCTGCCATGTCCGCCCAGTGAGAGAATGACAGGGTACACCAGGTCTGGGACCATGGCCTGGCCCTAACACAAAGAGATTTCTTTAAGCCCTAAGTCCAAGGAAGGAAACACCTGGATACTGGATGGACCCGGACTCAGGAGAATGAGATGTCGTCCGGTATGGAGTGGGGGACCGTGGCCTGGAGGTGGAGGGGGCACATCTGTTTGTAGACTTAAAGCTACTTTGTAGTTGTAGTTGATCACTGGATGTGTGCTGCAGAGAAGGTCGCCTGTGGCTGATCCAGGGCTCTCCTGTCCTCACAGAGCACTTAGGAAACATGCCAACTGCGCTGCTTCCTTGTATTCCACCAGTAACCCTGTGAGGCGAGCCTCACCTTCCCCATTTTACAGATGAAGGAACCGAGGCTCAGAAAATTCTCATCTTATTCCACAGCCCTTGCCCTCTCCTGTTCCTCATTGCCTTGCCTCAGACACAGTCTTTCTACCTAGGGCTCCTCCCTGTGACCCAGGAGGGCAGCGGGAGGCGAGTGAATGTGGCTATACGGTCTGTGGCCACTCTCCACCAAGGCTGTCTGCACCATGGCTGGCCACAAGGCTTCCAGTCTGGAAGTTAGGAGCCTCAGGTTTTCATCTCAGCTTGGCTGCGGGCCAGCTCTGAGACCTTCCATCTCTATTGTCTCTTGAAATCACACCTACACATTTGTGGGTGCTGACAAGCATTTGCGGATACACACACACACACACAGACCTCTCTGGGCCTTTTGGGATTATGGTTTCCAGAGTTGCCTGTGCTGGGCCCCATCATGTGGCAAAGGAATGATCTTTGGCTACCAAAGAACCCTCCTAGACCCAGAAATTTCTTCCAAGTATGTCCAAGGTGGAATCCCCCAGGGAGGTCAAGTTCTGAGCTTGTGGATCACTAGAGATTCTAGAAAGCTCAGATTTTCCGCCAGTCCTGAACTTTTGACCTTCGCCTCATTCCTCCATTCCAGAGGATTTCTTGAGCACCTCCTATGCCCAAGGCTTATGCCAGGGCCCTGCCTCCCAGAGCTCACTGCAAGGGAGGGGCAGGGCCCAATCCAAAGCCCGAGGCAGACCGCCCAGACCTGGGCAGGTCGCTAACTCCACCCACAAAGCTAATGCTGGTATTTTACTTCATTTCAGATTTAAATGGTTTTAAAAGATTAAATGAATCATGAATATTAAGAATTTTGCATCTAGACCTGGTGTATAAGTGGTCAGTATGAGGAGGCCCTGGGCCAGTCATGCCTCAGGGCCCCATGGTCACAAGGACAGGCCGAGAGCCCCGGTCATTGTGTCCAAGGAGGATGCTGAACAAGGGCCATGGCTGAGGGCATGCTGGGAAGATAGCTGCTCAGAAAGGCCCAGTGGGGCAGCCGTGTTCACCTGCCCTCCCTTTCCCCCTGGGCCCACAGGTGGTGCCCTGAAGCTCCTGGGCACTCTGAGGGCTGCTCTCTCCTCAGAACATGCCTCCCTAGCCAGCCTCTCCTGAGTGAGGGAGGCACCGAGCCACATGTGCACCCAGTGCAGAGGCCTGCAAAGAGGTGGGCCCTGCGCTTGGCAGGCAGGCGCACGGCCCTATCCACACACACACGTTGGGGAGGGTGCCAGAATGGTCACGGTGGAGGCTAGGAACATATTTCCAGGCCGACCTGCCAGCCTTGCCATGTTCCAGCTTGTTGACACAGTGATGGCATAATTACAGTTTCAATCACAGATTAATAATAAGTCATTTTTGCAAACGAGGAGGCAGGTCTGCACTGGAAAGGGCCCCAAGGGCCTGTCGCCTCTGCTATCTGAGGCGGCTGGCCGCTGTTTGCTGTTTTCTGCCCAGCTGAGACTTTTCTAAGGACATTCATAACTTCCACCACCCAGGGAATGACATCCTTGCCTACCCCACCAGCAACCTGATGGAAGGAGATGGTAATGGCACTTGCTTCAGAGAGGCATCTGCTTGTGGTTTTGTGTGTCTGTGTATCTGTGTGTTTGTGTGTCTGTGTGTGTCTATAAGAGTTATCTGTGTCCATCAAGTGAGTGCCCTTGTGTGTTTGATATGTCTGTGTGCACACATGGGTGTATATTTGGGAGTTTGTGTGTATTTTCCTGGGACATCACCAGTGCCCTGAGGTCCCAGCACCTCTCCTGCCCCTCCCCCTAGGGGGACTATGCTAGAAGACTGAGAGGGACACAGAAGGACCCCTGCACCTTAGAGGGCTTCAGGGTGTTGCAGAGGCCCTGGCAGAGCCCAGAACCATCCAGCATTCCTGGGGCTCCAAGGTAGGGCTGAGAACCTGCCTGTGTGGCGCTGTTCCAAGCAGGGCTGCTGAGGAGCTGATGTCAACAGTGACGGTAACAACAACTTGCCTGTGTTCTGAGCTCTGAGCTTTCTTCCTTTCATTCGCCTTTATCTTCCCGAACTTGTTGGGGGTTTTTTGTTTGTTTGTTTGTTTTGGTTTTTTGTCGTACTGAGGATTAAACTCAGGGGCACTCAGACCACTCAGCCACATCCTCAGCCCTATTTTGTGTTTTACGTAGAGACAGGGTCTCATTGAGTTGTTTAGCGCCTCGTCATTGCTGAGGCTGGCTTTGAACTCGCGATTCTCCTGTCTCAGCCTCCCTAAGTGCTGGGACTGATTATAGGCGTGCGCCACTGCACCCGCCAAAATAAATCTCATAGTACTTTTTTTTTTAAACATAGTGTCATTTTTTTTTTTTAAATATTTTTTTTAGTTGTAGATGGACACAATGTCTTTATTTTATTGCTTTGTATGTGGTGCTGAGGATCGAACCCAGGGCCTCACGCATGCTAGGCAAGCGCTCTACTGCTGAGCTACAGTCCCAGCCCGTGTCATATTTTTTAATAGCTTTATTTTGTTTATTCATTTATATGTGGTGCTGGGGATCAAACCCAGTGCCTCACACATGCTCGGCAAGCGCTCTGTCCCTGAGCCACAACCCCAGCCGATGACCTTGTTTGAACCTCTCTGAAGGGAGAGAAGTCAGGCCTTGTAAAGGCCTAGGTCCCCAAATGAAAACAGGGCTCAAGAGAAAGGAGACCTGCTGAAGGGGACACAGCAGCGGGTGATAGACATGGCGGTGGTCAGAGCCCCAGGTGTTTCTGTGTGCCTGGTGGGAGCCCTGGCTGTGCTCCGGCCCCATGCAGAGCTCACCAGACCCAGCATTCTCTCCATGGCTGTCTGGGCCACAGGCTGAGGGACAGGTGGGTCCAATGACCCAAATTCCCTTTGAATCTAAAGGGATTTCTATGCCCATGGGACCACAGCATGACTGTGGTCTAGGCTCCTGGGAGCTGGACAACCTCCAGCCAGGCTCCCTGGACCCAGCTCCACATTCCTGCTTCACTGCAGACCAGCACCCTCATGAGGCCTGGCTCCCTCACAGGACAGGGACTTTGTTGTTCATTCCTCTCCTCCAAGCCCTTCCCAGGTGGTTTTAATAATGCTGTGGGTGTGGCCTCGTCCAGAGAGCCCCAGAGGAAGCTAGTGGTGAGATGGAAGAAGGAGGATACTGGACATGAGCTTGGCTTCCTGCTGCCTGGTGCTTCCTGTCCCCATCGCCCCAGCTCTGCCCTGGGGTTCCTGGTTTCCCAGTGTCTAGAAAGCAGGCCTGGAGCTTGCTGCACCAGCAG
This sequence comes from Xerus rutilus, assembly GCA_028644305.1. Classification (NCBI taxonomy): domain Eukaryota; kingdom Metazoa; phylum Chordata; class Mammalia; order Rodentia; family Sciuridae; genus Xerus; species Xerus rutilus. The sequence goes on along the minus strand of CM053412.1, from coordinate 22,893,157 downwards.
AAGGCTGCCGTACCACTCGTCCCACTGAGTTCTCTGATGACCAAGCAGTTCAAAGCAATAGAGGCAACATCTGATTGTGCCAGGTACTGGGCCCAAGGAGGCAGGTGGACAATCCCATTTCTCAGCTGGAAGACAAGAGGTGTGGTATGAGTCAGAGTCTGGGCCCAGCCAGAGCAGCCCTCAGAGTCTCTGCTGGGACCCTCCAACAGGCTGCAGGCAGGCCCAAGCCCTACTTAAGAGTCCCCAAGACCTGTAAGGCTCTGGTACTATATTTCTTCTTTTTTTTTTTTTGGTCCTAGGGATTGAATTCAAGGGCACTCGGCCACTGAGTCACATCCCCAGCCCTATTTTTGTGTTTTATGTAGAGACAGGGTCTCACTGAGTTGCTTAGCGCCTCGCCGTTGCTGAGGCTGGCTTTGAACTCATGATTCTCCTGTCTCGGCCTCCCAAAGTGCTGAGATTACAAGCATGAGCCACCACGCCCAGCTTCTGGTACTATGTTTCTAAGGACTTGCTACTCAAGGTCACAGACTGATTCCAATCCACCCATCTAACCACCACACTTCTTAGGGCTTTGCCTGACCAGTGCCCCCAACCCCAACCACCAGCCTGCCTCTGGCTCTTGTGATCAATGCTGCTCTCTCTCTTCCTCTAAGTGTAGCAAGCTGTTTTGTTTTGTTTTGTTTTGTTTTGGTACCAGGGATTGAACCCAGGGGCACTTAACCACTGAGCCTCATCCCCAGCCCTTTTTAAAAATATTTTATTTAGAAGCTGAGCGCGGTGGCTCAAGCCTGTAATCCCAGCACTTAGGGAGGCTGAGACAGGAGAATCGCGAGTTCAAAGCCAGCCTCAGCAATGGCGAGGCGCTAAAGCAACTCAGTGAGACCCTGTCTCTACATAAAACACAAAATAGGGCTGGGGACCTGGCTCAGGGGTCGAGTGCCCCTGAGTTCAATCCCTGTTACCAAAAAAAAAAATATATATTTTATTTAGAGACAGAGTCTCCCTGAATTGCTAAGTGCCTCGCTAAGTTGCTGAGGCTGACTTTGAACTCGAGATCCTCCTGCCTCAGCCTCCCGAGTTGCTGGGCTTACAGTTGTGCACCACTGGGCCCAGCACTTGGCAAGCTTTCAAATCACTGCTCAAACCCCCTTCTCTTCCGATGCCCCAGCACAGGGTGTGGCACGTAGTGAAGAAAGAAAGGAGTACCCGGGTGAGCAGATGCCTGGCCAGTGGCCCTGGTTTTAGCTGATGGTTAAAACTTTAAGAAATAATTTAAAGTGTAAGAACTTTTCTCTGAGCAAAGATGAAGGCCCTGGAATCCAAGCATGGCCGGATTCTACATCCACCATCCCCCAGTGCACACACCAGGGGCTCCGGATCCATGTTCTGATGAGCAGACCCCCAAATGGAGAGGAGTTGGTCAGGCCAATGATGGAATTTTAAAAAATACACAGTTTGTCCTCCCCTTCCTCCTAGATCCTGCTCCAAGAATATGCACTGTGTCCTCTGTTTTTGTCCTTTTTCTTTTCTCTTTGCCTCTGTCACATATTTATAATAATAAGAGAAAAGAACTGCTGAGCGTTTCCTCCGTCCAGGTGCTGTTTCAGGTGTACTGAGTGTATTACGCAGGTAAGTCCTGTGCAGCCCTCTAAGCCAGTAGGTCTCAACAGTGCCAGGCACACTCGGCAACATCTGGGGATACTTTTGGTTGTCACAACTGGGAGTAGGGAGTTGTCACTAGTATCCAATGAAGCCAGGCATGCTGGTCAACATCCCACAAGGCACAGGACAGTCTTTACAACAAAGGATCACCCAGCCCCAAATGTCAATAGTGTCAAGGCTCAAAACTCCTGCTCTCAGCCTAAGAGTCCAAGGTAAAGTCATTACCCCATTTTACCACTGATAAAACTGAGACCCAAAGTGGAGTTACTTTCCCAAGATCACACAGCTAGTCAGAAGATGGATTTTTGCCTGCTAGGTAGGCCACAGCCGACCCTCTTCAGTCTTACCTTCTGGCAGGCTGGCTTCAGCCCCGTGGCTAGGATCCCCTCCTCGAGAACAGTTGTTTTGCCCCCACAAACCTCCTCCCAGCCACAGGGAGGCATTGGTTCCATTGGGGTCAGGTGAGAGTCCCTGAGTGCTTAGCCACATTTACCACCCCTGAGACCTGGGAAGTCCTGTACCAAGTTTGCACCAGCCCTGTGAGCCATGCTGACCTCCCTTCTCAGAATCAGTCACAGCTCCACGCAGGACGCTTGTCCGTCTCATGTGCAGGGCCCTGGTGCAGGTACAAAATGCAGAAAGGTGGGTGTACACCTCCTCCTGGGTCCCCACCCAACCAGGCCCGGGGCCTTGAACACACAGCTAGGCATTAGTTAGCCCCTTGTGGTTTGGCCTCTGATGTGAGGGCAGTGAGGTCGGAGGGTCTGGTGAGGGGCAAAGACAGGGTGAGCCGCTGGATGGATGCAAGCTCAAGGACCCCCAAACTACCCTAAGCACCATAGGGCCTGGGCTGGAAAGGAAGTTGCGGTTGAAATGAGGAACTTGCTGGGGCCGTCCAGACAGCAGGGAGGAGGAAGAGGCCCTGTGCAAGGGAGGGAGATGCCAGGACTGGTGCTAGTTGCCTCTCAGGCTCCAGAACCCTGATTGGTCAAGCCATCAGCCACTGTCCTGTCTGTGAGACGGTTAGCTGGGGTTTGGGCCCAGGCTAGAGCAGAGGCAGGAAGGAGTCAGTTGATACAGGGACAAATCTCCTCCCCGCATGTCAGTCCACCGCTTCTAGGAGGAGGGCACAGTCAGGGAGGTCTCCTTGTTTTCCCCAGCCAGTTGGATTGGCAGGGCCTTGTACCGTTCAGGGTCCCAGGAGACCCTGCTCCCCATCAGCTGTCTGCTAGAGAGTCCTAGTAGGGACAGAAGGGAAAGACAGCAGCTGGAGGCACAGGTGGAAAATGAAAAGAGACCTTCAAAGGGACACGTGACGAAGGAGAGGCCATGCATGACATGGAAGCACATGGAGGAGGCTGCCAAGCCCAGGGGTGGGAGCAAGCTGCTGGCCGTGGGAACCCCTGAGCGAGCAGCATGGGGCCTCCACTTTGCCTGCCCACTCCCAGGCGTCACAAAGATGCCCACTTCCTGGGAACAGCTCCCTGGGCCTCCCTGGAGTCTTGTCTTGGCCTTTCAGCCATCAAGAGTGGGCAAGTAGGCATTCCTTGCAAACGGTCAGCTCTTCCATCTGCTTAGAGACCCGTCACCAACTTGCAAGTCTTCTCTTATCAAAGCTGAAGAGCCCTCCTGCCTCTGAAGGACACCTCTTATGTCATGCTTCAAGGACGAGGGAAAGACAGGAAGGGCAATGATAAAGAGGATCTTATCAGACTTCACATATATTATCTCATTCATCCTTCCAACTGGCTCCTTGCTATATCCCTACCACCTCTTGACAGCAGTACTAAGCATAATAAGCATTTGTTTAAAAATTAATGGACAATCCAAAAATGGTATTAAAAATTCCATTTACAACAGCATCAAAAAAGAATAAACGACTTAGAAATCAATTTAACAAAAGTAATGCAAAATTTAGATTCTGAAAACTAGAAAACATGAAAGAAGATCTAAGGAACTGGGAACACATCCGTTGTTCATGGATTAGGAGACTTGACATCTTTAAGATGGTGGTGCTCCCCAAACTGATCCACATGTTCCGCGCAGTCGCCCTCAGAATCACAGCTGACTTCACAGCAGAAACTGACAGGGCAATTCTAAAACTCAGAGGAATTGCTAGGAACCCAGAGTAACTAAAACAATATTGAAAAAGAAGAACAAAGTGAGAGGACTCACACTTTCCAATTTCAAAACTTCCTGCAAAGCGACAATAATCAAAATAATATGTCCTGGCTCAAAGACAGATACGTAGACTAATAGAATAGAATTCAGAGTTCAGAAACAGTCCATAATTCAATGATTTTGGGGGGGCTGGGGTTATGGCACAGTGGTAGCATGCTCGCCTAGCACGCGGGAGGCACTGGGTTCGATCCTCAGCACCACATAAAAAATAAAATAAAGCTATTGTGTCCACCTACAACTAAAAAAAATAAATAAATATTAAAAAATAAATAAATAAAAAATAAATGATTTTGGGGTAAGGGGATACTCAGAATGAACCCAGTTCCTCGCATACATTATGCAAGCACTCTACCACCGAGCCACACCCCCAACCCTTTTTATATTTCATTTTGAGGCAGGGTCTCATTAAGTTGCTTAAGTCCTCACTAGATTGCTGAGGCTGGCTTTGAACTCTCCATTCTCCTGCCTCAGCCTCCCGAGCTGCTGGGATTACAGGCGTGCACCACCATGCCTGACTGCGACAACAAAAGAATGAGGTTGGATGCCTACCTCACACTATATATAAAAACCAACTCAAAATGGATCAAAGACCTAAACATGAGTTAAAACTCTTAGAAGAAACATAGATATAAACTTCATGACCTTGGATTTAACAAATAATTCTTAGATATAATGCATGAGCAATAGAATAAAATATAAATACTTTGTATCAAAATTTAAAATTTTGTGTTTCAAAAGACACCATTAGGAAAGTAAAAAGACAACTCACAGAATGGGAAAAATATTTGCAAATCATATCTAAGAAGGGGTTTGTATGCAGAGTACATAAGAATACTTATAGTTCAATAATAAAAAGACAGCCCAATTAAAACTAGACAAAGGAAATGACAGACGTTTCTCCAAGGAAGATACATGAATAGCCATTAATCCCATGACAAGACACTAGTCATGTCTAGTCATTAAGAAAATGATGCATCCAGGTACAGTGGCACACACCTGTAATCCCAGCAACTCCAGAGGTTGAGGCAGGAGGATCACAAGTTCAAGGCCAGCCTGGGCAACTTAGAGAGACCCTGTCTCTAAATAAAAAGGACTGGTGATGTAGCTCAGTGGTATAGCACCACTGGGTTATAATACCCCGTACCACCAAAAAAAGCAAACGGAAACTATAGTAAGATACCACTTCACATCCACTAGGATGGCTATTCTCAAAAAGTCAATAACAAGTGTTGGGCAGATGTGGAGAAATCAGAACCCTTATACACTGCTACTGGGGTTGTAAAATGGAGCTTTGAAGAACAGTCTGATATTTCTTCAAAAAGTTAAACACAGAGTTACCATGTGACCCAGCAATTCCACTCCTAGGTATATACATGAGAGAAATGAAAACACACGGTCAAGCCGGGCGCGGTGGCATAAGCCTGTAATCCCAGCACTTAGGGAGGCTGAGACAGGAGAATCGCGAGTTCAAAGCCAGCCTCAGCAATGGCGAGGCATTAAGCAACTCAGTGAGACCCTGTCTCTACATAAAACACAAAACAGGGCTGGGGATGTGGCTCAGTGGTCGAGTGCCCCTGAATTCAGTCCCTGGTACAAAAAAAAAAAAAAAGATGGTCATACAGAAACTGGTACACAAATATTTAAACATTATTCATAATAGGCATAAGATGAAACACTCAAATGCTCATCAACTAATAAATAAGTAAAATGTGGTACATCCATACAATGGAATATTTATTCTGCCAAAGTGGGTGAACTCTAGTGGAAACTATGAACTTTGATAATGATGTGTAAATACCAGTTCTCTCCGCCCCCTCTTCCTCCTCCTCTTCCTCCCCTTCCTTCTTCTCCTCCTCATCTTCGTCCCCCTCCTCTCTCTTCTCCCCCTTCTTCCTCCTTATCTTCCTCCACCTACTCCTCCTCCTCTTCTTCCTCCTCCTTCTCCTCATCTTCCTCCCCCTCCTCATCTTCCTCCTCCCTTCCTCCTTCTCATCTTCCTCTCCCTCCCCCTCCTCCTCCTTCTTCCCTTCCTCCCCCTCCTCCCTCTCCTGCTCCTTCTGCTCCTCATCTTCCTCCTCCGTCTCCTTGTCCTTTGTGTGTGTGTGTGCTGGGGATTGAAGCCAATGCTTTGTGCATGCAGGCAAGTACTCTACCACTGCTCTATATCCCCAGCTCTGATATTAGTTCATTGATTATAATAATTGTATGACGCACATAAGAGATGCTGATGGTGGGGGTGGGGAAGGAGTATGTGAGAACTCTGTTATTTTCCATTCAATTTTGCTGCAAACCTAAAATTCTCTAAAGTCTAAAACTTTTTTTTTTTGGTACCAGGGATTGAACCCAGGGGCACTTAACCACTGAGCCACATCCCCAGCCCTTTTTTATATTTTATTTAGAGACAAGTTCTCACTGAGTTGCTTAGGGCCTCACTAAGTTGCTGATGCTGGCTTTGAATTTACAATCATCCTGCCTCAGCCTCCCAAGCCACGGGGATTAGAGGCATGCACCACTGCACCTGGCAAAAAATTTTTTAACCTAAAGAAAAAAAGGAACTAAGTACTGACACATGCTACAACATGGATTAACCTTAAAAACATAAAGTTAAGAGCAAGGTGTTGGGACACACGCCTGTAATCCTAGTAACTTGGGAGGCTGAGGCAAGAGGATTGCAAGTTCAAGGCCAGCCTCAGCAATTTAGCAAGAACATGTTTCAAAATAAAAAGGGCTAGGGATGTAGCTCAGCGGTAGAGCACTCCTAGGTTCAATCTTTAGTACTTAAAAAAAGAAAGTTAAGTGAAATAAATCAGTCACAAAAGACTACACATTACAAGATCTTATTTAAATGAAACATTCAGAACAAGGAAATTGATAGAGACAGGAAGTAGACTAGCGGTCGCCTAGGGCTAGTGTTGGGGAGACCATTGAAGGAAGCAAATAGATACACAAGATTTCTTTTGAGGGTGATAAAGTTGAAGGGGCGATGGTTGCACACATATGTAAGTATACTCAAAAGCATTGAATTGTGTACTTTAAGTGGGAAAATTATATGGCATGTGAACTATATCTCAATAAAGCTTCGAGAAAAAGACATTATTGCCTTTGAAACTAAATGTAGACAATGGATTAAAACTTTATACCAGTATTAAAATTAAAAATTTATAGCCGGGCGTGGTGGCGCAAGCCTGTAATCCCAGCACTTTGGGAGGCTGAGCCAGGAGAATTGCGAGTTCAAAGCCAGCCTCAGCAACGACAAGGCACTAAGCAACTCAGTGAGACCCTGTCTCTACATAAAACACAAAATAGGGCTGAGGATGTGGCTCAGTGGTCAAGTGCCCCTGAGTTCAATCTCCAGTGCAAAAAAAAAAAATTAAAAATCTATATCAATATTAAAACTTTCTTATTTTGATAATTACAAAACAATTAATGGACAATGCTATAAGGTAGACATTATCATGATTCCCATTATATATCTGAATATATATGTACATGTATGTGTGTGTGTGTGTGTATACAGATATATATATGTAGCTACAGAGATTTGTGTTTGTTTGATGCCAGTGGTGCTCTAACACTGAGCTACAGCTACATCCCAAGCCCTTTTTATTTATTTATTTTTTATTTTTTTGGTACTGGGGATTGAACTCAGGGGCACTCGACCACTGAGCCACATCCCCAGCCCTATTTTGTGTTTTATGTAGAGACAGGGTCTCACTGAGTTGCTTAGTGCCTTGCCCTTGCTGAGGCTGGCTTTGAACCCACGATCCTCCTGTCTCAGCCTCCCAAAGTGCAGGGATTACAGGCATGCACCACCATACCCAGCTCCTTTTTATTTTTTATTGTTTTATTTTGAGACAGGGTCTCACTAAGTTGCCCAGGCTGGGCTCAAACTTGCAAACCTCCCACTTCTGCCTTCTTAGTCACTGAGATTACAGGAGTGCCCCACTACACCCAGCTATGATTCCCGATTTATAGGCACAGCAACTGAGGCACAGAGAAGTCAAATTCTTTGCCCAGAATCACAAGGAGACTAAGAGCCCATAGTCTTTCCTCATTCTGGTTTCTCCTGGCAGCCTAGTCTTTTCTTCTATAGAACTTATCATTGGTCATTTTATATTTTCAGTTCCATAAGACAATAAATTCCTTGAGGGCAGAGGCGGTTCTCTTCTGATCAACACCTCTCCATATTTTTTGGTTTCTTTTTTGCTATGCTGGGGATGGAACCCAGGGTCTCACACTTGCTAGACAGGCACTCTGCCACTGAGCCACCCCCCAGCTCCCCTTCTCCAGATTTTAGGCGAACATTTATTGGGCCTACTATAAACCAGGCCTGTATGCACAAGAGTCAGTGAGACTATCTAGCACAGGATTTCTATTGGGTGCTCAGAAGATATTTGTGCTTTGGATGGCTAAATGGATGGTACATGGGCACATGAGTGTAGGGATAACTAAATGGATGTGTGGAAGGGTAGATAAGTATGTGGGTGTGTATGTAGGTGGAGGGTGGCATTCTAGACAAAGGCTGCCTAGGCCTGCCCAGGGCCATGCCCTGGCCTCACCCCCCTTACCTAGCTGTCTCCCCTTGCCACCCCCCCCTTGCAGGCCTCTGTCTTCAGGCCGTCCCATCCTGACACTCAAGCCCACCACACAGCCCCTCCTGTCTTCCACCATCAGAACTGCCTGAAGCCCCCTTCAAGGTCCCTTAGCCCATGCGGTCTGAGCCTTTTCTGAGCTCCTTCTGGGCAACATTGAAGGATACCCCACACCATCACCATCTCACCCTCACTCCAGATGGATGTTCTGAGACTCTGACCGGGGGAGGGCAGGGGCTCCCTCCTCCTCTGCTGTCCCAGGGAAGTGGTCCGTGGCGGGCACTGAGTGAAGCCACTGCACTGGTTCCGTTGGTAGGGGGCACAGCCTATCTGTTGGTAGAGAGGGAAGCCCCCGGTGAAGCGCTGACTAGGAGTACTGGAGGAGGAAGGCCTCAGCAAGACCCCCTCCACAGGGCCTGCCAGACCTTACTCTGGGGGGAGCCGGGCCAAAGCCTGACCCCAAGCGAGGCTGGGGCTGAGCTGCAGGAGGACCAGGCAGACACTGCCCTCCCCTCTGCAGCCCAGGCCAACCAGCCCCCATGCAGGCTGGAGGCCTGTTTACCTTGGCTCTGGGCCAGGCCGCCCCGCCAGTGAGTAACCGTGAGGACTGCTGGCTCCAGTTCAGGGGAAATGGGCTGGAGACGGGGCCTCCTCGGGGCCTTCGCAGGGCTAGGTTCTGGGGGCAGCTTCCCAGAAAGTGCCTGAGCCTGTGAGGCCTCAGGGCCTCTGCCTGCCACTGCCCTTCCCCTTCCCCTTTCTTGCTACCCTCTCCCCCACCTCCTCCACAGAGACCAAGGAAAGCCCTACCTTGAGTTCCAGAAAGAGACTTCAAGCATGGCCCTGGATCCAAGGAAAAGGAGTCTGCTGGGACTCCAGCCACCCACCCTGTGTCCACTGAAAAAGCCAGCCATTGCCTTGCCTCTCAGCTCACAAGTGTATAAGGCAAGGACCTGCAGTGAGGGAAATCATGAGAGTCCAGGGGGTGAGGCAGGGGTGGGTGGAGAGAGAAGCTTCCAGCAACTCTGGGTACTGGATGCATTTGTACTGGAAGAGGCCTCCCAGCTTCTCCATCCACACCTGGGGCTCTTGGTAAGGACACTAAGGCCCAGGGAATTGGAGTGACTTGCCCAAGCCACATACTGAGTAGACTATAGCAAGGGGAAAAGGAACCCAGACTTCCTGCCCCCTGCTCCTCTAAACAGAGGCACTCTTTCTTAAATTGCATGGCCCTTGTGATGGAGGGGCACTTGCCTAGGATGCTTCTATTTTGGAGCGGGATTCTTCCGGAGCATTACTCCCATGGCCTCCTGGGAAACGACGACTCTGCTCCTACTGAATGGTCTGTGCCTGCTTGGGACCTGAGTGATCACCTGGTTGGAAGGACTTCAAGGTCAGTCAACATCATTGGGAGGCACAGAGATTCCCAGCCCACCTGGCCTTGTGTGAATGGCTTTGCAGCCACCAGTGCCCCTGTGGCCTGCCCCACCCGACTCCCAGCCTCTATTCATGGTCAGTCTTCCTAGCGGCAAACAACTCAACATTATTCTGGCTGAGTCAAGTACAAAATAAAAGTCATGGAGAATCCTAGGGAGTCACCAAACCAACAATGGCCAGAAAACTTCTCCATAGCCAGGGTGGTTGCCAAACCACACCAGTGAGCTGGCCTCTGGAGACCCACACTGGCCCAGCATGGAGGCCCAGGTGACTCTTCTCTCCCTACTGACATCAGCACTAGACACCAAACACTGGACTCTGCTGTTAGCCCTGTGGTCCCTGCTTTCCCCCAGAAACAGGATGTGGCCACTGCCCACAGCTAGAATGAGTCTCCCACATTCCTGCTGCTCTGTTGCCAGATCCTGATCCTAGGATGAGTAGGAGCATCTGATTGGCCAATCTCAGGTCACATGCCTAACTCCATTGCTAGGTAAGCTAGGAAAGCTGGTATCTTGCCCTTTATCCTCTCAGTAAGACCCAAGTAAGAAGGGTCCCAGGCAGACCCACAGAAACAATGGTCCCCCATCTCTGAATCCTTGTTTCTCCTACTCTCTGCCCAGAAG
>CM053412.1:22821949-22882162 GCA_028644305.1 Xerus rutilus | reverse complement strand
AAAAAAAAAAAACACAAGCTGGGCACGGTGGCGCAAGCCTGTAATCCCAGCACTTAGGGAGGCTGAGACAGGAGAATCGCGAGTTCAAATCCAGCCTCAGCAGCGGGGAGGTGCTAAGCAACTCAGTGAGACCCTGTGTCTACATAAAACACAAAATAGGGCTGGGGATGTGGCTCAGTGGTTGAGCGCCTCTGAGTTCAATCCCCAGTACCAAAAAAAAAAAAACACAAAAACAACAACAAAATAAAAACCCCAAAATTGAAGTATAATGCACATACTGAAAATCGCAGAAATCATTTCACAAACATGTGGCCCCACGTAACCAGATCAAAAAACAGGATCTCAGAGCTGGGGTTGTAGCTCAGTGGCAGAGTGCTTGCCTAGCATGTATGAGGCCTTGGGTTTGATCCTCAGCATTACCTAAGAATAATAAATAAATAAATAAATAAATAAATAAAATGAAGGTATTGTGTCCATCTATAACAAAACAAAACAAAACAAAACAACAACAACAACAAAAAACCCAGAATCTCAGTAGTCCCAGAAGTTTCTCCCCTGTTCCCTTCCTGATATCTAATCCCTTCACTTAGTTTTGCCTAGTTTTGAACTTGTATAAATATAATCCTCCCAGGTGGTCTTTTTGAATGTAGCTTCTTCAGTACAGCATGGTGATGGAGAACATCCTTCTGTGACGTAGGTCGGAGCGCCTTTCTTCCCATGGCTGCGTGGTGGGCATTGCATAGCAAACATCCTACTTTTGATGGACATTTGAGTTCTTTCCAGGTTAGGGCTGTTGTGAATAGTGTTGCTAGGAATATTCTTGTACATGTCCTTTGAGGGAATGTATGGATACATTTTGGACACAGGTATGATTACCTTGAACTTTGGTAGAAACTACTAAACAGTGTCTCAGAAGTGGTTAAGCCAAGGTACACGCCCACCATCATCACAAGAGAGTTCTCTCTACCCCACACCTTCACTCCCACTCAGTATTAAATGGCATATGTTTTAAGCGGATATTGGCATCTTCTAAGTTCAGCTCCTGTTATGATTCAGATATGAGGTGTCCCCCAGAAGCTCATGTATGAGACAATGCAAGAAGGTTCAGAGGTGAAATGATTACAATATGAAAGCTTTAACTTAATCAATGCATTAATCCACTAATATGGATTAACTGGGTGGTAACTGTAGGCAGGTGGGGTGTAGCTAGAGGAGGTGGGTCACTAGGGGCAAGCCTTTGGGATTTATATTTTGTCTCTGATGAGCAGGGTTCTTTGTGCTTCCTGTTGCTATGTCCTGATCTGCTTTTCTCTGCCATGCCCCTCCGCCATGATGTTCTGCCTCACCTCAGGTCCAGAGCTATGCAGCCAGCCAACCCTGGACTGAACCTCTGATACTATGAGCCAAAACAAACTTTTCCACCTCTACAAAGTTCTTGTCAGGTCATTTGGTCACAGTGACAAAAAAGCTGACTAAAACAGCTTCCATAGCAGACAACTATGAAAACGATTGACCTACACAAATTGTCTGTGATGTATCATTAAGCAGCTAAGCAGTATAACACACCACCATTCTTGAAAATTGAGTCTGTCTATAGAGCAGCAGAGGCCTGATTCAGAAAGGTGATATTCAAGGTCTCTATAGTGGTCACCATCTCTGGGGAAAGGTGTTGGAGGACATTGTTTTTTGTTTTGTTTTTAACTTTTTTTTCGATGTCAATGGACTTTTATTTATTTAGTTTTATATATGATGCATGAGAATCAAGCCCAGTGCCTCACACATCCTAGGCAAGTGCTCTACCACTGAGCCACGACCCCAGCCCCTGGAAGGCATAGTTTTAAATATGACATCAGGGATCATTTCTACTTTAGATTTTGTTTTTCAGTATTTTAAAGTCAGAAAAAAAAAGCTTGCATAAATAAAATAAATTGCTACATCATCCCCCTGTCCTGCCCCATCACCATCGCATACCATTCCGTTACCTTCGCCTGGCAGCCTGACTGTCTCGTTTCCCAGCACTCACTCCTGCTCTGAAATTACCCTGGGCAGGAACTCTGGGATAAGTCTCCTGGGCGCTGTGATTTCCTGGCTGCAGTGTGTCATTAGACGATTTGGTGCTGATGATACAACGCCTGTGTAAAGCAAAGATATAGCCCCCCTGACGGGACAGGACGGGGCAACCTGTCCATGAATCAGTCCCCCACCAAGATTCCCTGACAGCTGCTGGCATCTCCAGCCTGCCATGGCAGCTCAGGGCCCAGCAGTGGGCTAGAGTAACCAGACCTAGCCTCCAGCCAGCTCTGCCGCATCCCCTTGTGAGTTCCTCAAGGGCCTCCATGTCCTCACCTGTAAAATGGGCTAATGAGAGCATTCCCCTTGAAGATAACACATAACTCACAAAGTGCCTGCTACACACACAGCTCTCGGTAAACTCAGGGTGCTATCATAATGACTGTGCTGGTGGCTGTAATTGTTATTATCCCAAGAAGTATTTTGCATTCACTTTTTGGGGGTAAAAATAACAAGAATGAATTCTTTATTTTCATAAGTATCATAAACTAAGTAGGCATTCATTTTTCTTGGGGAAAAGTGAAGTTTACCTAGAACTTGATTGCCTATTTTTTTTTTTTGGTACCGGGGATTGAACTCAGAGGTACTTGACCACTGAGCCACATCCCCAGCCCTCTTTTGTGTTTTATGTAGAGACAGGGTCTCACTGAGTTGCTTAGTGCCTCGCCATTGCTGAGGCTGGCATCGAACTTGTGATCCTCTTGTCTCAGCCTCCCAAAGTGCTGGGATTACAGGCGTGCAGCACCGCACCCAGTTTGAATGCTTATTTTTGGTGGAAAGTTAAGTATATGGGTTCGTCTGAGGACAATCTGTAAAGTGCCTACTATGTGTTGGGCATCATTCCAGAGACTGGAGATCTGGCAGTGGCTGAAGCAAAGTCCCTGATGTCACAGAGCTTCCATTTTGCTAGGGGAATCTGACAGTAGCCGAACCAAATAACAGACACATGACAAAATGTTCAGCAGGTGTATAATACATCTGATGTCCAATAGTGCTGGGAAGAAAAATCTAGCACAAAGCTAGGCATGGTGGTGCATGCCTATAATCCCAGCAGTTTGGGAGGCTGAGACAGGAGGATCACGAGTTCAAAGCCAGTCTCAGCAAAAAGCGAAGTGCTAAGCAACTCAGTGAGACTCTGTCTCTAAATAAAATACAAACTAGGGCTGAAAGTGTGGCTCAGTGGTCCAGTGTCCCTGAGTTCAATCCCCAGTACCACTGTCCAGGCCCGGGGCCACCGCTTAGTGTAACACCCGGGACAAACCATGCATATTCCAAATGCCTGGTGTTCCTGCTCCTGCTAAGCTTCTACTAAACCAGTAGCCCCAAGTCTGTCCTCAGTTTCACCTGGCCCTGGGCACGTGTGTCCATGAGAGGGGCCTTGGAGCTGGGGGAGGAGCCCCCACTTCTAAATCTCCAGGTCTGCTGGCACAGACTCCCTAGAAAGAAGCTCCCAGCTCACTTAGGTCTCTGACAGGCCCTCAGTAAACTCCAGAGTGAGCCCAGCCTGGCCCCCACGCAGGCAGTGCTCCCCTCCCCCGCCCACTTTCAGCCCCAGCCCCAGCCCCAGCCAGTAAATTGTCCCTGAATTAATCAAAGAGCTTGCACTGGTCCGAACTCACTGGGGGCCTCCTCCAGCGGCCACTTTGTGTTCAGTAGATTAATTGCAGCTGGGGGAGGGGTAGGGAGGGAATCCATTTTTAGAAAATCATTACTTTCAGAAAGAGAGGGGGGCGCTTCTGGCTGGGGAAAAGTGCTGAGCTGGCAGCTCGGGGCTGCTGCTGGAGCACCAGGAAAACAGGGACTGTGCAGGCTGCTCCCAGCTCAGCAGGGAAGGCATAGCCTCGCCCCCACCCACTCCGCTGGAGGACAGGGCACCCCAGCTTCCCAGCCCTGGCTGCTGCTGGCCTTTGCTTCTTGGCTTAGCTTCAGCTCAGCAGTGTGCTGGCATCCTGAGCAGAGAGAGGGCATCCCAATATTGACTACCCGTCGCTGCCGACCGTCTTTTCTCTGCCCCGCTTGCTGCACATCACACCACCCTAAGGGACGCCCCTGTCCTGCCCACATCTCCAGAAAAAGGAAGATCGAGGACCCCTCATCTTGACTCCTTTGAATTGAGCAGTTAATCGATTTAACAATATGAAACTGTCATTGTTGTAGCTCCAATGGTCAGATATTAGCAATCCCACGTTTCTACCCCATTATCACAGGCCTGCTCTTCACAGGTATTTTCTTAGTAACCCCCATCTCAGTCCCATGGAGCAGGTATAATACCCATTTTGTTTCAGAAATTGAGGTTCAGAGAAAGAAGTTAAGTGGCTTGCCCAAGTAAGCACCCAAACTCAGGTCAACTTTTTCTCCAAAGCCATGTCAGTGAGCCACCTGGTATTTGTTGTTTGGTGCCCCCACACCGGCACCCAGCACACTTGCAGTGGAAATGGCCAGTTGTGCCTTCTTTGCAATGTTGCATGGGGAACACAGGCTGACACCAGCCTCCTCCATGGGGCTGAGTCTGGGGCTTAACTGACCTCTTGGGAAGTAATTGCTTGCTGTGGGCTTGGGTACAAATCCAGCCACTGGGCTGTGTGGGGTGGTCCTGAGCACATCAAGCACTTCTTGGAGGATCGGGCTCCTCCAGGGTCAGGCAGGTTTATCCCTGCCTGCGGGACATGGTGGCAGGACCTGGGTGCATACAAACATGCACACATGTGGAACGTGGCTTCTGTTGCCCAGCACTCCACTCAGCTTGGCCCTTCCAAACCAGAACTTGTTCAGAAAAACATATACCTAAATCAAAGACCCCTTGGCCTTGACCTGTCCAGAGGGGTTAGATAGCACAGAGGTGATGAAATCTGACTGGCATACTTACCAGCTGGGGGAACTCGGACAACTCTCTGAACATCAGTTTCTTCTTCTGTAGAATGGGGGTTGATGGTAATGGTATCTCCCTGTAGTGGGGTTGTAAAGATGGCAGTGAACAATCCCCAATGTAAAGTGCTTATAAGAATCTCAGCACTTTGGGAGGCCGAGACAGGAAAATCGCGAGTTCAAAGCCAACCTCAGCAACGGTGCTAAAAAGGTGCTAAGCAACTCAGTGAGACCCTATCTCTACATAAAACACAAAATAGGGCTGGGGATGTGGCTCAGTGGCCGGGTGCCCTGAGTTCAATTCTGGGTACCCAAAATAAATAAACAAACACAGAAAAAATGAAGGCATACTGTCCATCTACAACTAAAAAAATAATAATAATAAAAAAAGAACACAGTGGCTAGCACAGAGAACACCGTCAGTATTGACTCTACATTCTTCTTCTTCCCAGTCCACACTAAGCCAGGATTCTGCCTCTCCCTCCCTCAGAAGCAGAACGGACGCAGACCATGCCCTTGGGTGACGCTGGACACAACGCAGTCGACAAAAGCATAATCTTGGGAACATGGATGGCTCTCAGGAGATGACTTAGTAGATGGCCTCTCAGGTAAGGAAAGTGTTAGCTTCAGCAAATGCCAGACTTTCTCCACCCACCCACCCAAAGTCAGTCATCCCACCAGAATCCACACGCCCACACCCCAATTCCAGCCTCCTAGAGGCCACAGCTTGTGCCTCCCAAATGGAGCGACTCTGCCTTCTTCAGATTACAAGGTGGTACCATGGGGGGTTACATGGGATCCCACCAGACATCCTGCAGGAGGGAGATCCTGATCATCCTTGCCACTTCCTTCCTGGCTGTGTGAACTTGGGGAAGTCATTTGGCCTTTCAAAACATCTATTTTTGAGAAAGGATTAAATGGTGACTCTCCCAAATGGTTAGCTTCATGTTGGTAACGAGGGTAACTGTTATTATTATTACCATGTTACGTAACATGGTAACTGTTGTTATTACTGGAGAACTTTCTGGCATGCCCGGTGCAAGTTAGTGCAAACTATGATGGCTTCCACAGCTCCCCGATGTAATGCCTTTCATTCCCACCCCTTCCCACCACTAGCACCCTGGAGTTGATTAGAACCTTCCTTGGGTGTTTTCCAGAGATGAGATTTTATTCTGACACTGGGTTACGGAGCTAGAATAAATGGAGGCAAGTTCCAGTTCAACTGATAGAAAGCAAAAAATCTGCTTGAGAGGTAGTGGGTTCTTCATCATCCCCTGTGAATACGCTGGCCCAGACGGCCACTTGGCATTAATGCTCTGGAGCATACATCAACACACATTCATATTTCTTGCTACACGATTGCATTATAATTCCCGTGAATGAAACCCTGGTGCCAGTAGGCTATACGCTTTGTATCACCATTTGGCAAAACAAAAATTTGGCAGCTCTATTCTGAGCTTCCAAAAAAGGGTGTTGGAATTGTTCTGGTTTGTGGGTTTTGTTTGTTTTTCCGTTTTGTACCAGGGATTGAACCACTGAGCCACATCTCCAGCCCTTTTTATTTTGAAGACAGGGTCTAAGTTGCTGAGGCTGGCTTGGAACTTGCAATCCTCCTGCCTCAGCCTCATGAGCTGCTGAGATTACAGGTGTGCGTCACCACACCCGCTGGTTATCTGAATCTTAACCCCCTTAACCTTCACCTAGGGTTCAAGATCCCATGACACAGACACCTGCCAAGACACCTGTTGACTCATCTTTGGTACAAGATTCCCTGGATCCAAAGCACAGCTCAGATCAGTCAGCAGAAATCCCAGGTCATGCAGGAACAGTACTGAGGAGGCACCTGGACAAGCAAGGGCCCTTTAAGGCTGGGCTCAGGGAAGGGATTAGTGAACTGCCATAGAAGTTCAAGCAGACAAGGAGATAGCATGGGACTTGAACTCAATGCCTGGCACATTACCTAGGAGAACTAGGAGGTGGTCTAGTTCCTATGACCCCAGTTCCTCAACCCATCACCCCTCCAGGGCCTCAGCTGCAGGGTGCCTGTCTGGCAAAGTCCCCCTCCTCTGGGAAAGGTATAGCAGGCTCAAGATTTAAAGTCAAGTGGGGAGTTAGCCAGAATCCAGTGGGCCCTGGTCCTTGGAGCAGTACTTCTCCATCTGTCCCTGACCCAACCACCTCTTTTCCAAGTGACATTCCTTTCTCAATTCCATAAACCCTGAAAGATCAGCCACAGGACTCCTTTAGGTTGTTTCCCCTTACAAATTAAGGACCTTGGGGTCATAGCCTAACAAGGGGAGAGTGTCTGGGTCACTGCAGGTCTCTGGCATCGGGGAGGAGCCACCATTTCCAGACCAGGGCTGCTTTCCTGTGATCCCCACCCCCATCCCCACGGGACTAACTGCTAAACACTCCTCCCTCCCCTCAAGCAGAAAAAAAAAGGAGCTGGAGGACATGGAATCAAGTATACATTTTAAAAATTGTTTAATGGAACATAAACTCCTTTAGAAAAACATTCAGCTAGGTGATAACACCCATAGAAAAAACACCAATCTTGTGTTTATCGTTTTTAATTTGGCATTTGTTATTTGCATTTATATTAAAGCAAAGTGCATCTTTTCTTTATTTTTCTTGTTTATACACATTGCACAATACATAAATAATGATGCTTATAAAACGTCTTTATATTTACAAGTAATAATATATTTATATATAACATAAAATACATTTTTTTCTTTAATAAATCTCAGGTTTTTTTTTTCCAGGAGTCCTTTCTCTCTCAAAGCACTACAATGCTAAATTTCCAATGAGAATGCTTCTCTTGTTCATTTAAACCTTTGTAGTTAGAAAAATAGCTTATGTTAAAGTCTAAACATGCTCATTGAGCTAAGAACAGTGTCAAAGTATCATACGAGCGTATGAGTTGTAGAAGAAATGAGAGGAAGTTAGGTGTCAGCTAGGGGGGTACCTTGGATTATGATGGACCAGATCCTTCTTAGAGGGAAAGAGGCCGTGGGCGTGAGCGGGCCCCTACTGGGAATGCCCCAGCGCTGGCCTAACAGCAGAGCTCAACACAAGGCAGGGGAAGAGAGGGGTGTGCTGAGCTGGCTTTGAAGTCTGGGAGAAACCTGATGAAGCCAGGGCAGGGGGAGAGGCTGGAGGGCCCCAGAGGACACCAGGTGAGCAACACGGCCCTGGCAGCCCTCAGGAAGCCCATCTCAGAGAGAGCCAGGAGCAGATGGCCAAAACAGATGCAGTGGGGTGGCAGGAGGGAAGTGAGGCCAGGGTGAAAGCAGCTGGTTCTGGGTCAGCCTCTAGCAGGCTAGCTTCTCAGAAGCCTGTGGATAGGCCCGTGTCCTAAAAGGGGGAGGCAAGGAGAGGGTTTCCCAGGCTGGGCAGAACCTCGCTTCTGGCAACTGCTGGGCCTCTGCCCCCAGCCTGTCCAGGTACAGCCTCTGTCCCACTGAGCATGTCCAAAGGGCATGAGCGACAACCGCAAACCTCTCCACCAGGGATATCCATAAGGAACACACGGAGCACTCGTTCCCTCACCCGTCCACACGCATTCATGCACACACAGGCACGCAAGCACACGTGAGTGCATGCACACACACTCGTGACAAATGAAATGCTGACCCCAAGGTGGAGGGGCGCTCCCCACTCATTTGCTGTGTTTGGCAGGGCTCTGACTTTTGCTTCCCTTCTTCCCACAGTGATGTCCTGCCAGCCACCCGCCCCCCACACACACAAAAAAAACCCAACAATTCTTTTCATAAGCTATTTCTCAAAGAACAAAACAAAAGAGAACACAGACAAGGTTGACAAGAAGGAAAAAAAAACAACAACAAAAACCCCAACAAGAACAACAAAAAGAAACGATCAAAGAGTTTGCATAAAAAGCAAGCACTCGGGAGGAAAAGATTTAGCAGCAAAGTAGTTTGAATGGTGGCCTTCCCGCTCGTCCTCTCCCCACCTCCACCTCAGTCCTCTCCCCGCAGCTACCGGCTGTTGAAGATGACCTCCAGCCAGCACGGGCAGCTGCTGATGAACTGGCGGGTGTAGCACTGGCCCCAGCCCTTCACGAAGCTGATCTGCACGGTGAAGCCCGTCCACGGCTGCTGCATGAACTCGTGGTCGTTGGGCCGCTGCAGGCTGTACGCCTTCTCATAGTCGAATGCCTTGATGGAGAATCCGGGGAACACTTTGTGCACCAGCAGCGTCCTGGAGTCCGGGTTGTCCAGTGTGGCGGACTTGATGAAGATGGGGTAACTGCTGCGGTTGTACACCCACACGCCATCCACTTCCCGAGTCAGCTGGATGCCGCAGCCGATTTTGCTCCGTACTTTCTGCACCAGCTGACTCTTGTTGTCCGAATTGAGCTGTCCGAGGCAAAAGCCATTCCCCTGAGGTAGATCATAGAAGATATCCAGGGAAGGCTCCTGGACACAGTAGAGCCTCCCCACTCTCGTCTTCTCCTCCCAGTATGCCACCACGCACCAGTGTGACCGATCCCCAGGCTCCAGAAGAAGTTGGGAATCTGCAAAACAAAAGAGGGGACATGGTTGGTGGTGATGGAGATTGGCAGTTTCCTTTTCTTTCTAGTACCAAGACAGACAGATCGGCACCCATGACTAGCTTCTTTCTCAGTCCAAGACAGGAGGACAGTGCTATGGGGTCCTGGACTCACTGCAGCTACGACAGGGGTGTCCTGCCAACCACACTAGCCCCATAAAACAAAGAACAACAAGAAAACAGAACCAACAATTCCACAGTCTCTTACTAGAGCAGACATCTTGACCCAGTGAGGAAAGAGCCCTGCCTTCCTTTAAGGGCATGACTCACTGGGGTGCTTACTCCCTGCATTTCCTCATGCTGTCAGGAAACCAGGACATCAGCACCTGTGCCCACCTGGCCACAGCTCTTCCCGTGCACTGCACCAACACCAGGGAACACTTCGTAACCCTGTCCTCACTTTTTGTGCTAGAAAAGACTTCAGAGATGGCCTAGAATTATCTCTCAACAGGATGGAACCTTGAAGGCAGATCCTCCAACCCTTTTTGTCCCCTATGAGAAAACAGGGTTCTGGAAAGCTGGGCGATGACCCAGCCAGACTTAGAAGGCCGCCAAGCCCAGACTCTAGGACCACCTACTCTACCACCTCTCACATCAGTGCCTTGGTCATAAGGGACTTCAATTGAGTAAAATAAAAATGAGAGTCGTTTGGGGCAAAAACATCTATCTTCTTAATAGGAAAGTTGCTCTCGGTGTGTCAGCAGCAAGGTGACACACACAGTTTTAAAAAAAAAAGCTAACCATGACAGGCAATGGGCATGCACCCAGACTACGCTCACAAGGCCTGCTCTAGCCCCGTTAGGAGATGAGGCGTCTGAAATGGATGTGACCATCCTTAAAGTGCCCTTCTCTGCCTTCCCAGGTTGACCCTACACTGCAACCTGGACACCAGGTTGCTCAGGGTGCCCTTCTCTGCAAACCCCACTCTGGCTGGCCTCCCCTGGGCTCTGCCCACAGGCAGCCTAAGAGCCTGGCGAGGTGATTTCCTAAGCAGAAACTCTGAGGACTTTAAAGGGGGGAGTCATGTGCAGGGAAAAGGACCCCCCCACCCACACACTGGCATCCTGCTGCCTCCATAAGCTAGAGCCAGCAGCGGGCAAGCCTCAGACTGGGACTATAAATCCCCCAGCCCAGCTAGGCTTCAGGAACGCTGTGGTTTGTGGTGGCAGGGTGGAGACCGGAAGTCTTGTATTTGTTAACAAAACTGGGGAAAAGCAAAGGGGGGTGGGGGATGAGAGGCAAAAAGCAAGCCCAGAGCTGGGTGGAGGTTAAGGGGCCCTAAAGGTGGGGGCTGAGTGTGAGTGCGAGGGGTTTTGCTGTGACCTTTGTGTTTCTGAGCAACTGGGCCCAGCAAGCAATGACGAAGGCTGTCCCATCCAGGGCTAAGACCCCATGTTCTGCCACCCCGGTAGGCTGGGTAACCCAGTGCAGCTCAGCACACCAATTCATTCCAACTCTGCAGGCAAGTTAGGACCTGGGAACTACTCGGCTCCACGGCGTGTTTTTTTTTTTTTTTTTTTTAAAGCAGCAGCCAGTCTTGGAAGGAGGTGTCCCGTGAGTAAGTCTGTACAAATGTGTACATTACAACTCATTGAGGCAGTCATAAACACACACCCTGAGTGGCTGTGCCCTACGGACTCCCCAAATGACCTTCCCAACGCCTGCCCAGATAGCCACACAAAAAGGAGAAGCTGAGACTCATGTCTTTCTCCCCACCCCACCCCACTGAAAACCAATACCACAAAACGGGGCTGTCATTGCTCCCCACCCACCCCACTGCCATGTATCAACACAGTCCAAGTGTGTGTGAGACTGTGCTTCAGTGTAGGGGTGTGGATGTTTTGTGAGCGCGTGTACACACACACACACACACACACACACACACACTCTCTGGAACATATGGAAAAACAAGAGAGGGACAAGGGCTCCGGGCAGAAGGTGACTCATCAGGCATGAACTAGTTTCTGCAAAGTATCCATCAACTGCTAATAAACGCGTGAGCGCTGGCAATCTTTGAACTTTCTTGCCGAGGGAGCTCGGCGAGGAAGGCTACACCAAAGACCCATAATATCCACAGAAAGAAGAATGCTTCTGGCACGAAGTGTGCCGGGAAGGCAAAAGCCGCCTCTGGGAGGCACGGAACGTCCCTTTGGGGAGAGGGTGTTTTGAAATGCTGGCTCATCCCAGACTCCAGACAAACCCAGCCAGGAAGGGAAGCCCAGGAAGTCGCTGGGAGGCAGGGCTAGTTCTGGAGACCCTCAGAGGAGCTGCACGGTGCTTTGTTTCCTATGCCTGCCCCGCTAAAATCTGGCCTGGGCCAGCAGGAAGGAGGTGCAGGGTGGGGCAGGGGCCCAGGATTGAGTTGCCCACCCCCCATGCCAATCTCAATGGCCAAATCAACAAGGGCTAGGAGCCTCGTCTGCCAGGCAGGCTTCCGGGGGCAGCAAAAGCTGGGCAAGGCTGGGGCATGACGGCTACAGGAGGAGAGGGGATGAGGGGGAGAGGGGAAGCCCGCCCAGGTCTCTCTTTCATCTGTGCAGCCAGTCTACCCAGCACTTTGCTGCTGCCAGACGTCCCTTGGAAAAAGCCTTTTTTCTGTTGAGGTTAATGGCCCAGCCCAGATAAATGGCAGCATGTGGGCGTCCCTGGATGTGAACAAGGCCCCTGAAAACTGGCTTGGTGCACCGGCCTGCTGCAGGGAGACCATTGCTTGCTCTTCCTACCTCCTTGTCCCCTCACTCCTACCCCCCTAATAAGGAAGCTCTAGTACCCTCTGCCCAGAGCATTTCTGGGCACAAAAGCTTGCTCTCCAGCAAACCCATTCATTCAGCAATAGCCTGCAAAAGCACACACCTTCAGGTTTATATCACACCTGGCACACCACCCCACACTGCCAGCACAGGCATCTCCTTCTCTGCCCTGAATTCATTTCTGGGAATCACCCAGCATCATCTTCATAGACTGGTTCCCTGAATTGGGCCTACAGCCCACAAGAGTCTTCCCACAAAGGTGGGGGTGGACACTTGGCTCCTGGGGCTTCCCAGGACATGTGACCAGGGCCTAAGAAAGTCACAGTCATCACAAAGACTATGGAAGACCATCACAAAGACTATGGAAGACGAGCCCTGGAAGCCCAACTCTGGCTTCTTATGCTCTCCACTGCCGCTTAGCCTCCCAAGGCAAAACCCAGTCCCTCGTTAATTTCCCTGGCTTTATGACCTTTTCCGGTATTTTCAACTTCTTTCCCTCCCCAGAAAACTGTACAGGGGCTTGTTTTAAAACTGTATGTGTTCATTTTAAAGCATCCAAAAGAAAAGCTGTGTTGTAAAAAGCTCACTAATCAGATGCCTGCTCACAATTTTTTCTTTTTATTACAGTTGAGGGAATTTTTGGAGCAACACCAGAAAAATGCTGAATCTGCCTAAAATTCCATTGAGGTGTTTCCCCCTCCCCTTCCTCATTTTCCTTAAAGCAAAAACTCTTCCCTTTAAGGAAAGAAAGGCCCAGGCCTGCACTTGCACCGGGGAAGCCCACTTCCCAGGGAACGCCTGGCTCTTCCAAGGACTTTGCTAACCACGCTGGTCAGGAGCAGAACAGACCCTCTAGGCTTACGAAGGACTCTCACGCCCTGGGTCTTAATGGCACAGGGTGACCAGACTCCAAAAGCCACATTTTAAGTAAGTGAAGAATATTCCCATTTTCAAAGATTTCATTGAAGGTGTGAGGAGATGAGGAGGAAGTAAAAGGAGACAGAAAAGTCAACTTCAGGGCCTCAGTGGTACCATTTCTGGCCTCCAACTCAGGATACTGACCAGGAGGTCGGAGGCAGAGCAGAGGCCAGGGATGGAGTCGCCAAGCAGGAAGGGAGCCTGGGCAGAAACACGGCCTCCCCTGGGCCTCTGTGTTGTTCAGGGACAAGCCAAGGGCAGAAATGTAGACACAAGGCTCAAACCCGGCAACCCCAGAAGGCAAACATCACCACGCCTTGACAATGGCGGGTCCAGGATCCTCCCTCTTCAGGACCCAGGCGCCACCAACGGCTGCCCTGTCCCATCCTACCCTCTGCATCAGACATCTCAAAGGTTAATAGCACCATCGCCCTGCTCCTCACCCTGTCAGGAAGCTGGCTGTTCTGAACTCACCCAAACCACTTCAGGGACAAGGACTGAGATAAATAAAAGGGCCCTTGGCACCAATTCATCCAACCTAGTTACCCCACACCATGCAACAAAGACCCTCTTAGAAGGTCATTCCAAGAAACAAAGGACTAAAAACTAAAACCAATATGTAAACTGAATGAAGTCCTTGGGCTCAGGGCAGCTGGAATCTGCCGATTCTGTTTCAGGTTCACTGTTACTGAGAGAACAAGGTCCCCAACCCCTCACCACCACCCATGCTCCTTCACCACGGCCATCAGAGTGAAGTCTGGCTGGTGGAAGAAAGCAAACCAATAAAGTCGGTGTTTTGCATTATCTCCACAGAGGTGGCTGGGCTAGGAGGTAGGCAGGGCGTGCCATGGAGTCTCCCTCAAAGGCAGGGTGCTCTCTTGGGTTCCTGGGCCCAACCTGCTGAGTCCCTGCACTCAGGGATTCCCAGCCATGGCATATCCCAAAGATGAGCTGACCAGTTTATGGAATAAGATAACCCAGCTCAGCCGGGCGCGGTGGCTCACGCTTGTAATCCCAGGACTTTGGGAGGCTGAGACAGGAGAATCGCGAGTTCAAAGCCAGCCTCAGCAATGGCAAGGCACTAAGCAACTCAGTGAGACCCTGTCTCTACATAAAACACAAAATAGGGCTGGGGATGTGGCTCAGGGGTCGAGTGCCCGTGAGTTCAATCCCCGGTACCAAAAAAAAAAAAAAAGATAACCCAGCTCAAATCTACCTGCCATGAAACCTTGGTAGGTGACTTAACTTCATCCTCAAATGGGGGTTCTCAGTGCCAGCCTGATAGGTTATTGTGACAATCTGATGTAAAACAGGTTGAGGCCAGCCCATGTCACAGTGAGTACTACACACACAGTAGTCGAAGCTCTTGGGACTCATCTTCAACTGCTGGAAAAAGGCTGATGATAAATTGTCCCCTTTGTTCCCACTCATCCCCAGGTGGGAGAACAATCCGGGGCCAATGCTGTATTTAA
The DNA here is from genome assembly GCA_028644305.1 of Xerus rutilus. Classification (NCBI taxonomy): domain Eukaryota; kingdom Metazoa; phylum Chordata; class Mammalia; order Rodentia; family Sciuridae; genus Xerus; species Xerus rutilus. Next base: position 22,867,515 of record CM053412.1, on the reverse strand, counting down.
TAAGCGTTTACTCTACACAGGTCTTGCTCCAAGTGACTCAAAACAGCCCTCCAAGGTTGCACAGTATTACCCTATTTTTGGAGGGGGGGGTGCTGGGGATCAAATCCAAGGCTAGGTGAGCCTCTATCATTGAGCTATATCCCCAGCCCAGCCCGCCATTCTTTCTTAAAGAAGGGGAAATGAAGCACAAGTGCCAAGGAACAGAGTTGGGATGGAAGCCCAGGACATTGCTCAGTGTGAACCTTGGGTAGGAAGCCACTTCAGGCCACTCAAGCCACCATTCGCAATGTTACTCTCCAAATGCTCCAGGGGGAAAAATCTAGGTGTGAGGTCCAGCACTCCTAGAGCAAAAAGTGGGGAGTAAAAGGGCTTCTTTGCTAGCAAGTTGCTCTGTGACCTTGGCCAGGTGCTTGCCCTCTCAGTCAGTTTGATCTATCCTTGGTATGAAGGGAACTGGAGTAAAATGCGCTATGAGTCCCCTCCAGCCTCAATGGTCTCTAGTTGAACTCTGTGATTCACAGATGTGACCTATCAGTGTCAAACAACACTGGCTGTGTGCGTTTTCACTACCTTCTAGAGAGTAAGAAAATCACTTTAAGGAACAGGACACATTTTTGCATTTAATTTGCAACAATAAAACAAAACAAAACAAAAGGAAGATTTGAGTCAGGTTTTGCCATGTTCATCTCTAAATCCACTATTTTTGTTTTCCTTGTTTCTTTAATTTCAAAGAGTTACAAACTTGAGTTCTTTTCCTGTCTTGTCACTCATTGCCCTCAGGAAAAGGTAGGTCCCCGGGGGGTCCCCTGCCATCATACTTCAAGCCTGTTTGGGTCTGTCGTCCTCAAGTTTCTCACCCCTCAACCACCTCCTGCAAAGTCTCCTGAGCTTACACACTTGGCACTTCCTGCTGGTCTAGAAGTCTGATTAGTAAATGTGCCCATATAAACAGATCATGGTAAACGATCACCAGAGCTAAAATGTATCCGTGTTCCCCACACTGGTCTCACCCCAAGCCCCATGCAGCCAAGTCTGAAGCCCCCAGCCCTGGGGTTCCTCCTGAGAGTACTATCTGGCCATCAGAGAATATAATTGAGGGTAACACAGGGCAGAGGAGGAACCACACAAATCAAAAGCTCCTGTCTGTCTCGCCAGTCGGGCTGACGCGGCTTCCTGTGGCCCTGCGTGTTCAGCCATGCAAATTATAGCATGTACCCAGCTGCCTGCAGCCACTGCCTTCGGAGAAGGCCAGCTCTGCCCTGCTCTGAGAGGCTTCAGAGGAAGGGTGGGGACTCCCAACCCAGCCAACTCCATTCATAATATTTACAGTAAATGGGCCTCTCTGGCTGTTGTTTAGTTGCATTCTGCCTAATTTCTTCTCAAGTTCGATTTCAGGGCTCTTCCCCCGAGGATGCACCACCAAGCTCCCCCCATGACCCCCAAATAGCTCGGCAGCTCCCATCAGAAAGGAATTTCACACACTTGCACAAAGTTATCTGCTCACCTGCCTTCCCTCTCTGGGTATGACCCTGGTCACCTCCAGGTGGGACCACCATGCAACAGAAAACCCATCTGTGTCCAAGGGGGACATTCAAGTCAAATCTCTGACTTTGCCAACCCACCTGCCACTTTAGAGATTCCCCAAATTCCAGGCATGGATTCCCAAATGGGCAGCAGGCACTGAACCACTGGTGAACATACACATAACGAAGCCAACAAGGGACTTTCTTGCAAACCACCAGGGTTCCTCCTTTTCTTTTTACTGACCATGTGCAGCTACGTTTGCTCTATATGCTGAAACTCAATTTCTCAGTGAAAATCATAATACAAATAAGTGCAAAGTAAGTCGATTTTACAAAAGAACAAAACCCCCAGAGGAACAGGACTGTTTCCTTGCCTGCTTTTGCAGGTCTGGGGGCTGTGTGTGTACAAAAACCAAGCTGCTTTTGCCCTGGGTCTCATTTTAATAAAGCCGCAACTATACTGACTCCAGTCCCTGAAAGGTGTCCCAGGACCCCAAAGCAGGCTCTGTCATGCCCCCTCCCCATCCCCCCCACAAGCTTCAACTTTTGTTGTTCAAGAGGGTAAGAAAACCATCCTAAGACATGGAAAAATACAGTGGGAAACAAAAGTCCTTTTCATCCCTCCCCTCCTCCAGTTCCCCTTGTTCCATAACAATTATGAAAACTGGTGGATGGGATGGCATTTTGAATATTTACAGCATTCCAGCCAATAAATTCCAACGCAGGATCTGATGGAAAAGCCTCCCTCCCCTGCTCACTCCCAGCCCTCTTTCCTCCTTTCTTTACAACCCAAGACCAGGGCCTGCCAGGCCAGGGCCACACTGTACTTAGAGGGAAAAACAACACATCGACGGCCTGGAGACTTGCAGACTGGAAAAGTTAATCATTACCTCTGTCTGCCTCCGTAATCTAATCTCCCGGTTTGGACACACTTGCTGCACAGCCACCCCAGCCCTTTCATCCCCAGTGCACCCAGGACCTCCCAGACCTGAGCCCTACTCCCCCCTCCCTTCTCCTTCCTTCCTTCCCCTCCCCTCCAGTTTAGAGGCCAAGGCAATGAAAGAGGAATGAAAGGCTTCCCCGGGCAGAAGTGGCTGTCACAAGGCCCTGGAGTCCAACAGGCATGGATCGCCCTTCTGTGTCGTGTGGCCTGTGATCCAGAGTACTCCCGGCCTCTCGTGCCGGAGGCTGCAACCTGGCTGATACTTCTGCAGTCTCCCAGTGCCACTGTCTCTGGACTGCATGCTTAAAACTCGGCAATACTGTGAATTTTATGTTATATGCATTTTACCACAATAAAAAAGAAAAAGATGAGGGCTGGGGGTGTGGCGTAGTGATAGAGTGCTTGCTAGCCTGCTCCCAGTTCCACCCGCAGCACAGCAAAAGAAAAATAAAATAGGAAGCCACTCCTCCCATGTCCTCGTGTAGGGCCATAAACCTGCCCCACAGAAGGCAGGGTTTCTGAGTTGGGGATTCCTTGGGTGGGGGTGGGTTTCAGTAAGGCCAAGCTCCCCAACCCCGGAAATGTATGCAAATACAAGTGTATCTACATTTTTGTGGGCAGAGTTCTCAGCATTCACTCATACTTGGAAGAATTTGCAAGTCAAGAAGCAAAGAATTAAATTTTTGTTTTTTAAATTTTAGAATGGAAGAGGTTGGTAGCTACTCTGTGCCCCGACCACATACCCCCACCACATCAGCGACAGGCATCTCCTTCCTACACTCCCTCAAATTCAAGAACCAGAGCAAACATCCTAGATGTTGGAACAGCAAGGGATTTGGAACCAAGTCCAACCCCTTATTTTGCAGATAAGAAAACTGACAACCACAACAGAAAAATGGCTCCCACTAGGACCAAGTGGCCCGCTGGTGACTGAGCCTCCCACCCTCAGCAAAGGCCAGGTGATTCTCTCAGACAGTCCTCCCAGGGCTCAGGCATCCTACAACCACGAGGCGGGGCAGGTGGTGCTTTTGAATCTTTCAGGAAATACCCCCAGCAGGGTTTCCGCTGTTACCCCACTGAGCTGAATATGGGGCCCACCTCTCTCTAAGTATGTAGGGCACCCAGAGCACAGCAAGACCTCAACCTGCTGCTATTCCTTCTTGGTTACTGATTAACAAGGGGGAGGAACAGCCTGGCTAACAGGCTGCCTGCCACTGGAGGACAAGGTCCTCAAGGGCTTTCTAAACTAAGCAGCTCAGATGACCTCCACTCAACCTATGGGGATGGGGGGGTCACTTCCAACCTCACTAGGTGACTGGAAGGTGAGAAAGGGGAGAGGGACCATGGTCTAACCTCCAACTCCAGTGGCTCCACTCTCAAAAGTGTAGCCAGAGCCGGGCATGGTGGTGCATGCCTGTCATCCCAGCACTTTTGGAGGCTGAGACAGGAGGATGGCAAGTTCAAAGCCAGCCTTGGCAATGGGGGATGCTAAGCAACTCGGTGAGACCCTGTCTCTACATAAAACACAAAATAGAGCTGGGAATGTGGCTCAGGGGTTGAGTACCCCTGAGTTCAATCCCTGGTACCAAAAAAAAGTGTAGCCAGGTGAATGCGCCATCAGCACAGTGACATCTTGGTGCTCTACTGTTTTTGTTTCTGTCAGATGACGACAGACCCAAATCCAAAGATAAAAAGGCACTATCAAAGTGAAGGGGGGGGTCACATGACCTGGTTCCTGGACACAGCAGTCCCAAGGGGACTGTGAAACCATGTCCTCTGGGGCACCAGCAGTTACTGGCCTGCTTATCTGAGTTGTTCTGAGCTCAAGATGAACTTGGAGTTGGAATCTGTTCTTCCCTTTCTGCCCTGGATCAAGCCCTAACTAAGCCAAACCAGCTCTCCCAGCCTCTTCTTCCCGGCGGGGCTCCGCAGAAGAGCAACCACAGTAATTCAATTAGCAGACTCCATGGAGCTCGGAAGCATAGTTGGTCCCAGGGGAACCAACAGGGCAGGGTGAGCACAGAAGTGGAAAACACCTTGGTAAATGTATCTCAGATTAATCTGTGCAATGGACCCCAGGAAGGGCTGGGCCTCAGCAATGGGCTTCACCTTCAGATTAAAAATTAAAAATCAAGAGTCTCAGGGCTGGGATTGTGGCTCAGTGGCAGAGTGCTTACCTCATAAGCATGAGGCCCTGGGTTCAATCCTCAGCACCACATAAAAAGAAATAAAATAAAGATATTGTGTCCATCTACAACTAAAAAAAATTTAAAAAAAAAAAAAAAAAGCAAGAGTCTCAGTTCACTTGCTGTCTTCAGAAAGGGTCCTTATGAAAGTCAAGCCCACTAGAGTTACAAAGGGCAAGTCAGACTCTTGAGATCTGAAAACACCCCCTCCTCTGTGACTGTCAAGGCCTTGGGTACTGTCCTGCCAGATGTCCACCCACAATACCCACTGTGGCCCCACAAAGAGCTGGTCGCTGTCTGGTCACCTCCATCAGCTCCAGTACTGTCCCTTGGTGCAGGATGTCAGGGCAGAGGGATTGCCACCCTGCTTCCTGCTGCTACTTCAATTATCTTATAATCAAACAGGAGGCTGGAACCAGAAGTGGGAAAGACAGACCCCTCTGTTTATCCACAAACAAGTCAACCCTGCCTACACTGCTGTACCCAGTCACCCCCAGACCCATGCCTGCACCTCTGTGGGCTGACACATCACACACCCCCATACCTGGCTCCTCCTGCTGCCTGAACCACTCACTGACTCAATCACCCCACCTGATTCTGTTGGGGCCCACTCAATCCCCCCAGCTGATCCTCCTCAGTGCACAGAGCCTGGCACACACCAGGAGCTCAAGAAAGAAATATCTGTTAAATGAATGAAACTCAGGGACGCAGCAACTTCTTCCGAAGCAACTGGCCCACCCAGCTGTACATCTGGCACAAGTGACTCCACCTGGGAGGGGAATATGCCCTCCAAGTAAGGTCAGCCAGCAGGGCAAGGCCCTCTCCTGGACCCTGTCAGGGTAGGAAGAGAAAAGTCCCTGTCCACGGCTAAACTGCTGCCCAGCCAGCCACGTCAGATGCCACGAGAGGTGTCTGCAAGGCAGGCGCCAGCCGGGCAACCTCTGTGGGCACGCCACCTGCCCACAGCATTCTGCTCTGGCGTCCTGCTCTGTTTGGACAAGTTACCGTCATGTAGTGCTCAACAATGCTTTTACACACCCCAGGGCTCTTGTTGTGTTATGAAAACAAAACAAAGCACGCTAGGGAAAGAAGCTGGGAGGTGGGGGTGAGAGGAGGGAGTGCAGAGCCAGCCAGCCACACACAGCCCCTTTTCTTTCTGGTCTCCATTCCAAAGATGGTTCCTCAGCAGCGCCAGTCAGGGCGGCTTCCCATGTCCTGTGTCATGAGAACAAGGTCTTCGCAAAAGGAAGACCCGGGCACCTGGGATGAATGAATGAATGTCGGAACGTTCTTCTCCATCCCACTGTGGGGCTGAGGCTAGCCCTCCTGAGGGACACCTCTGGTGGGTCACATGACCTGGTTCCTGGACACAGCAGTCCCAAGGGGACTGTGAAACCATGTCCTCTCCACTAGGCACTGGAACTAGTCTCAGAAAAGTTAAAGAACTCCTGGGGGTGGCCACAGTGGCTTGAAAATAAAAACAGGGGCAACCCTGAGGTCCTAGCTGCCCAGTGCCGCCCAGTGCCAAGCATGTCTGTGAGGGGAAGTCCAGGCCAGGTGAAGAGGCTGAGGGCACGAGTAAATTCCTACCTACCCCTCCTCCCCCCCCAAAAAAAGGGGGAAAAAAAATTTTTTTTTTTGCAAGTTAAAACTGAGCTAATGACACTGGGTGGGGCTGGGTGTTGAGGACAGCGCAGCCAAACCAAAATTAGCTTCCAGCCAAAAGCTGCTTGGCCGCACCATTTGGGGAAGGAAGCTGAACAAGTCATGAAAGATTCTTTAGTAAACCGGGAAATAAGGCTGCAGTTAACATTTCAACTGAAGGTGACCCTTCTGGTAAAATATTTTTTTAAATAATAAAAATAACATAAAGTTCTCAAACAGCCTCTTTCTTAAAGAAAATGGCCTAAAAGTTCTCGTGGGAGTGGAAGGGAAGGGGGGTGGAAGAGAAAACAAAAAAAAACAACAAAAAAAAAACCCAGGGCCAGGCTGCCTCTCTCAGCCACTACCTTTCATGAACAACTTTTTTCTGGAGTTCTTCTCAAAAAAGGGATGATGCAATTTCCTGCTTGTCCCAATATTTCCTGTTAACTTACAAGGTGAAAGTTATCACTCTATTTTAAATAACCATCCTAAACTCCATCAAAATTTCCTTTTCCCACCCGTTACAACCTGTCCCCATCTTAGAATATAAATACAGCATTTCCTACACCTTTAAGAGTGGATCTAAGACAAAGCCTGGTTCATTTTAGAACAAACACAATCTATAATAGCAGCTTCCACAGGACCTGGGCCAAGGCTGAGGTCCTCAAGTTGAGTCCACAGGGGAAAGGCAGAAAGGGCTGGGGGGCGGCAAGAGAGGGCAGAGTGGCCGCGACCAAGTGAATGTGGCTTTCTTGGTGTGTTAGCCACTAAATTGAGGACTGTGCCTCAGCAGTTAATAATATCTCCCCGCTGAAAATAGCCTGGAGAGGAAGCCTCCGTGTGACAGTAGGCAGGCGGCCAGACGCTGGGCCAGCCATTCAATCCCCAGCGAGAAAGATGCTAGAGCCAGTGGTGACCTCCCAGTGGCCGTGCTCACAGTATTCTCACGAGGCTCCCGCAAAGGGCCAGCGCCCTGGCCAGTCACCCGCCTGTCCCAGAACACAGCAGGGATGTCGCACGTACCGGGGGCTCTGGTGGCCCAGGAAGGATCTGGGTCACCTGGCTCTGGGAGCTAGCCCTTGCATCCGCCTTGACTCACTGTCACTGGGCTGGGCAGGCTAGAGGACAGGGCAAGGCGACAAGGGGGGTGGGGCCAAGAGAAAACCACTGTGCTCCCTTCCCCCAGCCAAAAGGCCAGATTTGGGAAAGGACACCCCCCACCCCACAAGGACTGTTCTGCCTCTCATTTCTGCAATCTGCATGGAAAGGGGAGGTGGAAACCTCAGAGAGGTACTTGCTTATTGAGGTAAAGCAAGAGGCAGGTCCCAGGAGCCCACAGGGTGCTATGGAAACAAACACATCCCACGGTAGACCCCGGGACCTAACAGAAGTCTCTCCTCTCCAGTCACTGTTGTAGATTGATTCTCCAAACATGCACATGTATATAAAAGCCAGCACAGTCACTTTTTTTAAAAACTGTAAATACACATAGCATCAAACAACATACCACCAGTGACACTTAGTATATTCACTCAACTACACTACCACGATCACTGTGCAGTTCCAGAACATTTTCATTCCCACCTCCCACCCCCCCTGCAAAAGAACACCCAGTCCCACAGGTCACTTTTGCAATCTCATTCACAACAGCAAAGCAAATGGGAGGAAGGTATAGAGTCCGCCACGGCTCTCCGGCAAATGTTTCTATCACCAAACAAAACTCATTGAAGAAGCTCCATCCCATTCGAATGTGCAAGCCAGGCTAGAAACCAGCACCCTATGCCTTTCTACGTTCTTCCAGGTTAAGATGCCTATGTTACAAGTGCTACTCCAAGTTCAAGGGCCCTAGGAACAAAGACCAGCTCCGCCATCATAACACTGCAAGGAGCAATATTATGGAAAAGTCACAACAGTAATAAAGAAGCAAAGGAAGCCAACTCCATCATGAATCCTCTGGCATTTCCTCCTTCTTCACTGCCCGACCGGCTCCACTTGCCACAGAGGTCCTTAGGTTTAGAAGTCTACAGCCTGGTTCTGCTAAGTGAAGGCCCCGCTGCGGGTGGGGGGAGTCAGTGTGTGAGACTGTAGCCAAAAGCCACATCACCTGGAGCCTGACCTTCCCCCTGCCTCCTCCCCCATTCCCCCCCCAACCCAGTTCTGCCTGGGGACAGGATGCAAGATGCAGCAGCCCATCTAGTCTGGCCTGCAGAGCAGCCCAAATTTACTCCAGAGACTGTCACTCTGCATTTAACCCCTGCCTAACTGCCACATTCTTTCCAAGACAAAAGGGGTTTTATCAGGAGTTCTTCTCCAGGGGCAGGGTACCTGACCTCCAGCACTGCAGAAGAGACCAACAGTCAGGGCTGCTGTCCTGTGCCTGGTCCACACCAGGGTGTGGGTGTGCACCAGGTGAGCCCGCCCTAGCTCCAAGTAATTAGGCTGGCTTGTTAGGGAGATGCACACGGTGTGTGTCCCTGAAGTCACAGACTGTCATTTCTCACAGTGGCCTAGTGGGAAGGGGGCAAGTGAGGAAGAAGCTCGCCCTTGGTCACTGTGCTGACTCGCTGGATTCCCCCAAAGCCTGGGCTCATGGCCACCTGGATGAAAGTCCACCTCTCCCTCCGGCCCCATGCCATCAGAGACCTCAGTGAAACCAGAAGGTACTTGTTCCCAGGCAGGGAGAGACAACACTGAAAACACAGCAACAGGCACCCAGGCCCAGATTCCTAGTTCTTTATCACAATTCCAAGCCAGACAATAAATAATTGTTCACATGCAGCTGAATAGCTTTCCTTAAATCAGGACAGGACGGAGCAATCTTTCCTAAGCTACTTGGTTTGAGCCCAAGTCGGCCATGGGCTGAGCCAGGGAGGCATTTTCAGATTATATAGGCATTTTCGAAGGCTCTCCTATGAAGCCAAGACAGATGGCAGCGGGGATCAAAGAGGAGACAGACATCCCTCCTCAAGTGGGTGCCAACTCAAGGATGCTCCCAATCCCAGTCTTGGGGACCATGGATGTTAAGACATCAGCAAAGGAACTGGCCGCCCTTAGGATGATGTCCCTCCAAATAACTGCACTGGCACAGCCAAGAGATGGGGTTCACTCAATCCCCTGCAAGACATGAGATCACTTTGGTCTGCCATGCCCCTGCCTCCCTCCCGGAAATCCATGGAAACACCTTTTTTTGAAGCTTAAATAACTACAAATGGCTGACAGCCTCCAATCTTGCTCTGGCTGGGTAAGTCCACCTGGCTGAGAACACTAGAACAGGTGAGAGGTTGCTTCTTCTCCCCACCTAAATCAGGACAGCAGACAGGCAAAGTGCAAGACCCCCAGAAACTCCAGATGGAGGCTGCAAAGATGACAGTTTCGAGCACGTACTTTTCATTACTAGTGATTCAGTGGAAGCTCTCAAAGCCAATCCTTCCCATTTCCACCACTGAGCTGAACCTAGAAGCTTCCCTTCTATGTCAGACCTTACCAAGGTGGATCTTCCTGAGCCATGACACATTCGTGTCCAAGCAGCAGCAAGGGCCTGATCTGGAGTTGCATTCCTTTCAAAAAAAGACACCCTTGCTGAGAGAGCTGAACGCAGGCTGCAAAGTCCCAGTTCACAACCAATCCACAAATACCACCCAAGGCCACATCTTCATGGAGAGACTCCTCTGACGTCAACCAAACCCATGGGACAGGACCTCAGCCTATTTCCACGCCTGCCTGTGGGCATATGCATGCTCGCGTGTCTGCGCACGGGACTGTCTGTCTGTATGTCTAAGGCGCGCGTGCACACACACACACACACACACACACACACACACACACACACACACACTCACAGGCATAAGCTTGCACTGAGCAATCCATCTGTCTCAGAGAGCCGGCTGTCAGAAATGAAAGTACAATCTCCTGGAACCAAGTCACTGCCTTCTAAAAATGATCCATTTTCCCAGACTGAGGAAACTTGCAGGGGTGGGGTGTGTTTCACTTGCAAGGAAAGACTGGGCCTGTCGTTCCCCTCCCCACACCCCCCAAGAACCAAGATGCAAGGCTGGAATTCCAACCTGCAGCCAGCGGCCCGCTCCCTGGGCTCTACCCGCCCACTCCCCTTCCTCTGGGCCAGCCATTTGCAAGGGCGCAGGAAAGGGAAGGGCCAGCCTTGAGGTCACCCCTGCATCTCAGGAGGGGGCAGGCCTTTGAGCACGCCCCACCCCCACCTCTGAGGCACCGCATTTTCACATTCGGCTGCCTTTTCTTTCCCTTTTTCCCTTGCCAAGAGAATCAAGCCCTGGCTCCCGCTGCCGACCTTCCTCCCACCCTAAACTGAGCCCCATTCATTAAGCCCGTTCTCAGCCAGGGCAGGACAGGAAGGAAAACAGCACACAGGGCCTGTGAAAAAGACTCAAGAGAGGTTATTTCAAGGGGGAGGAGGCACAAACCCCTTGCAGGCGCTTTGGCTACTCCCCACCACGATGCCCAGCTCCCACCCCCATCCCGGGGTCTGCTAGCTAACCCCTTCCTCTACCAGGTCCAGCCCCATTCAGCTGCCACACCCCCATGGCCGTGTGGCCACAATCTCTCCAAGACAGACACGCCCAAGCCAACCCTCAGGAACCCCCAACTTCTTGAAAAGAAGGAGGTCCAGTCTTTCTGCAATTTACAAAACCCTCTGTCCTGCCCTGGCTGTACAATCAATCACCTTTGGGGGACATTCATACCACAAAGAGCAGAGCCCTTCAACCCTTCTCCAGACACCCCCAAACCACTGGCATCAACCCAAAAAGGAGTTTCTACAACCTCACCCTGCGGCACGTTATTAATACATGGCTCCAACTACGCTCAGGAAGAAGAAAGAACTCCAACTTTGAAGCCCTGGGAATTAGTAAATCAAGAGCTAAAATTCAAAACAAATGCTCTTTCATGTGCAGCCCCCCCTTTTCTTTTTGCAGTTTTGTCAAACCACGCCATTTCTTCAGAGACACACCCCTTCTTCCTAGCAGTTCCTCATTCATCTAAGTGGCTGCAATTACCTTGGGGTCTGGGGGGAGTCACTAATGATTGTTTTAGCCCCTGGTTTCTTTCTAGGACTGGAGGAATTGGGAGGAGCAAAAAGGCCGCCCATCTCAGAAGGGCTGCCCGGGTCACACAGTTTGGCTCCTGGGGTTGGGCGAGGAGGCACTCAGGCTGGTGGTGGCTCAGGCTGGTGTCGTCATTTCCTCCAGCAGAGGAGACAGACAAGATGTTATCAATAAGACAAACCTTCCGAAAAGCCCCTTTCAAAAGCTACCACTTCCCTTGCTTACTTCATGTGGTTTGGAGGAGCTGGGGCTCCTCCCTGCACATCCAGGGTTTAAAAAATAAAACCATCCAACAACATCCAGAGCATGTTATTTTGCTCACCCTTTCCTCTCCTTGTCCTTTTTCTTTCAAGAACTCTCTCAACCCCCTCAGCCTTAGAAAGCAGGGAAAAAATGCAATTTACACGTTGCTGCGCTTGCCTGCTTGCTCCCTGCTCTACCTCAGTCCACCCCCAACGACCCTGTCCAAAGCCCCCTCCTTTCTGGATTCTTCTTCTCCTGCTCAGTTCTCATTAGAAGCCTTGAGTAAACAATGCCCTGTGTCTCAGATAACAGTCAGAGTATATACTGCACTGAAATCAAAACAAACAAGGGTCTCCCTACAGACACTCAGCAAGCTCTATTCCTGGAGGGGAGGGAACTGTCCAGGATGAGCTGTATGTGAGCAGCACGCTGGTGGCAAAGCTTGACCAATTAATCAGGGTAAAGCCACAGGAGAGGGTGCACCCCCACAAAAGAGGGTGCAAGACAAGTGTTACTGTTTCCATTTGAGCTGCTACACCATGATCTTACACCAGTGGCCCAAAGGCAAGAAAGTGACCAGAGCTCTGCTACAACTACTCTGCTTTTTACCCCCAGGTTACTTTCTCTTGCTTCAGCTACTTCTTAGAAAACCTAGTGATGACATGGGGAGGTGAAAGAAAGAGAATGTTTTTAGAAAACATCGATCTGCCTCTCACACAGGGCCAGTGAGCTTCCCCCAGTATCACCCTTTCCTGGTGTCCTCGGGACAATGAGGCACAGGCTCCCCAATGCAGCACCTCCTCCATCCCATGATCCTCCAGCACCAGCATTCCAGGGCCTCAGCCTGCGGGCCACCAGAGGAAAGCCCGCCCTCAGGGAACCAGTTAGGGCATCCACTGTCTGCAGCTTCCCTGCCCTGTGGCTCCTGTCCCCAGACATGTGCTAGAGAATTTGCACTGAGCTGGAAGGGCAATCAGGACTTAGAAAGAAGCTTCAAGATTCACTCTGAGTTTGGAGTCTGTTCTCAACAAGTTCCCCTAAAGGTGGGTCCCTCCCCTTCAAGCCACCTCATGCACAAAGAGGAAGGGCAAAGACAGAGCTTAAATGCATGAGTTCAAGACACAAAATCACCAAGTGGAAGTCCCTCAAGCCAGGAGCTGCTTAAAACAACCACAGAACAACACAAAACCAGCCTCTGGCCAGCTCCACTTTCCCCATCCACGGAACTAGTCAATGCTCTGCCACATAAAGGACTGCAGGATGACCAGCTAGGTCACCAGCCACTCTGAATTCATCCAGTTTAAGGCATATAAAAATAAGAATGAGAACAAACTCTAGACCAGCTGGGGCGGCAGAAGGCCACCCCCATTCCTTCAGACTCCAGCAATTTCTAGAAACCTTGGTATTGCCAGGAAAATAAGAGAAAGCATCTTACCTGAAAGCCCCCCAGGGGCCAGATAATTTGTTCCCCCTGTTTCAGCGGAGGAAGGCACAGCATCTGGACAGTCTGCTGTGGATTCAAAGAGGGAGAGAAACAAATAAATATACCAGGACTCGTCATTAGGCACATTCTAAACAGCATGAAAGAGGGCCCACGCATTCCAAAAGCTGCCTCCAGACGCAGTGCTGATTATTAATGGTCTGCTCGGCTTCACTGCCCATCCTGAGACAGACCACAGCACCTTGTCACCCGTCTGGGCTCTGAGGCAGCCAGTTAATCATTAGTCAAGTCAGGCTGGATCACAGACAGGCTGAATTCCTTCTGTATTACAAGTCCCCCACTGAGCGGAACTAGTGGGTCCCAAGGTCAAAGGAGGTTTGGGTATACTTTCTCAACTCTGGTTGCTCTGCCCCCCCCCCCCAATCAAGGGCAAAAGCCTCCCGTCTAGAGGAGGTGGCCTCTCTGGCACACCCATCTGAGAGGTTCTTGCCTTGGTCTTTAAAATGACAGATTTCCCAGTTCTTGAGGGCTTTCTTTTCCTTTTTAACTGAGGTCTAACTTGAGTACAGTAAAGCATACACATTTCAAGTGGACTCCCTGAATTGGACTCGTGTATACACCTGTGTAAGCATCACCAGATCAAGACAGAACCTTCTCAGAAAGGCTCCAAGCCCAAGGGGTAATGCTCTTTCCCTGCTTCCCAACTATCCAAACCTCCCCCATTTCTGGAAACCTTCCCGGGCAACCCCACTCCAGGAGGCTGCTTGATCTCAGCTCCTACAAAATCTTGCAGGCACTCAGTTCCCTGCTGCTGCCTTTACTAATCTTTTGTCACCTTCAGATTCTGTGTGTCCTAACTGGACTCCTCCATCACCCTCAGGTGCTGTGCACAGTGACCTCAATGCTAATGAGGATAATGACAAATCCAGCTGAGAAACACTCCATAACTGCCCTCCAAGCAATTTAAACAAAAAATAATGCCCATGAACCTCAACTAATTAGTCCCATGGAACACAAATACACAGGACCCTGTGAATTTCTCATGCACCATTGCCAATGCCAAACTTCCTGAAGTCTATGTAGAAAGCCTGACTCAGGAATGGCACTTCCCAGCTCCACAGCTAATACACCAAGTTGGGTGGTGTATACTTCAGTCTTCCCACTCCAGGCCACCAGGCCACCAGAGCCATGTCCCTGGGGCGTGCATTACCAGTTTCCAAGTGGATTCTCTTGACAGCACTGGAAGCCAAACCAAAGAGCAGGCCAGAAGCAAGCAACCCACAGGAGCCCTCAGTTGGGCACACTGGGTGGCACAATAGCTTCCTCCAACTCCCTGACAAAAAGGGTACAGGTGGCCAAGCTGAGGCTGCAGCGCTCCTGGTCCGTCTCTAGGATTCTGCTGTCTGTTCCCCTTAGATGCTGAGATTCTCTCTCTAATCCAGAGTCCTTCCCTCGCCCATATTTTCTGACATTCTCTCCCAGACTGGAAGAATAACTTTTCAAGAACTTTCCTGGGCTAGGCTGGGCTGAGTTTAGCTCATTGGTAGATGCCCTGGGTTTGATCCCTAGCATCACCAAAAAACAAACAAACAAAAGACCCCTCTAAGTGGTGAGGGGCAGGAGCAGGGCTGGCAGAGGATGGCAAGGGAGAGGCGGGGCAGGAGACTGTTGTATGTAATCTCATTTCATCAGGGGAGAGTCTAATTCCTAACAGGAATATACAGCTTTGCAGGATACACTTAATCAAATGGAAAACAATAGAGAGAGGCAGGAAATGGAGTTACTAGTTAAACAGTGTATGCCCTGCACTTTCAAAACTACTCTGAGGGCCTTCACCATTTTCTAGAGATAGACTTCTCATCCCTCCTTCCCCCCACCAAGGAAGTCACCCCCACCTTAAACATGATGACTTATGCACAGCCACTCCCCCCAGCTCCGGCTGGCTGAATGTCAGGGGCAAGGTGTGTTTCAAAGGAAAAGCTTGGCCTCTCAGGGCAGAGCTGAGACCACATTCAGGGTGTCAGCCTGTCTCACATCAAAGGTAAGCCAGCTCCAATGCTGGCAACCACCAGCGTTTTTATGAAATGGTGCTCTGCCCTTCTGCAGTGCCTTTGATCTCAGGAGGGATTTACAAACGTTAATTAGGCCTCCCTACCAGCCCTGTGAAGTAGCAAAACATACCTGTTCCACACGCACCCAGGTAAACTGAGGCGTCATTGACTAGCTCAAGGGGCCACCCAGCGAGCCAGGCCATTCCTAAGAGTCCATCCAACTCCTATCCCATGGCTGTCCCTCCTCCGGCAGGCCACTGAGTCTCAACAACTCTCCTTGGAGGTGGCCAGGCTGAGCCAGTTTTCAGCATCCAGACTGGCCTCAAGCTACTGCTTGGCTTGTAAGGCTTGTAAAGATCAAGGGGGCCAGATTTTTATCCCTGACCCACAAAGACAGAGTCTCACCATCTGCCTGTGTCTCCTGCTCCCTAAAACCCAGGCTGGCAGTCAGCAGCACCAGGTTGTTCCTGGTTCCCATCTACAGCTATTTATCAAAAAGCACCCAGGAAGTGCTGGGTTCTGTGGGAGAGAAAAGACTCACTCTGTCTCAGAGCTTCCAAAGCAGAGGGTTATTCCAACAAAGTCTAAAAACCTAAGCCTGGGGAGCAACCACAGAATGAACTTGAGGGGATTCCACCAAACTACGCCTACCCAGAGAGCCAGAGCAGGCTTTCCAACTTAGTTCTGAGCTTCCCAAGCACTGTTGGGGTCAGAGCCAGCCATCACCACTGCCACCATCACTACCAGTATATCTGGGCTCTGCCCCAGGTGGTTCAGACCTCAAAGAAACCCTAGTGACAGAAGAACGCTCTATTGCCATATTCTAATTTTTAGGGAGGCCCATCATTTCACCTGTGGAGCAGTACATGAATGAATACATCATCTAATCAAACTCTTTCATCACCTGGATTTAAAGTGAGACCTGGAAAAGTTAAGAGAGACCTAGGGACCGAAGTTAAGAGGCAAAGGCAGGGTCCGATCTCAGGTCGGACCAGGCTCAGTGGCCCACGCCTGTAACACCAGTGGCTTGGGAGGCTGAGACAGGAGAATCATGAGTTCAAAGCCAGCCTCAGCAACGACAAGGAGCTAGATAAAATAAAAAATAGGGTGGGGGATGTGGCTCAGTGGTCAAGTGCCTCTGCGTTCAATCCCCAGGACAACAAAAAACAACCACCACCAAAATCAGACTTTCTACTAGGCTTTGGAAGCTGGATCCACCAATGGTCATTGGCTACCTAGGTTCTTCAAACCTTTCAGATAGCAGACATGGAGCACACACGAAGCAGAGCCCACACAGTTACCTTCCCAGACTCCCCACTCCATAAACTGAAACCCGGCAGCAAACAGCAAATTCTTATTCCTCATGGAATGGGAGTTTTCCTACCTTCCCAGAGCCACAAGTCACAACCACTTTGCCCTGAGGTTCAGGTGCATCTAATACTCTTTGGAAGACAACTCTGCTGGTGTGGACCACACAGTGCCAAGTGGTCAAAGTCCAGGCCCTCCCATAGACTGTAGCAGGAGCATTTAAACTATCATAAAATGGAGCTCCCAGTTTTAGCCTTCCAAAGGCTCCTTCAACTCAGTGGTACCTACCCTAACCCCTTCCCATCACCTCTTCCCAAGCTGGAGACATCATAGTCTGCAACTGGTCAAGACTTTAAACAGTTGTCCATTATAAAACCTTATGCCTGTTCACCTAGGAACCCAAGACCAAAGATTCAACCTCGGCTGAGAAATGTAAACAGCCCATCTAAATTCCCAGGCCCAACACTCTCCCACGTACTAGGTGGGGGTAAGTGGCTAGGGCAGCACCCTCTCACCTGGGTGTTTAACCACAACACCCCTGGCCACCACCGCCAGCAAAACCAGTCCCAGACTTGTCCCCCTCCAGCTCCAGACCATTCCTCTCCTGGGGAGCGTCATCTGTTACTGTCCCCAGGTTCTTCAGCAATAGCGCCTTTTTGTTGCTGTTTTCCTTTTTTGTTGTTGTTTTGTTTTAAACAAGAATGTTTTGGGTGAGTAACCAGCTGTTTGGGTTTCCAATTAGCAGGTTAATCACTTCCTATTGACTGCTCTGGAGAAAATTTCTCCCCCTCTTTTGGAAATGGCACATTCCTGTCTTTGTGGCTTCTCTGTTTACACACATTTTGCTACCTAATGTCAACACTTGCTAATGAATAAATATATCACTTCACTCACCAAAAAGGAGGCCCCGACCTGACAGAATGACTGCTTAAATCCTGAGAACAGATTATCTCAGTGTCTTTGCAGTAAACCCAAGAGAATAAGGTCCTTCTTTTCTATGGTTTTGAGAGGTTTGGGGAACACTGACCCCAGCAGTTTCTGCCCCTGGGGCGACGAAAGACTTCTCTCTCTTTTAAGGAAAACCTCCAAATTTGAAGAATACGAAAAGAAAAACAAAAACTGGACAGTGATGGTCCCTTGGAGAACTAACTGCATAAAAGAATTCTTCATCCTTTAAGCCAAAAACTCAGGCAAGTTACATTCTTTGGGAAAACAGCTTGGTAATTTTTAGTTAACGTTCCTTACAAATACAGAGAGCTGCTTATCTCCTCATTAATGGCCATTTATCTAGTGTTTTGTAAATCGAAAGCAAAATATCACATGCTTTACAGGTCACTTATTAGACAGGCACCAGGCAAGCAGAAACGCCTTCCCAACTTGAGAGCTGGTGGAGTCCCGGGAGGGCTGGCTGCAGAGTATGGGCTTCGGTTACACATTCATTAAAGTATTTAATTTATGACAACGCCCCAGCAAAACTTTTAATTAGTGGGGGGAAAGGCCCGACAGCCAAAACTCATGAGGCGGAAGGACTTATAGAATTCCAGGAGCTAAATGGTGCCCAACTCTTCACTTTTCCTTCTCCCAGAACCTTGGCAAAATAAAAATGTCACAAGCAGTTACATTTTTTCAGGCCCCCAGTATTCAGACACAAAAAACAAAGTTACAATCTGTACTTTTAGCAAATGAATCTCTCTCTGTAAGAAGGGGCTCCAGGAAACAAAGCTTGTTCCTGCTGTCTTCCCCAATCCCTTTTGCTGACCCTGTCCCCTGGCACTGACAGCTCCAAAGGATGGGCCCTTGTGCTGCTGCTAGCCAGAAGTTGAATGCAGACAACCACAACGGGGCTGGTGCCAGTCTCAAATGGGCTTCTGCCCTGGCTCCATGCCATCTGGTGACAAAGCAACAGGCAGGCAGAGTTATGCTAAAAACTTTTATGGCCCCAACCAAGAATTCTGAGAAAATCCCAGGAGGGCTGACTTCGGAGGTGACTGTGCAAGGGGGGAGTTTTCCTCTACCTGCTTAAGTGTTCTAGTGTCTCACTCCAAACCCAAGTCCCCTCTGCCACTTTTGAAATGGTATTCCCTTCCATCTGATGATCCCTTCCATCCTTCCCACTGATGCTCCTGGCACTGACAAAGTCTCGGAATGTTCCCATCAACCTGTCCTATTTGGCTTCCAAGACACTTCATGAATTAAAGCCTGCATGTGTTAAAGCTGAGCTGACTTTGGTCACACGGTGCAAATACATAAAAGAGAAACAAAATGTAAAGCATATCGAGGAAACATCTTCGCAAAAATAATAATAATTAATAATAATAATAAAAAATACAGGCACAACAACAGAAAAATTCACCTAACTGCCAATAGAGGAAACCTATCACCAACTGGTCCAAGCCTAGCACCTCCAAGGCTGAAGCCTAGACATACACACCCGGGGTTCTAGAGGTTCTGGTTCTAACTTAAGATACACTATTTTTGAAAATTATCTACTCACCAGTTGGCTTGAGAAAATCCATCGGGTATCTGGAGTAGGGAGGGGGAGGAGACTCTGGAATTAAAAAAGTAAGAGAATATAAAGTCCGAGCCATGAGAGAGAGAGATAGAAACTTATGATAACAGAGGCATTCTTTCAGCCCAACTGTTTGTCTTAGCTGTGGGGGTTGGAGGCCGGGCCGGGAGGCGGTGATTGCCTTGATATTTAGCTGTCAGATAAACAAAAGAGGCCGCCTGGCGCCAGCCTCGGCGCTCCGCTCCTCTACGTCTGCGGCCGCCGCCGCCGCGCTCGGCGGGCCCGGCTGGAAACCACCGGCTCGGCCGAGAGACCGGAGCCGCGCACTTCACAGTTCACAGGGCCGGGGGCAACCAGGCCCTCTTAGAATTCTGGAAATCCAGACCCCGCTCCCCTCCCCCACCTGGGCCCGCCCCCAGAAGGGCACTTCGCCTCCGCCCCCGCCACTCCGCTCTGCACCGCGGGTGGGGGTGGGCACTGGCTCCCCTTCCAGCCCACCTGGGAGATGCGCCCCAAGTGTGCTGGTAAACTTGGGGGACCTACGGGCATCTAGGGTGCGCCCCCTCCACAACCTGTATACAAAGACGCCTAGAACAGAGAAAGAATGGAGGTGGAAAGATAAAAGGGTGGGCGCCTGGGGTCTCAGCATGAAGCCAAGGCCCCAGCGTGGTTAAGGGGCAGCAGCGTCACCGAGACGCTGGGAAACCGCCATTCCAACGATCATTAATTGTATACTTTTCTGTGCTTAAGAAAGGAAAAAGTAGGGGCCAGCCAACTCCTGCTGGCTGCTTGTTCCTTTCCACCCTGGGGCTGGCAGAGCTAAGGGACAGTAGATACCCATTTGGGCCTCCCATCCTAATCCTCTGCCCCCAAACTCGGAAGCTGCGAGGCCAGGGCAGTATCTGGGCCACTTGTGCCCGACGTGACTCTCCTTATTTACTAAAGCAGCGGAGACTTTCCAGCTTTTATAGCTCGCTTTTCCCAGCCTTCTTTGGCGGGCTTGGACCGAATCCAACTCGGCCACACACCTCAACGCCTTTCCGGATGAAGGGGAGGCGTGACCCCACTTTTCTTTGCACCCTCTTGCTGATCCGCAAATAAGAGCGTCTGATTTTTAGCTGCATGTCTGTACAGGGAATGCATAAGCAATGCCCAAGGACACCCTCAGGGCGACAGAGGAAAAAGCCAGGAAGGGAACCCCCAAGGAATGCCCTTCGAATTTCCCCTTGTCCCTTCTCTGTTTTAGTCCCTCACGTCTGCTACAGGAGAGGATGTACTCTCCCCTCGGAGAGGTGGCTCCGCGCGCGCGCGCGCGCGCGTACACACACACACACACACACACACACACACAAACACGCAGTCCATCAGGGCTTTTCTTCCAGCACTTGCGCACCAGGGAGAGGAAAGGGTGGGCACAGAACAACTTCTTACCTAGTTCGCAGAGTCTGCTAAGGTGATGGGGGTTGCAGCACACCAGCTCGGGGTTGATCTTCCCGTAAGATTCACAGCAACACAGCCTCTTGACTTCCGAGGAATGCCTGAGATCCGGCCACCTGAACACTTTGCACAGCAGGAGGGGGAGCGAATAGGACGAGGGCGGCTGCGCGGATTGCGCACTGGCGGGAGCCCCCGGGCCCAGCCTGCAGTCCAGGCGGCCAGGCAGCAGGAGGCACGCGGTGCGCGTACCGCCGCGGGACTCCACGGCCTGGAGCAGCAGCTCCAGCTGCCGCTCCTTCAGTTTCTTAAGCACCGAGTGCGTGAGCGCCTTCAGATCCGCCTCGGCGCCCCCGGCCGCGCCGGCGCCCGCGGCTTGGGGGTGGGGATGGTGGTGACCTTTGGCACCTCGTACTGCCTTGCCCAGGCAGCAGCCAGCCCTGCCCACGCCGCCGCCACCGGCCCCATGCGCCCGGCCGTCCGTCGCCCCTTCTCCCCGCAGCTCGCCTCCTCCTCCGCCTCCCCCAGCGCCCTCCTCCTCGTCCTCGCCGCCGGGCGCACGGCTCCTCCAGAGACGCCGGACGAGCGCAGATCGTTTGGTCCTGAACATGCGGGGCGAGGAGGCGAGGAGAAAAGTCGTTTGCCGGCTAAGGAGCGAACATGACCTCCGCACACCATGAAGAAGTCGGGCGCCGAGTTGGGGCAGCAGGCGCAGGCGACAGCAGCAACAGCAGGGGCCCGGGCAGGAGCGGCGGCGGCCCGAGGGGCGCTCCGTGGCATGCGCCAGTCTCCCGGAGGCCGGGACGCGCGCGGGGGCCCGGGGGCGCCCGCCGGGGCTCGGGGGCCTGCGCTCTGGCTGCCCCACCCCGCACGGCCGGCGCCCTGCGCGGCTCTCGGGCCCCGGCGCGCCACGGAGGAACGCGGCCGCGGATTCCCTGGGGGCTTCCGAGCCTGCCCCTGTCGGCGCCTCCCCAAAAAGAGGTCCCCCTGTAGTGGCTCCCGAAAGTCGGGCTCGCCAGCCTCGGCTTCCTACATGGAAGATCCTTGAGGGCAAAAAACCAAAGGCGTTCGGCTGGGCTTCTGAAGGGAAGAAAAAGCCTCTTTCCCCCTTGCTAAGCAACTTAATTTGGGGGTGGGGAGAAGCAGGCAATTAAAAAAAAAAAGGCAGGCACGCGATTTATTTTTTTCCTCTATATCCTTAGTAACCGGATCTCCTCGAATTCCGTGCACACGAAGACTCGGGGGAGGGGGCCGAGTGGACTTCACCCCGTATGAGACGTCTGGCGAAATAGGGAGGCTCTCTCAAAACCTAAAAACCAAATATGCAAAGCCCCAAATGAAAACCACCACCTCCTCGCACCTCGGAGGTCTGGGGGCGTCCCGCTGGAGCCAAGGTTTAAAAAAAGAAAATGTTTACAAAGTAGAACAAGATGTTTAAGGGGTGGAAAAACGTATCCATGAGTTACACACACCCCTTTTTTCCTCGTAGAGCCCCGCTGGTCTTCCTTTTCTTCTGCCAAAAAAAATTTTTTTTTTTTTAATCCACAGAAAGCTTTGGCTACACTCCTTCAATCTTGCGCATCTGGATGTTTTAGGAGAGTCTCTGGTCTTTCCTCCTGCGCTCCCGGGTCCAGGTCCTCGGCGGGGACTTCCTCAGCGCTGGCGAGGGCGCTGGGGCAGAAGATGCTGCGGCGGCGGCTGCGCCCCGGCGGGGCTGACAGCAAGGGGGAGGGCGGCGCGGCGGCGGGCCACTGACGAGTCGCGCGCTCCCGCCTCCCTGGGCACTGGCTGATCACTAGTGCGGAGACCGCGGGTTCTCCCTCCCCTGGCTGCGGCTGGCCGCCGGCGCTCCCCGCATAAGCTGCTTGGCCCGACCCGGCTGCGGCGGCAGGAGGCCCGGGTGTCCTCTCGCCGCCTCCTCCTCCGAGACTCTCCTCGTAGCGCCCGGGAGCCTCCTTGTCCCCCGTCCGCCCTCTCCTGGCGCTCGGGTCCTTCTGCTGCCGCCGGGGGCTCGCCGCGCGGCACTCAGGGGCTCCTGGGCCGGGCGCTCGGCGGCTCGGCGCCGGCGGGCTGGCTCCGTCTCGGGCAGCTCTCTCCGGCGCGGCGAGCAGACCGAGCACGGCGCCCGGCTGGCTCGGCTGGCGCGGCTAAGGGACAGGATCCTCCGTGCGCCGTGCAGCAAACGAGTGTGCCCGAGGCTCGCCGCCTCCCGCAAGGCCTCCCGCCTCCGCCCCCTTCCCTCCCCCTTCCTCCCCCGCCCCAGCCGCCGCCGCCACCGCCTCCTCCCCGCCCCCCCACCCGGCCCTCCGCTCGGCTGGTTCCACTGCGCAGTGGCGCGCCCGGCTCCGGCCTCGTCACGTGGCCGTCTAGACACCCTGTCGCTTTAAAAAAAAAAAAAAGCGATTGTGTTTCGCAAACAACAGATCGGGTTTCTAAAAGCTATTTCTCCCCCCCACCCCCGCCACCACCACCCCCTCCCTGGTCTGCAGAGGGGGGACCTTTGGGGGAGGATGAGAAAGGTGGGGGACAGAGAAGCTCCCAGAATCGGCTGAGACCCAGCAGGAGCAGAGGAGGAATTGGAAGAGTCAGGAGCAGGAGCGGGCTTCGCCGGCGAGTTTTGGAGCGGAACGAGCCGGTCGGTGGCCGGATTTAGACCCAGCGGAGCTTCGCGGCGGCAGTCCCGCGCGCTCGCCCCAGCGCTTCATTCATTCGTTTTGTTTTAAAGGCCCTGGCGGCGGATCCCTTGGCTGCTCGGGAGGGAAAGGGGAGGAGAGCGCTCCTTCTGTTTAAAAGACATTTACACCGGACTAGACCGAGGCCCTGGGAAGTGTGCGCTGGAGGGAACAGCCGGGCCACCGAGGGCGGGGAGGCGGCGCGAATGTGACCTCAGCGGCGGCCGCGCGCTCCCTCCCGCCCTCTCCCGCTCCGGGCTCCGGTTTCTAGGACTGCCTGGAGAAGTGTGTCTTGTGCACAGCTCTGGAATGCATTTGGCCGGCTGACGAGCTGCGAGGGGTAGCATCCTGGCGGGAGAACTGGGAGCGGGAGGGGACTCGCCTGTGCGCCGCCAGCAGGTTTCCTCCAGGGCCCGGAAGACCTCCACCACCCGCCACTCCGCCTACGGGCGCGGGAAGGTTACCCAGCGAGCAGACCTGCCTAGGGCATTCATGTGCTCGCGGGGCCTATTTCCGCGCCCTTCTTGGCCTCTAGCTTTCAAGGTGCTTAGGATCAGAGTTCATCCCCTGACCCCAGGATCCAGAGAAGAGTATTCCCAGCTGGAGATTTCTGCATGGAAATGGGGAAGGCGTTAGTCGGTAAAGGACCTGAGCGCGTTTACGTGATGAAACGTACTATAGTATTTAAATATTACATACGCGTCAGTGTTGACAAGGCCACTAGTTGGCATGGTGATCTAACCTCGCGTCTTATTCACTGAAATACGGTTTGTTTTTTTAAGTCACTTAGAATTGAGAGGTCAAGACAGCAGTGCAACTCAATGAGGATTTTTAAAAATCTTTAGAAAAGGTGATGTATTATTTGCATCTCCCTGACTAAATTGTTCTTAAAAGGAAAAGGCAAGGTTGAATCTTAAACACTGTAACTCAAGCCCTCTTCCCTCCAGCAATTTGGAAGATTTCTTACATGCAAGAGATGCTTAATAAATATTTAGAGGACTGGGGTGTACCTCGGTGGGAGCCCTGGATTTAACCTCCAGTATGGCAAAAAGAAAAAATATATGTATATAATATATGCACACACATAAATACATACGTGTGTATATATATAAGTCAACACTTAGAACTGGATAGGACTTAAAGGTGCAATTTGGACCACTCTATCCTAACAAAATCACCTTTGGTGACATGAATATGAGGGAACATTGGCAGCATTGGTCACATGATCCTCTC
Source organism: Xerus rutilus (assembly GCA_028644305.1). Taxonomy (NCBI): domain Eukaryota; kingdom Metazoa; phylum Chordata; class Mammalia; order Rodentia; family Sciuridae; genus Xerus; species Xerus rutilus. The sequence continues at coordinate 22,843,250 of CM053412.1, read as the reverse complement.
CAGGCATGGCAGCTCCTGGGCCTAGAAGACTGGGATATCAACAGCACAGAACCATGGGCCGGACAGGTTGGCATTCTGAGTATTCACTTTGTAAAGCTACATAGGCTGCAATTATATAACATAATTTTGTTTATAAATTAAAATGCTGTCTATTTAAATTGTGTCAGATGTTTTGTGTGTGTGCGTGTGTGTGTGTGTGTGTGTGTGTTTTCATGGGAAGACAGCAGCCACAAAAACCTGGGAGGGAATAGAGGAGGGATGATCCCATCATTGTAGGCAGAGAAAGGCAAAAGAGACAAATGGCATTTCGGTGGTATCTGAGAAATATATAACATACTGACCTTAAAAAGACTTAGGAAGAGCAAACTAGAAGCCAGAAAACCTGATTTTAGTTTGGGGTTCTGCCATTCACTGGTTAAATAACTCGTGCCAAGAGTGAGCTTCAGGTTAGGTGAGCCCTTGGCAGGCTTTCCAAGGCTTTCTGGGGAAGTGTCTTGTCTTCTCAGAGTCCCCTTCCCTCTCCCTTTTTTGGGTCTCCCTAGAACAGAGGCCAGGTCAGACTACAAAGTGGCATGAAGGATTAAATAAACACAGAAAGCAAATGCCATTGTTCTAATTCAGCTTCTTGGCTACATGGAGAATCTGAAGAATCTTCTGGAAATCTGGCCAGTAGTGCTAACACCCTTTGTGATGAGAGGCCAGAGCACACACAGGGCAGGTAGGTTTAGTGGGTGTTTCAGGAGTTGAATCTGACGTCACAGCTTGTCTGGGTGGAACATGCATATACTTGCAGAGCTATGTTCCCATCTAGTGTAATTGTGGGTGTTTTAATTCAGGCGTCACCCCTATTTTGCCCTCTCTACCCAGCTTTCCTCCTTCATTTTACTACCCTGGGTAGCAGTGGGTGGGATGCTGGGCAAGTAGCTACAATGTTTGGTGCTGCTTTATGGCTCCCTGGCATCCCCTGAATCAGTTAACATCCCAACCCTCCCGATGGCCGCCCCACTCGTCACATTCTTTACACACTCCTTTCCTTTCCAAGAAAGAATCCAGAAGCCACAGAGGTAGAAGGGCTGTGCCTGGCTGGTGTGCCTAGAAAGGGAGGTCCCTTCTTCCCTTCACAGACATAAATGAGACCCACAAGCACAGAGTTTCAGACCATTCTGATCCTTTAAAAAGAGTTTAGGAGTTCACCAAACTATTGTGAATGAGTTTGATTTTAATCATTTGCTGGCAGGGAATAATGGAATAAAATATCTCATTTGCAGTTGTTTATTTCCTGTTGTGGCTTCTATTTTCATCTTTTAGTCGCTTTGGTGATAGTAATCAAACCCTAATCATGGTGCAGCCACAAGTCACAGAGACCAAAATAGCAGAGTTATGACAAACAAGGATGCAGGCAGCTAAAGACCTGGCTACTTAATCACTGGCCCCCGGTGTCCGCCCTCAGGACTGTGGGGCTGCCTCTCTGCAGCCCTCTGGCTAGGCCTAGGCAGCGGAGGAGAGCGGAAGCCCAGGGAAGTTGCCAAAGACCCAAGTTCTGTGAGCAGCCAGGGACCCCAGAAGGAGAACTGCAGAATACACAGGAAATGACTAGAAGTAGGTGAATCCCTACACCTGCCCAGAGGGGAGGTAGGCTATCAGCTGAGTTGAGCAAAAAAAGAAGTCTTGGGAACTCAACAACCAACGGCAAAAACTGAAAAACTCCTCTCGAGGACAGACAGGATTCTTTCTTTGAGTTCTTTCCTCATTTTCAGTGGTTTCCTTATGGAAGGGAAGAGATGGGACAGGAGGGGAGGGGAGAAAGAAGGGAGGGAAAGGGACGGGAGAGGCCCCAAAGTGCCTGTGGGTGTGTGTCAGTGGGGGTTGGGGAAGGGGTGAGGCAGAAATGAAGATTTTTCTTGCAAAAGCCAAAAGAAGAAACAATTGAAGAAGCCAAAAAAGTATTGGAAAATATCAACATTTCTTGCACAACCATCCCCTGAAAAATGCGTGAGTGAGCCCTAAACCATCCTTTACTGGCGACAATACAAAAGGAAGTGATGGTTATGAAAGGAAGACAGCAGGAGCGAGGCCAATGTGACTATCAGCACTTCTCGGCTTATCCTGGAGGAAAGCGAACACAAGTGAATGAAAATGCCTCTAATTCACAATCAAATGAAGAAGCTATAAGCCCTGACTCATCAAATATTCTCCTACTACAGACAGCCTGTCAGCTGATGTGCAGCATTTGCCAGGTGCCTGTCCAAAACCTTCAGCCAGGTACTGGGCTGTGAGAAGGGAGCGGGATGATTTTGTGAAGGAAACAAGAGAAACATCCAGAAAAAGTAGAATGAGAATAACACTGACTTTCAAATATATAGTCACATATAGACAAAGTTTTCTCCAAAGAAGAACTGAGGAGCAGAACTAGGAGGGGAAATAACGGTGTATGTTTATGAACCTTTCGAATTCTGAAATGTGCATGTTCTGCTCATTCAAAAATATATGGAGTTTTAGCCAGATGTGGTTAAACGCCTGTAATCCCGGTGACTCAGGAGGCTGAGGCAGGAGAATCACAAGTTCAAAGCCATTCTCAGCAATTTAGGGAGGCCCTAAGCAACTTAATGAGACCCTGTCTCAAACTAAAAAGGGCTGGGGATGTGGCTCAGTGGTTAAGCATCCCTGAGTTCAATCCTCGGTACCAAAAAACAAAAACATACAGAGTTTTAATTTTTTAAAAAAATTCCTGCCTTTTTCTCGTTTCCTGAAATTCGCTGTTCTGATGCCCTTATGAAGGACAAGGTGGCCAAATCCCATGTGGAAGTGAGGCTATAAACAGTGTGTCTCTCTCTGTAGGACTCTTACTCCAGGAAGGTCGATGACAGCAGAGGCCAATGTCTCATTCCAGACAGTGAGGGTAGAGACTGCCTCGTCATGACCCTGGCGAGAGTCAGTGAGGAAACACACCAGTCCTAATCAAAAGTCATTACAGACACCAGTCAGGTGCAAGTCCTAACCAGGGACCCACAACCTAATAAACACTAATGCCTGGATAAGAGAGGTACAGGAGGGAGCCTGCCGGATCTGAAAGCCAGCACTGATCCAGGGCCAATGGGTGAGACACCAGGCGAATCTTCTGGAAGATGTAAGGACGAGAATTCATCAGCTTCTGCCCTCAAGATGTGTGCAGGGGTAGGGATAGGAAGCCAACTAACCCTCACAAAGTGTGCTTAGGGCTGCCTGAGCAGCAAGGCAACCCTAATCAGCCCAGATGTTATTTCTCACGGTCCATGCTGCAGAACCTCAAACCGCATGCAAATGAACTCCAAGTTCTGGTCATATGGGGCTACCCAATTAACTCTGTCTTCTGATTTATTTCCTATTTTAATCTTTCTCATTGCCCTGCAAAGGTTGCTAAAGGGTGAACTTAGTGTTGAATTCTGCCTGGTAAATGATGGTTAGGATCTGAGCAAAGAGACCTGGAAATGAAGACTCATCTTACAGAGGGTAAAAGATGTTTCCCTCTTTAGCAGGAAGTTTTTGCTAGGGCAGAGGGGCCATAGGTGACCACACATACTACCCCTGGCAGATGAAAGGACCCACCAAAGGAGCCCAGCCCTGGGAGTGTGGCCAAAGTGTTTCTCCTGGAGGCATCCAGGGGATCAGGAAGGACCTCAGCCCATTTCTGGCATTAAATAGGCTCTTCTGGGGCTGGGGTTGTGGCGCAGTGGTAGCGTGCTCGCCTAGCATGCGTGAGGCACTGGGTTCGATCCTCAGCACCACGTAAAAATAAAATAAAGATATTCTGTCTGCCTACAACTAAAAAATAAATATTTAAAAAAAAAATAGGCTCTTCTGACATTACTAACTACTGCGAGGCCTTAGAAAAGCCTGTTTCTTTTGCCGTCTGTCTACTTTCCTCCTACAACACCAAATCAACAACGTCTTGTGTGTGCCAGACCCTGTGTGCGGGCTCAGAGAACAAAGTCCTCCCCACCAGGCTGCTGAGAGGAGGCCAGACACCACGTGAGCCCAAGTGCTATGTAAACCAAGTGGCATACAGATGCTAATTACCATCGTTATCATGGATTCTGAGGTCGGAGCTGCCCGGTGAGTTAATTTTGCCTAACCTTGCATGCTAAGGAAATGAATTTTGAGAGGAGATAATGGTCCCAGCAAAAGAATAATGAAAAAGGAAGATGCTTTTTCTGGTGGAAAGGATTTTGTTTGCACGGATTTTACCAGGACCAGCTGGAACTCTGACGACCCGGTAAGGCCAGCGTTTGAGTTTAAAAGTAAGTAGCTGGGGCTGTAGCTCAGTGGTAGAGCACTTCCCTTGCATGTGTGAGGCACCAGGTTCAATACTCAGCACCACATAAAAGTAAATAACAACGAACAAATATGCCCAGGAAGTCTTTTCCTGTTAGAATGAGAGAAGGATGAGTGAGAAAACAATAAAAGTTAGTTCTTTTCTAGTATTGCGATGAGTCATACATACTTTCCTGGGTCCTCTAATGCCTCCAGTAATGACAAGCAGTGAGGAAGAGCAGAGGGGTTCCTGTCATGGAGGAGACTCCCAGATTCTGCGCTGCCCAGCTGAGTGAGAATCTGACCTTACCCAGCAACCTGTAAGAGAAAGGTCAGGAGATTCAAAATGGAAGAAATGATAACAGTGACCTAGCCCGAGATTCCCCATCTCCAATCCAAACGCCAGGCGCCAGACCCATTGTCCATGGTCAAGTTTGTGCAGGCTTGTGTTTTTCCAAAAGCCACATTATTTGGTATGGTTATTTTGCTCTTTACGTTTTGTTGACTTTTGAATAGGATACGTGCGTAGTGGTACAAGACAAAGAATACCGAAGGCTATGAAGAGAAAGGTAAGGCTCCCTGCTACCTGGGCCCCAGTGTTCACTTCTCTGTGAGAGGCAGCCACCATTAGAGCCAAAGATGCAGAAAGTGAGTCAGGGCAAAGAGCTGACCTCTGCTTTGAACTCCAGTCCCACATATCCACCTGCCTACTTGACATACCTGAAACCCTAAGCTCTCAGATCCCAAACAATCTGTTCTCCTCCCAAAACCTGCTTCTCCAGATGTCAGAGCCAGCAACCAAAGACAGCAACCTCTCTCTCACCCCTCATCCGAGCAGCCTCCAGCCCTGTCAACGTCTCTAAGCCATCTGTTTTGTCCCAGGCCCACCAATCCATTGCCAGTGGGGGCAGCCCCCAGCTCCCCTTCGGGACTGATCCTCACCTCAGGCTTTGCTTGCTTACCTCAATTCCTCTCCAGCCTCAGGTGAATCCACCAAGTCCCCCTCTGCTGAGGGTGGCACTCAGTGACGATCTGATTGCACTGCCACTCAAGTGGTCTTCCAGCCTCCCTGGTACAAAGGCAAATACCCCTCCTTGAACTATAAAGCCCTAAATGGCCTGGAGTCCCCTCCCCTCCCCTCCCAGTCACCTCGGTTATTTCTGCTTTGTCCCAGGCCCTGGCACATTCTGTTTCTGGGCTAGGGTGCTCTCTCTTCTCTCCTACAGCTCCTCCAGGCTCCCCAATCTTTGTAATTAGGTCACACTCCCTCATTGTGCTCAGCACACCTGCCTCAAGAAGTATTTACAAGCCGGGTGAGCATGGTGGTGCATGCCTGTAATCCCAGCAATTCGGGAGGCTGAGGCAGGAGGATCATAAACTCAAGCCCAGCTGGGCGCGGTGGCGCAAGCCTGTAATCCCAGCCCTTAGGGAAGCTGAGACAGGAGAATCACGAGTTCAAAGCCAGCTGCAGCAAGAGCAAGGTGCTAAGCAACTGAGTTTCTAAATAAAACACAAAGTAAGGCTGAGGATGTGGCTCAGTGGTCGAGTACCCCTGAGTTCAATCCCCAGTACCAAAAAGGAAGTCATTTATTATGAGATGATAGCCTTCCTAGTTTGAGGAATGAATGTATCCTATCTTTTATGAAATGGTGGTGATAATACACAGTGTTAATACACAGATCTATTTAGCAAAATTAAATGTTGACAATTGAATTAAGGGACCTCTCAATTCCAAACTGTAAAGTTGAAGGACTACTCAAGGCCCAAGCATGGAATCTCGGAAGGCAGAGAGATCTAGAGGAGTCTTAAATATGTTGTTGATGAAAAGAGTGCCCCAAAAGTTAAGGGGATGTAATCCAAACTCTCCTAGTTTCTCCTTATTAGGTTCCCTTCCTCCCTCCCTCCCTCACCATTCCTGCCTCACCTGAAGGGGCCACTAACCAACTTGAATAATTATCAAGCTCTTGTGTTTGCATTTCCTCTCCATCTTCATGGAATTCCAGGTGAAAGAAAGCCCCTTCTGTTCCAGAGCTCACCGATACCTCTGTCTACTTATTGCTATAATAGTTGTCCCTATTTCTAAATAGCTGAAAGACAACCTCGCAGATACACAGGCGAGAAGAAACAGAAAACCCCAGCCGGGCTCCTACTGGCTGATGGTTGCACAGGGTAGGTGCTCTGTGAGGGAATGGAGCACACTGTTCACAGGACCACATGTGTCCTTTGTATGGACAGGTCCCCAGAGTCCTGTCACCTGTCTGCACTGTGAGCTAGGAGGAGAGGGACTGCACCTCCAGTTCTCCTGTACCCCAATCTGGATGACCATTAGAATCTGGGAACATGGCTGATAGCTGATTCATTGTTATGTACCCTAGTTATTTGTTGAGAATCACTGTGTGTCAAGCATCGTCCAGGTACAATGCCACTCCCTTGGGGAGTTTGCATTCTGTGGGAGGGACAGGTAACAACCTAGTAAACAAATGTATGTCTGTCTGTATACATATATTTTTTTTTCCTTTTTTTGGTACCGGGAATTAAACCCAGGGGTGCTTTTATCACCAAACTACATCCTCAGCCCTTTTTATTTTTTATTTTGAGACAAGATCTCACTAAGTTACCCAGGACTTCACTAAATTGCTGAGGCTGGCCTTGAACTTGAGATTCTCCTGCTTCTATCTCCTGAGTCACTGAGATTACAGGTGTGCACCACCGCACCTGGCATCAAATATGTTTAAAAAAACAAAAGCATAACTTCACATTTTTACAAGAGCTTTGAAAAACTTTAAGTAGAATTAGGGACTGGAAGCCAGGTGTGGTGGCTCATGCCTGTAATCCCAGCAACTTGGGAGGCCGAGGCAGAAGGATTGCAAGTTCAAAGCCAGCCTCAGAAACTTAGTGAGGCCCTAAGCAACTTAGTGAGACCCTGTCTCAAAACAAAATATAAAAAGGGCAGGGGATGTGGCTCAGTGGTTAAACACCCTTGGGTTTGATTCTCCATACAAAAAAAAAAAGAATTAGGGACTAGTTGATGAAGGGGGCAGGGGACTTCGGTGAAGAGAATGGCTGCTAGACCTGTGATCAGAGAAGTATTGTCTAGGAAGAGCAAAGTCCAGATAAGATTCTTCCAGGAAAAGAGACAGCCTGGGCCCTGCCAGAAACCAGGGAGGAGTGAACGGGTGTGTTAGAGGACAGGCCAGGAGGCTGGAGGGGCTGGGTGGTGCTGTCCCGGGAGAGCAGCAGGAGTGCGGAAGAGAGCTGCTGTGGGGCTCCGTGTACAGGGCCAGGTGTTCACGGTGTTACGTGGAAGATGCTGGCAAACCAGAGACAACTGTGGAGGTGGGGCGGGGGCAAAGCACCCCAACATTGGATCTGGAAGTGCTGTGTTCAGCATCAATTCTGCCTGCTCTAGTGATGTCATATCTATTTCCCCATGGGTAAAATGGAGGTCATCATCCTTACCAACAAATAGCAGTCTAGGGGCAGGGCATGGTAGCGCACGCCTGTAATCCCAGCTGCTCCAGAGGCTAAGGCAGGAGGAACACAAGTTCAAAGCCAGCCTCGGCAACTAAGTGTGGCCCTCAGTAACTCAGTGAGACTGTCTCTAAATAAGGCTGGGAATGTGGCTCAGTGGTTAAGTGTCCCTGGATTCACTTTCCAGTAAAAAAAAAACCAAACCAACAAACAAAAAGTAGTCTAGGGGGGCTGGGGTTGTGGCGCAGTGGTAGCGTGCTCGCCTAGCACGCGGGAGGCACTGGGTTCGATCCTCAGCACCACATAAAAATAAAATAAAGATATTCTGTCCACCTATAACTAAAAAATAAATATTTAAAAAAAAAAAGTAGTCTAGGGGTTAAATGAGACCACCTACGAGAAGGAAGATGGAAGAGGTGTTGCTTCCAAATCATGACATAAGAAGAAACTCGTAAAGCAGGCACACCTAACCTAAACACAGTGCAGGATGCAGTGGCCCTCCACACCTGTGCGCTGCACATCCATGGGCTCAACCCACACTGGATTGAAAAAAAACAAAACCGGGAATGGGGGGTACACACCTGTAATCCCAACAACTAGGGAGGCTGAGGCAGGAGGATCATGAGTTCAAAGCCGCCTCAGCAACTTAGCAAGGCCCTAAGCAACTCAGTGAAACCCTGTCTCATAATAAAATATAAAAAGGAACTGGGTATGTGGCAGTGAGTAAGCACTCCTGGGTTTAATCCCTGGTATAAAAAAAAACAAAAAATACCATTATTTTTTAAATTGTGTATGTAATTTTTTATCCTTGTTACTTTTATCCTTGTTACTCCCTAAACAATACAGTTTAAGAGTCCTTTACATAGCATTTATATTATATTAGGCATTGTACGTAATCTAGAGATGATTTAAATTGCACAGGAGAATGTGCCTAGGTTTTGTAACCTACCGTGCAATTTTATATAAGGGACTTGACTATCCCTGTACCGGATATCTGGGGGGAGAGGTGATCCTAGATGGAATTTCCTGGGGATACTGAGAGATGATTTTAAGTTAAGAGCGTGAGCCGGGCATGGTGGTGCACACCTGTAATCCCAGCACTTAGGGAGGCTGAGACAGGAGAATCGCGAGTTCAAAGCCAGCCTCAGCAATGGTGAGGTGCTAAGCAACTCAGTGAGACCCTGTCTCTACATAAAACACAAAACAGGGCTGGGGATGTGGCTCAGTGGTTGAGTACCCCTGAGTTCAATCCCCAGTACCAAAAACAAAAAACAAAAAAAACTAAGAATGTCTACTTACATGGGATGATCCTCCATTGTGGAATATCTGGGAGGGGGGAGCATTTGTATAGTAAATTTGTTGCTATGTCATGACCACGTGTACAATTACAGCTCCCGTCCATTCCTCCTGTGATGGATAGAAGCATATTGAGTACATATTGATGATGAACATGAAAAACTCAGACACTAATATGAAATTGATTATTTGTTTAAAAATGGCATAAACACATTTTACTTTCTGAAAAATAAAATAATTACCACTCAATACCAAAAGAGGCCCCAAGAGCAGGGATGAGCTCACTTGTAAGAGCTCAGGCCTGATGAACCCCTGGCTGGGTTCTAGCTTTTCTGGAGGAACCCCACTTTCCTACAGTGTACTTTTGCATCTAACAGTTCCTGATGCAAAGAGAGAGTGGTCCCAGGGGCTGGGACCTCCATTGTTTCTTTACACCATCTCCTCCTGGTACATTGGCCTACTGGGCAGCAGCCCTCAGGGTGGGTGGCTCCTGGAGGGTGTCCCAGTTGGGGCTCTGCCTCATCCTGCAGTCCCAGCCCAGCTCTCCCCTCTTCCAGGTCCCTGGACCCCAGGGAACACTAGCTCCATGTTCTGGGAGCTCCTATGGGCCCAGATTAGGGGAGAAGCCACCAACAGCTATTTGTACATCCAGAACTGCTATCCAGGTAGACTTATCTGGTTGTCAAACTGAAGGGAGACACTTAACAGACACCCCCTCCATGAGCAGTGAGTCCCACGGGAAGCCAGGGAGGGTGGGTACACCCAGTCTGTTTTCCACCCATCCCACAAATCCATGCAAACTTGACCTCAGTCAACTGTCTCCCAATGTCTTCCACTGACCTGAGAGAGATCTAGAAGCCGAGGAGGAGCAGAGTAAATCCCACCATGCTAGAAAAATACAAGTCCCAGAAGCACTACACAAATGAGAGTTCCCTTCCTCCTTTCCTGGTGACAATGGCAAACAGGGGTCCCTGAGAGGGTATTTTCATCTTCCAAGAGAATGCATTCTATTACTCCAGGACTGTTCTGTCCTCCGCCTCCACGTGGCCTTGTAGCCCAACACTCAATCTCTCATAGAATGTTCTTGACACTTAAAAGGACCTGGCCAGCACATACACAATGTGGCTGCATTCTTTAATTAATATTTATTGAGTGTCCCTATTAGGTGCCTGGCAAGCACTATGCTGTGTGGCTAAAATATCTATTCCCCTTCCTCTCCAGGAATGTACATTCCTGGACAACCCAGGAAGGCTGAATGCCAAGTAAAGGAATGGCCTACTCTAGCAACAGCAAGACTCGGACATTTGCAGAACAGAGGCTGTAAACATGAGCCAGGAGATAGGAGCTTGAGTCCTGGGGTCACTGACCAGCTGTGTAACCTCCAGCAGGCAGTGTCACTCCTCTGAGCCTATGTCTACACAAATGTGATTTACAATATCATTCTGCCTGCCTCCTGGGGCTGGGGGTGTCGTTGAACCCAAGTAAGATCATGTAAGTGAGGCTCTTTGAAGGGTTTAATAGAATCCCAGATGTTTCCTCTCAAATAAAATCTTTAGTGCCTTTCTTGAGGGGCAGAAACATTTCAGTAGACCTAAAAGAATGGGATTCTGAGAAGTCACAATCGGACAAGCTAGTTGTAGCATGGGATCAGAGCCTGAGGCTGTGAGGCAAGGTGTGGACAAGCTTCTTTACCCATTGAAAACAACAAATATGCTCATCTTCAGTTACACACATGTACACGGGTGTACAATGTGCTATGTACACTCATGCACATTAGGAAGAAGGAGAATCCTTTGGGGGGTCCCTTTGTAATAACTTGGTGCTGAATAACTGCAAATTCGGTCAATGGGGTGCATGTGCAACATTAATAAATTAGATTGTAGGTTATTACAAATATAGAGTTAGTGAACCAACTTGAGAATTTTAATTGCATTCATTCTTGGTGGATATGTGAATTGATGTGATCTTTCCTGCCACCTAAGCAGTAGACAATTTGAATCAAGAACCTTAAAAATGTTCTTATGGGCTGGGTGCAGTGGTGCACGCCTGTAATCCCAGCAACTCCGGAGGCTGAAGCAGGAGGATTGCAAGCTCAAAGTCAGTTTAGCAATTTAGAGAGGCACTTAACAACTCAGTGAGACCCTGTCTCTAAATAAAATACAAAAAAAAGGGCTGGGGATGTGGCTCAGTGGGCACCCCTGGGTTCAATCCTTGGTACTAAAAAAAAAAAAAAAAAAAAAAAAGTTCTTATGGTGCTGGGGGTCACTGGTAGCTCAATGGTAGAAATCTTACCTAGCATACATGAGGCCATGGATTCATCCCCAGCACCAAAAAAAAAAAAAAGAAATTCCTGTGGATAAACAAAATATAGTATTGTTATAGTTTAGATCTTAAATGCCCTCAACATTACCACAGAGTTCAAGTGTTGGCTTTGGTCCCCAGTGCAGCAATATTCAGAGGTGGTCCTTTAGGAGATGATTGAATCGTGAGGACTTTGACTTCATGAGTGAATTAATCCACTGATGGATTCATAGCCAAATGGGCTATGGAATGGTGTTAGCAACTTTAGGAGGTGGGGCCTAGTTAAAGGAAGAAGGTCAATAGGAGCATGCCCTTGAATGGTATATTTTGTCCCTGGGTCCTTCTTCCCATGCATTCCTAGTCACCATGAAGTAAACTGCTTTGCTCCACCACATGCTCACTATCACCCGAAAACAACAGAATCAAGTGACCATAGAGAGAAACCTGTAAAACTTTGAGCCAAAGTAAACTTTTCCTGCTTTTAAGTTGTTTACCTCAGGTATTTTATCACAGCAAGGGAAAGCCGACTAACACAGTGAAATATTATTCAACCTTAAAAAGAAAAGATATTCTGACACATGCTACAACATTGATGTACTTGAAGACATTATGCTAAGTGAAATAAGCCAGTCACAAAGGACAAATACTATAGGATTCCACTTATATGAGGTAGTTAAATTCATAGAACAGGAAGTTGAATAGAGTTTACCAGAAGCTGGGGAGAGGAGGGAATGGGGAGTCATTATTTAGTGAATATGGAGTTTCAACTTTAGAAGATGAAAAAGTTCTGGAGATGAATACTGGTGATGGCTGCACAACAGTGTGAATGAGCATAAAGACACTGAAGTATATACTTTATATGTTTTCCACTTCTTTATTGGCACATTATAGCTGTACATAACGGATGGATTTGTTGTTACTTGCGCACAAAACAACAATATATTTGGCCAGCATCATTCCCAGCATTTCCCTTTTCCTTCCCCTCCTCCCTCCCCCTGGTCCCTTTCCTCTACTCTACTGATCTTCCTTCAATTTTCATGAGATGCTCCTGCCACCTATTTTTCCTTTTTCCTCTCTGGCTTCCACAAATTAGAGGAAAACATATGACCCTTGACTTTCTGAGTTTGGCTTATTTTGAAGTATATACTTTTTTTTTTTTTTTTGGTACTGGGGATTGAACTCAGGGGCACTCGACCACTGAGCCACATCCCCAGCCCTAATTTGTGTTTTATGTAGAGACAGGGTCTCACTGAGTTGCTTAGTGCCTCGCCATTGCTGAGGCTGGCTTTGAACTCGTGATTCTCCTGTCTCAGCCTCCCTAAGTGCTGGGATTACAAGTGTGAGCCACCGCGCCCGGCTGAAGTATATACTTTAAAATGACTAAAATCATAAATTATTTTATATTATATGCATTTTGCCACAATTTTTTTTCTTTTTCTGTCCCTCTTTCTCTTTCCTCCTTCTTTTCTTTCCTCTTCTCTTTCTTTCTTTCTATACTGGGGATTGAACCCAGGTGCATTCTACCACTGAGCTACATCCCCAGATCATTTAATTAATTAACTAATTAATATTAATTAATTTTAGACAAGGTCTCACTAAGTTGCTGAGGATGCCCTCAAATTTGCGATCCTTCTGCCTTAGCCTCCAGAGTCACTGGGATTACAGCTGTACACCACCTTGCCCAAATATTTTATCACAGTTTTAAAAATGTTCCTAATCCCCAACCCAGTAATCAATGTAGGAATCCGTATAAAGGGTATAAGTGCCCGGCTTTTAAGTCTTATTTTGGAAAAACTGGGAACAATCCAGTACAAAATAATGGTGGAATGACAAATATATTATAGAATTGCCTCTGTTAAGCAAAGCATGATGCCATTAAAAAGCTTGCTTTGAGCCGGGCTCGGTTGCGCAAGCCTGTAATCCCAGCACTTAGGGAGGCTGAGACAGGAGAATCGCGAGTTCAAAGCCAGCCTCAGCAATGGCGACACGCTAAGCAACTCAATGAGACTCTGTGTCTACATAAAACACAAAATAGGGCTGGGGATGTGGCTCAGTGGTTGAGTGTCCCTGAGTTCAATCTCTGGTACCAAAACAAACAAACAAACAAAAAACGCTTGCTGTAGAAGAACGTACAGTGATATGGAACAACATAGATAAGAAGCAGAATGCAAACCATCCACCCACAGTGATTTTGATTTTGGACATATGCATACTAGTGTACTACAAGGAAAATGGATCTTAAGGAAACACACAGGGGTTATTTCTGGGTGGTAAGGATTATAGATTTATGTTTATGTTCTTCATATGTAACCTAATGGTCTCAGATGAGCATATATTAATTACTTTTATATTGGAAAAAATAATAAACCAATTTTTTAAAGGCTGTAGCGCTTGTGGGAGCCTCCAGATCCCAGCTGGATGTGGCTGTGTCCAGGGAGTGGCTAGTACCCAGGCAGCGTGCCGCAGCCATGCTTCCAATCAGCCCAAGGGCGGGTGCATCAGGCCTGTGATGTGCACTCATTGTCTGTAAAGCACCAGGGACACAATGTGGATGCTCATGATGAATATTTGTGCTCAGAAGACTGTGGCCTAAAATGCTTTCTACTGCTTTGGAGCATCTGCAGCTGTTTTGTTGAGCATTTTGGGATATATACATCAGTAGCTCAAAGATTATGTGTCAGAAGTTCTAAAGAAACAAAATCTGAAGGGTGTTGCACTTTTAAAGAGGATGTGGTTGACAAGGATGATTCACATGGGGTTTGCCAAAATGTCCAAAACACAATTATCATTACATGGTAAATAGAGGCATCAGAAGTTGACCAAGGGAAACTACATCATATAATCAAAGAAGAGCTCCCATTTAAATGGCAACCATAAAAGATACTTAAGAAAAACATTCCAAAAATATGCCTGATCTATATGAAGAAATCTTACAAATATTAAAGAAGAGTTGAATATTCTGTTTTGGATGGAAAGACTCAATGCTATAAAAACATTAATCCTCCCCAAATTAATGTGTAATTTAACTTGATCCCATAAGCAATGCCCACAGGACTTAAGCAAGGGATTGGCTAGGCTGATAGACTAAGCCTAAAGATTAAATGAAAGATAAATGCTAGGTAAAATCTGAAAATTAAGAGTGATGGACAGGTATGAGGCCAACCAAATATTAAAAGATACTATAAAACTTTGGTAATTCAAATAGTTTCTAAGTGACACAAGCGTAAATAGATCTATACAACAGAATGGAGAGGCCAAAAAATTGGTTTAAATATATAAGGTTTATTTCAAAGAATCAACTTATGGTTTTAATATTTTTCTACAATATATGTCTATTTTCTCTTTTGTTCATTTCTGTTCTTTATTATTTTCTTCCTTCTTTCTTTAGGCTTAGTATGATTTTTTTTTCCTAACTAAAATATTTACAGCGCTGGTTTTCAGCCTCTCTTCTTTTATAATATAAAAATAAAGCCGGGCGCGGTGGCTCACGCTTGTAATCCCAGCACTTAGGGAGGCTGAGACAGGAGAATCGCAAGTTCAAAGCCAGCCTCAGCAAGGGCGAGGCGCTAAGCAACTCAGTGAGACCCTGTCTCTACATAAAACACAAAATAGGGCTGGGGATGTGGCTCAGTGGTCGAGTGCCCCTGAGTTCAATCCCCGGTACCAAAAAAAAAAAAAAAAATAAGATCATGGGGCTGAGGTTGTGGCTCAGTGGCAGAGCACTTGCCTTGCACGTGTGAAGCACTGGGTTCGATCCTCAGCACCACATAAAAATAAGTAAACAAAATAAAGACACTGTGTCCATGTATAACTAAAAAAATGTTTAAAAAATAAAAATAAAAATAAATAAAAATAAGATCATATATTTTTCTTTCAATATAACTTTAGCTATGTCTTTTTTTTTTTTTTTTTGGTACTGGGGATTTAACTCAGGGGTACTCGACCACTGAGCCACATCCCCAGCCCTATTTTGTGTTTTATATAGAGACAGGGTCTCACTGAGTTGCTTAGTACCTCGCCATTGCTGAGGCTGGCTTTGAACTCGCGATTCTCCTGTCTCAGCCTCCCTAAGTGCTGGGATTACAGGCTTGAGCCACCGCCCCCGGCTTAGCTATGTCTTGATATTTTATATTTTTATTTATTATTTAGTTCACAGCAGTTTTACTTTCTGTGGGCCCATGAGTTATTTAGAAGTGTGTTGCTTAGTTTCTAAACATTTAGGAGATTTCCTAGGCTTCTTTTTGTATCTTGATTTCACAAAGGTCAGAGAACACACTCTGAATGGTTTCAAATATACATGGATGTTAGTCGTGTATAAAGATGGCATTTCAAATGAGTTGAGAGAAAATGAATGTCCGATAAAATGGCCTTGGGACAATTCAATGGGGACCTGGGGGAAAAAAGACAATTAGTTTTCTACTTCATTTCATATAAGAAATGAAATCCCAGACAGATCTTAGATTTATTTATTTTTTATTTTATTTATTTATTGAGAAAAAGAAGTTTTTTGTTTTATTTTATTTGTTTATTTGTTTGTTTGTTTGTTTATGGTGCTCAGGATTGAACCCAGGGCCTTGTGCATGCGAAACAAGCAACTCTACCAACTGAGTTATATCCCCAGCCCCAAAGTTTTATTATTTTGCTAGCAAAGGAGAAACAGGGAACTCCTGTCCCAGAGGCTGTGATTCTTCCCATACAGGGGAACAAGTGGTTTTCAAAGAGGTAACTACATTACAGGTATTCTCTGTCCAGAGTTGTAATCCATTTGCCAATTTGGGAGACAGTCATTTCTGAGATCTTCTGTTGCCATCCTAACATCTGAATTACTTTGTTCCTGTGGTGGGTGGGTATTCAAGGACAGATAACTTTGCCTAGGATGGGGAAGAAAAGTAATACTGTTTCCCCAAGATTAGAAGGAAAGAGATTAGGGAGGGGAAGAGAGCTAGAGAAAGAAACATGTTCCTTTTTTTTTTTTTTTTTTTTTGTGGTAACGGGGATTGAACTCAGGGGTATTCGACCACTGAGCCACATCCCCATCCCTATTTTGTGTTTTATGTAGATACAGGGTCTCACTGAGTTGTTTAACGCCTTGCCATTGCTGAGGCTGCCTTTGAACTCGCGATTCTCCTGTCTCAGCCTCCCAAAGTGCTAGGATTACAGGCGTGTGCCACCACACTCAGCTAGAAACATGTTTCTTTTAAAAATAAGTCTCAAGCAGCTGGCACAGTGGCTCACGCCTGTAATCCTAGCACTTTGGGAGACTGAGACAGGAGAATCTTTTGAGTTCAAAGTCAGACTCAGCAATGGTGAGGTGCTAAGCAACTCAGTGAGATCCTGTCTCTGCATAAAACACAAAATAGGGCTGGGGGTGTGGCTCAGGGGTCGAGTGCACCTGAATTCAATCCCCTGTGCCCCTCTTCCCCACAAAACAACCAGCACTTTCAGAGTGTAGGAGTTTGGACCTCAGAAATAACCCAGTCCTGAATGATCAGTAAGACTTACATTTGTAGATGGGAAGTGGAAAGAGTATGTTAGTCAGCTTTTTGTCACTATAACAAAATACTTGAGAACATCAACTTAAAGGAGGAAAGATTTACTTTGGCTCATGGTTTCAGGAGTCACAGTCCATGGTCACTTGGACCCATGGCTTTGGGCCTGAGGATGAACATTATGGTGGAGAACATGTGATAGAGCAGGGATGCTCACCCCATGTCAACAGGGGAGAGAGAGAAAAAAAAAAAAGAGGCCAGGGACAAGGTATAATCTTACCGGGCATGCCCCAGTGGCCTACTTCCTCCAGCTAGGTCCCACTTCCTGTCGTTTCCATCGCCTCCCAGTAATGCCATCAAATTACAAATCTATCCATGGGTTAACCCACTGATGAGGTTAGAGCCCTAATGAAATTCATTTCCATCATTTTCCCAAAAGCCTCACCTCTGAACACTGCTACACTGGGGACCAAGGCTTCAACACATGAGCCTTTAAGGAACATTCAGATCCAAACTATAACAGTGAGTATTTAAAATCCTGGGAAATGGAGAGAGCCAGGCATCTCCCTGGGCTGACTGACATAGTTCTGTCCTCAACTTGCTGAGAGTCTCAGGGTATCTCATTGAATGTGATATTATCCAGGAGTCCTGTCTGATGTGTGGGTCATAAGGTGATAAAAGTTTTCCATACAGACCACACTGGAGGAGCCAGGAGAGGAGTTTCCACCCATATCTAGGTGTCACCACTCCACAAGCCCTATGACCTTGGACACATCACTGAACCCTATTGGGTACCATTTCCTCAGTTACCAAAGGAGAGGTGTCAAGAGGCAGTGGTTAGAAGTACAAACTCTAGATTCATTCACATTTGTAAAATGAAGGGATAATAACGGCAACTTCAGCTGGGCGTGCTGGCGCAAGCCTGTAATCCCAGCACTTAGGGAGGCTGAGACAGGAGAATTTCGAGTTCAAAGCCAGCCTCAGCAATGGCGAGGCGCTAAGCAATTCAGTGAGACCCTGTCTCTACATAAAACACAAAATAGTGCTGGGGATGTGGTTCAGTGGTCGAGTGCCCTTGAGTTCAATCCCTGGTACCAAAAAAAAAAAAAAAAAAAGACGAAACGGCAACTTCACCATAGATTTGTTCTAAGAATTCAATACTATTATTACCATACAATAAGCACTTAGAAAAGTACCTGAAGCATAGTGGTGCTAAGTATTCACTGTAAAAATAGCAGTCGTCAGTTGTACGATTATTATTAATGTATGATTATTATTAATGAAGTCGACCTGCACATGGAAAAGACCAACTCTATTGCTAGAAGGGGGATGGCTTCGTTTACAGCAAAAGATGAAATTTTAGATCCTGAAATAAGAGATGCTGGGAATTCTTTCCTTAGGAATTGTGACTCAGAGTTGGGAAGAACATTAGAAATTATCAATAAGGCACATCATTCAGCCTGTTTGAAGACTTTCAGGGAGTGAGAATTCCCTTCTTTCAAGAAACCTGTTCCCTGCTGGACATTCTAGTTAAAAGGCTAATCCCAAACTGAGCTGAAATTTCCTTGCTAACAACTTCTACCTATTGATCCAACTCCCGGGCTCAGCAGCTACGTAACAAATGGAATGTACTTCAACCTGCCAGCCTTTCTTGAAACACTTCCTGTAACATGCTTCACTTTCTCTCCCACCAACTAAACATGACTGTTCTGTCAGGTGATCATCCCAGGTCAGGATTTCCAGATGCCCTCCATTAGGTCCTCTCTTGCGGGGAACTTCAATTTGTCAACACTTCTGTTGAAACCTGGCACCCAGATCTAAGTGTTTGGATCTGGAATGTCCCCGGCTTGAGTGTCAAATGAATGAATGAAGTAGTCCAGGTAACCATAATATACAAGAACTATCATTTCTCTTAAGCTTTCATTAGCACAGTTATGTTACCTCTTGCAATTGGGGTTTCCAACTCTCTGACTGGGAGGTCCAGGCATACCTCCACAGAATTCCTCCCTTCCTGGGGAGATAAAGGAGCAAGACCCACTGACTGATGCCCACACCCTCCCCACAGGCCTGCCAAACAGAAAGTAGCCCAGCTACAGAAGTGCAATCAGAAACATACACTTTACCATGCAAAGAGGAAAGCTTTCCAGGAGCCGACTTGGAGGATCCTGCCTCTCTTGATCGACTGAGCATTACTGGAGTATCCACTGGAGCTGGTCAGCAATGGTTCCTGGTTGCGTTCCCAGGAAAAGGTAGAAAGAAATGCACTTCCTGTGACCCTGGAAAGAGGTATGGCCTTGTGATTTGCTTTAGTCACTGAAATGTGAGCAGAAAAGCTTGGCCTCTCATGTTCTTTTTTTTTTGCCGCTGACCATCACCCAGAAATGACCCCTGAGTGAAAGTGCCCAGAACACAGCCCTCCAGCCAACCACGATAGCCTCCGACTCTCAGTGGAAAATATACCTTTATTGCTGTACTGCTGGAGAGAGAGGAGGATGTGTCTGTCTACCTACACCTGCCAAACTGACCTAATCATAAGCATCCTGGAGAATGGAGGGTGACACCCATACAGATGGCCACTAGGATCCAGAGAGGCCTGGACCCTGCCATTCCAAGGTGTGATCTTCGAAATTACTTGGCCACTGTAGGTCTCTCCCTGCACCCCCTGCCACTTTTTTTATACCAGGGATTGAACCCAAGGGCCCTCTACCAGTGGCGTCCCCAGACCTTTCCTAAAATTTATTTAGAGACAGGGTCTTCCTAAGTTGCTTAGGGCCTCACTAAATTGGTGAGGCTGGCTTTGAACTCGTGATCCTCTTGCCTCAGCCTCTCAAATCACTGGGATTACAGGCATGTACCAACACACGTGGCCCGTCTCTTATTTACTATTTATTTGGCAATGTTGGAGATTGAACCTAGGGTCTCAAGTATAGTAGGCAAGCATTCTACTGCTGAGCTACATCTTCAGTCTCAACTTCTGTTTTCTTATTTCCACAAGAAGAGGATTTGGTTAAATCTTCCTTAAACCTCATGAAATCTATTGGTCACATAAAATGGCATTTTTCTTTTATTGAATCCAGAGCTCACTCATTTTAGGCAAGTGCTGTACCACTGAGCAACCTGGGATGCTGAGGCAGGAGGTCACAAAGTTGAGGCCAGTCTCAGCAACTTCTTGAGACCCTAAGCAACTTAGCGAGACCCTGTCTTAAAATAAAAAATAAAGCTGGGGGCTGGGGCTACAGCTCAGTGGTACAGCACTTGCCCTGCATGTGTGAGGCCTTGGGTTCAATCCTCAGCACCACATAAAAATAAATTAATAAAGATACTGTGTCCATCTACGACTAAAATAATATTAAAAAAAAAAAAAAAGCCGGAAGCAGGGGCACACGCCTGTAATCCCAGAGGCTGAGGCAGGAGAATTGCAAGTTCAAAGTCAGCCTTAGCAAAAGCAAGGTGCTAAGCAACTCAGTAAGACCTTATCTCTAAATAAAATACAAAATAAGGCTGGGGATATGGCTCAGTGGTGTGAACTCAGAGTGCCCCTGAGTTCAATCCTCAGTACCCAATCAATAAATGGGCGAAGCTGGGCGCAGTGATGCACGCCTGTAATCCCAGCCCTTTGGGTGGCTGCGGCAGGAGAACCGTGAGTTCAAAGCCAGCCTCAGAAACGGCGAGGCGCTAAGCAACTCAGTGAGACCCTGTCTCTACATAAACCACAAAATAGGGCTGGGGATGTGGCTCAGGGGTCGAGTGCCTCTGAGTTCAATCATCAGTACCTAAATAAATAAATAGGCTAAGGAGCTGAACCGACACTTCTCAGAAGAAGATATATAATCAATTAACAAATATATGGAAAAATGTTCAACATCTCTAGCAATTAGAGAACTACAAATCAAAACTACTCTAAGATTTCATCTCACGCCAGTCAGAATGGCAATTATCAAGAATACAAACAACAATAAGTGTTGTCGAGGATGGGGGGGAAGGCATGCTCATACATTGCTGGTGGGACTGCAAATTGGTGCAACCAATCTGGAAAGCAGTATGGAGATTCCCTAGAAAACTTGGATGGAACCACCATTTGACCCCAGCTATCCCACTCCTCAGTTTATACCCAAAGGACTTAAAAACACCATACTACAGTGATGCAACCACTTCAGTGTTTATAGCAGCTCAATTCACAATAGCTACACTGTGGAACCAACCTAGATGCCCTTCAATAGGTGAATGGACAAAGAAACTATGGTATATATACACAATGGAATATTACTCAGCATTAAAAGAAAATAAACTTATGGTATTTGCAGGTAAATGGATGGAGTTGGAGAATATCATGCTAAGTGAAGTAAGCCAGTCCCAAAAATCAAATGCCAAATGTTCTCTCTGATAAGTGGATGCTGATCCATAATGTGGGAAGGGACATGGGCAGAATGGAGGAATTTTGGTCAAAGGTGGGG
>CM053412.1:22811178-22821849 GCA_028644305.1 Xerus rutilus | reverse complement strand
TAATCCCAGCACTTAGGGAGGCTGAGACAGGAGAATCGCGAGTTCAAAGCCAGCCTCAGCAATGGCGAGGCGCTAAGCGAGCAACTCAGTGAGACCCTGTCTCTACATAAAACACAAAATAGGGCTGGGGATGTGGCTCAGTGGTCGAGTGCCCCTGAGTTCAATCCCCAGTACCACAAAAAAAAAAAAAAAAAAAAAGGTGGGGGGAGCATGGGAGCAGGAAAGATGGTGGAATGAGATGGACATCATAGCCCTAGCTTCATGTATGACTGCATATATGATGGGATTCTATATCACGTACAACCAGAGAAATGAAAAGTTGTTCTCCATCTGTTTACAGTGAATCAAAATGCATTCTGCTATCATGTATACCTAATAGAATAAATAAATTAAATTTTAAATAAATAATAAAAAATAAAATAAAATAAAAAGGGCTGGGGATATAGCTCAGTGGTAAAGTATCTCTAGGTTCAATCCCTAGTACCAAAAAAAAAAAAAAGTCAGCAGCTAGATTCCCCCATCTAGCTTGTGCCCTCCCTGTTACTCCCAAGCAAGGGTATTCCCACTCCTCTACCTGAGGTTGTTTTTACCTGCTTTTAATTTTATATAAATGGAATCTACACATTTTAAAACTACACTTCCTAGCCAGGCATGGTGGTGAGTGCCTGTAATCCCAGCACTTTGGGAGGCTGAGACTGGAGAATTGTGAGTTCAAAGCCAGCCTCAGCAACGGCGAGGCGCTAAGCAACTCTGAGACCCTGTCTCTACATAAAACACCAAAAATGGGACTGAGGTTGGGGCGCAGTGGTCAAGTACTCCTGAGTTCAATCCTCGGTGCCAAAAAAATTAAAAATAAAAATAAAGAATAGTTGTAGGTTTTTGGAAAATTTGTTAAGACAGTACAGACTGTTCCCATATATTCCACACTCAATTTTCATCTTAGATTACTATGGTAATACTTGTCACAACTCAGAAACTAACATCGGTACATTGCCATTAAATAAACTCCATACTTTATTCCAATTCAACCAGCTTTTCTCTTCCAGGTATTTTTCCCCCTCTTCTAGCATCCACCCAGGATACCACATTACTAAGTTTTCATGGCCTCTTAGGGTCCCTCGGGTCTGTGATAGTTCCTCAGAAAGTTCTTGTTTTGCATGACCTTGACAGTTGAGGAGCTCTGGTCATGTGTTTTGCAGAAGGTCTCTCAGTTGGGTTTGCTGATGTTTTCTCATGGTTAAACTGAGGTTAGGAATTTGGGGAGAAGGTCCACAGGTGAAGTGCCCATTGTATGAGGGTCACATGCCATCAACATGCCTTAGTACTGCTGATGCTGAACTTGAGCACCTGGCTGAGAACTGTTGGCCAGGTTTCCCCACTACCATTACTCCCCTCGCCACCCTCTGCACTCTGCACCCTTTGGAAACAAGTCACCAAGTACGGCCCACCCTTGAGGGAAAGGGAGTTAGGCTCCATTTCCTTCAGAGAATACCTGCAAAAATTATTTGAAATTATCTATATAGTAGATTGTCTCTTCTCATTTATTTAGTCAACCATTTCTCCATATCTGTATCAATTCATCCATGGGTATTTATTCCAGGCTTTAGGTTACAATCAATACTTCATTTATTTTACTATATAACTGGTTCCAGCCTTGGCTCTTAGGAGTTCTTTCAGGTTAGTCTTGGTGTCTCTTTGACATACTCACATCCTTTTGATCTTTGAGGACTTTCTTAACTTCTGGCCCTACAAGATGCTCCAGGCTCAACTTGAGTATTTCTTGCCTCAGCCCTAGAACAAGCCATTTGTTCAAAGAGTGGACTGGCAGGTTTTGACCCATCTGTTCCCATCAAGATGCAAGTAGTCCTGCAGTGGGGAGAAGTAACCCGGCCTTATTATCTGGTGCAAGCTAGTCATTTGAACCTAGTTCAGGGTTTTGTGGGAGTTTCCCCAATTTTGGTTTATTTCTATAGTTAGAGTAGCTATGTCCTCACTCTTATGCTCACCGTCCCTTTGCCCAATGGTTTAGTTTGCTTGAAGTCACTCTCTTCACTAAGACTGTGATGTAGACCCGCCCCAAGTGAGTCAGGCAAGGAGCTGGGAGAATCAATTAGGCCCTCCTCCTGGAAGGCCTACCCACCAGGCTGGAAAACTGCTATCTAAAGATAAGCAGCCAGCTAGCTATGCGTGAACACGTGTACACACACACACACACACATACACACACACACACACGCCCCCAATGTTACTGAGAGTGGGCAATGGAGGCATTCCCCCTGAGAGTCATGTTCAAAGGGGAAGCACAGGAAGGCACTTGGGCAATCCAGAAATGCAGGTCTGAGCTGGCCTGGGGTTTTAGCAAAGGAGGATTGAGTTCTTCAGAACAGGACCAATTAAAACCTTTTAAAGTAATTGTTCCCCTGTCTTCTTTCAAAGCTGAGCACTGCTCTTTTATTCCTCTCCCCAGTCCCTCATTTTAAATGAAAACCCTTGCTTCTCTCCCTGCTGCCTCTCACCCACCACAGGCTTGCTGCTGGGTGGCAGTAGAAGTCAGGACCCTGCCACTTGCTTTGCCCAACACATGCACTGTGGGCTTTGTCTCTCTCATCCCACCCCACCCCACTCCACCCCAGAGCAGAGAGGAGGGGGAAAGGAGCCAGACAGGTTATGGAGCAAGGGAGGAGGTAGTAAAGCTTCATGGCTGCACTACCCTCAGGGTGTCCACTTACTCAGTCTCTGGAGCCATGGTGGTAGGGTGGGCAGGGCCTCCTGGGACAAGGCCATAAACCGTTTATGGCTCCCCGAAATGTGACACATCAAGTTGACCTCACCAGTTCACCTTGTTCTTCTCTCCCTCTATCAAGTGTCCTTCCTCTGGCTCCCAGAGTGCCCCACCCGGTCCCTCTGGGGTGGGATGGTACAAAGGTCTACAGGTTCCAAAGTGGTGTGGAAAATAAAGTTCTCAGTGGACCTTTCCTTCTGGCTACAGGGTACTTCATAATTAATGGAACTACCCAGACCGTGAAGGTTACCTTGACCTTGTCTGTGCAATAAATATAACTGGATCAAGGCACACAACACACTATTCAGAAAAGCAAACTGCTTTCATCTTTTTTTTTTTTTAACCTCCCATTTTTGCATCTCTGTAGCCTCAGAACACTTTAAGGAAGGAAGCCCCAGATTTTTAGTCTTTTAATCCCAAGGCCAGACCGTGCTGTCACTCCTTCGGGCCCATCACACATGGCGTCCACGTTCCTCCCACTGGCAGAAAAAGCGAGTGAGCCCCGGTCGCTCAGCCAGGTAGTGGCGGGGCTGGGACTGTGATTGCAACTGGGCCTCCAGACGCCTCTGCGTCCAGGCGCTTCCCATAATGGAAGGCTTCGCGCCATTAAAAGTTATTTTAGGGATTCCACAAGCCCACCATCCCCCTCCAAGTGGAAATTTTATGTAAACGAGTCAAAATAAAGCAACAGTTTCTTAATAAGTATGTTTGGAGTTACGCTCTCGACGAAGCCGGGCCGGATCAGGCGAGCGATGAGGACTTAAAGGTTCCAGTGTTCTCCATACAGCGAGACTATTTTTAAAAATTTAAGGACGTATTCAAATCCCGCAGTTCACAGCCCCACCACCCCGCAGGTTGGCCAGGGCATCGGCTCTGCCCGGGTGACCGCGCCCGCCGTCCCTGCGCTCCCCCCACTGGGGGACATCGGGTAGCAGGCGCAGCGGTGATCTACTTCGGGTCCCCCGGGAACAGCGTCCCTCGCCTCCCCCACCGCACCCCCGTCCCGCCTAGAGGCAGAGGCCCGGCAAGAGGGAGGGACCGGGAGAAACCCCCGGTCCCCAACCGTGCCTGGGACTGGCAAGGAGACCCAGTTAGGGGGAGGGGAGTGGGAAGGGGAACATTATTCAAGGGGCGTTTGGAGGAGGCCGAGGGCCTGAGGATTCCCCTGGAGGACTTTGGGCTGTGGAGGATGGAGAGCCAAAGCCCGGGGTGGAGATGCTCATTGCTCCTCTAAAATATCTGCGAGGAACCTCCCGAGGCCGGGACTGGGGCCTCAGTCGCCCTCCCAGGCCGCGGGGGTCCGAGCGCGAGCGGCCGATGCCGAGCTAGACGCCGGGGCTGCGCGGCGGGTGACTCAGCCGCGAGGCGGCGGCGGCAGCAGCGGTGGTGCGAGACCGAGGGAGGGGCGGGCTCGGCGCGCGCCAGTCCTGGGGAGGGGGAGGGACGCGCGAGCTCGGCGGGGACGGGAACGCGCGCAGCGCAGGCGCCGGGCGGGGACTGGGGCCTGGCCGTGCTCCGTCTGCCCGGCGCCGCGCTCCGAGCGCCCGCGCCGCCTCCCGGGGCGCCGGCAGCGCGGGTGGCGCAGGTAGCAGCTGGGGCGGGGACCAGGGCCACCGCAGGGCTCAGGTTCCAGCCTCCCGGCGTGGCCCATGGCATCGCGCTTCCCCAAGGTGGGAGGGCGAGACGGAGGGGCGCGGGGCGGGACGGAGGCTGTCGGGAGTCCCCGGCGCAGCCCCGCTCTGGGCGCAGCTTGAACGAGCTGGAGCCCCGCTGGGCTCCGAGGCGTGGTGGCGGAGCCGGGCGCGGGGAGGCGCCCGCGGCGGGGACTCGGGTCGGGCGGGGCGCGGACCGCACAGCCGCGGTGGCGGCGGCAGACCTGTAAACCTTAATGACAGCAATCTTGCCTGTCTGCGCCGCTGACTCACGCGGTGACCCAGCCTCCAGTCACCCGGCGGCCTCCCTCACCCCCCGCCCTCTGGCCTCAGTTTCCCCGGGCGCCAAACAATGAGGCCACTGTGTCGTTATTCATTCCTGAGAGCCCATTCACACGGAGAGTACCGCCGCCTCCCCTGGGAAGGGACCGAGGCGTCCAGCTCTTAATTACCCCTGGTGGGGTCGGGGGCGGGGAAGGCCGAGCCGTGCTGGATAATTGAACACCGTCTATTCCCAAGTCGGCTTAAGCTCTTCACTTTAAACCGTCCTTGCCGATGCACCATGTTTAAGTTTTACCTCTTCTTCTTCGCTCTGCTGGGGCTGCTTGAAAAGCAATGAAATGACTCACCACCTCGGTTTGGCAGTTCGTGCTTTTCACAAATACTGCCTATTTAATTAATTTACTCGTGACAAATTTGAGTGCTTACTGTGGGCCAGGCCCTGTAAAGGGCACTGAAGATACAGCCGAGCTACAGACAGGGCCAGTCCCCAGGAGGCCCAGCCTGTCAGAGGAGCCCTTGGAAACCGCCCCACACTGCTTGTCTTCTGTGCAGAACTAGAAAAGTGCAAACGACTGATACATGAATTGGTGGATGAATCTCAAACGTATTGTGTGGAATGAAAAGCCAGACACAAAAGAATACATACTGTATAGACTCCTTTATGTAAAACCCCAGAAAAGATCAATTTAACCCTTAGTCCACCAGAAGTATTGGTTGGCTGGGGTGGGGCCTGGGGTGACTGGGATGGGGTCAGGGAAGATCTTCAGGGGTGATGGGAATGTCCCATGTCTTGAGGTGGTTATGCTGGTGTATACTCATGTCAAAAGTCATCAAAGCCTATCTTAAACTGGTCACATTTTGTTTTATGTGGATCCAGGCCATTAAGGGTCACAGAAAACAGGAGCTTGGTGAACACCACATGACTAGTGGGCCTTTTGTATCATTCTTAACATGTGAGGACGCATTGAGAGACATCAAATATACCCATGTCATTATACCCATGCCAGTTAGGGAAGGAAAGGAGTTGGGGAAGGAGAGATGTTGCCTGTGAGGACTCCCAAGGAAATGCTTTACAAGTTTCACTTTCGGAAATCTTACAACAATCCAAAACATTACTATTATTATCCCCATTTTACAATAAAGGAAACAAAGAGATAAAGTGACTAGTTCTGCTGTCCCAAGCTTATCCTGCAGACGTCACTGAAAGGGGACTGCCTACATGCCTCAGTGCACTTAAGCGATTTTATCGCTGTGTGTGGGATTTTGAGGTTTGAGGGGCAAGGTTACCAGTAAGAGCTTAGGAGGCAGCAGGGACCCTGTAGGAATCCTGTCCCTCCTGTTCTGTGGAAAGACCTGGGCTACTTTGACTTGTCTCGTTCCCAGCCTAGGTTCTTCCCAGGGTGACATGGAGGAGGTGCCTGCCTTGGGGCTTGTCATAAGGGGACAAAGGAGCTGAGCAGGACACGCCCATGAATGTCAACTGCACCACTGTGACCCTGGGCAGGTCCCTTCCCTATAAGGGCCTCATGTCCTCATCTCTCAAATAGGAGGGTGGCTCTGACTCCCCCCAGGTCCTGCAGCCTGGAGTGTTGAGGGCAGCTGAGGAAGAGGGCGGAGCAGCCTCTATAGATGGAGAGCAGGAGCCAGGCCTGGGAGGAGGTGGCCCAGGTGCCTCTGCCTTGCACAGCCTCCAGGTGTGTGGGAGGGGCATTCCCTGAGGCAGGAGGCCCACACCCACCACCACCCCTGCTGGGGGCCACGCTTCTGCTGGACCTGGGCTGCTGGCGCTCTTGCTCCCTTGGAGGCTGCCTCCTCTGCTTCTGGGCAGCTCTGGGTTCCTTATGCTCTTCCTGTCCTTCTGAGTCTCCTCTGAGCCAGTCTTTCCTGAGCAGGCGCCTCATGCTGACTGGAGCCCCGACCCCCTTGGGAACATGCTCCCCCCTGATTTCTTCCTCCTGTCTGTCCAGCCCTTTCCTTACCAACTGAGGGTGAGCCAGACTTCCAGAAGGAGGCCCTTGGTGAGCAGAGGCCCGTGTGGCCAGCCCACTGGCAGAACAGCCCTTCCTCACTGCAGCAGGACCCGCATCACCACACTCCTGGCAGCAGTGACCTCCTCCAAGAGGCACCCCAAGTTTCTAAGAGGGGACCCTCTCATCTCAGAGGCCAAGCAGCTGGGGAAATTGACAAAGGGCAGCACAGATTCACACACTCACTCACCCCGCATGTATAGAACATGGCCACACACACACTGCCCCCTACACAAGCACATAATCCACACCCACCCACACATAGCCCACACACACCAGAGACTCCCAAGCACAGTGCACAGGTTTTGTCCTGCAGAAGGGTGCCCAGCTGAGGGGTCAGAAACAGCTCACAAGGTCCTGGGGCAGGGCTGGGTGCCTCAGGGAGAGAGGAAGGCCACCTCCTGCTCTGCACAAGGGTGGTATCTGCACTGACTGAGGCTGGACTCCCTGTAGCAGAGCACCCCACTCATGTCCAGAAGTCTCTGGATTATGAGACCCTGGTCTCTGAGGACACACTTGCCCTCCCTGCAGTCCATGGGGGTCTCCCCAACTCCCCCACCTCCAGGACTTGGCCCACAGTGCCGTTCAGCTCTTCCCACCCAAAGCTCCACACCCTTTGTCCCCACACGCCTATTTGGCATCTCCTGGGGCCAAGCCCTGGGTTCATCACTGGAGAGCCAGGGCAGGCAAGGTCAAGTTCATAGTCAGAGTGCATCTACCTACCTGCAGGGCAGATGCCACACATAGTGAGTAAGGCCATGGCAGGAATGTCCCTGCGAGCTGCCATTTGTAACCCTGATAAGGGAGTGTTCAGGGAGAGCTCTGCCCCCTCTCACCAGACCGAGGCTCCTTTTGAGTTGAGGTCTCCAACCTTAAATGAGGATCTCTACCTCAGCACCAAAGGTCTTGTTTGTGAAGTGAGATTTTATCATTGTCCTCTCTAGAGACTGGTTGAGGAGGCCAATGAGGTGGCCACAGATTGCTCTCTCTGTGAAGTGGTCTGCCCTGGGGAGCTAGCTGACCTCTGTCTGACTAGTCCAGTCTATAACTTGGGAGTCCTAGCAGGAATTCCCTCATAGAGTTGATTCAAGGATTTAAAGCATTTCCATTTGGAGAAGTTTGAGACAGCATTTGGCACATACTAATTGCTATGTGTACAGAATGTATGGGCGTGTTTCACAGTCCCTGGCACATAGTAGGGGCTCACCAAGTGTGCCAGGATGTACATTGCTTCATCCCCCCTGACCTTGGAAGCTTTGTCTTTGTGTCTGAAGGGAGAGGTACCAGGCTGGGTGGAGATGTGTGTGCTGTGCTCCACTGAGACTCAGCCAACCGGGCCTTGGTGTGGCAGGGGCAGTGAGTGACAGGAAGGAGCCTTCAGTCAAGGGGTAGGTGGTCAACAGTACTGGCCCTGTGCCCATCCCTTCCCAATTGGCAATATCCCACGAAGATATGAGCCTCTCTTGGTGATCTGATTGCTGTCTCCCATCCCTGGACACTGGCTTCCTTGGGCAGTAAGTGGGTTTCCATCACTGCCGTCTTCTCATTCACTGCTTTCTCTTCAAAATAAATGCAGAAATACTAAAACAGCCTGACCATTCCTCCAGCAGCTAAACCTAGAGTTACCTATGACCCAGCAATTCCATGCCTGGGTTTATACCCAAGAGAAACAAAAACATGTCCTCATCCTTAATGCAGGAGTCATGTTAATCTCAACTTGCACAGAAATGTATGCACGAATGTTCACGGAGCATTATCCACACACAATAGCCAAAAGGCAGAAGCAACACAGTGTCCATCCATGGATGAATGGGTGAGCAAATGTGGTATATCCATACAGTGGAATGTTATTTGGCCCTAAAAAGGAGTGACATGTTGACACCTGCTATTGTGTGGGTTGCCATCAACAAGGGTGCGAGTGTTAGGCTGAACAAGAGAAGCCAGAAGCAAAGGCCACCTACTGTGGGATGGCATTTATTTGAAATGTTCAGAATAGGGAAGTCTATATAGACACAAAGTAGATTAGTGCTTGCTTGGGGGTGGGGAGAGAAGCCTGTAGATAAAGGGCCTGGGGCTTCTTCCTGAGGGGATGGATGAAATGCTTTGTCATTGACCTGGGCAGGGGATGGTTGCCTATCTGTGAATAGACTAAAAATCATTCAGTTACACATCTGGAATCAACTGGATGATACCTGGCTTATATCTCAATAAAGCTATCAAAACAAACAAAAACACACATACAAAAGTACATATAAATGCAGTTATTTCTACTCCAGGCATGTATCCAATTGCTATAATGCCCGCACCCTAGTGGCCCTCTCCCTGAATTGGGGACAGGGTAGTGAGTGCTGAGGCTGAGCCTGGAGTCCTTATCACTTCTCCAAGCCCATGATTCACCCACAGACCGGACCTGTCCTCTGTGCCCATGTACATGTCACAGCTTTTCTAACTTTCCCGCTGTCCTCTCTCCCCACCCACAGCTGCCTGGGAACCCCTACTTCCTGCTCAGTGCCCGCAAAATACCACCCACCATGGGTCCCTGGGCCAGCCTCACCAGAACCCCTTACCCCCTGACTGGCCGCCTGGTGTTTCACTTGCTTAGTTGCTATAGGGATTGTGGTCATTTGGTTGCCTCTTTCTTCAGCTGAACAGAATATACTCAAGACTGTCTCACACCTGGTATATTCTTGGAACAAACCATGTGTTAAATAAATATAAATGCTTGTCAAGTTGATTTGTTCAGCAAGATACTTGAACTGAATCAAAGCCTTCCACCTGAAATTTCCAACTGTGAATTCAGATGCTAATATTATTTTTTTACAGATTTCTTAAGGTTTTTTTTGTTGTTGTTGTTGTTATTTTTGTTTTTGAGATGGTGTCTCATTAAATTGCCCAAGGAGGCCTTGAACTTGCCACCCTCTCACCTTGGCCTTTGGAATAGCTGGGATCACAGGCCTACACCACTATACTCAGCTTGAGTCCAGTTTGTTTTTTTTTTAATCCTAAAGTACCCAACAAACTCATTTGAATTGGAATCAAATCTGTGCATTTTCTAAACATGTTCCAGCTGAACTACAATAAAATTAGAACCATGTTTTTCAAGCTGGAAATTTCCTGAAGTAGAGACTTGAAAGTCTAACTGCCCTTATTTTGGGGACCCAACATCCTTACTTCCTCTTGTGGGCCAGAACCTCTCCTGGCCCTGAGGACTCTAAAAACCTGGTCTCAGTACTTGAAGTTTTGCAAGTCTTCCCTGAGTGATCTCACAAAGAGTTGTTGTGACATCAGGCTAGGGATGATCGTCCCAGTTTTACTGACAGGCAGTGGCCTTGTCAAAGTCACACAAGCAGTACTAAGGCCAGGTCTGCCCCTGCCACCCTGGCTTTACTCCACTCTGCAGTGTGCCTCATGGCAGGAAAACCATCTGCCAAAGGAATTCCCTTGAGATGTCCCCATAAAGAGGCTTGTTGTGTTGGACCTCCCTAGGGCATTTACAGACAGTACTTGGGGAATAGCTGTTCACGTAAAGAGCTCACTATTCAAGGGCCTTTTTTTTTTTTTTTTTAACCGCTTTGCCAGCACCTTCTAAATTATAAGCTTTTGGTAGAAAAACACCTGCCATTGGTTTTGTATTCCCATAAGAGCCTCCAGTGTAAGACCTATGCCTGGGAGGGCCTGGTTCTGAGGGTCTAATGGCAGCGAAGGGGGTTCTGCATTCTTTTTTTTTTTTTTTTTTTGGTACCGGGGATTGAACTCAGGGGCACTCGACCACTGAGCCACATCCCCAGCCCTATTTTGTGTTTTATGTAGAGACAGGGTCTCACTGAGTTGCTTAGTGCCTCGCCATTGCTGAGGCTGGCTTTGAACTCGCGATCCTCCTGTCTCAGCCTCCCTAAGTGCTGGGATTACAAGCGTGAGCCACCGCGCC
>CM053412.1:22768561-22810678 GCA_028644305.1 Xerus rutilus | reverse complement strand
TTTGGTACCGGGGATTGAACTCAGGGGCACTCGACCACTGAGCCACATCCCCAGCCCTATTTTGTGTTTTATGTAGAGACAGGGTCTCACTGAGTTGCTTAGTGCCTCGCCATTGCTGAGGCTGGCTTTGAACTCGCGATCCTCCTGTCTCAGCCTCCCTAAGTGCTGGGATTACAAGCGTGAGCCACCGCGCCCGGCTGGGTTCTGCATTCTTAACAAGTCTCCCCAGGGATACTGATGCCACAAGGCCCCGAGCATCAGGTTAGCTTTTCTGTCAGCCTGAAAAGACCCTGTGGAGCCCCTTGAGGATCATTGTGTTGACCAGAAGTGGTACCCACTACCCACATGGGTCTAAATTTAAATGAATGAAAATTAAATATGAAATTATTTGGAAATTATTTTGGCTGGGTTTGATGGCCCATACCTGTAATCCCAGCTACTCAGCAGGCCAAAGAAGGAGGATTGCAAATTTGAGGCCAGCTTGGGCAACTTGATGAGACCCCGTCTCAAAATAAGATAAGGTCTGAGGCCAGGTGCATGCAGTGGCGCACGCCTGCAATCCCAGCACTTTGGGGGGCTGAGACAGGAGGATCGCAAGTTCAAAGCCAGCCTCAGCAATGGCTAATCAACTCAGTGAGACCCTGTCTCTACATAAAACACAAAATAGGGCTGGGGATGTGGCTCAATGGTTGAGTACCTCTGAGTTCAATCCCTGGTACCAAAAAAAAAAAAAAAAAAAAAAAAATCTGGGGTGTAGCTGAGCTTCTCAGTTAGCTCAAACCCCTGGAGTCAATTTTCAGTACAGGAGTATGTGTGGGGGTGAAGTTCCTTGGTTGCTGTAGCCACATTTTGAGTGCTTAATAACCAGTATTCTTTTTTTTTTTGGTACCGGGGATTGAACTCAGGGGCACTCGACCACTGAGCCACATCCCTAGCCCTATTTTGTGTTTTATGTAGAGATAGGTCTCACTGAGTTGCTTAGCGCCTCGCCATTGCTGAGGCTGGCTTTGAACTTGCAATTCTCCTGTCTCAGCCTCCCTAAGTGCTGGGATTACAGGCTTGAGCCACTGCGCCTGGCTAATAACCAGTATTCTAACTGGGCAAAGTGGCACACACCAGTGGTTTGGGAGGCTGAGACAGGAGGATCGCAAGTTCAAAATCAGCCTCAGCAAAAAGCAAGGCACCAAGCAACTTAGTGAGACCCTGTCTCTAAATAAAATACAAAACAGTGCTGGGGATGTGGCTCAATGGCTGAGTGCCCCTGAGTTCAATCCCTGGTACCAAAAAAAATTAAAAAAAAAAACAATGTTCAATGTTCTCAGTAGCCACTGCTGCTGTGTTGGTCAACACAGATATAGAACATTTCCAGTTTCATTCACTGCAGAAAGTTCTATGTGATAGCAGTGGCTGGGTGGGGGTAGAATGGAGAGGAGAAATGGGAGAGGTCAAGAGAAGATGAAAAAGCAGGGTGTGGTGGCCTAAGGCTGTAATCCCAACGGCTTGGGAGGCTGAGGCAAGAGGATCTCGAGTTCAAAGCCAGCCTCAGCAATGCCAAGGCACTGAACAATTCAGTGAGACCCTGTCTCTACATAAAACACAAAACAGGGCTGGGGATGTCTCTACATAAAACTCAGTGGTTGAGTGCCCCTGAGTTCAATCCCTGATACCAAAAAAAAAAGAGGATGAAGAAAGAAAATAGAGAAAAGAAGGAGGAAGCAAATATGCAGAGCTAGTTGACTGAAGGAGTGAGAGGCCCCAGGGCCAGCTGGGGCGTTGACCTGAGTTAGTCACTGATGACAGGCTCGGGGCAGGCCTGGGGCTCTTCTCACCTCCCTGGGGCTTCGGGAGAGCTGCAGAGCTTGCTGCAAGCAGAGCTGTGGGCAGCACAGTGGGGGAGAACTCTACTCTAATAAAGGAGTGCTCGTCCTTTAAGAGTCAGAACTGCACTTAATTTTGAATATAAATCTTTCTTGAATCTCTCTCATTACCCAAGATTTGGGTGTTTTCTTGCTGACTGGTGATGTCCCTGTGAATCCTATTATTTCCTTGGGCTTTGATGCCCCATGGAATCAGGGAACTGTGAAGGCGAGCCCCTCTCCCCGTGCCAGATACTCCACACAGCTGAATTTCCATCTCTTTTTCCCTCTGCGTTTGGATATCAGCTCACACGTGCGGTTACAATTGTACATAAAGTGGTGCAGCCTGTAATCCCAGTGGATGGGAGGCTGAGAGGAGGATCACTAGTTCAAGGCCAGCCTCAGAAATTTAGCAAGGCCCTAAGCAACTTAGAACTTGCCTCAAGGGCTGGGGTTATGGCGCAGTGGTAGGGTGCTCGCCTAGGATGCGTGAGGCACTGGGTTCGATCCTCAGCACCACATAAAAATGAAATAAAGATATTCTGTTCACCTACAACTAAAAAATAAATATTAAAAAGGAAAAAAAAAAGAACTTGCCTCAAAATAAAAAAGGCTGGAGGCTGGGGCTGTAGTTCAGTGGTACAGCACTTGCCTAGTATGTGTGAGGCACTGGGTTCGATCCTCAGCACCACATACAAATAATAAATGAATAAAATAAAGATCCATCAACAACTGAAAAAAAAAAAAGGCTGAGGATGTAGTTCAGCGGTAAAGCACCCGTGGGCTTAATCCCCAGCACCAACAAATAATTAATTAATTTTAAAAAATAAATTACAAGCCGGGTGCGGTGGCCCATGCCTGTAATCCCAGCCCTCTGGGAGGCTGAGACGGAGAATCGTGGGTTCAAAGCCAGCCTCAGCAATACCAAGACGCTAAGCATCTCAGTGAGATCCTGCCTCTACATAAAACACAAAATAGGCCTGGGGATGTGGCTCAGTGGTGAGTGTCCCTGAGTTTAATCCCTGGTACCAAAAACAAAAAAGTTGTAGTTGTTGGTTGCTAGGCCCCAGTGGGGTTTAAAGTTGCTCTCCGCCCTCCTCCATTTCCGATTGGAACTCCCACCCGCTCACCGGGTGGCACCTTCTCCTTTTCCCCCTGGGTTCCTGGAACCCTCCTCCCCCAGCATCAAATTCTATATACTTCTCCCTCCCCCGCTCCTTTCCCTGTTTGGAAACGTCTGCTCTATTTTGACTGGCAAGCCTCAGTTCAAGTTCTCATTGTTTGTTTTCAGCCTTGAGTATTTTTCTACCATGGTTTCCCAGTCCTCTTCTTCTCTGTACCCTGGCCCAGCCTGCAGAGCTGTGGTTGTCCCTGCAGACTGCAGAGTCCCTGCCCTCACAGCCTGCTGCTCCCCACTTGGAAGACCCAGATGGCAGCTGCCACCCGGGGAGATTGGGGCTTTTCTACTGAAGAGCCCAGAGTTTGTTCAAAGAGATCGGAGCTATCCTGGGAGAATCCAGGGAAGAACCGAGCCCCAGACACCGTTTCTCACCAACAGGCAGCCCAACAGCTCTGGCTGCCTGGACAGAAACTGGCCTTTCTGCAGTTTTTTTCTCCCTCAACCAAACACGCTCTCTTCTGTTTTTTGCCCCCACACCGGAAACTCTACTTAGGATTTGTAAATGGCCCTAACTGGGAAGAGGAGGCTGATTGGCTGGGGGAGAATTCTTCCCTGGGTTTATATCCCACTGGGCCCAGAGTCAACAGAAGGGCCCTGGGGGCTCCAGGCAGCAGGAGACCGGACAAGCCACGAAGGATTTATTTTCTGTGGCTTTGCTCAGGCCTCAGCAGACAGAGTTTTTATTGAATCTGGCCCCAGAACTGCTGGGATTAGGACTTACTTGGCTACTCGGAGAGAAATAAGTGTTCTGAAGAAGAAAAAAAAAAGTTGCCCTCTCCTGCCTTCCGCTTCTTCCCCGTTTTCCATCCTCCCCATGTGGTTTCCTTGTTTAAAAGTTTTCCAGAATTTTACTAAGGAAGAGACATGTTTTTTCTGAAAAGCCCAGTAGGACCTTTGGGGCCCTCTTGGACCTGGACCTGGTGTTGGTCTCAGGAGCTCCCTGCTACTCCAGCTGAGTTTAGGGAAGGAGGGATCATCTCATACCCCATGTGCCCAGGGAAGTCCTGCCTACCCAGCCTGAGGCCCCTCAAGTAGGCAGCGGGGCTTTGCCAGTCCTTGCCCAACAGCTCAGAGCTTGGTGCTGGCGGTAGCTACAAGACCCCAAACACCGTACCCACTCACAGCTAAGACAGGGTGCTGAGGGCACTCCCAAGGGACTTCCCAAGGTCATAGATCTTGCCTAGCAGAGTGAGGTCAGAATCAGGCAGAGCTGGTGGGGGGAGGTGGTGGTGCTGTACACTTGTAATCCCAGGAGCCCAGGATGCTGAGTCAGGATGCACAAGTTCAAAGCCAGCCTCAGCAATGTAGCAAGGCTCTATGCAGCTTAGTGAGACCCTGTCTCAAAAAAAAAAAATAATAAAAAAGGCTGGGAATGTGGCTTAGTGATTAAGCATCCCTGGGTTCAATTCTCCATACCAAAAAAAAAAAAAAAAAAAAAAATTAGAGCTGAGCTCTATAGCTGAGGTTCTAGGCATTATATGGTACCCTGGGGAGCAGGTTACCGCACTGTAGGGGACACCCAAGCAAATGCTAAAAACAGGCTTTCAGGCTGTACTCCAGTTCTTACCTGGCCTGGTTGGAAATGTCCAGAGGAAGCTCCTTATAGTCCCTGTGGGGCTGCTCAGGGGCTGTGCACAGGGATAGGTCCCAGCTCCAGAACACCAGCAGGCATTGTATCCACTACCACCCTGCAGCCAACAGAAGATGCCAGACCCTGATCCCAGGCATGGAGATGCCAGGGCAGGCTGTGGCCTTGGCTGTGCCCCAGCCTGTTTGCTTTCCACTGTCACAGTTTGCTGTCTGTGATGTGATTGCTCTTAAGACCCTCCTAGGAACCAGCGAGTCTAACTTCTGTGACCCACTCATTCATGTATTCACTCAACAAACAAAATAGCCCTAAGATCAGTGCTTGGGGGCGCTGAGGTTGTAGCTCAGTGGTAGAGCGCTTGCCTTGTATGCGTGAGGCACTGACTGGGTTCGATCCTCAGCACCACATAAAAATAAATAAAGATATTGTGTCCATCGACAGCTAAAAAAAAACAGATCGGGGCTGGGGTTATGGCACAGTGGTAGCGTGCTCGCCTAGCATGTGGGAGGCACTGGGTTCGATCCTCAGCACCACATAAAAATAAAATAAAGATATTCTGTCCACCTACAACTAAAAAATAAAAAAAAATAAAAAAGATCAGCGCTTCAGAGTCCCAGAGGGGATGGCCTAGCAGCTGCTCCCCTGGGCTCTTGCAAACCGGAGGCACCTGGGAGAGAGAATTAGTCCACCACCCAAGGCAGGTTCTGCCCCTGCTTTGACTGAACACTCAGGCCACGGGGCCTCAGGGGGATTTTCGTGGAGGTGCACTGGTACTGCCTGCCAGGCCTGGGCTAGTTTTCAGCTGGCAGGGAGAGGGAGGGACAGCCTCCCTGGAGAGAGGGACCACTCTAGAGGAGGAACTGAGGGAGAATGGGTGAACATTGTTTCTGCAGGAGAAGGAGGATCCCTGGCCTGCTGGGTGGACTCACTGATGAGAGACCTCCTGGGAGGCCAGCTGTGGCACCCATCCAAAGATTTGTTATATGGACAAAACCCAGCCCAGTTGGGCCTGGCGGTTTGTTGGTCTGTTTCCTTGTTCTCCACTGGAGAACTGTGTTGTGGGAGGGGAGCTGCCTTATCACCAGGGTTTATTGTGGGGCTATGAATAATGAGCCACTAGGCTCCAGGGTGGGGGAGAGAGGCTGGGCAACCAGCCCAGTCCCTGGAGCCCCTTCCTCCTGGCCTGCCAAATTCCTCAGAGCCCAGTGGATAAGATTAGTGGTTTCTACTTCCCAAAGGTCCTGGCCTCTTTTTTTTTTTTTTTTGGTGGTACTGGGGATTGAACCCAGGGCCTCATGCATGTGAGCTATACCCAAGTTCCCGGCCTTGAATTCTTATCCAGTTCCAGTGTCCTTTAACTTGGATGCCAAGTTGGCCTTCGAGGACCCCAGTAAGAGGCCAGGGCCGAGGAGAAGGGCCTAGAAGCAGCTCCCATTCAGAGGTGACTCCATTCCTGAATCTTGCCACTCACCACCAGAGCCTCCGCCTCCTCCCTCTCTGGGGCCCTATCGGTCTCCTTTTTCCCGATCCCTTAAGGCAAAGCGAATGCCTCTGTGCCCACCCTGCCCACCATAGCTCCGGATGGGGAGCAGAGGAAGAAAAGCCTGGCTGGATACAGTCGGAGAGACCCTGCCCTGTCCTGTCCTGGTCCTTTCCCTCCTGCTCATCCAAGGAGCGGACAGTGGGGCCCTCACTCCAGCAGGTGTGAGTTGGCCTCGGGACTGGCCACACCCCTGCCTGTCCATTGTGTGACTGGTATCCCCACTGGCACTCATACACCCCCTGCCTGCCTTGCAGCTCCCCTGGCCCTACCTGACATATCACCAAGTCCGTCTGAGACGTGGCAGGACAGAGACACTGCCGGCTCCAGGCGCTGGGCTTCTCTTGGGTACAAGCAGGGTCTCCTCAATCCAGCTGCAGGCTTCCAAGTGGAGGGCAGCACACATACGCCCTCCCTGCAGGGCACACGATCGAAGCCCAGTGTTTGCTGGTTGGCAAATGATTCACTGTGGTGCATTTAAAACTCCACAGGAGCAGGGTCGGGGGCCCTGGATCCTAGGACTGACCTGCCTGCCCTGTGCTGTGTGACCTTGTAGGAGTCACCTCATCTCCCCGTCTGCAATCTCTCATTTCCTACAGCATGAGATTAGATTAGCCTATCTCTGCGGAACCTGTTATGAATGAGGCCAGGAGAGCTCCCCAGGTCATGCCAGGGTCAAGTCATTCCAGAGTCATCTCAGGGAGGGGTGCTGGGGCCACCCTGCCCTGAGGCTGGACAGGATCCTGATCCAGTTTCCAGACAGGACCATTTCAGCCCTGGTTCCCAGCAGACTGATGTCCCTCCTGGTGGCCCAGAGCTC
The DNA here is from genome assembly GCA_028644305.1 of Xerus rutilus. Lineage (NCBI taxonomy): Eukaryota > Metazoa > Chordata > Mammalia > Rodentia > Sciuridae > Xerus > Xerus rutilus. The sequence goes on along the minus strand of CM053412.1, from coordinate 22,803,694 downwards.
TCTTCCAAGAAGGAGATCACCCACTGATGCCAACCCTTCCCCGTTGCCCTCCCTGTAACACTGATGAACTTCGGACCTTCCACTCAGAGCGAGGGCCCTGGCTCTGACCTGGGTGACCTCTGGGCTGCCCCTCCATGCTCTGATTTAATCCAAGGACAGATTTAGGCTAAAGGGCTTTCAGATGATCCTCCAGCTCCCTGAGGCTCTTGCATGGCCTGCCTGGAGGGTGACCGCCCAGAAGCCTGGCCAGGACAGGTTTCTAGAAGCTCTGAGGTTGCCTGGAGGTGTGCTTCCTTCAGACCTGAAACACACCCCATGCCTGGCTTCTCTCCTTAGACCAGTGACGTCCAACCCTGAGGAGCTTTGACAAACACCAGTGCCTAAGATCCACCAGGGTATGGCCAAGACCTCTGCCAAGGGCCTAACCTGACTCCAGGTGAAGGGCACCTTGGCCCTCGGCCCTGAGGGCTTTTCTCCCCAGGTGCCCCAGGAAGACTGTTGACACACCTAGTTTCTCTAATGGGCAAGGGGAAGTGCCTCACCTGGCCACCAGGTGCCTGCACGGGTGGGCTCAGGAGGGAGCCGGGGCCCACAGCCTGGAGCTCAGGGGAGAGGTGCAGGGAGGGCATCCTGGGTCTGTGCCCTTCCTGACTCACCTAGTACTCGTGCTGGCTGTGGGCTCCGGCCTCACTTTGTCACCCTGTAGGCACTTTCCAGGCCCTCTCTGGGTGGTGATGGTGCTGTGGACAGTGTCCTCCTCAGGCTTCTAGGACACTCCTTCACCCCTAGTTCGCCTCCATATGGACTCCTCATTCTCTTCTGCCACCCGCCCCAAATATGGGGTCTCCACTTGCCATCCTTGGTCATGTGCTTGCACCACACTCTCTCAGCAGTGACTTTATTCAGACCACAACTTTACTTGCTCTCTGTGTCCTAACTCATCTACATCCTGAACCTCTTTTTTTTTTTAGTAGCAGGGATTGAATGCAGGGGCACTTGGCCACTGAGCCACATCCCCAGCCCTGTTTTGTGTTTTATGCAGAGACAGGGTCTCACTGAGTTGCTTAGCGCCTCGCCCTTACTGAGGCTGGCTTTGAACTCGCGATTCTCCTGTCTCAGACTCCCTAAGTGCTGGGATTACAGGTGTGCGCCACTGCGCCTGGCTCTGAACCTCTTTTCTGCCTTCCAGGCTCTGGCATCCGGCTACTAATTGGGCCTCACTCTGGATACCTCAGACATGTCCCACTGTCTGTCCACGCCCCACATGCTCCTCCTCTTGTTTTCCCCATCTCAGAAATGACAGCTTCATTCCATGAATTCCTTGACCTTGTCCCAGCTCCTTCCTGCCCCCACCCCCTGTTGAGGACATTCTGCCCCATCTGTTCCTCCTCACCTCCCTCCACCAGTTTCTCACCCAGACCACTGCTATTGTCTCCTAACAGAATTTCCTGTGTCCTCATCTCCCTTAAAACTTTTCTCCACAAGGCAGCCAATGGGAAGTCGGAAACACAGGAGCCTGAATATGCTGCTTCTCTGCCTAACACCTCCCATGGCTCCCCATTGCTCTTAGGAAAAGGTTCTCTTTAGGGAGATTGACCCTTCCTTTATTCCTGGCCTCTGTGTGCTTTATCTGCTCCTCCGTCAATCACTCACATTCCAGCCATTCTGTCTCCTTAGGGGGGTTGATGCCTCTGAGATGCTCTAGAATGTTCTTCCCAATTTCCTCCATTGAACTCCTACCCACCCCTCAAAATGTCACTCAAGTGCCACTGCCCCTGGGAAGCCTCCTGGTACCTCCTGGTCTGTGTGCATCTCCTGGTCTGTGTGCAGAAGTGCTCAGGAGTGACTTGAGATGTGCCTCGGTGTTTCACAGTGAGGAGCACATCTGCCCTGCTGTTCAAGGTCACTGCTCTTCTGTGGTGATCATGGGAGTTCAGGGCCCTGCCAAGAGACTACAGAACATTTGGACTAGGGGAGATTATCACAGGTACTTCACGTTGACTGAGTGGCATTCAGTGGGTCTTACTGGTGGGGACTTAGGTGTGAGCTTTGCCCACGTGTGCCCCGTGAAGACTTGGTAGGAGCAGTGTCCACATGAGGGTGTGCTGGTGTGAGGGCTGTGTTCTGTGTCATGCCGCGGTCCCCGCTACTTGGTGTATTCATTTATAAAATTCAGGGGAGGGTTGGGGTGGTGGCTCAGTGGTGAGTCACTTGCCGAGCATGTGTGAGGCACTGGGTTTGATCCTCAGCGCCACATGAAAATAAATAAAATGCAGGTATTGTGTCCATCTACAGCTAAAGATATTTAAAAATCTCAGTGAAATGCACGCTGAAGATTAGAGCATTTCATTTTCTATATATTTATATTGAAAGATGATGCGCTTTAAACAAATATTGAGCTCCAGCTGATGATATGCATGGTGGACTATTTGGGGGAAGTGATCTGATGTCGCCAAGACACTTGCAGATGTGTTGGGAAGGGCCTGACAGATGTGAGAGAGCGAGAACCGCAGCGGCCTGCCCTGCCCGTGGCAGGGCCTGGGTGGGGAGCAACAGGTGTTCACTGCAAGTCTTTTAATTTTGCTGGGGTTTGAAATCTTAAAGTGACCGTATAATAGGAGAGACAGCAGAAGAGACAGTGATGTCCAGGGCTGGGGGCAGGCAGACAGGCTGTGCAGAGCAGGCTGCAGGCCTGGCTGCTGTGGGAGATGCCTAGCTCCTTCCAGGGGACTCAGAACCTACTGAAGGTCACAGTTCACATTTACCCAAGTGGCATAAAGTGGACATGCTTTATTGCAGAGCATAGGCCCTGCCATTTTTAACGAATTCCTTGGTATCTTGCAAAATCCCAGGGTAAAAATCTAGGGGACTCTCCCTGATGATTGCCATCAATGACTGTTGTCCAGGGTCAACAAGAGCAGGCAAGCAGTGCCCACTACCCCCTCAGCACTCAGCAGGAGGCTTTTTCCAGAGAGGTGACTGTCAACTAAGCAGCAGTCTCTGCATTCTTTTTTTTTTTGGTACTGGGGATTGAACTCAGGGGCACTCGACCACTGAGCCACATCCCCAGCCCTATTTTGTGTTTTATGTAGAGACAGGGTCTCTTGCTTAGCGCCTTGCCATTGCTGAGGCTGGCTTTGAACTTGCGATTCTCCTGTCTCAGCCTCCCTAAGTGCTGGAATTACAGGCGTGCGCCACCGCGCCCGGCTAGTCTCTGCATTCTTGAACCTCTATCCATACCTCCTGCAAGGTGCTCCCTAGGGCAGGGACCATGCCTGATTTCTCTCTCTCTCTCTCTTTCTCTTTTTGTACTGGAGACTGAACCCAGAGGTGCTTAACCACTGAGCCACATCCCCAGCCTTTTTTTTTTTTTTTTTTTTTGGTATCAGGGATTGAACTCAGAGGTACTCGACCACTGAGCCACATCCTCAGCCCTATTTTGTGTTTTATGTAGAGACAGGGTCTCACTGAGTTGCTCAGCGCCTCGCCATTGCTGAGGCTGGCTTTGAACTTGCGATCCTCCTGTCTCAGCCTCCCAAAGTGCTGGGATTACAGGTGTGCGCCACTGCACCCGGCTTGGACGGGGGCTCTTTTGATTCCTCCATTGCCTTCTGCTCACCTAGCCTCAAACAGTAGGGTTCTTTTGTTTTGTCTTTCATTTGCAGGACTGGGGATTGCCTGTGCATGTGCTAAGCAAGCACTGTACCACTGAGCTACGCCCCCAGCCCCAACAGTAGCTTCATTGGCTTATCATTACCTGCCTGCCAATGGCTTCTGTTGGTGTGTCCGGCTGATTGCCCCAGGTCTGCCTGTTCCCTACACCCATCACTCCCCCAGGGCTCAGCCCAGTGGCCAGCAGAGCAGACACCTCATGAGCGGGCAGACGCCCCATGAGCTGGCAGACAGAATGTGAACCTTCGGAGCCAGGGTTGCGGCCTCAGGCCCAGAACAGAGGTCATTTTTATGAATGAAGCATCTGAAATTGAAACCTGCCAACACGAAGACAGGAGGGTGCCTCAGGTTGCCTCCTAGCCCTGCAGAGTGGAGAGCACGGCAGGAGAGACCGTGTCCCCATTCCACTAGCTCCAGAGCCCGGCTCCTCCTCCTGCACTTGGAAGGGGGCTCACATGTGCCCGCTCCCCCATCTCTCCTTGAGCAGCCTGTAAAGTGATCTTTCTATATTTACTTAAACTTCTATTTAAAGAGGAATTCCTCATAATTACTCAGCCGCAGAGAGCTGACGCTGTTTGGCTCTGTTTATTTAGTTTCTCCTAGTGATTGGCAAAATGTCCTCAGTGGCTTTCAAGAGCAGATATAGACCAATGACCTGCTGGTCATAAAATAAAGTATGATGTTCTTTTCTGTCCTCATGGGAGATGGCATGGGGAGGGGACGTGCCTCCCCGCGCCATCCCCTCAAAATGCTAAATCCAGTCATTTCTGGATTGGATTCAGGAAGCAGTTTTATAGTTTTTGAAAGGCCCTGTGTCCTTCAGATGTGAAGACATACATGCAGGCTGGGCATGGTGGCACATGGCTATAAAACAGTTCCCCTGTACACACAACGACACTTACACACAACCTCACAAACAGCAAAGAGCAGACGTACCAGCGAAGGGTTGAGGCAGGGATTAATACATCTATTTTTTCTTCAAAAAATATTTAATTAATACTTGGCATTTAGTCTAGTAGTGAAACTAAAATAGCCAGTTATTTATGTAGAAATAATTCCCAAGACACTTCCCTCCTCCTGCCCACCCCCGCCCCCCACGCGATGACCTCACAGACCTCACAGAACATTCAGGGAGAACCCTGCTCTGGCCAGCACGGAGGGAGGGAAGGGTTGTACTGGATTTTATTTGTCAAAATGTGACGAGGAGCTGGACTCAAACGTGGCAGTTTCAGGGTTTTGGGGTGGTGAAGTGTGTGTGTGTGCCTGGTGATCCCAATGAGTTTGAAAGCATGCAGGACACAGGGACAGTTGTCATGTCTCCCTAAAAACGACCCTACCCCTCCAGCCCGCCACTGTCCTGCGCTTCCTTTGGATCCCTTCTCTGAACCAGCTCAGCGGCACAAGCCTTCCCAGACCTGCCCTCTCTGGGGAGTCCGATCTCCACTCTCCATTCTCTAGCCCTTTCTGTGACTCCCTGTACTGGGGGAGTCTCTAAACCCCCCAACACCTTCCCCGGGAATGCTTTCCAGATTGCTCTGTGGGAGGTACTTCACTGTGCAGTCAGACAGGGCCAGGGCCTGCGCCTGGAGCCCTGTAGCACCTCCACATCACCTCGTCACAGCGTGGGGACTGCTGTGGAAGACGCAGTAACAGTACATACTTTGTGCTTGATTCTGTGGTCTGCCCTGACATGGCGAAGCTTGGGGAACCCCAGAACTGACTGCAGTTGTTCACCAAAGGCTGTTGCTGTCAAGCGCGGAATGAGGAGGGTGGGAGAAGCTGCAGGACCCCAGGGCGCGGCCTCCCTTTCCAGACCCACCACTGCTTCTCCTCCGAGCCTGTGAGCAGATAGACAGAAGTACAGGGCAGACCCTGAGGCCTGCTCAGAGGGGACCATGGACCAGCTCAGGAGCAGGTGACGTGGCCAGGGCTCCTTTGCTCAGGAATCACTGACACCACGGCCTCTGAGTCCCAGGCAGGCTATTCTCTAGCTCATAAGAGACCATCTTCCATTCCCTGCTTATTCCCAGGCTTCACTTCCTGGAAAACCAAGAGGACCATTGCTATAAAAGCAGTTGTATGGCCCAGTGCAGTGGTGCACGCCCAGCGAGACAGTATAAGACCGGGGGACCTCCCCTCATTACTACCGTTAGTTGTCCTCAGCCAGCAGGCTCCACACGGTGTGTTCTGTAGCCTCTGGGGACACTCTTCCACACCCATCGCCACCCCAGCCATGTCCTTTGCCACCACTTCATGGCCCGCTTCACCTGAAGGTCTGCTAGAATGCAGATGTCCAGAGGGACCCACTAGTCCGTGCTCGACAGTTAAAACTGCAGCTAGAATCCGTATGGTCATTCAACAAACATTTCTTGAACAGCTACTGTCCTCCAGGACCTCTGCTTACGTGGTGTCAGCAAAGCAGGCAGAGCTCAGCTCTCAGGGGGCCTACAGCCTAGTTTAAAAGTCCTCAAACCTTAGGTGCGTCAAAACCCAGAGGTCCGGGGTCAGGGCTCATTAACACGCAGGGTGCAAAGCTCTAGTCCCAGAGTTTGGATTTGTGGACATCTGGGATAAGACTTGAGATTTGCTTGTCTAAAAAGTTTCCGGTGGTGGGGGCTCGGGTGTGGCTCAGTGGCAGAGCACTTGCTTAGCATATGCAAAGCCCTGGGTTCCCTACCTGGCCTCGCAAAAAAACAAATGAACAAAACAAAGGAAAACCTCCCAGGAAGTTCCCAGCTGAGGTTGCTGCTGCTGAGCTAGGGTTCCATTCTGCAAAACACCGGACGTGCAAATCCCCACAGGAATAGGATTTGGGGCATTGATTTTTTGGGAGAAAAGACCAGTGGTTCAGAAAACCCAGAGAGTGCCCCAGGGGTCAGCGGCACGCAGCCATCAGGATCCCTGGACTAGTGATCTCTATGGTCTTGGCTAGGTCTCATACTATGGAGGCGAGGAATTGGTAAGAGGCAGGGGTGAGCCTACAGGAAGTCGGCTGTGAGAAATGGCAGGGAGGCCGGGTGGAGGATTCTGGAAGCAGCTGGGGTTGGGCGCGTGTTGGAGAAGGCTTCGAGGCTTGTCTTGGCTCCAGCCTCCTGCTCCGGGCACCACCCCACCCCCATTCTAGACACTGTGGCCTGGCTGGGGCCATCGGGACCTGGGAGCCTCTGCTGCCCACGACACCTACAGTTTTAGAATCTGGAGAGCAGATGCCTCTCCTTGCTAAGCAACTCACGAAACAAACAGCTTGCCTCAGGGCTGTCTTTTTTGAAGCTGACTTTGTTGTTGGGGTGGGGAGATGTGAGTAGCGATAAGCTTTCAGAGTGATGACATCACAGGAATCATAAAAATGCCACTTTACGCTGTGTCTTTCACCTCTGAGGCAAGTTTTTTTTTCTTCTTCTTTTTTTTTGTACCAGGGATTGAACTCAGGGGCACTCGACCACTGAGCCACATCCTCAGCCCTATTTTGTGTTTTATGTAGAGACAGGGTCTCAATGAGTTGCTGAGGCTGGCTTTGAACGGGCGATCCTCCTGTCTCAGCCTCCCAAAGTGCTGGGATTACAGGTGTACGCCATCGCGCCCGGCTTGAGGCAAATTCTTCAAAATAATGACAGGTCAGTTCCCCCTCCTGCCATCTCCGGGGCTGGGGGTGGAAGCAGGGAGCTGGTGGCTGGCAGGAGGCTCTGCCCACAGCTCCTGGGGCAGGGCAAGTTGCCGTACCTCTCAGAGCCTCAGTTTCCCCATAATATAAAAGGCAGGTAGTTTTTAAGATCCCTTGCCTGTTCCCAGTTATATACATGGAGCTGAAATTACCTGAGTGTGTGACCAAAGCTTTAACCCATGGAGTTTTCACTGCAAGCCTCTTTATTGTATGTGAATTTGACCTGAATACTCATGAGTAGAATTTTTCTTTTGTCATGATAAGAGATCAAGGATGGCTCCAGGTTTTTTTGTTTGTTTGTTTGTTTGTTTTGTTTTTTGGTACTGGGGATTGAAGTAAGGGCACTCGACCACTGAGCCTCATCCTCAGCCTGATTTTGTGTTTTATGTAGAGACAGGGTCTCACTGAACTATTTAGTGCTTCGCCGTTGCTGAGGCTGGCTTGGAACTCGCAATCCTCCTGTCTCAGCCTCCCAAAGTGCTGAGATTACAGGCGTGCGCCACCGTGCCCAGCTGGCTCCAGGTTTTGAGGGCCCTGAAGTTTATACAATCTGTGAAGGGCCGTTCTTAAGAAAAATATACAGAGTTACTGATCAAAATTAGATGCAGGGGCCTGGCAGGGGCTCCAGCCACGGTGAATCCTGCTGCGTCTGGATCCTTTTCCATGTGTGGTTAAAGACCTACAGCTGTCCTGGGCCAACATCAGTTTCTGGAGTATCGGAGACTCTTGAGACTGTCATGGCTGAAATTGGCACTTTGCAGACCTGAGTGTCTCCCGCGCCCATCCTGCCCTGGCCCATGTTTTGGCCTTGACACTGCGTTGCCAGGCAACCATCTATCCTATAGGAATTCACACTCCTTCTTCAAGGCAGACACATTTAATTTCAGACCCAGAGTGCTCAGTGACGCGGGGTGTCACCAGCCTGCGCCCTCACAGAAATAGCCCGAAGCACTGAGTCAAAAGTAGCTGGGGCAACTGATCCCCACATTTGATCTTATTCCCCTAAAATAGCTCGGTCCTGTTTATGAGGCTGCTCAGAGTGGGTCTGTGGGAGCCTGGCGGGGTGCATGGCTTCCTCTTTCCTGCTGGATGCCTGCCGCTGTGGCCATCACCAGAGACACACGCAGTGACTCAGGGCCCTGAACATGATGTAACACCTCTGGCTCCTGGGTGGGGTGCAGGGGACCATGTGTGACAGCCTTGGAATTCCAGGCGGGCCCCTTGGTGCCTGCTGGCTAGTTCTTCACCAAGATCAAGTGTAGCTGAGAGCTGGCCTCATAGTTCCTGGGTGTGGAGGCTGGGGAGGGTGTTCTGGCCCCTGGGCCAGAATTCTCATTGACAGGAAGCCCAGTCCTCTGCCTGTGGGGACACACACGCACACAAACACGCGCACACGCACACGCGTGCACACACACACACACACACACACACACGCTCTGTTTTCTAGAGCAGCACTTTTCAACCTCGGCTCCGCGCAGGGATTACCTGGGGAGCTTTAAGAAACATGGATTCTTAGCCGGGCGCGGTGGCTCAAGCCTGTAATCCCAGCGCTTAGGGAGGCTGAGACAGGAGAATCGCGAGTTCAAAGCCAGCCTCAGCAACGGCGAGGCGCTAAGCAACTCAGTGAGACCCTGTCTCTACATAAAACACAAAATAGGGCTGGGGATGTGGCTCAGTGGTGGAGTGTCCCTGAGTTCAATCTCTGGTACCAAAAAAAAAAAAAAACATGGATTCTGATGTAACCATAGGATTTTGATGTGTGCCAGGGCTGAGAGCCAAGGGACTCCTGCCCCGTGTCCCATCTCCCACCAGCTGCTGTGCTTTTCCTTCTTGGTCAGCCTTTCTGGGGCCCAGGCACCCCACGGGTTCTGACCTCCCTCCCGTGAGAGTCTCACCTGTCCTGCCAGGAGCCATTCCTCAGGCTCTAGAGCCCTCAGCCCCAGGTCTGGCTGCTGGTCTACTGTGTGAGCCATATGGGGTCAGGCACCCCTGTGTGGGCACATGTGAATGGCACCCTTCCAGGGCACAGGGGAAGAGGTCAGAGGCCTCCCACCCGCAGGGTCTCCATGCTGGATCCAGCAGGAGGGTCCAGGTAGCCCGGATGGAAGGAAGCCGTTGTTGGGCTTTGGAGTACAGCACATGCAGTGTGCGCGGGGAAAAGCAGCAAGCTCCCAACGGCACACAGGCTCTGCTAAAATACGGGTTCATAATTGGTCCATTGGTCAGTTTTAAAAAAATATTTTTAACTGTGGTAAAAACACATAATATAAACTTTACTCTCTCTCTCTTTTTTTTTTTTGGTACCGGGGATTGAACTCAGGCAGGGTGGGAGGGTGTTCAAGACGCTCCTCTGCCCTCAGGCACAAGGGACTTTACAGTGGGTCAGGGCTGTGCCAACACAGCCACCCCATACCTCTTGGCCACCCCCAGCTGAGCTGCCTGAGGTCATATCTGCAGACTCCCAGCTTCCAGCGCTCCTGCCTCCTGCTCTCTCTTCTCCTTTGAGCTTTAACCTCATGCTTCCTCAGGCTGTCTGTGCCAGGACAGCTGGGCCAGCCTCCTTCAGAGTGGTTTGGGGGGACACCCTTTCCTCCTGAGTGGAAATGTGAAGGTCCAAGTGACTCCGTAAGTGGCAGAACCTCCCGGGCCTCAGCTTCCTCTTAAGGCCCCGCCCTGCCTGGCTCAGGCAGCTCTCCTGATCCGCCACACTCCTTTCATCTAATCACCACTTAAATATTACATATAAAAATTTAAATATGCTTTTTTTTTTTTGTACTGGAGATTGAACTCAGGGGCACTCAACCACTGAGCCACATCCCCAGCCCTATTTTGTGTTTTGTGTAGAGACAGGGTCTCACTGAGTTGCTTAGCGCCTCGCCATTGCTGAGGCTGGCTTTGAACTCGGGATTCTCCTGTCTCAGCCTCCCTAAGTGCTGGGATTACAGGCTTGCACCACCACGCCCAGCTGTTAAACATGTTTTATAATTTTATATAAATATATAAACATTTCTTTGGCCTTTTAAAAATTGCTCACATGGCCAGGTGCCATGGCACATACCTGTAATCCCAGCAGTCTGGGAGACTGAGGCAGGAGGATTGCAAGTTCAAAGCCGGCCTTAGCAACTTAATAAGGCCCTGAGCAACTTAAAGAGACTCTGTCTCTAAATAAAATATAAAAAGGGCTGGTGATGGGGCTGGGACTATAGCTCAGTGGTAGAGAGCTTGCCTCACATGCGTAAGGCCCTGGGTTCGATCCTCAGCACCACATACAGAGCAATAAAATAAAGACATTGTGTCCATCTACAACTAAAAAAAATATTAAAAAAAAAAAGGGCTGGTGATGTGGCTCAGTGGTTAAGCACCCCTAGGTTAGGTTCAATTCCTGGTACCCCAAATTGCTCACATAATATAGGATAAACGTCAGTCACACAGGGGTGCCATCTCTGTGAGCCCTCTCCCTTTCCCAGGGGGGGCAGCCAAGCATCATTCCTTTCTTTGCATCACTAACATCTCTGTGTCCCAGCCCTGTCTGCAAGTGTCCATTCTTATTGATGTTTCTCTGGTCTTTCTGTGACATCCTTTCCTAGCTTGACAACTGTCCTGGAGGGTTGTCCACTGCAGCCAAGGGTCTCCAGCCTTTCAACTATGAAACGGTGCTCCAGAGACTTCAGGCGCTACAACTTATGCCGCCACTTTATTCCCCGCCCTGTATTGGGTATTGAACCCAGGGGCCCACGCAGGCTGGGCAAGTGCTCTATCATTGACTTTCACCCCAGCCTATTTTATTTTGAAACAGGGTCTTTCTAAGTTGCTGAGTCTGGCCTTGAACTTGTGATCCTCCTGCCTCAGCCCCCCAAGTAACTGGGATTACAGGCGAGTGCCCCTGGGCCTTGACACTAGTTTTTTTTGTCTTTGTTTTTGTTTTTTTTTTTACTGAAAAGTTCCTCCGAAAAATGAAGCTCTCAGGAGACACAGAGGTCCTGGGATGCGGGAGGCAAAGGCAGTGAGGAGAGGAGGGAGCCGCTGGGTTCTTTCTGTGGGATTTGGTCTCATCTGAGGCAGCTGTGATGGACTTCCACGCCCTGCTTCTCCCAGGGACTTAGACACAACCTGAGACCAGCCAGTGGCCGCTCTGGGCCTTCTCCATCAGTAGCCTTCATGTATCCACCCCTCCTGACTCACGCTCCTCACTCCAGACAAGAGCTCAGGTTTTGCCCTCCTCAGAGGGGCCTCCTCTCCCTCCCCCCTCCCCCTCTTCTTCCCCTTCCTCCTCACCTCCCCTCCCTGCTCTCCTTGGTAGCTGTCCAGAGCTTGGGCCTTGGCTATACCCACTCCCTTGGGCTCTTCCACCTTCACCTGTTGGCTGACGATACCCCTGTTCAGACCTCTCCTTAACACCAGGGCACACATCCAACAGCCTCCCTGACTCTACGTGGCCTCCGGTGACCTTATCAAACTTCACACAACCAACCTGAACTCCTGAGCTTCCCCTGCCTGCTTTCCCTGGAGGGTGCCCCAGCTGGTTTGGTGGCAACTCCATCCTTCTATCACTCAAGGCAGTCACCCTAGTCTTTCTCTCACACCTCACGTCCAATCCTTCAGGAAATCCTGTTGACTCTGCCTTCAAAATAGAGCCAGAATCCAACCACTTCTCACCCCTCTGTGACCCTGGCGATTTCATCTGAAAACCTGAATTACTCACTGGTATCCCTGTGTCCACCTGTGTTCCCCAGCCGACTAATGTCAACACAGCAGCCAGAGTATCCTTGTAAAATTCCAACCATGTCCCGGAGCCTCTGCTCACAACCTAAAATCCTCCAGGGCTCCCCAGAGGAAACCAGAGGCCCAACAGTGGTCTTTATAGAGGTTCTTTAGGCACCTGGGAACCTGCTAGAAATGCACATTCTCAGGCCCCACATCAGGAGGTGTAGAGGAATAGCCCCCACTCCATGCTGTCCAAGCCCTTCCAGAGTCTCTGAGGCCCCCTAAGTGTGAGAACTCCTATGGGTAAGGACTGGCCTGGTCTGGCCCTTCCAACTCCCTGACCTCCCTCCCTCCCGTGACAGTCACCACATCCCAGCCATGGACAGGCCACCTAAGCCTCCTTGTCACTCCCAAAGATAGCAGATCCGCCCTGCTTCGTCCTGGCAGCCTTCTCCTGAACCACTCACCACTCCCTTTCTCAAATATCCCCTTCTCCACAAAGGCTTCCCTTCCTAGCCTAGCTACCCCAAAACTCTTATCCATGTTAACACCCCTTGCCTTCTAGCATGGTGTACAATGTACGCTTTTACAACATTCCCTGCTATCTGCTGACTCTCCCTGGGATGTCACTCCATGTGGGCAGGGGCCTTTGTCTCCTATACAGGTGCTGGTTCAGGGAGGCAGGAAATACGTGTCCATCAGATGACCAAAGAAATGGATGAGAAAATCCACAGAACTCCAAAGAGCAATAACTATGATTTCTGCAGCACTTTTTTTTTTTTTGGTACTGGAGATTGAACTCAGGGGCACTCGACCACTGAGCCACATCCCCAGCCCTATTTTGTGTTTTATGTAGAGACAGGGTCTCACTGAGTTGCTTAGCACCTCGCCATTGACTTCAGCACATTTGATTCTGACTTCTTTTCAAATATTATTTCAAATTCTCTCAAAATCTCTACCATGTTATGGCACTATCACTATTTTATGGACAAACTGGATTCAGAGAGGTTAAATATTTTGTCACAAGTTGTCCAGCTAGAGGGGTGGGTGTTTGGAGTCTTGTCTTATCTTTTTTCCACCCTTTCCTTCTTAATTATGAAATTGCTTCATTAAAACTGAGGGTGTAGCCGGGAGCGGTGGCTCACACTTGTAATCCCAGCACTTAGGGAGGCTGAGACAGGAGAATCGCGAGTTCAAAGCCAGCCTCAGCAACGGCGAGGTGCTAAGCAACTCAGTGAGACCCTGTCTCTACATAAAACACAAAATAGGGCTGGGGATGTGGCTCAGTGGTCGAGTGCCCCTGAGTTCAATCCCCGGTACCAAAAAAAAAAAAAAAAAAAACTGAGGGTGTTTGCTAGAGAGGAAATGTTCCATTCGAATTTGCAAACAAAGGAGCCGAGAGAGTCCTGCCAGAGGCTGGACGCTGGGAATCCTGGCTGGGAGAGTAGACCGGTTGCTGAGCTGGAATCAAATTTCTTTAGTTTGGGCTTGGTGGAGAAGAGTAGCCATGCTCATTCAGTGCCCCTGGGTTCTCAATGGACCGGTCCCTTGGGCCCCAGTCGTTGCCACCTTTCTGATATTGAAGCCTCTGCTCATTGCTTGGTATGAGGCAGCCAGGCCCAACCTACTACCAGTGCCCCAGAAGTCCACTGGAGCCCCCAGCAGGAGGTGACACAGCCTTGTGCTGCTGTGGCATGGGTCACTTCACCACAGGAGAAGCACACTGCCCAGGATCCAGCCACTGGGACTCATCCGTTGTGGGGAAGAGCACAAGGAAAGCTCCAGAATTTCCCATTATCTGGGTGCTGGGCTCCTCCAAGTGTGCTGTTGTGAGGAGGGGGTTGGGGAGCAGGGTGGGCTGGCGTGCTGGGCCACCATCCAGCCTCCTCGAGCTTCTCCTGCGCATTTGGAGAATGTGCCCCTTCACCCAGTCTCCAGGCAACCGCCTTCTGCAGCGGGCGGGAAGCGATCCATTAATGATACGTTAGGTCGCCCTGCCGAACAGCTCACACCCTCCGCCAGGCCTTGTCAAAACACGCCCGCAGGATTCTCAGTTCCAGCAGAGCCAAGGCCAGCCTTCCTCCAGCCCTTCCTCCCCCCCTTCCCTACCCCTGCCCACCCTGGCACCCCTGCCTCTCCCAGACCTTCTCTCTCCCTGGGAAGAGGTTGCAAAATGAGGGGGGCACCGGCAAATCCTCACCCCCTTTCCTGAGCTGCACGACTGGCGCTGGTAGCTCTGAGGGTGAATGCCGCCTTTTCAGAACAAAGCTCCAGGCCTGCCCCAGAGGTCTGTAATCAAGGCTGCCTGGAGCCCTCAGGATGGATGTCACGGAGCTGTGGTAGGACGCCTGATTCCTGCCGTGGAGTTTGCCTTTGGCTTGGGAGGCGGGTCAGGCTGACCAGGGCTACAAATCCCAGTATGCCCTTGGGCCAGTCAGACTACCTCTCTGCCCCAGTCTCCTCATGTAAAATGGCCATAATGATTTTGTAAGGTTGTGACATTTAATTGATGGACTTTACTCCTTAGCACATTGTAGGTGCCTAACACTGTCATAGGACAAATGTGACAATAGTAAAAAATAAACTATAGAGCCAGGTGTGGTGTTGCATGCCTGTAATCCCAATGGCTTGGGAGGCTGAAGCAGGAGGATTGCTAGTTCAAAGCCAGCCTCAGCAATTTAGAGAGGACCTAAGTAACTCAGCAAGACCCTGTCTCTAGCCAGGTGTGGTAGCACACACCTGTAATCCCTTGGGAGGCTGAGACTGGAGAATCCTGAATTCAAAGCCAGCCTCAGCAACAGCTTAGGTGCTAAGCAACTCAGTGAGACCCTGTCTCTAAATAAAAACACAAAATAGGGCTGGGGATGTGGCTCAGTGGTCAAGTACCCCTGAGTTCAATCCCTGGTGCCAAAAAAAAAAAAAGACCTTGTCTCTGATAAAATATAGAGAAGGGCTAGGGATGTGGCTCTGTGGTTAAGTGCCCCTGGGTTCAATCCTGGATACAATATACATACACACACATATGTACACATATTATATAAAACACAATATCACAATATCATATTAATTATGTGAAGGGCTTGGGACAGCCAGTGGACTGGAGAGTTAGACGAGCTGGTCCTGGAGGATGGGAGGTTTGCTCAGTCCTGGGGACAGCGAGATCTCCCAGGCTGTGACTGCAGAGGGAGGTTAAGACCTGGCAGCATCCTAGAGGATCTTGGTTTCCTTGGCGTCTCCCTCAGCAGAAACTGGTTCTGTGTGGCGCGGGGTCTGTCTGTCTGCTTCTCTGGGCACCCACAGCAGATGCCTAGTAGATATTTGCTGAATGAATAAAGGAATAAAATGAGAAGCGCCAGACAAGTCCGATCACCAGGCTGAGTAGAGGATTTTGGAAACAGCAAAAAACATTTTGGTCACTACATTGTGTATTAAAAAAAAAAAAAAAGCGCTTCTCGGGGCAGAGGGCGTGGTCTGGAAAGGTGAACTCTAAATGGTTAAGAGGAGCGATCTCTGCACAGGGAGTGGGGGTGGGGAGGTGGGAGTGAAACTTTGTCAACATTCACTGTTTGTGCTTTCCTGTTGTTTGAATATTTAAAATGAGAAGAAAGGAGGGGAATTTCTTCCTGGAAGGTGTCAGGCAGCTCTGTGGGGAGTTGATGGCCACTTTGTCCTGGAGGAAGAGCAGGTGCCCCTCCCACTTTGAGGCCAGCAGACCCAGTGGACATCAAGGAACAGTGAAGCGCTGGCGCCTTCTTTCCTCACACACGCCGGGCAGTGTGTTGAACAGGCCGGGTCCAGCGGGACGAGCGTGCGGTTCCTAAGGAAGGCCGGCGTCTGCTCTGCCTCCCCATGAGGAAGAACCACCCGAGCTGCCAACCTGCGCTCTGGAGGTGATTGAAGAGGACCCAGTATACTCTAAAAGCAGATTATGTCCCTGATCCACAGTTTGTCTTAGCAACAGGGTTAATATGTAGACCTCTGAGGTCACCATGACAGAATGGTAGGCCTAAGGCATTGCTGGAGGCAGGGCCCGGCAGAAGGCAGCCAGGCACTTGCGAGGCTGTGATCAGGGGCCTCGCCCTCTGGGGCAGGAGCAGGTGTGCTGCAGAGTCCACAGTTCAGACAGGTCTATCTGGAAGAGGCATCACCTGGGCTTACCACTTTGTCTCCAAGATGCCAACAAACTCGCATTCTGTTGAGAGCTTTTATTTTTTTGAGGGGAGGTGGGTACCAGGGATTGAACTCAGGGGCACTCGACCACTGAGCCACATTCCCAGCCCTGTTTTGTGTTTTATTTAGAGACAGGGTCTCACTGAGTTGCTTAATACCTTGCTTTTGCTGAGACTGGCTTTGAACTCAAGATCCTCTGGCTCAGCCTCCCGAGCCACTGAGATTACAGGCGTGTGCCATCATGCCTGGCCTGTTGAGAGCTTTCACCAAAGCTCTTGAGATTATTCCATTTTATTTATTTATTTTAACTTAAAAAATTATTTTTGGTACCAGGAATTGAACCCAGGGGCATTTAACCACTGAGCCACATCCCCAGCCCTTTTTTCTATTTTATTTACAGATAAGGCATCATTAAATTGCTAAGGCTGGCTTTGAACTCATGATCCTCCTGCCTCAGCCTCCCAAGCTGCTGGCATTACAGGCATGTGCCACAGTACCCGGCATTGCTGAATGATATTAAAACAACACAAAAGAATAGAAGTAAGGAACGACTATCTACCCCATCCCCAGCCACCTCCTTCCTGGAACCCCTGGAGACAGCACCTCCCGACCCCCAGCCTCAACCCCAGCTCTGCAGTGTTCTTATTC
The DNA here is from genome assembly GCA_028644305.1 of Xerus rutilus. Taxonomy (NCBI): domain Eukaryota; kingdom Metazoa; phylum Chordata; class Mammalia; order Rodentia; family Sciuridae; genus Xerus; species Xerus rutilus. The sequence goes on along the minus strand of CM053412.1, from coordinate 22,786,839 downwards.
TCTATTTCTGTTTGGCTTTAGTTTGTTTTGTTTCCACACATTTGGGCTCATTTTATACATAATCTGTCATGGCTTGCTTTTTCACTCAACAACATAGTATCATGGGGATTCTTCCCAATGGCAGTAATGCTCAGGACTTAGTAGAGATACTGTAATTTACTGAAGCACCCTGTCACTGATGTGTATTCAGGTGGCCTCTGCATTTATGTTAATTCAGAAAAAAAGGGCATGAAGATCTTTCCAAATTATCTGCATAGACTTGTGCAAGGGCTTTGTGCAACATTTTCCTAGACATGGAATGGCTGAGCTGAAGGTCTGTGTGTTAAACCTTGCATAGCTGTTGCTAAATTAACCCCCAAAAGGCTTCGCTCCAAGTAACAGCATATGAGCCACTTTGACACACCCTTCCTGGCCTCAAATTATCAATCTTTAAAAAATTTTTTCCAATCCGATAAAGGAAATATATCTCATTGTCGTCTGTTGGTATTGGAGCAAAAGATCATCTTATAAGTTTATGGGCCATTTTATTTTCTTCTGGGAATCTTTTTCCATCTTTTGCCTGTTTTCTTGTTGGGTTATCTTTTTTGTGTGTGTACCTTCAGGATACTAATTTTAAATATTTTACATAGGATGCAAATATGTATTTTCTCTCAGGGTGTCATTTGATTTTGCTTTAAAAACAATAATGTCTTTCCCCCCACTTCCAATTTCAAAGTAACCCAAGGATTATCTTTTGTGCTAAATTCTACCCCTCAGGGTAAAATGAGTTCTGAGGGTGCTGGGACCCTCAGAACTTGCTGGCATAAGAGCCAAGCCCAGAGGACTTGAGTTTACCTGAGAGAGAAACTTCGTGGGAGGCTGGAGCACCGGAACTCCGGGCCAGGTGTCCTTAAGCCTCCGTGCTTCCCCGTGCTTCCCGAGGACTGCAGGTGTTTTCCTTGGCCCACCAGCCAGGCCAGATCTCAACTTCCGGAAGGAAGGGATTCCGTGGCTCCAGGAAGGGAGTGAGCAGGGCCTGCTGGGTCCCCCCAGTCGCCACCCTGCTGGGAGAGGAGAAAGCAGAGCAGCGGGCAGGCGGGCGCTCCAGTGCCCGGACAGCTGAGATATGCTAACAGACTTCAGCAGGAAGGAGTGGGGCTCTGGCTCCAGCAGGCTGACCTGCTGACTCTCCTCCAGGGAGACGCCAGTCTTATCTCCGGGGCCTCTGGAGGGCACCTCCGGAAAATGGGTCAGGAGATCCGGAGCCAAGCCGGCGTGTCCCCCTCCTCCGGGCCAGCCCTTTGTTACACATTTGGGTTTTCCCATTATAACAGCGCCATATACCACACCGAAAAAACCTCAGCCTCATTGGAAGTAAGCGCAGGGGCAAGTGCTGGCCACCTGGAGCAGCCCCAGGCCTGAGGCCTGTGCCCAGCCAGTCCCAGCTTCTGCCTGTTCTGGAGTTTCCTTCCCCAGCACTTCTCAAAACGCATCCCCAACACCTGCACTTTCAACTCTTTGGGGCGCAGGTTATTATGATGTCACCTATCAATGTGAAGTCCTACTCTTACCCGTGCTGTGTCCCCTGTCCCAGTTCTATTGTTGTGGGGCTTTGGTTTCTTTTTTCAAAAAACTTCTCTTATCACAAAACTACACGTGTGGATAAAAGTGCATTAAAGATAAATGTGGGCTGGGGACATGGCTCAGTTGGTACAGTGCTTGCCTCGCATGCACAAGGCCCTGGGTTCAACTCCAGCACCACAAAAAAAAAAAAAAAAGATAAACATACAGTGGAATAAAGGAAACCCCGGCCAGGCCACGCAGATCCTGGGAGCACTTCCTGCACCCCAGGTTCCCGTCCTTGTCCTGGAGCTCCCTCCACGTCACAGCCTCCTTGCCCAGTCCTCAAAGCTAACTCCATCCTGACTTGACTGCGTCACCTCCTGCCTGCTTTGGCACCACTGCCACTGTGCTTGGCGGTCTGTCTCATGTCTCTGTGTTCTTTCAAGGATGGACAGGGAGCCCCTGCACCAGACTCCCTACTCTCACTTCATGGGAGACCCGCTCCATGGCCCACCCTAACCTCCAGGCTAACACGGCACAGGCTGGAGTTCCCTTTCCACCCCCCTGCACCGCACAACCCTGAGCAGGCTCTGTGCTTTATGCTGCAATATCTTCTCCAGAAGTGGCTTATTGTGGACAGTGACTGTGCTAATGCCGAGGGCGTCTGACCCAGTACCTGGCATCTATCTATTTATTTATTTTGGTACCAGGGATTGAACCCAGGGGCACTTAACCACTGAGCCACATCCCCACATCTTAATTTTTTATTGAGAGACAAGGTCTCACTGAGTTGCTTAGGGCCTCGCTAAATTGCTGAAGCTGGCTTTGAACTCACGATCCTCCTGCTTCAGCCTCCCACGTTGCTTGGATTACAGGTGTGCACCACCCCACCCGGGCCCAGTGTCTGGCATTTAGGAAGCAGGACACAAATACTAGCTTTCATTCTCGCACCTTCCTACCTACCTGCCTCAGCGACTCCTGATCTCAGCGCCTGGCACGCCTATGTCCTCCCTTCCCACGGGATCGTGTACTTCTCCACCGTGGCCCAATCCCAAAGCCTCAAATTTTTCCAGCACCTTGCTCCTCCTGCATTTTCTCCTTGCCCTGCACCCCTGCATTCTAAAAGGCTCATAAAAACCTCTGCTGTTTATGGGGCCAAATATTCACACAGTCTCTTTCTATATATCATCCGGAATTCTTGCATCAACTGGGAGAAGTAGATTATGACTCTGTTTTATAGATGAGTAAACTGAGGCTCACAGAGGTGAAGAGATTTGCCCAAGGTCACAGTTGAAGTTGGTGAGTGACAGAGCTGGGAATCCAACCAGGGAGAGCGGGCTCCCACTCACCTCTCCAGTCTACTCGATGGACACAGCCTAGCAGGGGATGAACGTCTTGGAGGGGATGTTGGGACCCTCTGACCCTCCTCTCCTGGCACACTTTTCTTTTTTTCTTTGTTGCTTTCTTCTGCAGTACTGAAGATTGGACTCAATGACATACTGGTCCTTTTTATTTTTTAGTTTGAGACAGGACCTTGAACTTGGGATCCTCCTACATCAGCCTCCTGAGTTGCTGGGATCATGGGCCTGCACCACTGTGCCCAGCTCCTGTGTACTTTTCTAAAGCTCAGACAGGAAGGAGCTGCAGGAGTCCCAGAAGTCCCAGAGCTGGTCTGGCCATGCTTGAGGAGAAGAAGTGGCCCTGTGAGACACAAGCTGAGATGCCTTGAATCTGATTTAACCCAAGAACCTAGAACCTGCTATGGGCATTTTATGGCTTTTGAGCCCTAGCACAGGCCAGAACTGTGGCCATTTTAAAGGCATCGGCCTTACCCTCCCCACCTGGAGGGGCTGTGTGAAAGTGCCCAGGGGCTTCTGAGCCCAATAGTCAGGACTTAAATTCCAGCTCCATGCTTTTTTGCCTGTGCTACCAGGGGCCAGCTACTTCTCTATGCTTCAATGTCCTCCTCTATGAAACTATGATTAAAGGCCATCTTTCCCACCTCTGTGGAGCTTGGTTGGAGATGCTTCTTAGCCCACTGAGCTGTGGTGAGGACTAAGCGAATTTATACCCTCAGGTAGAACTTGATGCAGACAAGGTCCATACACGTTAGCTACAGTGAGTCTTTCTTGTTCTGCAAGAGTGAGCTCAAGTCGGGCGTGGTGGCTCACGCTTGTAATCCCAGCACTTTGGGAGGCTGAGACAGGAGGATCGTGAATTCAAAGCCAGCCTCAGCAACGGTGAGGCGCTAAGCAACTCAGTGAGACCCTGTCTCTACATAAAACACAAAAATAGGGCTGGGATGTGGTTCAGTGGTCAAGTGCCCCTGAGTTCAATCCTTAGTACCATGGTACCAAAAAAAAAAGAAAGAGTGAGCTGAAGTAACCCAGCCTCAGCTCCAGCACATTGCTGAAGCTCTCTCAGAGCCTTCCAGACATCCTTGCAAAACATTCCTTCATTGTCCTTGAACTTGGGAGTGTCACATCTCATCCTTTTAACCAAGGATCTTGAGGGCTCTGAGAGACTCCAGTGGGTCCAGCTCTGCCACAGATGTTCATGGGCAACGTCTATGACTACATGTCCCCTGGGACCCAAGCCTTCCCTGAATCTGGGCCTATGCCAAGGTAGGTGCACCCATCTGATCCAGGAGGACTGGGGTAGGAGGAGACATACAGGACACTAACCCTGGTTGAACACTCTGCATGCTGAACCATGTGGGAGGTGCTTTGCAAATATTTAATTTTCACCTATCCTGTGAGATAGGTGGCATCAACCATCTTATTATTATAGTTGTGAAGAAGAGGCTCAGAGACTTTAAGAAATATACTCAAAGTCATGCAGTACTGGGATTCAGGCTGGGCCCACCTGGCTCCAGAATCTGGGTTTCTCCACTTACTGCCCTAAAGTGGGTAGTTTCTGTGGGTAAGAGAATGAAAGTGAGCGCCCCAACTCTCCCCAAAGAGAGAGCTCCATTCTTATCTCATAAATGAAGACATTTGAGGGTCTTAGGAGATGTGAATTGTGCTTTCATCTCTAGAGCAATTTGGAAAGTATTGCCATTTTAACAGTATTAAGTCTCTGATTCATGAACATGGTATACCTTCTTATTAATTTTAATTTTTATATCTTTCAACAATGTTGTTGTAACTTTCGGATTGCAAATTCTACATTTCTTTTGTTGAATTTATTACCAAATATTTTATTCTTTTTGGATTTTTTTTTTTTTTGGTACCAGGTACTCAGGGGTACTTGACCATTGAACCACATCCTCAGCCCTATTTTATGTTTTATGTAGATACAGGGTCTCACTGAGTTGCTTAGTGCCTTGCCATTGCTGAGGCTGGCTTTGAACTCATGATTCTCCTGTCTCAGCCTCCCAAAGTGCTGGGATTACAGGTGTGCACCACCACGCCCAGCTCCAAATATCCAAATATTTTATTCTTTATGCTGTTGTAAATGGAATTATTTTCTTAATTTCATTTTTTTTTTTGGTACCAGGGATTGACCCCAGGGGCCTTAACCATTGAGTCACATCCTCAGCCCTTTTTAATATATTATTTAGATACAGGGTCTTACTGAGTTGCTTAGGGCCTCATTAAGTTGCTGAGGCTGGTTTTGAACACTTGATCCTCCTGTCTTAGCCTCACAAGCCATGGGATTACAGGCGTGTGCCACCGTGCCTGGCTTCTTAATTTCATTTTGGATTGCTCATTCCTGGTATATAGAAACCAAATTGATTTTGTATATTGATTTTCCATCCTGCAAATTTGCTGAAATTGTTTATTAGTTCTAATAACATTTATGTATGTATGTATGTATGTATGTATGTGCTGGAGATCAAACCCAGGGCCTTGCACATGTAGGCAAGCACTCTACCACTGAGTTACAGCCCCCACCCTTCTAATCATATTTTAATGAATTATTTAGGGTTTCTCTCTATATCCTCTGCAAACAGAGATAGTTTTATTTCTTCCTTTTCACTCTAGATGCCTTTCATTTCATTTCTTGCCTAATCACCCTCACTAGGACCAGCAGCACAATGTTGAAGAGAAGTGGGGACAGTAGAATCCTGCTTTGTTCCCAACTTAGGGGAAGACCACCCAGTTCTGCATCAGTAAGCATGAAATAAATAATGGGTTTTCCACAGAAAGCCTTGGGTTGAGGAGGTTCCTTCCTATTCCTAATTTGATGTGTTCTTATCATAAGAAATGTCAAGCTATCTTAATATCATAAGACTAAGAAATGGCAAGAGGGCACATGTCCCTCCCTTGTGCAGGCTTGTCTGTTTCTACCCAGGGGACTCAGTGCTACTCCCTCCTGTTGCCTCCTGGCTGGAGAGGCGCCCTGTCAGAGCCCACAGAGTTCCACTAAAGTCTCAGGATGAAGAATTTCTCCTCCAGGGATTTTTTTTTTTTTTTTTTGGTACCAGGGATTGAACTCAAGGGCACTCGACCACTGAGCCACATCCCAGCCCTACTTTGTGTTTTATGTAGAGACAGGGTCTCACTGAGTTGCTTAGCACCTCACCATTGCTGAGGCTGGCTTTGAACTCACCATCCTCCTGTCTTAGCCTCCCAAAGTGCTGGGATTATAGGTGTGCGCCACCACGCTGGGCTTCCTTCAGGGATTAAAGAAAAAAATAATCACAACCCTGAGACACTCCGAGTCAGGTGGGGCCTGCTCCCCCTGGCTTTTGAGTGGACACAGCCCTGTCTCCTGCCATGGGCAGGCTGGGGGCTTTGCGAGGAGCACAAAAGGGAGGGAGCAAGAGCTGTCAGCTTGCCACCATTCTCAGGGGTTCCCTTGGCCTGAGGAGGGAAGAAAGGCCGGCAGTGGCCCATCTAGGGGTTGCTACAGGTTTCCTGTCACCAACTCAGACAGGGACCTGTGGGGGACAAGAGAAAGGGCAGTCCATTAGCTGCTTTTGCACCCTGGGCTTCAGGACACAGATGCCACAGGACACACTGGAGCATGAGATCTGGGCTCCAGGCTCATAGTTGGCCATGGTTGGTCAGCTTTCCCAGTCTAATTCCCATTCACTTCAGTGACAGTGCCACTTTCCCCCTTCTCACCTCTGGCCTGTGTCCTTCCCTCCCTCTCCAGTTCCTCCTCCGGAAACAGCTTCACCAGCGAGAACCCTTCCCCTCCTTAAGGGTCATTTCTTGGCGCCTTAGGATGCTGGGCAGCCTTATCACAGCTGGTGTGGCACACAGCAGGTGCTCAATAAATGTTATCTTCTCTGGATATACAAGCAGAGGAACACCTACATGCATGCATGTATGGAGGGCACAGGCTGAGTCAGAGGGTCCTCAGATGGCCCTGGTTGGGGCTGGGGCTCCAGGGGCCTCCCCAGTGTTGAGATACATGGTTGCTTTGCACCAGTACTGGGACAGCTCCGTTGTCCTGGGGTCTCCACTCAGCCCTGCAGGCCTGAGGTCCTGGGCCCTAAAGAAGACAATGAGGCTAAGGAGGTGTTTAGGTACATCTTTCTAGAGGAGCCTCACAGCTTCACAGCCATGACCTCAGTGCTCAAGGGGACAGCTCCAGTCACACTAGGCAGGGGCCAACTTGAAGTAGGAGCAAACTGAGGCCAAGGAGGGGGACAGTTCACTTGCAGATGTCACCCTGGGGCCAGAGGGTCTCAGGAAATAGGAGACTGCCCTCCTTCACCAAACTCCAATCAGGGCAGTTAGAACAAAAGTGCCCAGCTAGGTCTGCCCTCCGTATCAGGCACTGTCGGGGGAAACCCAGGCAGAGCTTGGCCCTCTCCCTGGGGGTTGGAGGAGGGGAGAGAACCCAGAGAGGCCCGGGGGGAGGAGTGTCCTGGCTGTGCCTGTGGGAACCGCTGAGCTCCACTCTGGCTCCCTGAGGGCGCTGGCCTGGGCCTCTGAAGGAGGGGCCCAGCCTTCTGCACCTCGAACCCTGGTGCCTGCTCCACGAGCAAGGGGCCTGTTAGAGCTTTTGCAGCTTTCTGCCTCTGCCAGTGGCCCTGCTCAAGGACAGAGAGGACAGGCCCATACATCCCATTTATTTCCAGTTCTAGGGGTGCTCGGCATTAAGGGCTGGTAACCCACGAATCCTCAGTGTCTCCTCAGCAGTGGCCAGCAGGCCTCTTTCTGGGCAGAGCTGCCCCTCCCACTCCACACAGCTGAAGAGCTGGAGAACCTGGGGACACGTGCTGGCTGGGCCAGCTCCCCTCAGCTCAGCCTGCATGGCTGGGGAACAGAGGCCACTATGACCTGGGCCTGGGCCTTGGGTTAATAATTTCATCTCCTGCGCTGCTGAGTACACCTGAAACCCACTCATGCATGACGACATTCAACCCTCATGGTGCCCTTTATCTCTGCTCTCCAAGTCCCCAGAATTCTGAGGGTTCAGGTGGTCTGGAACTGTCTATCCTGTCTTTGGGTCCTTGTCTCCCTGGAGTGCAGGCCTGTGTCTCCAGTGTTTTCTGTACATGTGCACAGGGATGCAGCATGCCCTCAAGCTCAGCAGGTCTTCAAACGGTCTCAACTCCCCTTCCCACAAAGTGGACCACTTCCCCCACTGAAGACACCGCCCCAGCCCTCCCAGGGCCATCTTCAGCTGTTCCTCTTCTTCCTCTCTCCATAACTGGGGCTGAGCCCTGGCCTCTGGCAGAGGAGCCTGCTTGACCAGCCAGTGACCGGGAGGGAGCCCTGGCTCTGGAGCCCGGGGGCTGGGTTTGAGCCCCTGAGGTCCCTGTGTGACCTGGATCTCAGAGCTACCCTGTGGAGCCTCAGTGCGTGGCTGCTGTTACCTTCATGAAGGCCCTTCCTCCATTGCAGCTCGTGACACTTGCCAGGTCATGCCCCAGCTTAGACCCCTGAAGCCTGGCATCTGTTGAGCGCCCACCTTGGGATTTGACTTCCGTCCAGTATTTCCCTACATAGGTGAAGGGGACAGCTTAAGCTCTGTGGCCCACCAGCGCCCTTGACCCGAGTGCCTTGCTCATCCCCCTCATCCTCCTGCAGAGCCCCAGCCCCTGGCTCTGTCAGTGCAGGGAGAGGAGGAGGGGGCGTGAAGGCCAGGAAGACTCAGCATCAACAAGGAAGCGTGGCGGCTGGATGCTCAGGTCTCCAGGTCAAGGCAAAGGAGCTCCGGGAAACATGAGCTCAGCTGCCACGCCCCAGGGAGGGGACGTGCCCTTCCCTGCCTGATGGCAGGGCCAGTGGTGGACACAACCCATGAGCTCACCTCTCCTGTCTCCAGGCAGCAGCCCTGCCCACCTCTGGAGAATTCCATGACTCAGGTGAAAGGGGCGGGGCCCTGCCAAAGTCTCAGAGCCAAGGTCACACCACCCTGCACCCCACATCTCTGTAGCATCTGTGGGAGATGCAGGCCAGGACTGCAGGCCTGCTTTCCCTCTAGGCAAGAGTGTGAGGGGCCTACAGGAGAGCTCTGGAGCTTAGGGGTGCTGGGGAGCTGGGAGCTGCAAGCTCCTTTCTGGCTCAGCCCCAGCAGCCTATAGGGTGGGAGCCTGGGTTGTAGCTGGGGCAGGCAGGGTCTAGGGCCAGTGAGGTGGGGGCCTGGGCCTGGGCCTGGCTTTAGGGAGCTTCCCTGGCAGATGACAGGGCAGGCGTGTGCCCACTCCCATACCAAGGGCTGCCAAGTGTGGCTGCATGGGTTGTGCACTGCCAGACTCCAGGGGGCGCCCCACACACAGACTTGATAAGCCGGCCTTGGGCTATGTGATTACGCTTGATTATCACGCACGCACGCACAAACACACACACACACCAGCATGAACATTCACTTACATGGCATCTTGAAAGTGAATTCACACCAATGTCCACTTCCCTGCTTAATGATACCAACAGCAAAGTAAAGGGGTGACTGGGGCCTGGGGTGGGGTTCAGAATGGAAGAGCAGAACTGCCTTCGTACTGAAACCCCTCTCTGAGGTCTGCTTCAGGTTCCCAGAGGTCAAAATGATCATCACGACCCTAACGGACCCACTGAGGCCAGCTCTGGTCAGCAGGCTCCATTAGCCCCCGTGGGCCTGGCCCTCACTCATGGTGCTCCTGAGCAGTCCTTGCCCATGTGGACTCTGAGGCACAGTTGAAAGGTGACCTGGTGCACATGGGGCTTCCCGGAGCCCTGAAAGACCTGCACCAGCCACCTGCTCCTGTGCTGCCATCTCTCCTTCCCTTCAGCCTGGAACACACCCCTCCCAGTGATGCACATGTCAACAAGCAGTCGGAAGGCATTAGGCCTGGTCTGAGTGTGCCACTTTAGCACAGGCTTAATGCTCGTGACGGCACTGTGTGAAGATCAGTTATCATGCTATTTCACAGGTAAGAGTTTGAGGGGTCCCCACAGCCAGCATGCTTGAACCCAGGCAATCTGTCTCCAGGGGCCAAGTTCTTAAGGCCCCTCTAGTGTCCCCACCTTCCCCTTTCAAGTTTCCAGAGAGAGCTGGTGAAGTAGCTTCTGCTTTACTGGGACACTTGCTTGGAGCCCTGAGCTGCCAGGTCTGGGTCCCTCTCCTCCGAGGCTGAGGCTGTGCATAAGCCCAGGTGATGAGCCATGGTTCCAGCCTGGCCGAGCTTGTGGACAGCCAGCCTCCATTCTCAGTGGGCTGAAGGCACCTCGTGGGCATTTTGACCCTGGCGTTGAGTCACCTCAGCTTTCGTGTCTTGCCAGTAAGCCCCAGACATCATAGGCAGGCTTGAGCCGTCCTTTCTATGCCTTGCCAACCTTCTGACCCAAACTTCTGACCCAAACTCTGGACAGTGGCTATTTGAAGCCACTAAGTTTTGGGGTGATCTAAGGTGTAGTGTCAGACAAACGGAACAGCTGCCATCTGCTTCTGGCCCCACTCTGTCATTGAAACCTCTCTCAACACACTGGCCCAGGACTTCCAGGTGGCTAAATTCAATGGGTTCATTTCTGTCTGAACTTTTGGCACCATTTGGGCCTTCTTTTTTTTTGGTACTGGGGATTGAACTCAGGGGCACTCGACCACTGAGCCACATCCCCAGCCCTATTTTGTGTTTTATGTAGAGACAGGGTCTCACTGAGTTGCTTAGCACCTCGCTGTTGCTGAGGCTGGCTTTGAACCCATGATTTTAAGTCTCAGCCTCCCAGAGGGCTGGGATTACAGGCGTGTGTCACCATGCCCGGCTCATTTGGGCCTTCTTGAAAATACCCTGGCTCTTGGCTTCTATGGTGTTCTGTCCCTCCTGGCCTCCCTCACTGCATATGCCTTGGTCCTCTCTCAGGGCTTCTGTCTGTCAAATGCCCCTTGAATGTGGGTGTCCCCCCGGGTTTCTGCCTTGGTCTGTTCTTGGCTGCAATTCCATGTCTCCAAAGGCCCCTGGACACAAATCAGCAGCCCGTGGCCTCTTCCCTCTTTCCCCGCCTCCCCTCCCAGCCTTCCTGTGGCCTAGTTCCTGCCATCACATCACTCTCCAGGTGTGGCCTGGACACTGTAGCCCACAGAACTGGCATCTGGGAAGGCCATGGGTTGTGTGATGACACCAATTATCACACACACACAGGGCGACTGGTGCCATCAGTCTAGGGCGGAAGGCTGTGGCTCCTCTATTATCCCCGTATAGCCATACCTGAGGTTAACTGCGGTTCTCTTTTGCCAACCCCATCGGCCTGCCCAGGCTAATGGTTTTGCTGACCATTGGTAAGTGAGCTCACCCCTGAGTGGAAACACAGAGCCCACTAGCTCCCTAGGCCTTCCTCTTGTCCCCTCTGCTCATTAGCTCCGATTCTACCTTGTGCGAAGACAGTGGCCTCCCAGGACGCCTTGGGGTGAGTTGGCCATTCTTTGGCAGAGGATAGAAATGTCCCTGAGGTTGTCCTGGAGTCTGCTGTACCCTCCTGGAGCTCCCTCTGTGGACAGACAGATGCTAACAAATTAATAAGCAGATAGGGTGGAAGAAGGGCCTGGACTGGAGGTCAAGAGTAATGGGCAGTAGTGGGGGCAGCGGGGCCTGTGAGGCGAGCGGGTTGGGAGAGCCCCTTCAGGGACCAAGAGCAGAACAGACCCCCAGGGGACTCCATTAAGGCATGGCCTTAGCATCTGGGAGCAGCAGTGAGCCTGAGGGTTCCAGGGGAGGATGCACGTCCAGGTTCCCACACCAGAGCTGGACAGTGGCAAGCTTGCCCTGTTGCACATGTCTATTTGAGTGTGGGTGTTGGGGGTGGGTGTTTGAGGGAACCTAACAGAAGAGGAAAGCAAGGAGATGCAGTTAAAAATGAAGGTGAGGAAGGGTAGGCCAAACGGGGGCAACTCAGGGGTAGCATCTGGTATTACAGGCAGAACTGTGTCCCCCCTAAATTCAGGTACTTGAAGTCAACCCCTAACCCTCAAGAATAGGTCTGTCCTTGGAGATGGGGCCTTTAAAGAGGTAATTAGGGCAAAATAAGGTCACTGGGGTGGACCCTTGATCTATTCTGACTGGTAACCTTCTGTTATGTGGCTTTTTGATGCTGAGGATAGAACCCAGGGCCTCACATATGCCAGGCCAAAGCTCTACCCCTGAGCCATATCCCCAGCCCTGACTGATGTCCTTTGAACAAGAGAGGTTAGGACAAAAACACATAGGGAGGGGAGATGAGGTGAGGGCACGGGGACGCAGCCCTGGGCAGGCCAGGGAGAGAGGCCTCGGAAGGAAGCAAGCCTACCGACACCTTGACCGGACTTTAGCTTCCAGAGCTGTGAGGAAATAGATGTTTGTTGCTTGAGCCGTGCCCCACCATCTGCAGGACTTTGTTAGGGTGGCCCCAGCACACAAACACACCTGGATTCCAAGACAGGAGGAGGGCATGTTGGGTGGCTGGTGACAGCGATTTCAGATGCCGTGCTTCCTACCCCCACTAGCCTCAGGATGAGTCACACCCACCTTAGCATCCAAGTTCCACCACCTGCCCACCCTCAATTCCTGAAGGTTCAGCTCCTTTGCACCAACAGAGAATCTGGAAGTGACCCTGGCTGTCCTTTAAGAACTAGCACCCTACCTCCAAAGGTGCTGTAGCTCCATAGCCACCTAAGGGCACACACACATGCACACACACACACAAATGTGTCATTCATTAAAATTTCGGTTTTACAGACTTGTTCTAAAATTGCCCAAAGGACATGGAAAACAGCCCTCTTTGAAGATGTGTGCGTTTTGGAATGGCTGCCTCAGCCGACATCTGGTTTCCTGGTCTCTGGACTGAGGGGGAGGCTGGGTCTGGGCCTCCAGATCCCTGGTAGCAGGGGCTGTTTTGGGGGGTGTTCTCTCCACTCTGGGCCCCCTCTACTCTGCCCGCATCATCTGGGTGGGGGCTTGTGCTGGATGTGAATGTCCCTGTGTGGTGCCCCCTCTCTGCTCCCTGCTGCCAGCGGACCCTTGGGCCTCCTCCAGCCCCAGGCCCGCATTCCTCATCCAGAGGTCCTGACTCAGTCCCCATGGTGCCACTCTGTCTCAGAGCACAGCCCTGACACTCCCTCAGGTGGCAGAGTGGGGTGGGAGCATGTGGAAGCAGGTCCGCAGCCAGAGGGCCGCACTTCTGTGTGCCTCAGGCTCCCGTCTATGCAGTGGGGACAGTGGTCCATTTGCAGATCTCAGGCTTCTCTGAGGAGCTGGTGGGCCCTTGGTGGCCAGAGGAGAGGCTGGGCCACCCTGAGGTGGGAAGAGGCTGGCCCACCCTGTTGGAGAAACAGAGTGGCAAGGTTGTGGTCAAGCCATGGGAGCCCAGGAAGGGAGGGCGCAGGTTGGGCTGGTCCAGGACGTCTTCCTGGAGGAGGCTGGATTTAAACTGGGTTCAGCAGAGTGAGTCTTCCTCAGAGGGGCCAGGACACATGCAGAGTTTCCTCTGCCCCCCCATCCCCACAAAAGACAACCCCTACCATGGGACCCTACCCTGCCAAGGCTCTCACTCCACCTGTCCCCTCTCTTCACCAGACACAAGGGGAAGTCCCCTCTATGGGGTTGTCAGGTGAGTTGGGGCAGGACCCACATTCCTGTCAGCCTGCAGGGAGAGCTGCCCCATGCAACCCTCTCCCATCTGAGGAGCCTCCACTGGGGCATTTCACACCTTTCCTGTCCTGCTCCTGTGGTCTTGTCCCCCAGGCGTCTCATTCTCATTACAGGCTGGTGAGTTAAGGTTCCAGAGGTCTGAGGACAGACCTGGGACAAGCAGGTGCCCATCAGGCAGCCAGGTGGCCGCTCTGAAGCCAGGTTCTCCCAGGATGGGAGGATCTGAGGTGGGGGGTATAGTCATGCTGATATCTGCCCCAGCCACAGTGTCCCCTGAAGGAGCCAAGTATGCGGGTGTCAGCTGCTGGTGTTAAAACTGCAGGGCCCCAGTCCTGGGTCCTGGGGACCCAGAGGACAGCATCTTACCAATTTGGACCAGGCTGCTGGCAAAGGCACCTGCTGAACTCAAGGGACAGCAATTGGCCAGGGAGACCAGGAGGGAAGAGTGATCTGGGCAGAGTGTGAGTAGAGTTGTGGTGAGTCAGGGAGTCCTGGGGACTGCGGCCAGACCCCTCCCACAGAACATCTTCCTGCCCGGCACAACGAGGCCAGGAGCCCATGAAACGATGGGCCCCAGAACTGAGAGCCTGGAGACCACTTGCAGGTTGAGGGCTCCACTGTGCTGTCCCCAGAGAGTGGAATCCCCTGGTTAGGCTGGGTGGGCCCCTCAGGAGCCAGGCTGGGATGGGGTGGGGAGCTGTGCCATGGCAGGACATATGCTTCAGGTCTGAGGGCTGGGCCCTCGTGAATTGCTTGCTTCCACCAAACTGTTTCCTATTAAGCAGACCTGGGAGATGGAGTAGCCGCCGTGCATCCTGCAGACATGCGCATGGAGCCCTGAAGAGCATGGGCTGGGCAGGCCATGAGGTGGCTGTGGATGCTTTGGGCACATCCCTTCTCTATGGTCTGCCCCCCACAGGCCGACTGGCCTCCATCCTGGGAACTGTCCCTTGATAATCCAATAGTAGAGTCTGGGAGCTGGGACTCAGGAATCTCTGGATGGGGTTTTCATTAAAATCCTTGCACCGTCCCTGCACCATGACCTGATCGACCACACGGTTCCCTGGCCACTCCTGCCTCTCCCTTCCTCCTAAAACAGCCTGGCTTACATACATATTCTGGTATTCACTCTACACAGCCAGTCAGCCTGGCTCCAGAACCTGCTCCTTGCCAATACTGGTTTAGCAACTGGGTATGGAAATGTGAGGGGGCTTCCGGGAGAGAAGTCCCACTCCACACGGTGCTCTGGATGATATCTCATCTTGATGGAATACCAGGAACTGTGGCAGCCTTCTCATGACTCTGAGGGGACTTGGCCAGAGGGTGTCAAATTACAGATGGGCAGAGCTTGGTTCTGTTAAGAAGGCGCTGAGCTGCTGTGTTAGCTTTTGCTGGGGTTTTCCTATCATGTAAGATAATACTGGTATTTACTGGGTGCTTGTCATTTTTAGTGTTAGTCAACAGATGCTTTTTTTTTTGGTACCTGGAATTGAATTCAGGGGTACTTGACCACTGAGCCACATCCCCAGCCCTATTTTGTGTTTTATGTAGAGACAGGGTCTCACTGAGTTGCTTAGTGCCTCGCCGTTGCTGAGGCTGGCTTCGAACTCGCAAGTCTCCTGACTCAGCCTCTCAAAGTGCTGGGATTACAGGCGTGCACCACCGGGACTGGCTAGCTTTTTTTTTTTTTCCCCTTCTTTTTGTGGTGCAGGGGACTGAACCCAAGTCTTTGTGCAGGCGAGGCAAGCACTCTACCAACTCAGCTATATCCCCAGCCCAACAGATGCTTTTTTTCTATACTGGGATCGAACCCCTTTTTATTTTTTGAGACAGGTTCTCATTAAGTTGCCTAGATTGGCCTTGAACTTGTGATTCTCTGGCTGTGCACCAATGCATCGGGCCAAAAAGTACTTCTTGAGGTCAGATGCTGTTACGGGCGTAGGATGTAGATGTGTAGGAATCACAAAGTCTCTGCTTTCAGAGAACTTACATTCTCCATGCCTCTGATATTATATCACTTAAGACTCGAACAATAGCCAGGTGTGGTGGCGCATGCCTGTAATCCCAGCAGCTCAGGAGGCTGAGGCCGGAGGATTGCAAGTTCAGCCAATCTCAGCAACCTAGCGAGGCCCTGAGCAACTTAGTGAGACCCTGTCTTTAAATATAATATTTACTTTAAAAAAAGGGCTGGGGATGTGGCTCAGTGGTTAAGTGCCCCTGGGTTGATTCCTCGGTTTAAAAAAAAAACAAAAACGACTTAAACGATAGCCTAAAGTCCAGTGACAGTCACAACAGTTGGGCTCAAGAAGTCCCAGGAAGGGGGTTTTCCTGGTGCTAGAGGCTGGAAAGCAGAAGGTGCCTCTCATTCCCTGCAGCTGGTGTTCTCCCCTAGCAGAATCATCTGGCTGAGACTTGAAAGCTGGGAATATCAGGGGTAACAGGTAACAGGCATTAGGGAGAAGTGGTGGCACTTGGTTACTCTGGGGCAACTGTGGGCAGAGTTTAGTGATGGGGCTGTCACTGCATGGATGGATGCTGGGTGCTGGGTGGGACAGCACCAAGCTCTCAGTCCTAGGGAGCCACGGGCATTCCTCCTGGCCGTGTGTCATCCAAGCTGAGGTCCCTGCCTCCCTGCCTCCCCAGCCCCCACCAAGAATTAGGCAGTTACCTAATACCCAGAAGTAAATCCTTTTCTACCTAAGTCAACTCAAGTAGCTTACACGCTTGCTGCGAATACCACCACCCCAGATGCACCACTGGTTTAGGGGAGGTAGCTGGGTGGTGGATGAGACTCCACCCACCATGGGTGAGAGGCTGGTGGCTCGTGATATACAGTGGAAAAGAGTTTGGCTCAGAAGGTTGCCTCCTGTATTTAGGAAGGCAGGCCATGACCAGACAGGGCTGGGAGCAGTAACAGGCTGGGACTCGGCCTTATCTTCTTTGCAGAGGGAGCATGGTACTCTTTGCTGGGGAATAAGACTGTGTGACGATGTTGGATGGACAAAGGCAGAGACCAGTAAGGGAACCTCAGTCACAGCCTCCGCAGTCTCTCCAGCTCCCAAGACAGCATGGAGTTTGAGCAGTCAGTCTTACTGCACTCATGAGACTGAGACTGCAGGTCCAGGTGGCCAATGTGGCTGGAAGTGGAGGAAAAGAATCCCAAAGGGAAGGGAACCCCGAATTTGCTACTAAATGAAGTCACTGACTCTATAGCTGAGCCTGTAGAGATTGACTCCAACTTGGAATTCTGTATTCAGTGAAATTACCTTCAAAACTGAGGGTAAAATAAAGACATTTTCAGGTAGACAGAAGCTGGATTTATCAACAGCACTGCAACTACCCTTGTTGTGGGGGCCTCTAAATCTATGATCAAGGTATAAATGACATTATCTTTAAACACTGCCCATGTAAAGTAACTAAGAGAGACTGGTTTTATTAAACCCAGACTTTGAACCCGAAGGTCGAGCTTCACAATTATTCCTGCTACATTTCATCTCGTAAAATCAGCCTGTTGCTCTTTTTGAATTCTCCGTCTATCACCTCCCAATTTCACGTCATTCATAGGTCTGGAGAACATTTTTTCTAAATCTTCATCCAAAGCAAAAAGAAAAAAAAAAGAACTTTGATAAGAAGGTTGAACAGGGCAAGGCTGAGACCAGAGACCAGAACCATCTAGAGAACTTCCTTTAGATCAGTGGTTCTCAAAGTTTCTGGAATGAACACACCTTTGTACACTTAAAAATTATTGAGGACCTGAAAAAGATCTGTTCATGTGGGTTATGTCATCAATATTTATTAAATAAACTGAGAAATTAAAAAAAATATTTAACACCTCAGTAAAATATAATAATAATAAATACATGATGTTAATGCAAATAATGTATTTTTGTAAGAACCCTTTAAAAGTTATGAGAAGGGAGAGTGGAATAGTTTTGTATTTTTGCAAATTTCTATAGTGTCTGGCTTAATAGAAGGCACCTGGATTCTCATGTCAGTTTTTGTACTTGATCTTGCGATATCACACAACCATGCAACTTCTGGAAAACTCCATCAAACTCTCTTGAGAAAATGGAAGTGGAAAGGCAAATAACTACTGATGATGATGATGATGATGATGATGACGACGACAACAACAAGGCCTCAAGGACGACTGGAGGCGAGTGCGCTGGATAAAGGGGTGATCACGTCCCAGGGGAGCTGGAGCAGAAGGTGCTGAGGTTTCATCTCACTATTTAGAAATTTATTCCTGAAATCTTCCATTGATACATCAGAGGTAACTGCAACTGCAAAGGACGATAAGGGGGACTACGGCACTGCCCTTTGTTTATACATTCTGCTGTTGATAATTATCTGGGGTGCTTCCAGTTTTGAGATGTTATGAATAATTCTGTCTCCTGGTGCACACTTCTGCATTTCTTTTGGGTGTCTTCCTAGCACTGGGATTGCTAGGTCTTAGTAACTATGTTTGCTAAGGTCTTATCATCAATTATGGTAGATAGTACCCAAGTTTCCCCAAGTACTTTCCATTTATATTTCTTTTTGGCACCAGGGACTGAACTCAGGGGCACTCGACCACTGAGCCACATCCCCAGCCCTATTTTGTGTTTTATGTAGAGACAGGGTCTCACTGAGTCACTTAGCACCTCGCTGTTGCTGAGGCTGGCTTTGAACTCGCGATCCTCCTGTCTCAGCCTCCCTAAGTGCTGGGATTACAGGCGTGAGCCACCACGCCCGG
>CM053412.1:22699833-22768461 GCA_028644305.1 Xerus rutilus | reverse complement strand
CATTTATATTTCTATATGCAGTATATGCGATTTCTGTTGCTCTGAATCTTCACTCACACTGGATGTTTTGGAGAGCTTTGATATTTTAAATATTTATATTTGTGGGTGGACACAATACCTTTATTTTGTTTATTTAGGTTTTTTATGTGATGCTGGGGATTGAACTCAGTGCCTCACGCATGCTAGGCAAGCGCTTTACCACTGAGCCACAACCCCAGCCCCGAGATCTTTGATTTTTTAAAAGGAATTTGTTCATTTTATTAAAAAATCTAAAAATAACTTTTTTTTTTGGTACCAGGAATTTAATTCAAGGGTACTCGACTACTAAGCCACATCCCTAGTTCTATTCCATGTTTTATTTAGAGACAGGGTCTCACTGAGTTCTTAGCACCTTGCTATTGCTGAGACTGGCTTTGAACTTGTGATTCTCTTGTCTCAGCCTCCCAAAGTGCTGGGATTACAGGCGTGTGCCACCGTGCCCAGCTTCTTTTTAATTTTTTAAAAGTTTGCTGAGACTTTTATAGTCAGCATTTTGGAGCAAATGCCATTTGTGTTTGAAAAGTATGCTACTGAATGAAAGTGTTTTCTACATATATCCACTTGGCCAAGTTAGCTAATTGCATTGCTTAAATCTTCTATGACTTGATTTTTGTATGGTAGTTTTAAGTTATCAAAATAGTCATGTTAAAATCTGACTCTCATTACATATTTGCTAAGTTTCTTACTTCTACCATATTATTCCATTTATTTTCAAATTATATCATTAAGTATATGTACATTTAGTATTATTTCCTTTTCCTGTAATTGATCCTTTTACTTCTGAAAAAAAAAAAAACACCTTTTTTTTTGCCATGAAGTTTGCTTTCATATATTTATACCAGTTTCTTCATAATTAACTGTTTGCTGGGTATATGGTTCTCCGTATTTTACATGTTTTAAAGGCGTCTCTTGTAAACAACACAAGATGGTTTCAAAATCAGGCCTGACAATCCTTGTCAACATTTGAGCATTAGTTCATTTACATTTAATGCAACAATGGGTTTATCACAAATATCTTGCTTTGTATTTTTTCTCTGTTTTTTTTTGTTTTGTTTTTTGTTTTTGATGGTGCTGGGGATTGAACCCAGGGCCTTGTGCATGTGAGGCAAGCACCCTACCAACTGAGCCAAAGCAGAAGCCCTTCTGCTTTTTCTTATTTCTTTTCTTATCTTCTACAATTCCTAAACCTATTCACTGAATTGATTATTCCAATCCCCCTTACTGGGTGGAAAGTTACATGATCTTTTACTAACATCTCAACTATTACAATATGCATACTTGACTTATCCAAGTCTAATATTAAGTGGGTTTTTACCTTCTTGGATGTTTCAAGGGTCTTAGAATACTCATACTCCACGTGAGCCTTTTCCACCTACTTTTACTCTCATGTATTTCATTCCTATATATATTTAAAATCCATGACAGAATTATTTTATGTAGTCAATGTTTATGTTGAACTACATGTTTCTCCTTTTTGTTGCGCTCAAATCTTTCCTGAAGCTCTATCTTCATGTTTGGGATCATTTTCCTTCTGCCTTTTTTTTTTTTTTCAGTTGTAGATGGATGCAATCTTTATTTATTTATTTTTATGTGGTGCTGAGGATCAAACCCAGTGACTCACACATGCAAGGCAAGCACTCTACCACTGAGCCACAGCCTCAGCCTTCCTTCTGCCTTTAAAACACCCTTTTAGTATTCCTTTAAGGGTAGCTGTGCTGATGAATTCTTCCAGCTGTTTCTCTAAAAATGTTTTTATTTCTTTTTTTTTGGTACCTGGGATTGAACTCAGGGGCACTCGACCACTGAGCCACATCCCCAGCCCTATTTTGTGTTTTATGTAGAGACAGGGTCTCACTGAGTTGCTTAGCGCCTTGCCGTTGCTGAGGCTGGCTTTGAACTCGCAATTCTCCTGTCTCAGCCTCCCTAAGTGCTGGGATCACAGGCATGTGCCACCAAGCCCGGCTCCTTCTTCATTCTTTTTTTAAATTTTTTTAGTTGTAGATAGACACATTCATTTATTTTTATGTGGTGCTGAGGATTGAACCCAGTGCCTCACGCATGCGAGGCAAGCGCTCTACCACTGAGCCCCAGCCCCAGCCCCTCCTTCTTCATTCTTGAAGGAGATGTCCCTTAACTAGAAATTTTTAGGTTGACAATCATTTTCTTTCAGCACTTCAAAAGGCAGGATTTCATCATCCTCGTTGTTCCTGTGAGGTTGGCTGTCAGTCCAGCTGCTGCTCCTACATGGTTACATCTGCCCACCCCTTTCCAGCAGGCTGGATAATTTTCTTTTTGTTTGATTTTCAATAGATTTACTATGGTGCATATATGTGTGGATCGTTTGTTTTTACTTATCCCACTTGGGATTTGTAGGAGGGCTTCTTGAATTTATGACTTGATAACTTTCTTGAGTTTTAGAAAAGTTCTCAGCTATTTATTTAAATATCCCATGCTCCTACCTTTTTGAGATTCCAACTGCACTTTGATCAGAAATTCTCATGTACCCTTTGTCTCCTACCTCCTAGTCTCTATTTTCTGTCTCTGACTCTGCTTCGCATCCCCAGATTTTTCACTGTCTTTTACTATCTACCTTCTCTTCATGTCTGGTCTCTTAAATCCATGCATTGAATTATGTTTAAGTTCTTGTTATAGTATTTTCAACTTAAAAAAGTCTCTAATTCTCTGCTGAAATTCTTGACAATACATTTAGTTTTTTGAACATACTAAGCATAGCTGTAAAATGCAGTGACTGACATATCTAGAGTCTTTCTGGATATTTGTGGTCTCCCTCACCCCTGATGGGTTTTTTTTTGGTACCGAGGATTGAACTCAGGGGCACTCAACCACTGAGCCACATCCCCAGCCCTATTTTTTGGTTTATGCAGAGACAGGGTCTCACTGAGTTGCTTAGCACCTCGCCCTTGCTGAGGCTGGCTTTGAACTCAAGATTCTCCTATCTCAGCCTCCCTAAGTGCTGGGATTATAGGCTTGCGCCACCATGCCCGGCTCCTAATGGTTTTAATTCAAGTGATTCATATTATTTGGTCTTTCATACCTGAATCTTCTGATTATAGTAATGTAGAAGTAATTCAAGAATTTGGGGGACTGAAGTTGTGGCTCAGTGGCAGACTGCTTGCCTTGCATGTATGAGGCACTGGGTTTGATCTTCAGCACCACATAAAAAGAAGTAAACAAAATAAAGACACTGTGTCCATGTAAAACTAAAAAAAAAAAAGAATTTGGGTTATGTTCAGTTCACTTTCTTCAGAGAGAATTTACTGTGCTTTGGGAAGGTACCAGAGGTTACTCATGATCTAGTTTCACTTTAATCTACATTCAGATCCTGAGATGGTTTAGGAGTTGAGCTTTAGTATCCAGGTTTAGTCTAGACAAAGTAATGGAGGTAATCCAAACCAATCCTCTAGCTAAGGACAGCTTCAAAATATGGTCAAAATACTTAAAAACAAAACAAAACAAAATACCAAAAAAAATTTGTTTGGAGGCATCCCAGAGCCAGTAGGATGATGAAAGTTTACCTCTTTGGCTGTGTGGGGCTATGTCGTGGTTTTTTTTTTTTTTTTTTAATTTTTTTTATAGTTGTATATGGACAGAATGTCTTTATTTGTTTATTTTTATGTGGTGCTAAGGATCGAACCCAGTGCCTCGCGCATGCTAGGCAAGTGCACTACTGGGCTACAGCCTCAGCCCATGGTTTTTTTTTTTAGTTGTAGATGGACAAAATACGTTTATTTTATTTATTTATTTTTTATGTGGTGCTGAGGATCAAACCCAGTGCCAGGCAAGTGCTTTACCACTGAGCCACAACCTCAGCCCCTGTGTCATAGTTTTAACATGTCCTCTCCAAAACTGGTGTTTAAATTTAATGGGCACTGTAAGTAACATTATGAAGAAGTGGGCCCTTTAAGAGGATTGATTTTAGGCCATGAAGGCTCTGCTCTCTCAGGAAGGAGTTTTGGAGTGGTTCTCTTTCTCTGCTCTTCTGTCATGGGATGAAACAGCAAGGAGGCCTCACCAGATTCTGGCATCTTGATATTGGACCTCCCAGCCTCCAAAAGTGTGAGAAAGTAAAATGGTTTTTCTTTACAAATTGCCCACTCTGTACTACTCGCACCACAGAACAGACTAAGACAGGCTGCTTTTCCTTTGGGTTTTGCTAGGCCTAGAGTAGCTGACGTTTTGCCTTGTGAAGTCAACTGGGGGGTTGGAGCATGACCTGACCAAGGGGATGAAGTTGCCAAGTCTCCCTTGCTCTGCTCTGGGGCCCTGAAGAGCTATACCCTAAGGACTCAATTTTGTGCTTTAATAGAATTCTTTAAAAAAAGAAAAAAAATGCATTGTTTGCTGTGGATTGTGTGCTCAGTTTTTCATACTGAATAGAAAGCTTGGTTCATCAGAGAACAGAACCCTGACCTCCTTGAATCCAAGAGGTGACAGACACTGGAGAAGCCCTGAATTTGTAATTGGAAGGCCCAAGGTTCAGTACCTGATATTAAGTGGTAACTACTGAAATAGCAGGCACAGTACCATGAGGGAACCCACAGACCCACAGGGTTGACTCATGTATGAGCCTGGGAAGCTTCAGTCAGGATCTGACTCTAATTCATGGACTGTCATGCAGAACAAAGGACTCAGTTATGCAGGCTCCATGCCTGATGCAAAACCCTGGTTCCTCTTAGTCTCAAGGATGGCATGGTACCTAAAGAATGATTTATTAGCCAGGCACAGCGGCACATGTCTCTAATCTCAGCAGCTGGAGAGAGTGAGGCAGGAGAATCGCAAGTTCAAAGCAAGCCTCAGCAAAAAGCAAGGTGCCAAGCAACTCAATGAGACCCTGTCTTTAAATAAAATACAAAACAGGGCTGGGATGTGGCTCAGTGGTCAAGTGCCCCTGAGTTCAATCCCCTGTAACCTCCTCCCCGCTACAAAGAATGATATATTAAGAAATTCAGCACCTAAAAGCACACTTCCACCTAATGCCTCTCTTGGAAACATATCTTAACCCATGCTTGTGAGAGGGCAGATGCTGTCTGAGGCTGCTCCTGTTCTCTCTTCTTTCCATCTTCTACGTTTCCAGCTCTGTAGTTCCCTCAAGAGAGAAGTGTGTGCATAGCATGCCTCCTACGCTGCCCCTTCAAGGTCCTGTTTTCTTTTTTCTTTTTTTGGTACTGGGGATTGAACTCAGGGGCACTGGACCATTGAGCCACATCCCCAGCCCTATTTTGTGTTTTATGTAGAGACAGAGTCTCACTGAGTTGCTTAGCGCCTCGCCGTTGCTGAGGCTGGCTCTCAGCCTCCCTAAGTGCTGGGATTACAGGCTTGTGCCACTGCGCCTGGCTTAGGGTCCTGTTTTCTTTACTTTTCCCATCTTTGCCCTTTCTGGTGTGCCCCGCTTAAGAAAGGTGCAGTCTTGTTCAAGGTTGTTCCTACACCCTAAGACAGCAGCCCCAACAGGTGATTGTGGGAACCAGAGTTAGAATGCTGATATTTTGTGCAAAGTGCCTTGAACTCTTGATAGAAGAGGTGCGATTGAAAGGGGTACATTCTAAAAATACATACAGTGGCAGGACCCTTTGTTGATACAATGATGAACTGCACTAATGGCTTCATGCCTTGGGAAAAATCGCAAGTTAACTTCCATTGGAACCCAAGATGATCCTGTGTTGCTTCATTTTACACATTTTTACTTTAGGTAAAACGAAAAGATTTCTAAGCAAATTAATACTCAAAATGAATTCAAGCAGGGCTGGGGATGTGACTTAGTGGCAGAGCGCTTGCCTAGCATGCACAAGTTCAATCCCCAGCACAGGAAAAAAAATTAATACAAGCATAATTCAAGCACAGCACTAAAATTTATTGCCATGTGACAGATCTTTCACAAAAATAAGGAAAAAACTCCAGGTGGCTTTGCAGAGCTGAGGGAGTGATGCAGGTGGAGGCATTGGTGCTAGGGGCCCAGGTGGTGGAGGCTGTACTGACGCCTCTTCAGAGGCTGCCCCAGCAGAGTTTTTAGGCCTCAGCACTAGTGCTGTATGACAGGCTGGAGAGGAGGAGAGGGAGGCATGTCTGAGGTCAGGGCTGGAAAACTCAGGGAGCCAGGAGGACTGGGGAAGAGACCTTCAGAGTTCCTTGTCAAGATTTCCTTGGCAGTTTTCTCTTATCAAGATAACTGGGCTCTTGGGGACCATATTCTCCCCCTGCTCCCCACCACAGGAACTGACAGTCCTGTGTCATGGCTGTTCCATGGCACTGCCCAGCCCTCAGACTCAGAGGACAATCCTGTGGTCTTAACAGAGATCAGCTGTTTCACATGACAATTTAAAAATTTTTTTTTGCGGTTTTTTGTTCAAAGGAAAAGAAAGCAAATTAGAATGCTTTGGAAACAAATTAAAGCTGTAAATCATTTCCCACATAGGATAGGCATGATTGCTACCTGAAATGACAATCAATTCATTCAGGTCACCTGTCCCCCAAAGCTGGACTGAGAAGTTGTGAGCCACAGCACCAGCCAGAGATCCCACAGGAACCACATGATGGGAGTCCATGGCCATTCCTGGGGACAGAGGGGCCTGACAGCACAAATGCTGACAGGGAGGTGGGCCCAGTCATGTGAAGCAGCTGAGTCCCTGGGAGAACCTCTCGGAGGGCCATGGGACAGTCACTGAGATGCATTTGCTTCCTGTACCCACCTCTCTAGGCACAGGTAACTCCCTTAGTCATCTGGCTCCAGGGGCTTCCATCCATCTGTCCAGATGAGGGTAAGGACAGTCCTATGGTCCTCACACCACGATTCTGCTCAACACAGCCCAGTGGCGTGTTCCTCAGAGAAGCCCCTTTCTCCAGCTCGGGGACCAAACCCACAGTTTTCATAGCCCCAAAGCATTTTAAAAGTATCAGAAACAAAGAGAAAATCATGTTTTTCATTCCACTTGGATTATGGCATTAATAAATGAGTCTCCTTTTGCTTTGACTAGCCTGGTTGAAGGTAAACAACTGCTTTCAAAATTAAGCTTTTCTTTCCCCAGTGATGAATACAGAGTAGACTCACTTAACCTGTGCTGCACTCTAGTTGAATTCCAGCTATAGTTCAGAGGCCAGCTCTTTCCAAAGGAGCCTTTTTCCTTCTTTGAGAGAAAGACAAAGAGCCTTGAAAGGCTAGTGGTATACTGCTCAGGCTAGTGTTTAGGAAATGCGCATTGCTGAGAGGCGGCTATGCGGAGTGCGGGCGAGCGCGCTCGCGCGCACACACACACACACACACACACACACACACACACACACACGGGCCTGTGTGCACACGTGGCCAGAACAAAAGTCTTAAATGTACAAAAAAAAAAAAAGTGTGTACTGCTGTGCTTGTTATGTGCCTAGGGCATCGGGATCCTGGGAAGCTCTAGATTTTTGGTTTATAGAAATAAAACCGCATGTCGACCAGCAGGTTTTCATGTTTATTACTGTTGTACACCCCAACCCCTTGCACTACAATCTAAGCTGAGTGATCTACTGCCAACCGGCACCAATTCTCCAAATCTAAGTGTGCGAAGGAAACACGTTTGTGATCCTCTCTGATAGAAGACACACTGGGCATTCTGTCTGCCTCTGTTCCCCAGAAATAAAATAACTAGCAGGGCTTTTTGGCTGGGGGTGGTGGGAGGTGCGTCCTGCCTCAGTCAGAATCCATCGTGAACAGCTGGACGTCCTGTGGGTTCCAGTACAGGCCTACTGCTGAGTTGTAGACCAGAGACCAGACGTAGGGGATGAAAAACTCCTCGGGCTGCTCCTCTTCCACGTATTTGAATTTTAATTCTGGAAATTTCTGCAACAAAAACAAGATGATTTTATCATCTCCCAGTTCCATGCACAAGCAAAAGCAGCAGGCGTTTATAAGTGGTGTCCTGTATGGAGAATCCCCTCCTCTAGTCAGTTGCAGGCTGGGAACACCAGGCTTTTAAGACAGTTTGACTGTCCAATGGCTCCTCAGGGAATGGAAATTACCTGTGGTAGGAGTGAACCCGCAGTGAGTTATGGTTAGTTAATGTCAGTCTGGCCGACTGTTTGCTGAGCAGGGACCCAAACAGGGTGTACAACTAAGATGAGACCTATCACACCTGAGCAACAGCCCACACTTGGGGTCAGACAATGTTCAGGCAAATGTCCTGTGGTGTTCCGGGCTGAGGGTGGGTCCCTCCTGAGACCTCATCTTCAGGATTGAGTCATTCCGGAGATAAGGACCCTCCCCTCGCAAGTCCTGGCCCTTGAACGAAGAGGCAGGTGCTGGCCACAGGACTGGAGTGGGCAGCTTTCTCCATAACCTTGGCTTTGCAGAGGAGAGCTCGAGGTTACTCTTCACCCAGGTCTGGCTCTGCAAAGCCTTGCAGGTACCCTGGGCCTGCACTTCTCAGTCCTGTCCCACAGGGGAGAAGGAGAGCCACTTAGCAGCTTACAGTGGCACTTACATTGTAGCACATCACCAGGATTTGGGCTGCAAAAATTTTCTAATTTTATTCCTGACCTATATATTCCAGCCAGGACACAGAAAGATTCTCCTCCCAGTAGCCTGAGGAGCAGCTGGGGTCTACTAAAGCCCTCAAGCCTCTCCCCGTGCCAGGGTGGCTCTGGCAGGAGAGACTGCAGTCTGGTGATCCCTGTCGCCTGTGGGGCGGGAGATCAGGGGCAAGCCCAAGGTCTTAGGAGGTGGGGTGTGGTGGAAGGCTGAGGAAGAGCACTGAAAGAAAGCGAACACCACACATCCACAGCCACACCCCCATCACACAGAAGGCCTGCCCACAAGATTTTCATGCTTTGTTAGTGGCTGCATGCCCACAGATAGTGGCTAGACACTTGACAAAGTGACAAATGAACGAGTCACTGAAAGGAGGCAGGTCTGAAGAATTGCCTGTCTCTGTCTCAGAGTTTGGCTCCAGTGGGAGGGAACAGTCCCTGAGTAGGGTTTACGGCTATAGTAATGTGGACAAGATGGTCAATCCTACTATGTATTTGACATTAGGACCAAGACCCAGAGGTTCGCGATCTTTCCGTTATGTAGTATCTTCAGCAACAGCCCTGGCAGAGCTGGGATTGTGACAGCTAGCCCTCCAAGCTGTATGGGGCTGGAGGCTATGGTGGCTGCCGTTGACCAGAGGAATGACATGGAGCCTTCTGTTTGGAGTTCACAGAGAACACCCAGTAGGGAGCTCAGGGAAGTGACATTTGACTGGAGCCACCCATGTGACATGGCCTGGCACATCCTGCTTCGCCAGTGGCCACCTTATTAAAAAAGAAAGTGGGGGCTGGGATTGTAGCTCAGCGGTAGAGCGCTTGCCTTGCATGCGTGAGGCCCTGGGTTCGATCCTCAGCACCACATACAGAGCAATAAAATAAAGACATTGTGTCCATCTACAACTAAAAAAAATATTTAAAAAAAAAAAAAAAAAAAGAAAGTGGTGTCTTCCAGCCCATTGGTTTACTGTGTTCACAGCACTTAGCGCAATGGGAGCTTATTTTATTTATTAATTTGTTTACTTGTGTACCACATCTCCCCCACTAGAATACAGGCTCTAGGAAGATGGCAGCCACGTGAGCATCTGCCATATTAATGACATGAAATGTGTGTTGAACTGAATGAATGAATGATTTCACATTTGCACAGTAATCTAGTGACAGGTATGATTAACCCTATTGTGGAGAAAAGAAAAGTGAGGCTCAACCAGGGTAAGCAACATTCCAGGGGCCATAGCCAGAAGTGATGAAGGCAGAGGTGAAGGGAAGTCACGCCTTCCTTCTACAGCCTCCAGTCACCAGGGACCCAGTGAGCTTGTTTAGAACATGTACAGGTTTCCATGTTTCTCAGCAAATGATAACGAGCTTTAATGTCCCTCCCACCAACAATTACTTAACCTTTGTGCTTGAGTGTCCACATTGTAAAATGAAGGGACTGCTCTGCTGGAGCCTCAGGCTCAGGAGGCCTTGGCTCTGCCCTGACAGCTACTGCTATGCTGGGCAGTTTGGGGCAAGTCATAGGATTTTGCTAGAATGCAATTTTCTTACCTTGTGTAAAGTGAAGGACCTCTGAGTTTCTTCCAATTCTGACTGGGTGTGGCTTTATGAGATGACCCCAGTAAGGTCTAAACATTTGTATCCCCTGTTAGCCAGGAACGGTGGCGCATGCCTGTAATCCCAGCACTTTGGGAGGCTGAGACAGGAGAATCGTGACTTCAAAGCCAGCCTCAGCAACGGCAAGGCGCTAAGCAACTCAGTGAGACCCTGTCTCTACATAAAACACAAAACAGGGCTGAGGGGTGTGGCTCAGTGGTTGAATACCCCTGAGTTCAATCCCTGGTACCAAACCAAACAAAACAAAACGAAACAAAACATTTGTATCCCCTGCCTGCCTCTGGGCTCTGCTGAGTCTAGAGAAAAGCCTGGATGGGTGGGGCTTGGGCTCAGTTGAGGTCCAGGGATTGCTGATTTCTGCTCAGCCAGCCTTCACAGCAAGGAGTGAGTATTTCTGAGCTGTCCAGGGTATAGACAATAGATGGCTGAAAAGGCCAAGGTTGTCAACTGCTTAAAACAGCATGGAGCTGCTGTTGAGAAGCTCTGTGGCCTGAGAGCTTACAGGTAAGTGGACTGGGTTATGAGATTCAGCCCCCAGAGATGGGGTCTTTGGAGCTTCTGGTATATTATTGACATATGTCAATACTGTCTTGGCTAGTTAAGGTCTGATGCTTTCCATAGATAGGTTCCCAAACTGCTATCTTCCACGTGTGTGCCACTGAGGGAAAATCGGGGAACCAAGGAGCAGGCAGAAGAGCAACATATGTATATCGCCACCCGTGGAAAATCACTTGGACACCTAGATAGTTCATGTGCATGTCCCTGACTCCACAGTGGCAGGTCTCTATGTCTCAGAATAAACAACTGAGCTCTGAGCTAGCATTTCTTGAATTGTCTGCTTGAAACTTTTTACTAGCACTTGAACCATTCAGAAAGGGGAATCATGCACAAAAGCAAGAAAAACAAGGGCCTGTTCTCCAAACTGGCTCCACTAGTCTAACACTTGAAAGCACAAGGCAAAGAGCTTCCTCTACTGAAATGAGTTGTTTACGAGAGCAGTGTCCTGGGAGCACTCTGCGAGGGTGAAAAGTCGGCATAAATCATAAGAGCTTCCACAATACCATTCAGCCAACCTGATGAATGTGACGAGGCTGCTAGTGGGCTGGGCTCAAGCTGCATTTAATTGAACTCCTTCCCAAATCAAACTGTCAGTCTCTCCAGCTGCAGGGAGACTGAAACAGACATCCTTCAACCATGCACTCCTCTGAGATGTCTTAGAAGTCTGAAGAGTCAAGGAAAAGAAAGACAAAAGGTTTTATTTAGCACTAAGGACACTGGAGACACATTTGTTGGGACCTAGTCCAAGAAATGTCATGTCTGAAAGTCAAATCAACAACCCAGAAAAAGTCACCCTTTCCTTTATGTTCCTTTGCAAGCCTGTGAAGAACAATAATGCCATCCTGTGGGGCTGAGGGAAGTCCAGCTTCCTCACTCCAGAGTCCTTTGTCTCTCACACCACCAGCACATGCCACTTGATCGTGTAGACCCTGGGTGAGGGCTGCGTGGGGATTCCTAGGCCCTCCCTGCTGTAACAAGCATCCAGTGCTTTCTCTCCCACTTTTCCCTCCTGGACTTCTCAGGACCCCTGTGGACTCCAGGAAGGCAGGGGAGGTGCTAAGGAAGGAAGGGCCTTGGTTTGCCAGTTAGGGCAAGAACTAGTGCTGGAAGTGGCCAGCACAGGTCAGGGTGCCGGTAACTTCAGTCCAGGCTAACCCAGGAGAACTCTTGGTGTCCACTCCTTTCTGTGGTCCTTGTCCCGTGACTCAGCCCAACAAGGAGAGAAAACCCATCTCTAAAGCTTGGAGTTTGGTCTCGATCCAAAGCTACTTACAACAATCCTGTTGTTTTGATTTTTGGAGCCAGAGGTAATGCTAGACTCTCAGTGTGGCCGGAACATTTTTATCAGCTCCAGCAAATCAACCTACCACAGTGGGACATCCGGACGCCCAGCTCAGACAAAGCAGAGGTCTGATTCAGTGGCAGAGACTTGGCTATAACAAGCAGACCAAGAGCTACACAGCTTGTCAGTTATGCGATCTGATGAAAACCCACAGGAAGTTCAGTGAGCAGATGTAGGGCACAACTGTCATAATTATATTAACACAAAAGTTCAATGGAGATTTCCAGCTTCTACGTAAAGGTTATACAGATAGCATCAGAAACTCTAGTGAGCACCTGGCATGGCTCCAAGGAAGTTTAATACAATTTAAAATCAAATAGCTACACAGCACATTAAAAAACTTAAGCCTGTATTAAGCCTCTGAACAGACAAGTAGATGGGTGACCGCTGGCAGTGAGGTGGCCTGGGAGCTGCTGGCAGCTGGTGTGCCCTGATGGATGGGCCAAGCCACTGTCAACAGCATATGCAGGGTTTGTGGTGGTCAGTCCTGTCCATCCTCTCCACAGACTGCTGCCATGCGACTCTGGTCCTTCCTTCTGAATCCTGAGCATATGTCCCTGAAGGGCCTTTCCTTACCAGGCAAGGGGCTGTGGTAAGGAGAGCTTTTCTTTCTTTAGTTTTCCATGTCATTCTTTTTTCTGGGGGCTGATGAGCAGCCTGGAGCAGAAGGAAGGACAGGCCCTTCTGCTGCAGGGGGCATCTGGAAGGGGACCTGATGGTGCAGGGACCCTTCTGAGCATGAGGCTAATGGCTCTCCCTGGACTAGTTGGTAGTGTGGTGCAGCCAGCAGTTTGAGGTTGAAAAGTGGGATGCAGGAAAGGTGGCCTCGAGGGTTGGGGTGAAAAGTGTGCTCATCTGCTGAGCACAGAGCAGAGAGCAGGTTGGGGATATTTATAATTAAAAAGTCATTATCTTTGGTGTGTCCACTGCTCATCAAGACAACCGTCCCTGTGTTAACTCCTATTCAGGAGGCTGGAGGGCAGAACGTTTTGATCCCGAGGTAGAAGGGTGCAAAAGTACAGAGTTTACTGTAGAACTTATTTTGCTGAAAGTTGGCTCAAAGGAGAGCTAGGAATTTCTGAAACTATTTGTCCTTCTGTGGTGGGCTCACTGTCACAAGGAAGATCCAGATGCCTGGCCAAGAGCAAATTCTCAGGAAACCGATGCATTTCTATGAGATGAAATTCTAACTAGAACATAAGCTCCACAAAGGCAGGGATCTCCGTCCCCCACCAGGGGCTCCCCTAGTGCTTAGAATATTGCCAAAGGCTTAACAGGTATTTGTTGAGCAAATAAATTAGCAAACAACAAACAAATAAAGGAGTAGAAATTATCTGTGGACAAAGTTAGAATTACATATAAAATAAAATGTTGGGAAGATTTGGTACTGTATACTAAGTGAAATTAATGGAATAATTGGCCAAAGTTATTTGGGATCAATATTTATTTGTTTGTTTTTTTGTTTGGTACTGGAGATTGAACTCAGGGGCACTCAACCACTGAGCCACATCCCCAGCCCTATTTTGTGTTTTATGTAGAGACAGGGTCTCACTGAGTTTCTTAGCACCTCACCCTTGCTGAGGCTGGCTTTGAACTCGCGATTCTCCTGTCTCAGCCTCCCTAAGTGCTGGGATTACAGGCTTGCGCCACCACGCCTAGCTTGGGATCAATATTTATTAACTATACATTATAGTTATTCAGGCAATATTTACCCCATGGAATTCTAAGAACTAAGTGAGCTGTGCTATTTAGAATTGGGGGGACAATAATCTAACAGATTAATTTACTTCTCAAATTGCCTGATATCCTACCACTGTGAAAGTCTCACCTAGGAAAATCCAGCTTACAGGTAATGGATAATGTTGACAGAGAGGGTCACCTGTCATATTTCATATATATATGTATATATACAAATTATGAAAAGGAAATGAACTCCTTAACAAGTGCATGAGTTATAGATAGTTATGGGCTAAACTGATGCATAAAACATAAACTGAGAAGTTCCATTTTTATGAGTCCCTTACCTTTGACTCTTTCAAAGTCTTAGTAAGGTTTAAAAAAAGAGGCAAGCCTATGACCTCAAAATGAGAGTTAAGCCCTCATTACTGTATCGGTGATAACCTTTCTTCATGGTAAATTTTTCCCAGACTAATTTGTGAACTAAGGTGGTAGAAGATGAAGAATTTGAGAAAGATTCTGAATCTTGTTTAGACAAGTTGCTGTTTGCCGTATCTGAGATCCTTTTGGTCGGAGTTACACGTGAAAGGACATACAGAAGATGAGGGGACAAGGGCAGACAGAAGGTCTGCCCAGTGACCTGCCCAGACAGTATGTCACCAAGTAAAGGAGAGTCTTGGTGATTTTATCAAGTGGGGACATAGCCTTTGCCATGGGATGTCAAAAAGATATCTGGAAAGAGAATTCCAACCAAGACAAATGTGGAGATAAGAAACCTTTAATTTCTCAGGAACTATCTTCTTGGAACATTCCTAGGATTTAAACTGTAAACACATTTGACAGTTTTTCAAGTCTCCAATGACACCACCCACTATTAGAAAATCATGCCTTGATTGTTCCTGAGCAAGAAGTAGAAACTAGGCTCTGGTAATCAACATTACTACGTGTCCTTGACAGAAGAGTTTTTTCTTTCTGCTTATGGAAAGAACAACCTCCTCTTGGTGGTATATGGAAATCTTTGTGGCTACTAAGCCAGTGATGTTCTCTCCAATCTATTTGGAGAAAAATCATACTTAAATCCCGTAACTCTTTGTTTTGTTCTGTGTTTCGTGCACTGAGGATCAAACCTGGGCCTAAAACATGCTAGGCTAGCACTCTGGCACTGAACTTTACCCCTAAACCCACAATTCCGATGAATATTCTAGAGTAGAGAGGAAGAAACTCAGTCTGTACTTCTTGTGGCCATATTTCCCAGGGATCTGACCACAACCCATTATGGGCTGAGCTAGTGCTGTGGCTTCCCTGCCTAGTGTGACAGTCCTGGCTCCACGGTTACCCCAAAATGTGTCATCGACAAACAAGAAAGCACATAATGTGATCTGTAAACTTTTTCATAGCCATGAGGACTGACAAAGAGAAACAGGGAATCTAGAAGTCAGTGTCTGGGCCTTGGCTAGGCCAGCTCCATGACACAGAAAGACAGAGAAACATATGCCTGGAGCCTAGAACCTTCCAGTGAAGGTGAGCACCAAGAAAACATGGGACAAGGTGGCCAAAAACAGTAGAGGACAATCTAGTTGGTTCAAATTTTGCTAGGAGCTTCCTAGTTCCACAGTTTGCAAATAAGTATTTTTATGTCACTGTTGTGTCTTCAAAGATGATATTAATGGGAATCAGAATCTCAATACAAGGTGCTAAGAGTTCTACCACAGAGTAGCAACATTCCTTTCCGCTTTGAAGAGCCTGCATGGGATCCTGCCATGGTCCTCCCCTGCACAGCTCCACACCATGCTGTAAGCTTCTCCAAGTGCAGGGGCTGAACAAGCAGAACGCTAATCACAGTGCAGCGGAGTACTCTGGATAAATAATTTGAATTCCCTTTCTTGGACAAAAGTCTCTCTGCAGTGAGAACAGAAAGGCAAAGACCATGCTGAGCTGGAGACTGGCAACCTGGGCTCCTAAAGGTTTCCCTCTAGGGTTCCAAGAAATGCTCTGGAAGGGCTAATAGCAAATGAATGAACAGCACCTGGAGGCTGATTACAATGTAACTGCGGGGCCTGGGGCCAGCTGGTGATGACTCTGGCCTGGTAAGGAACCCTGTGTGCGTGGCTTGGAAAAGTGAGTAATGGGGATGGAGGGAGAGGGTCAAAGGGGACCTTGGTGTTTCTCAAGTAATGCCTGCCTCTTCAGCTGCAGCCCTTCATTCCCGCCTTCCTGAAATAGAGGCAGGACCATTCAGGTAGCTCAGAGACTCGAGAGCCACAAAACGTACTCAGGGTCTTTCTTTATTCTGGCACTGCCACAGAGCAACTACACAGCCAGCTGAAGAGAGCACGTTTTGATTGTCAATATTGTGACAGCAAAGAAAAACAATACTTCAAATTCTCTGCTTTCCAAAACTAGTGCAGAGACAGGATAATAAACAAGGGCAGGTGATATGACTGCAAATCAAACATGATCGAGATCTCAGCCTGCCTGGCCCCGAGGAAAATACACAGAAAGCTAACCAATGTGAAAGTACTAATATTTACAAACTGAAAGGTTGAATCTTTCACTTACAAGTCTGTCCTTTGCCATTCAGGAGTCTGCTTTTATCCTTTCCTGGATGAGAAGACATCAGTGTTATGTTTCCATTACTGTGTGTGTGAACAGTTTAAAAATTGGCCACCATATCCAAGTCTTGAACAGGTCTCGGGGGACATTAGAAACTCAACTGCATAGGTACAAACCCATGCAATTTGAATTTTTTCTGATTTTTTAAGAAGAGAACATTTTCATATTTTACAACATTATGAATAAGCACAACATGGTAAGCAGTTTAAAGGACAATTATGTTGCTAGGTGGCAAAGTGATGATACCGGTTGAGACTAGGACACCAGAGTAGATGAAGAGGCTGCTACTAGAGCCCCAGCCCCTCACGACTGCTCAAGTCCTGGTCAATCAGGGCCACAGAGAAGCACACCTAGACTCACTGGCAATGGTGGCCAGAAGCAGCCAGGTGAGGAAGCTGGAGGCGTGCTTGATCTGTATGTTGCAGATATGGAGTCTAGGTATAATCCCAGCTATCAACTCAGGACCCTGGCAGGGAAGTCACCCTGTCCTGTGCCATTTGTAGTCTGAAAGCCAAAGCTGTGCCAGATATAACGTTCTGCCTTCTGCCCTGCTTTACTTCTCCAGGTGAGACAGACTGGAGGTGGCAGGAGGCAGGAAGTTGACACTTAATGCTCTCTAGGGCAGCTGTCATAGTTATCAATTATTTGAAATTTAAATAAATGTCATAAAGAACCATAAACTTAAATGACCAATATGCATCCCTGCCATCTAGCATAAGAATGGTAGAATGGAGGGAAATTCAGGATATCTGAATTTTAGAGCTGGCTCTGACACTAACTAACTCGGACAAACAATGTCACCTCTTTGACACTGAGTTACCTCATCTGTAAACCCTCATGGATGACCAAGACTGCTTTGATCAGCATCTGAAGACTGGTCCTTATGGTGAAGTGATTCACATGGAGCTGTAGCCCCCAAACAGGTCAGGCAGGGCTACTGGCTGGACTCACTCAGCGCTGTGCCTGTCCTTGTCCATGGAGGGCCCTCAGAGAACTCATCTCCTGCCAGTGACAAAGGTCACAGCCAAAAAGCAGAGAGCCTCTTCTCTTCTCTCTTTTGGTCTCTAATACTATTTTTTCAAATCAATGTTCCAAAAAGCAATAAAACATCTGAAGGTAAAATATTTAAAAATATACAGTCATTTCTAAAACATGACAGTGGTCTAAGAGTAAGTAAATGTACTTAATGGCCCTGGCTCTAATTATTCCAAATTTACACCTTCTAATAAAGAAAGAGGCATTGCTTTTCTTTTATTTTCTGGGATCAAGCATGGATAATTTGGTTTGTTAATCACCATAAGCATGAACATTAAACAATATTGGAATTTACCTTGAAAATATTCACAAAACATTTTAAAGGATCTTTTGAAGGAAAATTCTAAATTTAAATAATCAACACACTATATTTTAGGATTTGGCTATAGGAAGCAATATTTTCATTTATATTTGGATTTATTTAGAGCAAGAGAATACAAGAGTTTTTATTCTTATAAGAAAATAAAACAAAAATAACTTCCCACATTCTTGGATAGGCAGAATTAATATTGTCAAAATGACCATAACACCAAAAGTGCAATACAGATGTAATGCAATTCCTATTAAATTCCAATGACATTCTTCACAAAACTAGAAAAAGGAGGTCTGAAATTCATTTGGAAAAATAAGAGACCCAGAATAGCTAAAGCAATCCTTAGCAAGAAAAGTGAAGCAAGCAATACTGGACCTCAAATTATACTACAGAACTACAGTAACAAAAACAGTATGGTCCTGGAACCAAAATAGGCACGTAGACCAATGGAACAGGATAGAAGACACAGAGACAAACCTACCTAAATACAGTTAACTGATACCAGACAAAGGTGCCAAAAACATACACTGGAGAAAATATTGCCTTTTTAACAAATGGTGCTAGGAAAACTGGGAATCTATATGTAGGAGAATGAAATTTTTTTTTTTCTTTTTTTGGTATTGGAGATTGAACTCAGGGGCACTCGACCACTGAACCACATCCTCAGCCCTATTTTGTGTTTTATGTAGAGACAGGGTCTCACTGAGTTGCTCAGTGCCTCGCTGTTGCTGAGGCTGGCTTTGAACTTGCGATTCTCCTGTCTCAGCCTCCCTAAGTGCTGGGATTACAGGCTTGCGCCACTGCACCTGGCTGAGAATGAATTTTAACTCCTATCTCTCAACCTGCACAAAAGTCAACTCAAAGTGGATCAAAGACTTAGGAATTAGATCAGAAACCCTGCAACTGCCAGAAGAAAATGTAGGCCCAACACTCCAACATGTCAGCACAGGAACCAACTTCCTTAACAAGACTCCTAAAGCACAAGCAATAAAATATAAAAAAATCAATAAGTGGGATGATATCAAATTAAAAGCTTCTACATAGCAAAGGAAATAATTAAGAGTGTGAAGAGAGAACCTGCAGAATGGGAGATCTTTGCCACCTGTTCCTCAGGGCATTAATATCCAGAATATACAAAGAACTAAAAAACTTGCCAGGCGTGGTGGTGCACACCTGTAATCTCAGCACTTTCGGAGGCTGAGACAGGAGCATCACGAGCTCAAAGTCAGCCTCAGCAATGGTGAAGCGCTAAACAACTCAGTGAGACCCTGTCTCTAAATAAAACACAAAAAAATAGGGCTGGGGATGTGGCTCAGTGATTGAGCACCCCTGAGTTTAATCCCCGGTTCCAAAAAAAAAAAGAAAAAAGAACTAAAAAACTTAACATCAAAAACCAAATAACCCAATCAATAAATGGACAGATACCTCTCAAAAGAAGAAATACAAATGGTCAACAAATAAAAAAAAGTTCAACATCTCTAACAATTAGGGAAATATAACTCAAAACTACATTGGAATGTTATCTCATGACAGCCAGAATGGCACTTTTCAAGAATACAAATAGTAATAAACATTGTAGAAGGATGTGGGGGAAAAGGTATACTCACACACTGTTGGTGGGACTGCAAATCAGTGCAACCACTCTGGAAAGCAGCATGGAGATTCCTCAAAAAACTAGGAATGGAACTACCAGATGACCATATCCATATCCAGTTATCCTACTCCTCAGGATATATCCAAAAAATTTAAAATTAGCATACTACAGTGACACAGCCACAAAAATGTTTATAGCAGCAAAATTCACAATAGCCAAGCTATGGAACCAACTTAGGTGCCTTTTAACAGATGAATGGATAAAAAAAATGTGGTAATGAATACACAATGGAATATAACTCAGCCATAAAGAATGACATTATAGCATTTGCTGGTAGACTATCATTCTAAGTGAAATAAGCCAGTCCCAAAAGTCAAAGGTCAAATGATATGCAGAAGCTAATTCAAAACTTGGAGTGGAGGGGCTAAAAAAAATGAAAGAGGGAAAAAAAAAGGAGAGGGAATTTCAGCAAAATAGAGGAAAGATCAGTGGAGTAGACAAAGAGGTTTGAGGAGAAGAAAGAAAGGACAAGAAAAGAACAGTGGAATGAATCTGACCAGACTTTTGTATGTGCATGCATGGATGTGGCTGAGTGGGTCCCAGGACAGGTGTATCCACAGAACACTAATTGGAAAAAAAAAAAAAAGTAAACTGTGTATGCTGGCATTGTATATAACTAAAAAGAATAAAATAAATAAAAAAATTTTGGTCTAAATAAGAAAACAAGGTGAAAACTATAAACCTCTCCTATGTAGGAGTTGGAAGTATAGCTCAGTGGTAGAACACTTGCCTAACATGCTCAAGGCTCTGGGTTCAATCCCTAGTACCAAAGGGGGGGAAAAAAAAAGAGAACTAATGTGTACTCATCATCAGAAGCATGAAAACATGAATTGCTGGGGCTTTTAAAATGTTGCTTTACTTTCAAAATAAGCAGATTTAGAAATAGAAAATGTTGTGCTTATTTAAGAGTAATTTA
Source organism: Xerus rutilus (assembly GCA_028644305.1). Classification (NCBI taxonomy): domain Eukaryota; kingdom Metazoa; phylum Chordata; class Mammalia; order Rodentia; family Sciuridae; genus Xerus; species Xerus rutilus. The sequence goes on along the minus strand of CM053412.1, from coordinate 22,748,183 downwards.
CATACACTATAGAAATAGCTTCCATGATTTCTCCACTCTAGTGAACATAAAAAATACTTTCTGATGAAGAAAAATGTTTTAACATAAAACTTCTGATTAAATTCCTCCTGTGAGAAGCTATGATCTGAATATTTGTATCCCACCAAATTCATATGCTGAGACCAAAGTGATGATATTAGATAGTAGGGCTTCTGGGAGGTGAATCAGATTAGTGACTTTATAAAAGAGACCCAGAGCTAGCTGTCTTCTAGCACAGGAGAATGCAGCTAAAAGGATGCTGTCTATGAACCATAAAGTGGGCTCTCACCAGAAGTCAAATCTGCCAGTGCCTTGATCTTGGACTTCCAGCCTCTACAACTGTGAGAAATCAATTTCTAATATTTTTATACGCCACTCAGTCTATGGTGTTTTGTTAAAGCAGCCTGAACAGACTAAGACAAAAAGTGACCTGCTCACCCATTCATCCTTCCTTCTTTTTCATTAATTTTACATTATAATTACATAAATATGTGCTTTAATAAAACAGTATTTTAATTCAATGGTGGATACAAAATAATGGTCTTTGGCATAGGCAGAGGGATCTTCATCACTGCCTGTGACTACACCAACCAAATGCTGGACCTTCAGCTGTTTTCCTGGCTGTTCTGGGGGTCAGGGCTGTAGCAGTGGGCTGGACTGGCAGTGAGAGGTGTGGCTGGCCACGGTGTGAGGAAGCAGGGAAGGGCTGGGGGCCTGCAAGCTGAAGGCTCACTTGGCACCACTGCAGGCCCAACATTTTATCAGGGAGAATTATCTACAAACAGAAGTGGAGAGTACAGTACCGTGAACCCTGTGTGCCCATTGGCCAGCTCCACGTCATTAACTCATGGCCATTCTTGTTTCATCTGCTTCAATTTCCCTCCTCTGAAATTGTTTCGGTGCCAATTCTGGACATTATATAATTTTGCCCATAAGTATTATCAAATAGGTAAGAACTTTTTGCTCCACTTTCGGATAACTCAATATGAGAATAGATTAAATTATAGGGTGATCCTTTGTACCATAAAAGCATTTAATAAAAATATGAAATATAGTCCCTGCCCTTAAGGATCTTAACATTTACTTGGAGAGCTAAGATAAATGCAAATGGAAAAAAAATCACTAAAAAGCAATCCCAATGTAACCTAACATCAGAAGGTACCATGAAATAATTGCCAGTTCTGATTTGAATGGATCCTAGTATCTCCACAAAGTGGATGCACGTGACCTCTGAGCTTCATCTGCTTCCTCTCCTTGCACGAACCATCAGCTTCTGCACAAAGGAACTCCACGAGTCCTCTGAGTTCTCTAGGCTCATGCCACCTCCATGTCTTGGCACTAGATTATTTTCCCCAACATTCCTGCCTCTGAGCTGGTCCAAATGCTTCCCCTCTTACAGACAGTCCTGCATGGTCCTCCCCAAGCTCAGTCCTGCCTGTTTATAGCATTTATCTGCATATTTCCCACCAGATACCTGGCTGGATCCAGGTCTGGATATGGTTTCCACTCATGACAGACATAAATGTTTTGAAGGCTATGTATATGCCACCTACAGCTACAGGTAAGGCTTTGCTGACTGAGGAATAGCAATCTGCCAAGGGTTATGGTGGACAAGAGCAGTGAGGGGAGGCTCACAAGACAGTGAAACCACTGGTGTGGTTTTGAGGAGGGGAAGGCTCTCTGAGCAGAGAGGATTATTCAGTAGCCTTGCCAACTAAGAAACAGGCTCAAGCCCTCCCACACAGTGACCCCTTTGAGGAGTTCCTGGGTAGTGAGGGAGCATGAACAAAAAGCCCCATAATGAAATCTGATTGTGCTACTCTGTGCTTAATAAAGCTTTTCCTATGCTGGGTGCAGTGGCGCACGTCTGTAATCCCAGCACTTTGGGAGGCTGAGACTAGAGAATTGCAAGTTCAAAGCCAGCCTCAGCAATGGTGAGGCGCTAAGCAACTGAGTGAGACCCCGTCTCTACATAAAACACAAAATAGGGCTGGGGATGTGGCTCAGTGGTTGAGTACCCCTGAGTTCAATCCTTAGTACTCAAAAAAAAAAGCCCTTCCTGATGGTAACCACCGCCATAGAAGATGCAAAAGCACAGGCACTGGGTGTGCATAACCTGGGCTCGGAGCCAAGTCATTCAAAAAACCATTATGGACAGGACGGGGTGATAAGGACTCTGTAGACGGCACTAAAAAGTACAACTCATGGGGCTCTGGGAAAGGAGAAATTAAGCTGGGGCATCAAGAAGGGCCTCAAGGAGAAAGTGGCAAATGGATGGTTTGTAAACAAGGGGCAGGACTCAGGCTGTGGAGGCGGGAGGAAGGCAAGGCAGGCGGAGGACTCGCCAAGCACAGAGCTGGGGCTCAGGGGTCTGCAGTATAGTGGGTGGGTCTTGTGAAGAGAGCCCGAAGGCGGGTTTACAGAAACCCACTGAGCCGGAGCCTAGACTGTGTTCCGTGTGCAGAGGGGACACTGCATGCATGCAAGCACGGCAGTGCCCAGGACAGGAGTATGGCTCTGGAAGGTTACTCAGGAAAGAATGTGGGGTGTGGTCCAGGTGGTTTAGCGGTAGAGTAGAGCTGCTGGAGGACTAAAGCCATGTCCTGGTAACAGAGGACAAGGGCCTGGGCCTAAGAGATGGCAGAAGAAACAGGAGGGAGAGGGAGAGTCTGGGCAGCTCCTCCCAGCTAGCCGTCTTTCCCCAGAAAGGAAAATTAGGGCTGGGAAAAGATATCAGGAAAAAATTCAAGAGCCTCCTCTGTCCATGGTCAGATTTCATGTTTTGAATCCAGTGATCTTTGATACTTTTGCTTTTCGCTAGAAACGAAGACGAAGAAAAATAGAATTCTGTTTCCATCTTCTGCCTGGCTCCATTCTAAGGAGTCTATCTTTCTGCCATGGTTTCTCTAGCTGGCCTTCCTCTGGGGAAGGGTCTCTGTGCTGTTGATTGCACAGGCCTTGACTATGCACTTGGGCTGGACAGCCCCAGAGGCTATATTAAGCAAACTGTCTGGAAGGCTTAACAAAATAATAATTCTCTTGCTCCTGTCTTCAAGAGTTAGAAAAGAGGGAAAGATGGCGTGGGAGAAAGTCCTAATCCATGTTTCTGAAGGAAGATGTTTTATTTAGTCCTGCACATTTTAATCAGTGATCAATCATCAGCCCTATAAATATTAGAGTGCAATGACAATGGCTTAGGAAAAAGGAAAGACTGTCACTGATGATTACCTTCTGATCAGGGTCTAGGAAGCATCCTTATCTAGTTTAAGCTCAGGACCCACTGGCAGTCCCTTGATTTGATAGGGAGCTGTGGTACCTGCAAATACAGTGACTAACTAGCCTGGTTTGTCCTCCTGCTCAAAGTGTGAAGCTAGTGAAATGCCCCCACAGGTTTTGGAAACAGAGCAAGCCCTAAGATTCCAGAGACCAAAGGCACAATGGAGTGGACTTGGAGGGCTTCATGCCAATGGCACAGCACCAACACTGTTTCCCATGCACAGGAAAAACACGGATGGCCACACTGTATCTGTCCCTTTCCTATGAATTACGTGGAAAGGAAATAGGACTCCTTGAGACACACTAGGATTAAGGGTTGCAACTTAGAAGACTCACTTCAGTGAAACACTCAGTCTTTATTCAAAGTTTAGAAAACCTTGCTCCCCTCCAGGAATGTGCGTTCAATGCATCCTATTTCCTTTTCACTTCTGGAAATGATGGCTGGGAATGAGGTGAGGAATAGGAGTTCACAATAAGCTTGGAAAGTCATTTAGCTAACCTGCCTTATTCTCAGGGCGGAATGCTCCAAATAGGAGCTCTCTGTATCTGAACTGTTGAGCCACTGCTAGTTTTCATGCCCTGTTCATCTTCCTCTTTCCAATGTGGCAAATCTAGATGAACTGGCAAATGTAGACGGGGCCTTACTAATCAGAACTATTTCTAGAACACATCTATTTTTAGGACAAATGAACCAATAAGAGAACAAGCACATATTCAGGCAGTCAATAATATATATGCACAAACTCCTGAGGAACTCCCCACTGAAGTTATTATATACACTGCCCAATGTCCCAGGCCTCATGCACACAGGCCTCTACAAGGAGCACTCACAGCAGGAGGAAACCGAAACACCGCATGTGTAGGGAAAAACGTTTCTTATCCGTTCAGTAAGAATTTCCCCCTTGCTAAAAAGCTTGGGAAGTAAGTTGTATTGAATTTGTATTTTGTATATAAATTAATAAATAATCAGAACTAAAGAAACAGATAAATGAAAGGCACTATGTCACAGAGGAGGACACTGGAGGTGGAACAGGACAGTCCCTGCTTGAGAGGAACATCCTTTCTACAAGGACAGTCCAACTGTATGACACACAGACAATTCAAAGCGGGAGGCATTTTCAGAGCTGGGCTTCTGAGTGGTGACACAGGCTTGAAAGGAAGGAGTGGGCGGTGTGGGGAAGACTCAGGCACGGGAAAACGCAAGTGTACCGCAGGACTGGCCTAACGACTATCTTCAGAAGGGAGACAGTACAACTGGCTGCTCTCAAAAAGACTAGGTTTTAATTTTTTTACTTTTTATAAATGGACCACTCATAATGTGTAACCCTACAGGGAACCCTATCGTATACATCATGAACAACGGCTATGCTTAGAAAAGTAGCTTTCTTGGGCAGACTCCTGATTGGAACTATAAATCCTCGGACTGTAAAACAGGATGTTTCAAAACCTACTCCCTGGCCAATAAAATTTCACTTCCAAGATTTCAATTATTTGAAACTATCCTTTTTATTCTATCTTCTCCAAAAGTTACTTACAACTTATTAAAAAAATCCCTTGAGATAAACAAACATTTATATCAGACACACAATTCTGAAAATAGATTCATTTGTGAAGCTCTCCACAGCAAGTGCTCATACTCCCCAAAGAAACTGTTAACAGTAGGAAATGTCACATTCACTTTCTGAGGGGCCATACAGAATTTTCAGCTATGATGGATTTGATTAGATCCTATTCAAAAGTTAAAAATAACACAAAACTAGCCAGAATCATGCAAGGGCATTTTCAGCTTTGGCACTTGTATGTAGAGAGGCTGACACATATTTGAAATCTCTAGCAAAATATATTAAGTTCCACTCTCTGGAACACTGTGTGCCAAATATATGTATGTATATGTGAACATATATATGTATATATGTATATGAATGTATATATGTATATATATATTTTCAGACTTCTAAATCTGCAACTAAATTAATTTATCCCATGTTCAAAAATTATAGTTTCACTTTACTTTTACACACTGTTTTGAAATCTAGCCCTTTTTGTTGCTTATTATATATGTAGTATTAATTTACAGTCATCTTATGACAAAATATTGCCTCTTAAAAACACAGATGTCCTACCCTAAGTGTTGTTAATCTATAAACAAATTATTTTCCTAAACTTTTTACTTACTTATATGATTTAAATTAGCTACAGTCTCATTTCTGAAAGTACTAAACTGTTTAAGGTGTACTTAAAAGATACTTGTTTAGCTAATTCATTGCTAGATCAGAGAGAATAACTCAAAAACACAATTGTCTCTAAGTGCTCACAGACAAATCACAGCTTTGCCTTGGGGTTCCTTGCATAGCATGTCACTAAAGTACCCACAGAAGGCCTGGGCCTTTTTGTTAGAGAGTGCAGGGATGGAATCTATTTCTCTATTCTCAATTGCTTCAAAACCATCAACTGTACATTCATTAGAATCTCCTCTAACTCATACTGCCTGGATCATCTTTTCTTTACTTTTTTCTTTTTTTTTAGATGGAAAACTATCAAAAATTTTTACTACATGCCTTATAGTAGACTAAAATATACTATACTATTCATTGAAGATTTTTTTAAAAAAACATTCAAATATTATTGTTATTGAACTGTAAAAACTGAAACATGGTACTTTTTCTCCCTCTAGTCCTTTTGGGAGAGGGGTATAGATTACATTTTAGAAGAGAAAGAAGAGGTGAACTCATTTGATTTTCATATGCAAATGAAATGGGGAAGAATTACATTGTTAATAAAAATATTTTTGTCTTCAGTGGAATCCCCTTAACATTTCTAATACTTGCTACACTTTGTTCATTTTAAAATAATGGAGTCTATGGAATCTTCCCCCATCCTCACATCTCTCTCTCAGCCTTTTCTGTCGGGAACCATACCACACATCCAGAGGAGTGCACAGACATGAAAACAGAGCAACTGAATTAGAGAACGGCAAGCACTGGAGTCTGGGCAAGGAGACTCAAAGGCACCCCTTTACCACCATCCTGGCTGTTGTAGGTATCATTTCCTTGTTCTTTCTCACATTTCTCTCACCTGAATCTAGATTCCTCAACACTACAGTTATGTTCTGCTTATCTCTGATGGAATTATATTGTATGTACCCTTAGGTGTCTGAATTTTTTCCTTTTACCACTGTGTGTGTGAGATTCATACAGGTTAGGGTAAGCCAGGATTCAATCATTTCACTGCTGTGGAGCTTTCTATTGTTTCAATATAACACAATGTATTAATTAATTCTACTGTTGATGGACAATGGGTTGTTCCCAGGGTTTGCCTATTAACAACGATGATATGGACATTCTTATACATGTCTCCTCATACACAAGAGTGAGCCTTTAGGTGAGTTATATTCCTGGTGATGGAACAGAGTATAATAATCCCTCCTTAGCCACAGGGGATACCTCCTAAGACCCTCACTGGACACCTGAAACTGCAGATAGTACCAAACTCCAAAAACGAGTAGTGTGATACTCTGTTGACATAACAAGAGACAGCTACCAAGTGATGAACAGACAGGGAGCCTACACAGTATGGACAAACTGGATGATCCACACCCTGCGGGGACAGAACAGGATGGTTGTGAGATTGCATGGTACTACTCAGAACTACATACAATTTGAAACTTATATATTATTTATTTATAACATTTTCCATTAGTATAATTTTCTATTCAATATTCAGACCATGTTTAACTGTGACTAACTGAAACTTCAGAAAGCAAAATGTTGGATAATGAGTGTTATGGTTTGAATAGAAGGTGTCTCCCAAAAGCTCCTGTGTTAATGCAGGAGGTGAACTGATTAGATCACAAGAGTCATAACCTAGTCAGTATATTAATAATTTGAACAGCTAACAGGTGAAGTGGCTGGAGAAAGTGGGTCACTAGGGACATGTCTTGGGGTTTGTAGATTCTGTCTCTGGCACCTCACTTTTTCTCTCCCAGGCTGCCATGACTTGTGAAGCTCCCTCTACCATACCCTTCCACCATCATGTTCTGCCTCACCCCGGGCCCAGAACAAAGGAGTCATATGACCATGAACTAAACCTCCATGAGCCAAAATAAACTTTTTCTCTTCTACGTTGTTCTTGTAAAGTATGTTGGTCACAGCAACACAGACTTAACTAACACAATGGGGGATTACTACATGCATCTGTTCAACCTTAGCAGAAAAGCCAAACTGTTTTTCCAAAGTATCTACAACTGGGAGCCCCCTGCCCCGCCCTTTTAAGGTTTTCAGTAACGACATACCTTCTCTATTGTTTTTCCTACCCTTGCTCCTGCCTCTGAATCAAACTGTCACTAAATACTGTTAGAACCTACCTAGTTGCTATCATACTCACATCTTGGCCAAATGGCCCCCTGTACTTTGGTCAGACTCATACCTGCCCATCCCATCATAATGAAGAAACATGCAGTGTATGCCTATTGTATGCAGGGTCTATGCTGGATGTTTAGGATATAAGAAGGCAGATGACAGGCCTCTGATCAGGTGTTACAATGAAGTTGGAAAAACATATATATATGTCATATCAGATATCATATATATATACATATATATATATATATATATGAATGAAGTCTTAACAGAGGCAATGTAATAATAAGCAATAATTAGTGTAGCTAATGAGTGTTGTGGAAGCACAGTAGAGGAAGGTGTGGGGTGATGTGTGGAAATCTTGACAAGGAGATCCCCCTTCACTGGCCCTTATGGGAACACAGGGCTGAGATGAGCAAAGGCAGAGGCTGGGAACCTGCAGGCCATGTTTAGGGAATAGGGAAGGCTGAGTGTTACCTTGCGATAACTGCCCTTAGCACATCAGCTGCAGAGGGGCAGAATCAAATCTGTCTTGAATGGCCAGTTAAATAAGATACATAAGAAAAAATTAGCCTGCCAGTTAAAATTATATTTATTCACAAATGTGCAAATACAACTCCAAAATACAGTTCTAAAAATATTTATGATCCAGAACACTGAACCTCTGAAACTTAGCCTGAGAATGTGGTCCCTTCAAGTCCTCGACAGACCTGGATATACTACCCAGCACTCCAGACTGAACTTCTTACAAATATATTCCCTTAAGTCACAAAGGAGATAGGTCAGTGAGAGAGAATTTGAATGAACACAAATGCATTGTGAATATGAAGCCAACACTCATGGATCAGCAGAGGGCTAATTAGTACTAGCAGCTGGACTTCCCAGTTTTTCAGGGCTCCTTTCAGAGAAGACTTTAGACTGATAGTAGGCATCACTCTTTCTCTGAGTGCAAGGAAGAGTCATGCAGAACACAGAGATGGTACCAATCAGGGTCAGGAAACCTGGAGCCTGGGCCTACATCTGCTCTACCAGCCTTGTGACCTCAGACAAGTCAATTCTCATTTCCCTTCTGATAAAATAAAGGGGTTGAAACTGTTTCTGAAATACCTCTTCTTTCTCCACTCTAATGACTGATGGTGAGTGAAGGGATGTTTTTTGGTCTCCTTCCTTAAGAACGGAGGAAGCCCAGGCCTAACTCCTCTGTACTTTCTTTAAACAACATTCCCACAAACCCTAAGGCTTACATTGGAGAAAGGCCCCAGTTTGATGTTGATCCTTAGAAATGATTCTGAGAAAATCGTCTTAAATCATTTTAACACAGTTTTTGTTAGGCTGGGCTGCTGGAGGCGAGACATGTGAGACAAATCAAAACAACCAAAAAAAAAAAAAACAAAAACAAAAAAAAAAACTAGGCACCCTGACACTTGGCTGCTTTTGTTAAAACTTAAAAAAAAATCACACAGAGTGCTCATATGCAGAAGACAAAAGTAGACATTTAAAACAAGGAAGTGGCTTCTCCTGTTTCCTCTCTAGCAGTGATTTACATTCTAAATCACTCCCCCCCTTGTAAGGTTCAGAATCATGCTCAACTTTAAGGAGTTCACATGAACACATATGCATGGAATTGAGAAGGCTTTTCATAAATAAATATACTAAAGCAGTAGGATTTAAAACAACCAGAATCAGGGACCCATCTATAATACCAAGTTTTCAGTTTTTTTTTTATTGAGGACAGGATATATACTAAGAAAACATGGGCAAAAGAGAAGAAATACAATAAACGATATTCAGTTAGACAGGCTGGCTCAGCGTCACTTTGTACTGTATCAGTAAAATATTGAACTGCTTAGTGGGGCAATTATGAGTTAGATAACTTAGTTTTTTTAAAAAATTTTTTTCAGTGTAGATGGACATGATATCTTTATTTTTATTTTTTAATTTTATTTATTTATTTATTTATTTTAAATATTTTTTTTAGTTGTAGATGGACACAATGTCTTTATTTTATTGCTTTGTATATGGTGCTGAGGATCGAACCCAGGGCCTCACGCATGCGAGGCAAGCGCTCTACCACTGAGCTACAATCCCAGCCCCGATATCTTTATTTTTATGTGGTGCTGAGGATCAAACTCAGTGCCTCACGCATGCATGGCAAGCGCTCTACCACTGAGCCACATTCCCAGCCCAATAGCTTAGTTTTTTTTTTTAAATATTTTTTAGTTGTCAATGGACCTTTATTTTATTTATTTATATGTGGTGCTGAGAATTAAACCCGGTGCCTCACGCATGCTAGGCAAGCGCTCTACCACTGAGCCACACTCCAACCCCGATAACTTAGTTTTGATGGTTATTAAATCAAAACATTTTTGTCTTGCTCTGCTTCTTTCCAAAGTAAAAGAACAAGCAATCTAACTGACTAAATACATACACTCAGCAACGTGTCCTCAAAGGTCACACCAGCAGAGCCTTCTCTGCCCTTAGGTCATCCCTTTGCTGTTTTGAGCCAAGGGGCTTTCTGTTTCTCAAAGGGAGAGATGATATCAACTTTGTGTCCTGGAATCACCCAAAGTTTCCTCAGGGTCATGACCTCTCCATACTTGCAAATTTTTTCTGATGTCTTTACAGGAGTAGGATGTAAAAGTTCTTTTTTTTTTTTTTTTTTAAAGTATTTTCTTTTTAGCTGTAGATGGACATAATGTCTTTATTTTATTGCTTTGTATGTGGTGCTGAGGATCGAACCCAGGACCTCACGCATGCAAGGCAAGCGCTCTACCGCTGAGCTACAATCCCAGCCCCGTAAAAGTTCTTTTATTATTGTTATTATTATTATTTGTACTGGGGATTAAACCTAGGGGTGCTTAATCACTGAGCCACATCCCCAGCCTTTTAAAAATATTTTATTTAGAGACAGGGTCTCACTGAGTTTCTTAGGGCCTCCATAAATTGCTGAAGCTGGCTTTTAACTTGCCATCCCCCAGCCTCCCAAGCCACTGGGATTACAAGTGTGCACCATCACGTCCAGCATAATATAAAAGGTCTTAATAGACACTGCAAGGGAGCATTCACATATGTTGCTTTCTGTCCCTTCTCTGGCCATTGAGGACAAATGGCCTTCTATTTTCACTATTGTTTACTTGAAGTGAGAAGCATCTGATTGTAAGTAAGGGGGCTAATATCCCTCTACTAATACAGTGCCCGGAAAGGACTTTCCTCTACTAATACAGTGCACGGAAAGGACTGAGCCATTGCTTTGACTGTTCAGAGTTGATGGCCCTAGTTCTTGTCTTTGTTCTAGAAAAGTGAAGTTGACAGTGAAAAGCTAACATTTACTAACAATCACTGAGTTTCAGTGTGTAGGAGACTTTACGCGCACTGACTGGTTCTTAACTTCCTAACCACTCTGGCTGGAAAGCAAGGCTGTGAGACAGACCTGTCCTTGAGGTGATAAACTGATGCACAGTGAGGGCTGCATAACTTGCCCAGACTATCCAAGTGAGGTAGCCCTGATTCACTCTCATGGCCTACAGCATCCCACCTGCCTATCCTCTTAGGCCCTTCAGGGTTATTATTGGCTTCAGGGTCTGTACTCTGTTCACAGCCCTTTCTCATTTCAAGAAAATCACAGCATCCCAAAGTCCCCAGGGTTTGGCCATCTCCTTCTGTGGCTTCCCCCTCCCCTGTCCATTTGCATCGCTAATTTGCTTAAGATTCATTCCTCACCTTTAAAAGAGGACAGTAGGGAAGCTGCTACTTTGAATGTAACTTTAGAAATCACGCCCTCCTGTGCTCTTTTTTTGTGTGTGTGAAGGGTCCAGAGCTAGATGTGGTAATGCTGTGGGCCAAGACCCTAGGATTTGGTGGTAATGTACTTAAGAGTCCCACTGGATGTGTTCTGTGGTGTAACTTGACTGTCATTGTGGCTGCTGCTGAGCAATCCCATTCTGTGCTGCCTGTTTTCTGAGCCTGCATCTGTCTTGGTCTTATGACTATTTTGGTAAGATCAGTAATATCTGTTTAATAAATTATTTCACAACTAAGATATCCAGAGTTAGTTTTTCAATGTTGGAACTCAGATCCCTGGCTTGTACAGGATCTGAACAACTAAGATCCATTTCTCAGTTTTGTGAGTAAAGTCTGAGATTCAGTTTTCCTTTTTAAAAAATTACTTGAATATGTTCAACGTAGAACCAAATAAATGATTCTCATACTTAATTTTTCTTTCTCAAGATTTTTTTTTTAAAGCTATTCTAGAACTTTTGCCTTCTATACAAACTTTGGAATAAGCTTGTCTCTTTAAGGGGCTCTTTAAGAGCTAACCATTGAGTACTGCCGGGGCAGGAGCTGCTCAATCAATATTAGTTGAACAAATAAATGAAAGGCAAGAAAATCCCTATTGCAAACAGTATCTTTGTAAAAAGAGAAATGTTAGCCATTGGATGTTGGAGATGTTTACTCAAGGACTCAGAGGTCTAAGGACTGTGAGAACACCTTAAATATATATAACAATCATGGGATCACATGGGTCCTTGTACCCCATTGCATCCTGACTTAGAAAACCCTCAGTACTGGATTTGGGGTTTTGTCTTCATCAGGAACTGTTAACAATGAGAGGCTATATGGTGGAATGTACAAAGAATGAGCCTGCTTACTGGTTTTTCCCTTTTGGGTCCTGTAAGTTGGGGCTAGAATGCAGATAGCCAGAGATGAAGGCAAATCTTTTACAGTACCTACTTGCTATTATTTTACATGTCTGTATCAGCCAGGAGAATGCTGAATGCACACAGCTGATAAGACTGATGTTTATTTAATGGCAGAGGTTGTTAAAAACAATAAAATGAACTAAACATGCTCTTTGAATACTTTCATTAGTGAAATTCATCTAATGCACATTGTTAATAAAAGACTGTATTTTTCAGTTCCAAAAATGCGGTCTTTTTCTATAAACATATTATAATTGAATAATAAAAAAACAAGAACATCCTTGACAAAAAGTAACCACCCACTTCAGTCTGTGTAACATTCTGGGAGACAACTGAAACCATGGACACAATGGTCTAAAAGCAATTCAAGTTCACATAAGCTTATCTCCCTGTGATGAATAAAGAGAATGATTCATTCATTTACCCTTGATGGAACCAGTGTGTCTCTTCAGGGCTCAGATTATGAGCAAAGTCACCAGCTGGCATAGGCTAACGGCTGGCTTTGTGACCATAAGCACATTTTTAAGCTAATGGAAGCCACAACAGGCCAGGATAACAGGGCTCACTGATAGTAATTGTCTACTTGTATAGCCTAATATAATCAAGGCTAGGAGTTGAACAAAAAGAACCTCCGAAGGGGGACAATAAGTTGAAGGAATTCACTCCTGAATTTTATCGAGTATATACATTAACTATCATATTTAATGACGGAGAGAGAAAGGACAATAACAGTAGAACTACAAAGGGACCCATTTATAATGTCCTGTCATAGGGACTATTGAAAATTAAATAAGGCTGTCTCTAGCTGCTACTGCTATCAATTAACCAGCAACCACGTCCCCAGCCATAATAACTGCCACATGCATGTTGTGTGTTTACCTCTGGGCTAATTCCAAACACAGGAGGTCGTAGCTGGAGACAGCAACGAGCACACTAGTCTGCAACAGAATGCCTTGCTCCACCGACTTTGCTTTACAAATTGAAACGATTCAGTATGTCAGAGTATTTTGGATAATGTAGCCTAGTTCCGTTCCTTACACATATGAACTAGATTACACAGTTGGCAATGATTTAACCTTCCCTCACCCAAACTGTTTCTGTGCCACACAACTACATGCTTCTCTTTTTGTTCCTTCCAGCTTCACAAAGTTTAAATGATCACCAGTTTGTGCTGCCAATAAGGTGATTGTGTCATGTTTAAAGGCTTTCATTTTTGAAAGTAAAAAAGTCCTGTGAAAGTGAGACTTAAGTTTGAAAGATGATGATGTCAACATGAAAAAAAAAATCCCATGCCCAAGGGTCATCTTTTAATATCAATGAAAGTAGCCCTCAGACTCACTCTACTCCTGCGTGTTCCCTGTGGTACTGCTGAGACCCTTGTATTGATGGGGTTCCAGGGACAAAGCCTACAGTGCTTTAACAATAGTTAATGCTTCTCCTGAACTTTTGAAGAAGTCAGATTTCGTCAGTGAGGTTTGGCAATATGAAAAACGCTGTAACCAATTTCATTTCCTGATAAATGAATGGTCCACAGGGAAAGTCAGCCAGTGAGTTTGGGAACTTTACTGAAAGGCTCCATAAAAGATCCAGCCTGCCTCTGCTTATCACTGCTGGGCCAGACAGCCCCATGCTAACAGGGAGCTGCGAGGCTCCATTTCCAGCTTTGCTGAAGCACCAGTGATAGGGCTCCTCCCGCATGCAGTATCCTCTAAGAAGGGACACCAGCATTCCTTCCATCAGATGAAGCCTTTTAATTGGTAGGGCTGGGAATGTGTGCCTGTTAAAATTTTTCTAGAAGAGAAGGCTTAATGTTGCCATCATTTAAACTTAATCCTCTGTATCCAGGCCCAAATGAAATATCTTTAGCCTTCAGTTTCAATTCAGAGTTAGAGAAATGCAATGTACACATACACACACTCAGGCACACAAGAGGAAAACCCAGAGTCTATCTGAGGGGAATTACAAAGAATAGAAAGTACCTCAAAGTGTTGAAAAAAATTCACCTGAAATGTGAATTATCTTATTAATCACAAGATCATTTATATTTTCAGCTTAAAATGAATACCTTTGTGTCTGAGGAAACTAAAAGCCAATTTTCACAAATACAGCCCTATATGCTGAATTTATGCTGAAAATTTTTCAAAAACTTAAAGAACATTTTTCATATTACTTCAGAATTGGTCAAAGCATATACTTAAAAGTATGTGTACTGAATTCAAGTAACTTTTTGTCAAAGGTTCACCTGACAGATGTAAGGTATCTAATTTGGGCTTGCTTAGAACGCATTCTTGGTTACCCCCCATAAAATAGTCAAATGAACATTTGAAGGCAGGAGAAGGGGAGAGTCTTAAATAATGGCTTCAGGCCCTAATTATAAAAAAATAAAGAAAACAAAGTCTGAACCTTTCGAGCTTTCCGGAGACTGGCAGGCTCAGGCTGGCAGTAGGGCGCCTGGAGCTAATTAGCCTCACCCTGCAACGTGGCCCAGCAGCATGGAGAAAGCACTGGACGGAGGTCTGCAGAGAGGGAGACGCCAACTCCACTCACCAATACAAGCATACAATAAAGGAGGAGGGAGCACCAAGGAGCCCTTCAGCTTCCTCGGTAACCATTTAATCCATTTTCTCCTCTTCCACAATTTTGGGACTGTAAGATTCATTCTTCGTTTGACTTCAATTTTAGACTCTTAACGACACTGAGTGGGGTTGTCTCCAGGCCCAGGCCAGGGAGAGACCGAGTCTGTGCACTCCCCTGCAGGTAGTCAGAACTATGATTTATTAAGATCAAATAATTTGATAACAAAAAGGAAAGACAAAAGGAAAAGGCAATTCCCTAGGCTTTTTAAAAACCTGCTGAGGTGTGAGTTGAAAAGGATGTCCACTTCACACCAGGGCTCTTTTAGTCTCCACGATTTAAAGAATAAAATTAGCTGGGTGTGGTGGGGCACACCTGTAATCCCAGTAACTCTGGAGGCTGAGACAAGAGGATTGCAAGATTGCAGCTCAGCCACTCAATGAGACCCTGTCTCAAATTAATAATAATAATGGCTGAGGATGTAGCTCAGTGGTAACATGCCCCTGCATTCAATCTCCAGTACCAAAAAAACCCAAACAAACAAAAACAGGTAAAAATAAGTAAGTTTCCAGCCAGGCGCAGTGGCGCAAGCCTGTAATCCCAGCACTTAGGGAGGCTGAGATAGGAGAATCGTGAGTTCAAAGCCAGCCTCAGCAACAACAAGGTGCTAAGCAACTCAGTGAGACCCTTTCTCTTCATAAACACAAAATAGGGCTGGAGATGTGGCTCAGTGGTCGAATGCCCCTGAGTTCAATCTCCAGTACCAAAAAAAAAAAGTAAGTTTCCAAGTATTGTACTTATGAACCACATTAAATTTCAACTCACATGTACAAGAGTTAGGCATGGTACCTCTATTTTATTTTACTAAAAAAATTCTTTTTTGTAGTTGTACATGGACAGCATGACTTTATTTTATTTGTTTATTTTTATGTAGTGCTGAGGATCGAACCCAGTGCCTCACATGTGCTAGGCAAGCGCTCTGCCACTGAGCTACAGCCCAGCCCAGGCATGGTACTTTTAGATTCAGAAAACAAGCAAACTGGAAAAACTGAAAGGTTTAACTTAAAAATAGAGCTCATTACCTGTGGTGGGAGAATGAGTCTATTTGCTAACATGAAGGCTAAGTTGGTTAAAGGATTACCATCAGTGCTTTGTAGATCAGAGCTACAAATGACTCCAGAGTTTAATAGCCACAAGTGAATCTGAGACCTCTAATGAATCTCAAGAACCATTTCTTATATTCTGCATAGCACATGAGTTTCTTATACAGAAATTCCAAGAGAACTAAATGTTTTTCTGTTTGCTTCTGAATGTGAGTGCTTTCAGACAGTCTCAAATTCAGCAGACAGACAGGATGGCAGTGAGAGGGAGGGGTGGAAGGCTGAAGGCCGGTCTGTTGAGGCTGCCATGGAGCAGGCCTGATGGGACTAGACTCCCGGAGTTCTGAAGCAGAGGCTGCTGAAGGGCCACGAGGGAGGCAGAAGGATAGGATTCTCCTCAGATGTTCATCAACCCCAAATCCTGGAGGTAAGGGACCTGGGTTCAAATTCTGCCTCCATGTTGGACAGGACTAACTAGGTTTTTGCTGCCAGTAAATGAAGAGCCTTGACCCGCAGGTCTGGACACAGGACTCTGAGGTACTCACAAGTAGGCGCCTGCGAGGTTCCACTAATCAGTATGCTTCCTCCCCCTTCCAGGTACTTATGAATCAATGCAAGTCACAAAACTCCCCTCTGAGGGCTGCACTGTGGGTCCTGTGGAAGAGGTGCTGGTGGCGAGGGGCAGGCAGGCCTGCGTGTGGGAGGTGTGCCTGCTCCTCCACCCCCGCCTCTCCTATTCCTTACACCTCTTTCCAGCTTGTCATCCAAGTACCAGGGTCACTCAGAAATGTGTGAAGTAAGCAAGTATATCCGTTTTAGAGCTGAAGATATATAGGGACAGAGAGATTCAGTAAAGGGGAAAGGGCGTCAATGGCAGGGTCAAGAAGAAAATACACATTTCTGGAGTCTTACTGGGGATGCTGGCAATGGTTATGGGCAAGACCACAGACACAGCCTCCTGTCCACATTTTGACGGCAGGCCTCATGGGTAATGCTATGAAATGCCAGAAATTTTCCAACACTGAGAATTCAAAACATTTACTACTGTGAGTCTTGGAAACAAGGAATGGGCAGTTGCAGTTGGGAGGTGGGGAAGCGGAAGGATCAAAGACTGTTTACTCTGTTTTGTAGAGAAAAAAAGTTTTATGAAGTGCTCCTTCCAGTGGAAGACATGATTATTATTTTCTGCTGGGAAACTTTCTGGCTAGTTTACAGTAAAGATCTAATGTAACATGGTTAGAGTTTAGACCCTATACACTTAAAAGTCTGCTAACACATATTTTTCTGTCGAGGCTATGGCAATGTTTACCCTCCAGTTTGATAGGGCAGTGTTGGGAAATATGTTAGCAGGGCACCCTGTTACTGCAGAAGCAGCACAACAACACTAAAGAACATTTTAACAAAGCAAAGCAAAGCAAAGCAGGCAAACAACCCACCCACCATTAACCTTACTCTAAGTAAATAAATTTTCATTTTGGGGAATAATCTTTCTGTCTCTATGTGTGTATATGTATATATGTGTATATGTATATACACACAAACACAGTTGCAATCATATGAAAAACATTATGATGTTTTAAACTTTGAGTCTGGAAGACACATTAAGAAAAACTGCCATGCCTTTCTACTTGTAGATGACAGAAATTATTTCCTACTTTTGATTTATTCTCCATGCTACAGAGATTATGCCAAAAGTAAACTAATGAAATATGTTTGGTGAAACATACTATTGTAATTGTTCAAGTAATTCACAACTGCAGCTAACAGCAAGCACCATGTTGTTTAGGTTTTGAGACTACAGTCATATAAAATGATTTTTCTGTAGCCATTTTACTTTCCTCTAGCTATCAGATAAATATAGTAACAATAGAAAGTGCAGAATGCTCACATCCTGAAGACACTGGGAAGAAGTGAACTGTATATTCTGTTTTAAAATACCCCTTGAAGGTACTGCAAAAATATGGTATCAGTTACTGCGGAACTCTCCCAGGGAGTGCCACAGAGAGGCGATGAATGCCACGGAACACATAGCTGCTGTCAGCCCCCATTCACTTTTTGACAGATAATAAGCTTAGGTGGAAAACCTGTTTTTTTATTTCACATAAAAAAGCTCTTTTTTTGAGGGTGGGCATTACACAGATTTTACTCTGTTACAAGAACTGGCTCTTGGCTGTATGAGAATATGGAGGAAGAACGGTCTTAGGTCCTTGTCAGGAGCTTAGCTTGCATAGTTCCTTTTTTCCAAAATATGATCTCTTTAAATGTTCTAACTATGAATTAGCTCTTTTTTTTCAACTTGTGAGGCACATAATACCCTGCACAACATGGGAGCTTCAAGTACTTTTTGGCAATGTTTTTCTGGTCTCCAATTATATTTTTGAATTGAACTCTGACCAAATACATGGTTTTCCTCTTTTTTTCCCCTTATTGAAAGGAATGTAAATACTGCCACCATTAGAGGAAATATTCTATGAATATCAATCAAACCAAGGTGGTGAAAGGATCTTTCAGATCTCCTATGTCTTTGTTGATTTTTTTGGTCTAGTTCTATCAATTACTGAGGGAGGGATGTTAAACACTCTAGCAAAGATAGTGGATTATCCATTTCTCCCTTCAATTCTGTCAACTTTTTGTTTAATGAAATTTTGAAACTTTGTTACTGGATACGCATTTGCCATTGTTCTATCTGCCTGTGGGACAGTCCCTTTAATCATTATGCAGTACCACCCTTTACCTTAGGTCTTGTTTTGAAATCTCTATTAGCTGATATTAGTTATTTTAACTCTATATTCACGGCTCACAAGGTATCTCCTGTTCTATCCATTTGCTTTCAACCTAGTTTTATAAGCAGAGCATGTAGCTTTGCAGACAGCATGGAGTTGGGTCTTATTTATCCATCTGACAATCTTGCCTCTTAATGTGTTGATGCATTAACATTTAATGTACTTATCTGTGTGGTTATGTTTGGGTCAGCCATCTCATTTTAGTTTTCTACTTGGATTCTCTCTTGTTCCTTCATTCCACCTTTCCTGCCTCAGTTGTGGTGAGGATTATAAAAATATTTTTTAGTATTCTAATCTGTTAGCTTTTGAGCTATTCATTTAAAAATATTTTTATAGTGGTTGCTCTAGAGATGACAATAGATATCCTTTTCATAATATATCTACAAATAATAATATACTACTTCATGTATATAGCCATACAGGACCATTTCCCTTCTCTGCTTTCCTTTACACTTTATAGTTGTTATTATATAATTCATCTACATACTTTATAAGCCCTAAGAGGCAATGTGATGATTTTAGTTTAAGAAATTTTATATAGTTTATTAAAAATTGGGGGTGGAAGAGGAAATGAGAATGAAAGTATAAATATGAACATTTTGCATTTATCTAGGCATTTATCACTTCTTATAAATAGTACTCATTCTTCTCTGAAATCTGAGTTTCCATCTGGTATCATTTCTGCTCAGTCTGAAGAACTTCCTTCAGTATTTTTTTTTTTTTATTTAATAGAGCAAGTGTGCTGGCACCGAGTTCTTTCAGTTTTCTTTCACCTGGTAATGTCTTCATTTTACTTTCATTCTTGAATGGTCTTTTCACTGGATAAAGAATTCTGGGTTAATAATTGTTTTCTTTCAGCACGTTAGACTTTGTTCTCCTCTCTTTGAGACCCTGGTTTCTCATGAGAAGTGAGATGTTAACTGGACTGCTGTTCTGCTCATGGTGTTGTACTATGTGGTTTTTTTCTTGGTCTTCCTCACTTGCTTTCAACAGTTTTGATGTTAACGTGGCTTGACATGAAATTCTTTGTGTTTATTCTGCTTGGTATTAGCATCTCATATCTGCACATTTCTGTCTTTTTTCCATTTGGTTCTTTTTTATTGTTTCTTTGCTCAGTGGAGACATCTCATTTCTCTACTGAAATTTTCATGCATTGAAAATATGTTTCATGCTATGAAAAAATTGAGGAGAGTTATAGTAGTCACTTTAAAACGCTTGTCTGTTAGTTCTAACATCTGGTTCATTTGGGGGTTGAACTTAATTGATTTTCTTTTATGTAGGAAATGTTCCATTTTCTTGATTCCTTAAATGTTAGGAAATTTTGGATTGTATCCTAAATAAAATTAATGCTGAGTTGTTGAGATTCTTGTCTAGGTTTGAACCGCAAACTTTTTTTTTTTTAATATTTTTTTGTAGTTGTAGATGGACACAATATCTTTATTTTATTTATTTATTTTTATGTGGTGCTGAGGATCGAACCCAGTGACTCACACATGCGAGGCAAGTGCTCCACCACTGAGCCACAATCCCAGCCCCCAAACTTTTTTTTTTTTGGTGATGGTGGTAATTGAATCCAAGGCCTCACACATGCTTGGCAAGTGCTTTACCATTGAACAAACTGTATTCTGAGCGGCAGCTCTGGTCTCTGTGTAAATCTTCTGTCTTTAGCTGGGCTGCTTATTTCTGCAGATACATGATTCAAAGTCTCATTCAGAGATACGGTACACAGTGTTTAAGGACTCTTTTCTGGGATTCCTCCACTATTTTCAAAGTTTCTGGATTCTCAGCTTCTGTTTTCTGATTATCCAGGTCAGGGAGGCTGCAACTTTTGCACATATACCCCATTTCTGCTGTAGGTGTCATGACTATAATTAGTCCAAGGCTAAAAGCCTCAGCGACAGAAGTTTCTATTCCCAAGAGGCTTTCTGAATCTCTTCACCCTTCCCAGCTTCAGAGCGGCAACTCTGGTCTTAGTTCATATTTCTGGTCTTTAGTTGAGCTGCTTTGAGTCTGCTTCTTACATGCAGTTCAGGTATCAGTCAGAGATCCGGAGAGATCAGTCCCTCCTCTGGCTCTCTCCCTTCTGGGATTCCTCTACTCTCTTCAGCATTCATGCTTTCTCAGGTTCACTTTGGTGGTTTCCCAGACCAGAAATATTAAGACTTTTTCCATGTGAGTTCCTCATTACCATGCTAGAAACTGTGCAGACTACACTTAGCCCCCAGGCCATGGAAAGAGAAATGTACTTACTTAGCTTCCTGCTTCCCTTTTTCTAAATGAGCATGAACTCACTGTAGAGTCTGCTTCTACTCACTCTCCAGGCCTTCAGGTAGTTATGTTTTGTATTATTTGTCCAGACTGTTTTCTTCCTTCCCTCTCTCCCTCTCTCTATTTCTTCTTTTGTTACAGAGGATTGAACCTAGGGGTGCTTAATCACTGAACCAAATCCCAGCCTTTTTTGAGTCAGGGTCTTGCTAATTGCTTAGGGTCTCCCTAAGTTGCTGAGGCTGGCTTTGAACTTGCCATCCTCCTGCCTTAGCCTCCTGAGTTGCTGGGATTACAGGCATTTTGCCTAGCTTCATAGATGTCTTCTGAAGGAGGTATTATCTAAAAGATGCTTAGAATGATATCTGGAAGTAGAACACTAATCCCCAAGCTGATTTTCAACCATGCTGCATTTATTCATTCAAGAATGGTTAATGATTAGCTAGTTTGGGCAGGGTAGTGTATTATGTTAAGATGTTATGGGGAGAAAGAAACAGAAAATGCAGTAAGGAACTTGAAATGAAATTAAAACATGCATACGCATATGTACATATAAGGTAGCATGGTGTAAAATAGTACAAGATGGTAAAGAAGAATTTGGAGACAAAAGACATAAGGGTTTTAGCCACGCCTTTGAAATGGATAGAATTTCAAAGGAAGGCAAGAAGTAGCACATATAAAGGCAAAGAGGTAGAAAAATGCAAGTAATGTTTTCATAAGAATGCATGCCTCCGTGCACCAAGAGGAGAGGGTTTAGATGAAACTGGCATGTCCAAGAGTGTGAAGGACATAACGACAGGGCACATGAATACAGGAGTAAAGACAGAGGGGGAATCTCCAGTGTTTATCAACAGGCAGCTGGGGAGCCAAAAAAGCTTCATGCTTTAGGTGGCATTTCCAGAAGCAAGAGGTAATTCTAAGAAGCGGAAAATAAATAGGACCATAAGGAGATACTCAAACACATCCACTGGATTAATAAAAAATAAGAGAAATGACTTTTTTTTTTAATAGAAAAAGAACTATGAAACACTGCTTATAAAAGCAAAAATGATACAACCATTTTGGGGAACAGTTTGACACTGAAATTGAACATATGTATGTCATACAACACACTCTTGGGTATACCACTGTTAATACAGCACTGTTTTTAGTATATAGAAACAATAGATTTTTGAACATGAATCTTTTATCTAGCAACATTTTTTATTTTTTGGAAGGCATGGAAGATTGAACCCAGGGGCACTTAACTACGAGCCACATCACCAGCCCTTTTTTCCTTTTTATTTTGACACAGGGTCTTGCTAAGTTACTGAGGCTGGCTTTGAACTTGAATCCTTTTGCCTCAGCCTCCTGAGCCGCTGGGATTCCAGGTGTACACCACCATACGTGGCTCCAGCAACATTTTATTATTTATTTATTTATTTATTTAAAATTTTTTTAGTTGTAGATGGACACAATGTCTTTATTTTATTGCTTTGTACGTGGTGCTGAGGATCGAACCCAGGGCCTCACGCATGCAAGGCAAGCGCTCTACCGCTGAGCTGCAATCCCAGCCCTCTAGCAACATTTTAAACTCATTTATTAGTTCCAGTAGTTGTGTTATAGAGTCTTTAAGGTTTTGTACATACAGGATCATTTCATCTGCAAATAAAGATGGTTTTACTTCATTTCCAATGGGTACACATTTGATTTTTTAAAATCTTGTCTTAACGACCACTGTTCAATGCTGAACAGATGTGCTGAGAGCAGACATCCTTGCCTTCTTTCTGATCATACAGGAAAAAGCATTCTGCCTTTCATGACCATGCATGATATTAGCTGTGGGTTTTTCACATGGGCCCATTACCATTCCTAGTGTTTTGAGAGTTTTTATCATCAAAGGATAAAATAGTTCTGTCTGCTAGCACACTTTTTCTGTAAAGGACCAGATAATAAATATTTAGATCTTGTGAGCCATATGGTCTATATCACAACTACTGGATTTTGCTACTGTAGTGTGAAAGTAGCCATAAACAATATGTGAGTGGGTGGAGCTATAACCCGTAGGACTTGGTTTATGGGTCATTATTTGTTGATCTCTGGTCTTTTAAGATGATCATGTGATTTTTAATTTTATTCTATTAATAATTTTAGTTTTGATTATAAACCAAATTTTGCATTCTTGAGATAAATCGCACTTGGTCAAGATATATAATTCTTTGTGTTGCTGATGCTGGTTTGCTAATATTTTGTAAAAGATTTTAGTCTGTTCATAAGAGACATGAACATGTACAAAGTTCACGGTCTGTACTTTTCTTTGATCTCTCTTTATCTGGTTTTGGTATCAAGGTAATACTGGCCACACTGAATGGGCTGGGAAGCATTCCTCCCTCCTATAGTTTCTGAAAGATTTTGTGAAAGATTTATATTATTTCTTTTTAAAAACTATTTATAGTTGAAGCTACATGAGCCTGTGTTTTTCCTTATGGGAAGATTTTAATTACTAATTACTAATTCTTTTAATTTTAATTTTCAAATTAGTGATGTGTCTATCCAGACTTTCTAATCCTTAAATCTTTCTAAAAATTGCCAATTTCACCTACAACATTTAAGTTGTTGGTTTAAAGTTGTTCTTTTTTCCTTTGGTACTGGGGATTGAACTCAGGGGTACTCACCACTGAGCCACATCCCCAGCCCTATTTTGTGTTTTATGTAGAGACAGGGTCTTGCTGAGTTGCTTAGTGCCTCGCCATTGCTGAGGTTAATTCAATTCTGTTGTTTTCAGGGAACACATTTGTATGACTTCAACTGTTTTAATTTTGAGATATGGCTTGTGACCTGGCACGTGGACTACCCTGGAGAGTGTTCCACGTGCACTTAGAAAGATTGTGCATATTCTACTATCACTGGGTTTGGTAGAATGCTCTCTTCCAGTCAGATCAAGTTGGTTGATGGTGTTGTTCAAGTCTCTATTCTTGTTGACTACTTAATTATTCTATTATTGAGGAACTGAAATCTACAACTATTATTTTTGGATTATCTCTATTCCTTTTTAATTTTGTAAGTTTTGCTTCATTATTTTATTTAGTAGCTCAGAATTTGAAGTAATTTAAATGTCTGCCAATAGTAGAATGAATAAACTCTTAACTATCTACATGTCATATTAATGCATCAGAAGAAACAATCTGTGTAACAACAGAAATGTCTCTCATAAGCACAATATTGAGTAAAAGAAGAAAGTTGCAAAGGAAAATATAGTGCATAATTTCATTTATGAAAAGTTCAAAGTCAGAAACCATATTGTTATGAGAATACACATACAAATGGTGAAATGATGAAGAAAAAGATGATTATCTCCAAAGAAAGCACGGTGCTTCTTTCTAGGGGGACAGGGCATATAGGGACTTCTGGGATGTTGGCAACATTCCACTCCTTGATAATAACACTGATCATATGAATATTCATCTTATAGTTAATCTTTTAAAGTATATATCGATTATGTAGTCATCTTTATTATGATACCTTTCTCAATTAAAACAGTAGAAAAAGAAGGGGGGGGGTTCTTTTTTTGTGGTGGTTCTGGGGATTGAAATCAGAGCCTTATTCCATGTGTACTATCTCTGAACTGCATCCACAACCCTTTTATTTTTTTTAAATTTTAAGACAGGGTCTCACTAAGTTGCCTAGGCTGGCCTTGAACTTGAGATCCTCCTGCTTCAGCCTCTTGAGCAGCTGGGATTTTATAGGTGAGTATCACTATGCCTTGCTGGAGTGAACCTTGGCTGTGTTTTAGATATGATGTTTGATCATAAACAGGTTATCATTCCTGTAACTCAATCAACTTCTGAAAGTAGCAATAATATATGTTTCTTCCAATTTCATTCTAAGACTATTGAACAATATAATTTGATGCTGAATACATCACAGATTTAATTTACCTAATGCTAAAGAAAAGCTGACTTTTGTGTTTTTTTTAACTTTCATATTTTAAGTGTAATAGGGTCATTTCTAGTTGGAAGAGTACACAAGAAATCTTCCTGATGAACAAAGATAATTTCTGAACACAAATAATTAAGCCTATTTATATATTTTTTTGGGGGGGTTACTAGGGATTGAACTCAGAGGCACTCAACCACTGAGCCACATCCCCATTCCTATTTTGTATTTTATTTAGAAACAGAGTCTCACTGAGTTGCTCAGTGCCTTGCTTTTTGCTGAACTCGCAATCCTCCTGACTTAGTGTCTCAAGCCACTGGGATCACAGGCGGGCGCCATCACGCCCGGCACGATTTGTCATTTTTAACCTGAGAGTTTTGTATAGCAGATATTCTTGAAGTGGGACATGTTGGTAGTGATCTTTAAAATCCAGTAATTGACATTACATTAGTCAAAGATTAGGAAATCCTCTGAAATATTTATCCAAATTCTTATCATTATTTTTAAGTTTTCAAAATGGGTTTGGTTCCTACTGATTAGAGTGTGCAGTATCTCAGTACTTCTACTGCCTCAGAGCTCTTAGGCAAGAATTCTATAAAGAACTTGTATGTAATGGAGTGCCAGCAAAACAAAACAAAACAAAACATCACATGAACTAATTATCTCAAACTCACTTTTAGGCAACAATACTATTCACATTCTTCATAGAACTAGGCTAGATTTCAGGGCCTTGAATCTTCTAAAAATCAACAAATGCAGTGCACCAGGGAATTTGAACCACTTTGCCAGATGTTCACCAGCAACCGTGGTGTGATTATTTATGTGTCAATCACTACTATCTCCAATTTACCTCAGAAATGAAAACCATTGAAGAAAGTGGCCTTATTCCTTCAAATGACCAATTTTTCTGTGTAAGGTGTTACATTAGTATTTAATACAGCGGATATTGTCTTTTTAAAAAAGTGTTATATCCCCTTCGAAGTTTTCAGAAATTTTTGGGCTGTCTGTATGCTCAGTAAAGAACACCCCTTCATGGTGGCACATACCTATAATCCTAGCACTTTGGGAAGCTGAGACAGGAGAATTGGAAGTTCAAAGCCAGTCTCAGCAATGGCGAGGTGCTAAGCAACTCAGTGAGACCCTGTCTCCTACATAAAACACAAAATAGGCCTGGGGATGTGGCTCAGTGGTTGAGTACCCCTGAGTTCAATCCCTGGTACCCTCCTCCTCCCCCCAAAATCACAAGAACCAAATGCAATTATTTAGTTTTTTTATTTTATTACTTAAAAAAGTCTATATGGAAAAGCTGAATTGAGAATATTAATAAAATAAGCAGAACCCACAAGACAAATCACTATGATCTGTTAGCTTTTCTTCTCATCAAAATAATTCATTAGCTGGACGTGGTGGTGCATGCCTGTAATCCCAGCACTTTGGGAGGCTGAGACAGGAGAATTGCAAGTTCAAAGCCAGCCTCAGCAATGGCGAGATGCTAAGCAACTCAGTGAGACCCTGTCTCTAAATAAAACACAAAATAGGGCTAGGAATGTGGCTCAGTGGTTGAGTACCCCTTAGTTCAATCCTGGTGCCAAAAAATAAAAAAAATAAAAATTAAAAAATTAAAAAAATAATTCATTAAAATAAATAATTTTATAACTATCTGGGCACAAGCAGTTTTTGTCATACATTAACAGTTCAAAATGTTTTGTAAGGATTGAAATAAATAACTCTAATGGTAACTACACAGGCAATGAAACAGTCTCAGAGACATTCATATGGTCAATCTCAGAACAGTCAAGGTTGGGACAGATGAATGATGATAACTGGGTCTATTTTTTAAACTACCATAGTAGATTCTCTTTTTAGTAAATTTTAGTTTGTGAGTCACAAGTTTCCTACCAAAAAAACCCCTATCAAAACTGACAGCAAGGATTTAAAGATGAAATCACACAAAATAATATTTCCTTTTCTACTGAAGAGTGTTAGCATTTTCCAGAGCTACCCTTGTACTGTGAACCTTATGTTTCTAAGGTCTGTAGAATGAGGCGCTATAGGCTGAATATTTATGTTCTTCCAAATTCTTTGTAAGACATTATAACAAATATCATCTTGGTTGTTTATCAAAAATGGCCATGTCAGGTGCAGTGCTCTACACCTGTAATCTCGGCTATGCAGAAGACTAAGGCAGGTGGTTTATAAATTCAAGGCCACTTGGGTAACACAGTGAGACCCCATCTCAAAAAAGGGCTGGGGGTATAGCTCAGTGCGACAGCACTGGCCTAGCCTGTGTGAGGCCATGGGTGCAATTTCAGTATCACCAAACAAACAAACAATCTCCCTAAAAGTAAATATGTCATGAGACTACCACGTGTTTAGTGCAGTTTCTGTGTTATGTATGAGAAAGGCCTAACAACCTTGCTGGACTCCTTAAAGCAGTGACATCTCTATAACACAGTGTATGGACACTGTAAAACCAAGAAGCTAATCTGGCATATTGTGAATGATTTAGGTTAAATAAATCAATCTAATTTGTCAGAAGTGACAGGCACAGGCTCCTATCAGTTTCTGTCAGGACCCAAGAACATACATTCTCTACATGGAGAAGGGAGACAAAAATCAATTAGAAAAAATCATAGTGGCTCTTTACTAAACCTTCTACCATGCTCTGCACCCTCTGAAAAAGAGCTAGAAATAGAATAAACTAAGATCATTTCACAAGTTGATGCTAATAACATAAATCAGAATATTTCACTCTGTTTGAACTATAATGAAATCACTATGAGCAATAGCCAAGAGAACCCCAAGAAATACTAAAAATTTAATAAGGCCAGTTCACATAGGTACTATCTTCCCCATGAGGGGAACTAAAGCAGAGGTCCTCATGTTAGTGTTTTGTAGCTATAAGAAAGCATGAGTGTGGAATATTATCATAGACTTAAGTAACCATTCTACCAGTTACACCTGAGCTTCTCTATTACATTTTGGCTTGGAAGCTGACTTTTCAAGAGTCTATGGAGAACTGTTCTTCAAAGAATGTTTTCAAAACAGCATTATAGACCCTCATTCAGTTCAACAGGCCTATTCTTCCCTTTCTATCCTTCCTCACAAACAGCAAATATCAAAGTGTCCAGGATGTACCAGATATGCTCAGACACTCCAGAACAAAATGTAAAGACCCCTGACCTCCTGCAGCTTATGTCATCTGGCAGGATAATCACAAATAACTATACAGAATGCTAGGTAAGAAACGCTGTGGAAAAAGAGAAAAATATAGTAGGGTTAGAGGACTGGGAATGCTGGAAGTGAAACAGCAGCATGGAAGGCCTCAGTAAGAGATTCCACCTGCTCATGTGAAGAAATCTGAAGATAGTGCAGGAGTGAGGCGAGAGGCACCTGGAGGGGAGCGACCCAGGCACAGTTCTAGGGGCAGAGAGCTGGACGGTGTCTAGTGCTGTGCTTCTCTAATTCCAGTAGGCAGCAGAACCACCTGGAGGCCTGGTACAGCACAGGCTCCCATTACTGGATCCCAGCACCACATCTTCTGATTCAGCGGGTCTCAGATGGAGACTAGGAAACTGCATTTCTGACAAGTTCTCAGGGGATGCCGATGCTCCTGGTACAAGGATCACACTTTGAAAACTACTGATTCAATGCACCAATTTAAACCTCTGAATCACTAATTGACAACTGATTATTAAATCAATTTAATAGGCCTGCCCAGCAATTAAAAAACAAGAATAGGAAATATCACATCCCATTGCATTTAATGAGGGTAAGTACTGTTCTATGAAATTTTTGTTTCAGTTATATATAAATGCGCATATTGCATCATGGTGTAAAATTTATTTTTTACTGGGAATGTCAGTAAAAAAAGTTGGAAAGCCATTAATGACTATTGTATCACTGAATGACAAAAGCCACATTAATTTGGCAGAGGGAATTAAGGAGTCCTACTGCTTCCTTTGAGCACTAAGCTGATCTTGCCTTGGGCCTTCTCTTCCACTCACAGGTGCATTTCCTCTGCCTGGACTTCTCCTCTTTCATCTTTGCCTAGGATCCTTCCAAGACAGAATAAATGTCCAGGTTTCTCTTTAACCCATTCTGACAAGTCCTTCCCAGTCTCTGTTCCTTCCTCCTGAACTTAATCTCTATACCCTTCATTTGACACATCGCATAAGCTGCCCTGCTTGGTTAGTTATCTTTGTCTTCTGAAATGGGATATATACATATATATACACACACATATATATCCATCTATCTGTTTTTACATATATATATATGTGTGTGTATGTGTGTGTGTGTATATATATATTTTAAATGTTTTCTATTTTTTAAATAACCTTTTTAAAAAACTCTTTTTAAAAAACCTTTTATTTTATTTATTTATACATTTTGTATGTGGTGCTGAGGATCGAACCCAGTGCCTCATGCATGTGAGGCAAGTGCTCTACCACTGAGCCACAGCCCCAGCCATATATATATATGTATATATTTTTTTTAAGGTTAGGGCTGGTGTCTTTTTGTTCCCTCAATGATTTCCTAGCAGTGCCCTGTTCAGAGTGGAGTCAAATAACTACTTGTGGGTAGAATGAACAGTCAAGCCACATTTGTAAATAATAATGTATTATTTCTAAGTTATAGGTAATCATAGATCTGACAGAGAAATAAATGAAAGATATTTGGTGGAGGGGAAGGAGAGAGATCTTAACAGGAGAAAGTTTTTAAGCAGGTCAACATCAAGAAGTTAGGAAAAAACTCTTGGAGCTAGTTGTGGTGGCTCATACCTGTAATCCCAGCAACTCAGGAGGCTGAGGCAGGAGGATTGCAAGTTTGAGGACAGCCTGGGCAACTAGTGAGCTCTGCCTCAAATTAAAATTTTAAAAAAGGGAGGGAGTGTGTAGCTCAGTGGTACAGTGCTTGCCTAGCATGTGCAAGGCTCTAGGTTTGATCCCTAATAATGAAAAACAAAACAACCAAAACCAAAAACACCACTTGAAATTTTAGTGTAACTTTGTATATTTCTTTTTGTGTTTAAGTGAAGACAATGGTGAAAAGTACTCTAAAAAGAGTGCATAGAAATGAAGGCTTTAAAAATCAATGTGAAGCTGGGCATGGTGGCACACACCTGTAATCCCAGCACTCTGGGAGGCTGAGACAGGAGAATTGCGAGTTCAAAGCCAGCCTCAGCAATGGCGAGGCACTAAGCAACTCAGTGAGACCCTGTCTCTAAATAAAACACAAAATAGGGCTGGGGATGTGGCTCAGTGGTTGAGTCCCGAGTTCAATCCCCAGGACCAAAAAAAAAAAGTTAATGTGAAACTGGTTATCACTTTTAATCCTATGATTTACCAAGTATCTTAAGCAAATGAAAAGTTCAGTCAATGTCAGTAACTTAAACTATTCCAAAGCTTCCTATTTACATTAAAAGAGAAGCTATCTTTTGGTTAATTCCCTTTGAAAAGCATGACCTCACTTGTGTGTGTATGTGTGTGTTACTGGAGACTGAACCCAGGGCCTCCATACTAGGCAAGTGCTTTTCCATCGAGCTACACCCCCAGCCCTGGTAAAATTCTTAATCCTCAAATGATGTAGATAATTCACTAAACTGACAAATATGAAGTGGTGTGGTTGTGAACATGCACGCAACTGGGTGAATTTTGCCCTGCCACCATGACATTCAAATTGTTCCACACTAAGTGAAGTAGGAGCCAGGAGCTGTTGTAGACACAGACAGTTAAGAGATTTGAGCTGCAGCTTCCAACTCAGCTCCCAGAGGACATACTGACTTTATTTCCTTCTAAACCCTAAAGGAGAAATAAGCAACTAAGGATTTCAGAGCTTGGTCTTTGGGTCTCTGTTTAGCAGGAGGGTCCGGAAAAAATAATTACCTGGTATTGCCTTTCCCAGACTTTACAGAATACCAGTAGGAAGGGAATGTTTAAAATGATATTAATACTATTTACTCTGAACAGCCAAGTTGTTTAACTATATAGACAGATTTATTCAAAGAGTATATATTCCCACACAGGATATTCTACAAATATTTTAGAAGACTATGTCATAGTGTTTGATTGAAAAATATTTTATTTGGTTCAAAGTCAGTTACGATGCCCTGGGCTTCCAGATGTTAATGTTTACTTGCCCAAAAGTGGAAGAATAATTCTTCTACAAATTTGGCTGTAGGTCTACAGTGCAAGGGGAACATCAAAAACTTTTGACTCATCTGCTTCAGTTGACATTAGCTTGGCAAATTCATGAGTAATGGGCACTGCGATCTTCTTAACAACCCATGAGGTAACCAAAGAGAACTCTGCATTTTTTTTAATGTTAATTTACGTTATTTCAAGAAAGGTGACTCAATAAGCATACACTATTCTGCACTTCCATAGAGAGCTCACTAAAACAGCATTTTCAACTTAAAACCAACTCTTTCGTTAACCCACATAAAAAGCTGCTATTATATACTCAATAATTATTTTATCAGTTTATATTAGTAAACCACCCAAAAAGACAATAATGTGCTCTTATGTGGTATAATACAAATATTATTCAACACATAGCTTGGATTTTCAATCAATTTTGGATACCATAGTATTCTGTGAATTAAACTCTAGAGGTTTTAAGTGATTCATTTTATTATAAATATTCAATCCAAAAAGATGATTAAAATAATTGAGATAAAGCTTGATTATAAGGATAAACAGTCTTTTTTTTCCCTAGAAACATCTGTGGTAATAATATGCTATCATTTAAACCAACTGAGGATGACTCACCATGAGTAAATGTAATTTTAGTTTCCTTTCCTAGTGCTGGTGATAGTTTCTTCTTCTTATTTTTTCTTTTTCAAGACAGAATCATCCATCTTCTGTCCTTTTGCAACCATAGAGTGAGGTGGGAAGCTGGGATCAGGAGTAGTTTCTTACTGTGCTTCAGAACAAAACTAACTCACTCGCTTAAGAGATTTACTCATGACCTTGCCCTCAGCAGGATCTTACTCTGTTAACTTTCCTAGGATCTCTCAAAGATCAGTTGATTTCTCTATTTAGTCATAATCTTAAAAAACAAAGAGTTATATTTTCAATTACATGCCACTACCTCAAAGATAAAGAACAGATGCTTTCTAAACATGGTATAATAAATGAGCAACATACTAGCAATCAAGCATATAGGCTGCACACTATAATTCATTTCACTTTAAGGTCAGTGTTACTGTGAACTAACTACAAGGTTAATCTTCAGTCTCTACTGTGGCCCATGGAGGGGCTCTTAGGCCCAAAGTGTTCATTAAAGGAATTAAAAAATAAATTTGAAATTGCAATAAGTAGAAAAAAAATGGGACAAGGACACAGTGATAAGAGCAAAGATTTATCGAAAAGAAGATATACAGTGTTGGGGCTGTAGCTCAGTGGTAGAGAGCTTGCCTTGTACATGTAAGGCACTGGGTTTGATCCTCAGCTCCACATAAAAATAAATAAATAAAATAAAGGTATTGTATGTATCTATAACAAAAAAAAAAGAGAGAGAGATACAAAAAGAAAAAGTTTGGGTATTTATACGGTAATGGAGTGAGAAAGCACTTCAGCTGTTGGTAAGAGAGGGAGATGAGAAAGGAGGGTGGTACAAGGTTCTAAGAAGGTGGTAACCTAACACACACATAGGTCTTCCCTTCTAAATAAACACCAAAAAGGAACTGGAGCTTACTGGGGCAGCGGTTGACTTCAGAGCTGAGCCCGAAGCGGGGAAAACACAGGATTACCCTGCAGCATCCCATGGAACCAGGAAGTAAGGAAGTTCTCAGAACAAGATGGGGACATGTAGAATGACAGGGGAAGCAACCTGGAGGAGCCACAATGGTCAATGCTAGAGCAACCTGAGCAACAAAATAAACAAGTGCTAAAACTGAGTTATAACCCATGGAATAAAATATAAAATCACCACTGAGTAAGTACCACAGCAGTAAGGTATTATTATGTAGGTAAGATCCACCCACGATGATAAAATCAGTGGGCAAAACTGTGAGGGGACCCAGGATCCTTGTAAAGACTCCAAGTATCAACACCAAGATATTTATCAATGACAAAAGGAAAAACTATCACTTTTCACTGGAGAAACTTGGAGACAGCACCTTAATCAAATGATCAAAGACAACCTCCCCATTATGAGACATGCTGCCCTCCTACACCTCCTGATGATGCACTGAGGACACATCACACCTGTGGTGTTTTGCCAAATATGCTTAACTTCAGTAGACTGATGAGAAAACATCAGAAAAACCTAAATTGAGAGACACGCTGGAATGCAAACAAGGGCACTGGGAGAGAAAAAAATGGCAAAATTCAAGGAAGGTCTAAATTAATTGTATTATGCTAATACTAATTTGAGGGTTTTGATCACTGTACTACACATGCTGTTAACATTAGGGGAAGCTGGATGAAGGGTTCATGTGAACTCTACTATTTTTTAACTGGTGCCTACAACATATAAGGAGGAACAGAGAAGTTAAAAGTCCAAGGAGGAGGGGCTGGGGCTGTAGCTCAGTGGTAGAGCTTGCCTAGCATGCGTGAGGCACTGGGTTTGATCCTCAGCACCACATATAAATAATAAATGAATAAAATAAAGATCCATCAACAACTAAAAAAAAATATTTAAAAAATTCCAAGGAGGACGGTAGAATAAAATTTGAAAAGCAGGTCTAGAGATTGAAAATTTTACTTCCCAATTCCTGAGTTCTAGAAGCTCCCCTTTCCTCTGCAGAGTATAAAGTGAGCTTTGTACTTATCTGTTACCACAGTGACTGAACAGCTCCTCTGTAGAAAACACTGAATGTCAGGGTATGCAGACGTAGTGGTGACCCTACCCTGGAGGAAGTTACAGATTAGTGGGTGAGAGGCACTAAGGACTAGATGCAAGGCAGAAGACAAGCTACAGGCACACGATGCTGTGAGTACTCTGAGGAGGGAGGCATATGTAGATTGAGGAGTAAAAGTAAAGACTTCACAAAAATTGTTAAATTTATCAGGGACTTTAATGAATATTAGAACTTGGTGAAGCAAAAAGCAAGGTGGGGGATGGCACACTGAGTAGAGAATCTTTTAAGCAAGTCCACGAATGCAGGAAAGGAAAAAGCAAAGGCACAGGTTGGCAGCTGGTTGGCTGGAGTGGTGGGTGGGTAGAGGGAAGGAGGAGGAGAGAAGGGGCTGGGTTCAGGCTGGGAGGGTCCAGAATTCCAAGCTAGGACTCCAGACTTTATCTGGCAGTAGGAGAGCACTGACCCCTGAATCTTTTAAGTAGGAGAGGAAAGATACTAGAACACTGCTCTACAGAAACTGAGTTGGGGAAGTCTATAAGAACACTGCTCTACAGAAACTCATTTTGGGAAGTCTACAAAAGACAGACTTCTAGACTCTAAGAACTACAAGAAACTTTTGTGTGACTTTAGTCAACTGTTTTCTCCTGTGCCATCGATTTGATATCCATAGCTATCTACTGTTCTTACATTTACCATCCAGACTTTACTGCAAATATTTTCTATGAAGTATTCATGAAGCCACACTCTGACTGCTAAACAATGTTAGTAGCTCCACAACATTTCCTTATACTGAACGAAACCTCTCTTGGTCCAATTTCAACCCTTTGCTTTCTGGCATAAAATGAAATGTTTAATTTTCTTTCATAATTTCTTTAAAAAATTTCATACTTTCTTAAAGTAGCCGGACATGGTCTTTGTATTTTCCTGAAATCCTCCCTTCTGCAGGTTAAATATCCTTTATTCCTCACCTTTTGTGATTTAGAGGCTCTTTACTGTAACATCACCTGTTGCTTCTGTACAGATCTGATTTACCAATGCAATGCCAAATATGATATCTTAGAATGAACTTCACAGCCCCAGCACAGCCTTACAGCAGGGAACAGAATGGTATAGTGCAATGGGAAACAGCACGGACTCCGGAGAAAGACTACCTTGGGTGGAACCCCAGTTTTATACTTGGGCAGTACTTAATGTCTCTACGTCTGAGCTGCCTCATCCAGAAAACCAGAGTAATAACAGCACCAATTTAAACACTGTTCTAAAGTGCCTGAAAAAGTCTTACTTTTACTATTATTCGTAGAGCTCAAGCTCTCAGATTTACCGAGAAGTTACAGTTCAAATCTACTGACAAGCATTTTAAGAAGTAGTCAGGACTGGAAGGGCTGGTACATTATACAAAACAGTACAGAGGTTCCTCAAAAAACTAGAAATAGAACTACCACATGATCTAGCAATCCCAGCACTGACTATGCACCCAAAGACACTGAAATCAGTATGTTGAAGAGACCTCTGCACTCACTGTTTACTGCAGCACTATTCATAACAGCAATGCAATCAATCTAGGTGTCCACAGATGGATGAATGGATAAAGAAAATGTGGAACATATACATGTGGAATATTATTCAGCCAAAAAAAGAAAAAATTCTGCCATTTAGAGTAACATAAATGGAACTGGAGGACACTGTTAAGTGAAATAAGGCACAGAAAGACAATACTGTATAGTTTCACTTGTATGTGGAAATAAAAACTGATCTTGAAGAAGTAGAGAATGAAACAGTGGTTACTAGAGTCTAGCAAGAATGTGAGAGTGCAAGGAATCGAGGGAGGGTGGGCTAACAGATACAGGGTGCAGGTGGGTGGGAAAAATAACTTCTACTATTCTGTTGCACAGTAGGGTAACTATTGTTGGCAATGACTATTTCAAAATAGTCATTGTAGAAAAGATTTTGAGTGTTCCTGACACCAAGAAATGATAAATAGTAGATATGCCAAGTGATAAATGATAGATATGGCAATTACCCTTATCTGATCATTATACCTTGTATACATGTACTGAAATGTCACACTGTACTCCATAAGTAACTACAATTATTATGCATCAATTTAAAAGTAAAAAGATACTAAACATAAAATAAAAGGGCTGCCAGTTCTTTTACCATTCACTTACTTATCTTGGGTTTTAATTTTGTTTAAAGGACATATTCTTCCAGTTTGAGATTATTCTCAATGAAGGAGATAAAGGGACCAAATTAGAATTAAAAATAGGAGAATACATAAATAAATAAATCACACAGTGACCTGCCTGTGCTGAAGACCCACAGCTTCTGGTTCCTCCACCAGAGGATCAAAATCCCTTTCCAAACCGAGGCTTCTGATGATGTTCTACAAGTCCGTGCCACTCCATCACGTCTGGCCTCCACACACTGCTCCTCTGCCTTTGTACACATCCTTTCGAACAGCCCACATTTGTCTGGGAGTGGCTTTACTACTTCTCATGCTGCTTTACCCGTGCCTTTACATCCTGTGCCACATTTTAAGGGGCAACTTTATACACCTTCCTCCCTGTTTCACGCTTTTCCCCTGTGGGCAGGTTCTGGAATCCCAAACACCACCTTTACTGTCATCTCCAGCAGGGCTTGGGGCTGGACTGTGGCAATGAGAGGAACTTATATTTTGGAAGGCAGAAAAAGAAACTTGGGTCTGGTGACAGTGGTGGGCAGGACTGTGGATGTCAGCAGAACCTCAGCATCTTCCTGCAGATCCCCACTTTGATGCTCTGGGCAGGCCAGGTCATTCGTGGTGACATTCCTGCCACTTCTGATTTCCTGACTACCAGCAGTGGTTTTCTTTCAACTTTGCTCTCCAGCCCTTTCAGTGATTTTAAATTCTTCATGTTAAACCTTTGGCTGTTTGAAATCAGAGGTTTTATTTCCCTGGCAGGTTTAGTAGGAAAAAGCAGAAGCTACTCTGTAGCAGTCAAATGTAAGGGATTTCATGTGTGAAACAGGCTGATGCAGCTGTTGGGAAGGGTGCAGGCATGGAGTGCGAAGCAGTGACAGAGACAGCCTATAGTGCTGCGTGCCCAAGAGCACACAGCAATGCCGGGCGCGGTGGCGCACGCCTGTAATCCCAGCACTTTGGGAGGCTGAGACAGGAGAATTGCAAGTTCAAAGCCAGCCTCAGCAATGGCAAGGTGCTAAGCAACTCAGTGAGACCCTGTCTCTACATTAAACACAAGATAGGGCTGGGGATGTGGCTCAGTGGTGGAGTACTCCTGAGTTCAATCCCCAGTAGCAAAAAAAAAAAAAAAAATAGTATACGGTGAGCTGCTGCAAATACTCAGCATCTCTTAGCATCTTAGCCATCGATACTGAGCCAGCTACCACACCAAGAGTGGGGCTATATTTGCATCTAGAGTGTCTCCCAAAGGCCCAAGTCTCCATGTGTTAAAGGCATTGTCCTCAGTCTATGGTGTTATTGGGAGGTAGTAGAACTTTTAAGAGGAGGGGCTTGGTGGGAATTTTTTAGGTTATTGGATGTGTGCCTTTGAAGGGGATGGCAGGACCCTGGCTTCCTCCTCCTCTATTTTGCTTCCTGGCTCATGATGAAGTAAGCAGTTTCGCTCTGCCATCTGCTTCTGTAATAATGACATCTTGTCACAGGTCCTAAGTAGTGGAACCAACTGATCATGGACTGAAACTTCTAAAACCATGAGCCTAAAGAAATCTTTATCATTTGACTAGTTCAGTCATTTTATTACAGTAACAAAAATCTGACTAACACAGCAGTTAAGGACAGGGACTGACTGTGGAGAACAATGACTTTTCTTTTTCTTTTGCCCTTCAAATCTCATGCAAGTATCTCTCCTTGGCAGACTCTAGCCTGGGATGATGAAGAGGACTCTGGGAAATGTAACAATCTTGTTCCCTCTTCTGTAACACAGACAGGAGAAGGGGGTGACAGTGATGCACAGATGATACAGTATAAATGTATCTCTCTCATATTTGCACAAAATAATCAGTAAGTGTATGATTGTGGACCCCCGCCCCTGCCAGCTGAACCACATTTTTTTTTCTTGTTATGAGCTATACACAACTTTCAGCAATTTCTCTTTCTTCTAGCACACAGGTCTGTCATCTGCTATTATAAACTGAAAAGTGAATTCTTTGTAATATAAATCTGCCCACAGTCACAGCTTTTTCTCATTGTTTTTTTTGCACTTTCTGAGAGTGATAACAGTCATCAAAATTTATGCAATTCCCCCTTTGTTGAGAATGACAATTTTAGTACATGCATAGACAAAATTAAACTTAGGAATGGAAAAATCCTTAGCAGTAACATAGTTGGATTTCCCAACCAGTGTTTGAATCTTTACAATCAGAATGTCAAAGAACAAAGAGTATATGTGCTCCTTGCTTTCTGCTCTTGCTGCCAGCGGCAGGCCTTGGTAATAGACCTCAGTGCTTTTCCTCTTAGGCCTGAACTGAGCCTTAGAATCCTTCTCTATCACTGTCCATCCAGCTAACACCAAAAGGTAGGAGGTTCCATTCAACATGGAACCTATTCACCTCCCTGCCAAGTGGCCATCAGTCTATTACTCTCATACTCCAATGAGAGCGAACACATCATTTCCCAAAACTTGCCCATTCCATCTGTTAGAAAGTTCTTCCTTATATAGGACTGAAATGTGTGCCTCTGTATATGGCTTCAAAGCACTGGTCGTGGTCCTGCTCCTTTAGAGCACATATAACAAGACCAAATCTGTTTCCATAAACAATTCTTCCAGTACTTGAAGACAAGTCTTTTCTGCTTGAATCTTTTCTTCTTAAGGCTAGTAACAGTCGGAGTTCCTGTAGTCAGTCACTCCTTGTGTTCTTTCATAAGTTTTCCAGACTGTCTTCAAGGTATCCTTGAGACCACACAGACCAAGTCCAAATCCACTTTCACCAACAACTCCTGCAATGCTCAGCCAGTTCTCTAACCCTCCACCAGAACGTAGGTTGTTCTAGCCACTGAATGAAGCTTTTGTAACCAAGGCAGACAGCAGCTCTCTCCTAGGCGGCCTGAGTGCTCTCCCCTCCCCTCCAGACATTCTTTTGGATGAATTCTGTTGGTACTTCCACTTTTAGCAGAATGGTCCAAGACAAGTAATAATTTTCTAATTGGTTTGTTTCTCAACCCAGTAGCCAGAGTAATTCTATTAAATTTCTATCAGTGATTCATATAATTTCTCTTCTCAAATCTTACCAAGTTCCTCATTTCATTCCTGGGGGGGGGGGAGTGAGATTCCAAAAACAAATTACTAAAATGGCCTAAAGGCCCCATTGTGTGATATGTGTCCCTCTCCACTCTCCTGTCAGCTCTGTCCACCCATTGCTCCTCTGGCCCAGCTCTCGCAGCTTTCTTCATCATGCTCAGCATTGTCCTGCTGCCGGAGCCCTGTGGTGTCAGCATGTTTAACTCCCTCATCTTCTCCTCTTTGCTGTATGTTGCCCAGGCTGTTCTCTGTAATTCTGCAACTTCCTTTCACCACACCCTCACTGATATGTTCTTTTCCGCAGCACTTGCTATGCTCTAACCTACCAGATTGATTGTTATTTATCATGCCTCCTGCTTACTGTCCACCCCTTTCTGCTGGACAGTGAGCCCTATAAAGGCACGACCTTGATCATTTATGTAGCCCAAGCACCTGTAGCAGTGGCTGTCACAAAGCAGATGCTTGAGGATTTATTCAGTATTGATGGGACCCATCACATGACTTTATCTCACTGGGCTCTGCCTCAGACAAAGCCCTCCAGCAGCCGTCCTCTCGTCCGCGCTTGTCCTCTACTGCTTTGTACCTTGTCTCCTCTGCCCAGTCTCATTTCTTCCCTTCCTCCTGTACTCCATGGTCCCTTTTCAAGCCTGTTTTATGCCTAAATCCTCAGTCCTTGCACTCAATCCTGCACCCTCACCTCTTCTTTGATTAAAGTAAGGCTCTACTCAGTACTCCTGATCCCTCGAGCTTTTCATACTCTATATTCTTCAGGTCTCGAAGTAGGGTTAGTGATCTTTTTACTTTCTTTGTTTCTTCCTATTACTCTTCTACCCTTTAGCAAAATACAAGGCTTGCAGTTGTCCTCAACTGACTTCTAGGTGGTCACCCCATAGCTCCTAGTTCCTTACCTGGCTCGACCATGCTTTCATCCACATCAGTACCATCTCAGTCCCTCCCTCATGTTATCACAAAATCTGCCTCACTTTTGAAATCATAGTCTAAATATGCTTCTCTCTAATCATAATCTTTTTTACTTTCATTATACAAATTCTTTAATCTTACAAAAAATCTTCCTTCTCTCCTCTCCTCTGCATTATCCTATTCTAACAGCCTCCGGATATTTTGCTTCTTTCTTGACTCAGCTTAGACGCCAAGACCCATCACTTCCTGGGAAGAGCCACTCTAATCTTCACGGTTTTCGTACTGATTCATATGGCGTAGTGCAAAACTAAAAACCAACACACTAACATCTCAGTTTATGTAAGAATGGGAATAAGTGAATTCCTTATATTTAATAAATTGTCAGAAATAGAATAATGTGAAAGCTAAAGGGTCAAGTAAACTGTTTTTATACTCTTAGTACATGTGGTGCCACTTAGTTGATCAACAGAAACATCTGCCATTTTTGCTCAGGACTGTGTGAGTCTCACCGCTGTTTATGTACAGGGGAACTTCTGTAAGTGATTAAGATGACCAATGTGCTGTTATTTTACAAACTCTGTTATTATAAATGAAAATATTTTTATAACCTACAATAATATCTCTCAAGCATTCATGAAGCAATGGTTCTAGTGATAGTACAGAAAAACACAGCCCCAAACAGCAACTACGGAACAAAAGTTGGTTGTGATAAAACAATGAAGAAGGACAAACATCCATTAGGTTGATAATCTAGGAGAAAGCACTCTACAAAAACCTAATGAAGGACGAACTTCTTGAGAAGTATTAAAATAAAATCATGGTACAATACCATTCATTCATACATCTCCCAAAATAGCCCTTTTATATTTTTTCCTAAGGGAAAGTTAGTCTTAAAGAATGAATTTTAAATCATGAGATCACTTCAGGAATACATCTATCACACAAATATAAATGTCTTCCCCAAATCCAGTATTTCTCATACCTTTTCCTTGAAATGCTTTCTTTCCCTTGCTATATTGCTAGCATACAGTAAATAGTGCAGTGATTGTGAGCAGAGGCTCTATAGCCAGACTTCCTAGATCTGAATCCCCTAGCTCAATCATTTTCTAGTTGTATGGCTTTGGGTGGGTTTCTTTGCCGCTCTCTACATCTGTTTCCTCATCTGAAAGACTCAGATGACAACACTGCCTACCTTAAAGGGCTGTTGTGAAGGCAGAATGAGTTGATGCAGGTAAGATAACGAGAGGCCCTGTGGCACTGAGCAGACACTGAAGAAGGATCAGCTACTGTGGTAGCTGTATTGCTACCTTCCCATCAACACTTGACACTTTTACACCAAATTTGCTTAATTGGGTTAAAAAAATAAGGTGCTTCTCTGTTAATGGCATATAAATTACTCACAGGACATACAGGGGTCACTCACAGGATGTGCTATGGTATCCTTCTTTTGTTGTTTTCTTTTGAAAAGCTACAGAAACCTTCACCACAATTCTGAGTATCAGCACATAGAAGAGCAGGGAATGCATGGCCTTTCTAGCACACATACTGGGTAAGTGGTACAATTCCAAGTACAGCTTGCTTAGACGATGATGTTACACCAAGTGACATGGCATGAAGTGTCAAAAGAACATTTTTCCAGCCATCTTACCTTCAGTCTGTCTTTGGGCAGTGCAACAACCCCTTGCTTAATGATCTCTAAGACCCGCTCCACGGACAGCTCAGCTCCAGCTTGTAGCAATCTTGAGCTAAAGAAGGTGATCACCTGCAATACAAAGAACAATTTTTTCCTAACAAATACTTTTAAGAGATGTATTTTCAGTAGATGTCTTCCCAAATGGTAGTTGACCTGGTGTTTACTTTACCTGCCTTCCTACATGCAGTCCTGTCTTTATAGGGTTTAATAACTACATCAGGACCAACCCTGAACATCCAGGGCTGATTATTCATTCTGTAAATTAAGTAGCTTCCTAAATTGTGCTCTTTCTTCTGCTGCCCCATCCTGCATTTGTATTTCATTTAGAGAGCAGCACCCAGGAGATGGTGGGAAGAGAAAGCTCAATCTTAAAAACCTGTCAATTTCAAAGCTTATCAGGAGGTCTCAGAAAAAGGCTTAATAGGAAAGGAATTTTAAGTTAATGGCTAAAATGATGTTTGGGGGATTCATTTTTTTTTTTGGTACTGAGGACTGAACTCAGGGACACTCGACCACTGAGCCACATCCCCAGCACTATTTTGTGTTTTATGTAGAGACAGGGTCTCACTGAGTTGCTTAGTGCCTTGCCATTGCTAAGGCTGGCTTTGAACTCGCGATTCTCCTGTCTCAGCCTCCCTAAGTGCTGGAGTTACAGGCTTGAGCACCGCGCCCGGCTAAGGGGATTAATTTTAAATTTAATTTATCCACATCATCCTCATCCCTGATCACCCGAGGTAATCAATGGCAAGTTGTAATTACTTATTTCATATCACTGCACAACCTCAACTATGTAGCAAGACACTAAAACAGTAGTATTCTGGAAATAACATCTAAATATTTGTCATTAAAAACCAAGAGAGGCTGGAGATGTAGCTCAGTGGTAGAATACTCGTCTAGCATGTGATAGGTCCTGC
Source organism: Xerus rutilus (assembly GCA_028644305.1). NCBI lineage: Eukaryota > Metazoa > Chordata > Mammalia > Rodentia > Sciuridae > Xerus > Xerus rutilus. The sequence continues at coordinate 22,705,599 of CM053412.1, read as the reverse complement.
ATTTAATCTCCATACTGTCAAGAAACAAAACAGAACAAAACAAAATAAACAAAAATGAAACAAAAAATCAAAAAGAATTCTGTCATTTTTTTAATAAACCATGTTTAAAACCACAATATTAACAAATCAAGATCTGTGTTGGGCCTGGTGGTACATGCCTATAAACCAGCTTGGGAGGCTGAAGCAGGAGGTTCACATTTTGAGGTCAGCCTCAGCAACTTAGTGAGACCCTGTCTGAAAATGGGGAAAATAAAAGGGGCGAGGAGTGGTGGCTGGGAATGTAGCTGAGTGTTAAAGCACCCCTGGGTTCAATTCTCAGTAACAACACCATCCTCAACCAAAATTCCACTTCTAACCCTTTTAGGTGTTTATAGTCATATATGCAAAAATATAAAAAACTGTGTTTTTAAAGCTAAACTCTCCCTTTTACATGTTTTCTATTTTATAGGTAAATTGCATTAAAAGTAATACTTGGCAAACATCTTAGTGTGTTTTCTTTTAAACTGCTCTTCTAGATATTACTGTAGAGCACAGGACTATAACTTCTAACTGTTCTGTGAAAAGAGTGCTATATTATATGAATGCCACTGAAATGCATTTGCTCTGCAAAGAAAAGACACTTCGGGGGAGCAGTATCATCACCAAGCCTGGGCCTCACAACTCAGGTAATCAGTGAATACAAAGGCAGCTGATGGCTGGCTATACTGCTTTGGATTCTAGATGAATCACTGCTTTATCTCAAGCAGTCTGCTGGCACCAGTTCCTTTACTAGCTGCTCATTTTGTCCAGAACGGGTTGGTTGTGCTTATGTGCTTAGGCAGTCTGTGCTTGTGGGTCTTGTTTTTCCCTAATCAGATTTTAAATTTCATTTGGTATTTTGGGATTAAAATTCTGTCTATAGAGTTTATATAGAGGTACACAAAATGGTTTTTAATGTAGTGAATAAATTTTTGAAGAAAGACACAAATAGGAAATAATTGTAATAATTGCAATAATTCCACTAAAATCTTATTTTAAAATGTTATAAAGATGTGAAATAAATGCTTCCCTTTGTGTAAATATCCTCACAGATTTTATTTAAAAAATTTAATCATCATCATTATTATTATTGAGACAGGGTCTTGCTGCGTTGCCCAGGCTGGCTTCAAACTTGTAAGCCTCTTGTTTCAGCCTCCCAAGTAGCTGGGATTATAGGCGCTTGCCACCATAACCAGCCAGGTTTTAAACATAAACCATTTTTCTGAGAAAAACATTGGTTAACTATATAAAGTACCATTTTTGTTGGTTTAAAAAGATGGCTGAATATTGGCAATTTCATATGGTTTAAACTAATAACTGTGCATAAAATTCTCTTCCTTGACCAAAAAATAGTAGAGGAGGAACATATTTGTTAAAAACACATTCTAAAAAATGGAAAAAAAAAATCAGTGAAACAGTAGATATTGGCTTGAGGCTTACAAAATGGTTTTCTTTCTAATATTTACTAAAAGCTGAGATACTGCTATTAGTTGATGTTTAGCTTATAGCAATGGATATTGGAGACAAGAGGTAGTTCTCAGATATGCTTGACTATCAAAAGTGGCAGGGAAGCTTGTGGAACACTGATCCTGGAGCCTAGCCAGAGGCCTTCTGTGTTGTTCTCTCCAGAAGATTTTGTCCATCAGCCAGAATCTAGATCAGAGGTCTCCAAACTTCTGATTACATATGTAATTACGTAAGTTAAAAACGGGGGTACTTGCAATATATATTCTATTTATTTATAAATTATGTTAATATAGTATAGCATTAATGCTTTACATATCATAAAATGCACATAAAAGGAATAAATAGAATAAGATAAGGACAAAATAAACTAATTTTAAAGATACTTAATTGATGATTAAAAAAATCTTTTTTTTGTACTCATTAAAACATTTTTGAAAAATAATTTGAGCCAGGTTTGACAGGAGGATTCCAAGTTTGAGACCAGTGTCAGCAACTTAGGGAGACCCTGTCTCAAAAAAAAAAAGAGGTTAGGATATGGCTCAGTGGTAGAGCCCGTGGATGCAGTCCCTAATCGGCTAATTAGTCCCTAATTTTGCTAATCACAAAGACTTCATGTTATCATCAGCAAGCAACGTATATACTCACAGTAAGACACACTATTTATTATTGTGGCTACAAACCCATAATGGAAATAGTCTTCCTGATAATGTTTATGAATCCATTTCTTGTGAGATTAGATAGGTTCGTCATTGTTTCCACCTTGAATATATAGCACCTGTTCTAGGAGGAGGGGAATGTCAGCTCTACCACTGTCTCTGTCATATGTGTTGATATTATTACTGTGTTACCTTCAGTCTGGGGGGCAATTACCAGGAACTGCAGGGGAGTGGCAAGGCGAGAGCCCATGTGCCCGGCTGTGTGCTGGCTCTCTTCTCTCTTCCCTCAGGGCACCTGGAGCTCTGGAGTTGATCCCTAGTGTGTTGTCTGTGCCAATACCACCAGTAAAATGAAATCTCTTTATTTTTAAATGAACAAATAAGGCAATGGCACATATTCTTCCCCTGCTTCTCTGAACTGCTGGTGCATCCATTTACTCTCTCAGGAGACTGATGATGGAGATAACAAAACGCCCGTAATCAGAGCTGAGTGGAACACATGGCATTCATATCCTCACAGACATTACGAGCCAACAAAAGAGTGAGTACTCACATGTCACATCACCAGATAACAAACTGATGTGATGACAGTCCTATTTTGTTCCCTCTTTGGCCTACACTGGCTTGCCTCTAAGCCCCAAGCAGTTTCCACACCACTAGGAGACCTGCAGAGGGGGCATGAGGCTTGGGTTCCAAGAAGACTTCTTCTTTTAAACTCTCATTTGTATATTTTAAAGCTGACATTCTAATGTTTTTGCATTCAAATTGACACTATTTTAGCAAATGATAAAACTACCACTTCCAGAAGGGAACTATAATTTATACATCAAGAAGGAAGAAAACGAACCTGCACTGAATGTTTACTATGGACCATGGGCTCTACTTATACTATTTATTTCATTCTCATAGAAATTCTATGAGGCTAATAAAAGAATTCCTCTCCTATAGAGGAGTAAACAGGATAAGAGACAGAGGAGGGGCCAGAGTTATGACTGTGTCAGGAGCAGAACAGCACTCAGGTCAGGTCTCCAGCAATTTTTATGTAGCAAAATGGAGCACAGGCTTAATTAGGATTTTTCATTTTTGTTTTTGTTTCCCAGTAGTGGGGATTGAACCCAGGAGGGTTCTATCATTGAACTATATACTAAGCTTGCTCTCTCTCTTTTTTAGTTGTTACTGTTTTTTTTTTTTAAACAGGAAATATTTGAGGTGTAGGTTGCTTAGCCACAAATTTCAGATAGAAACTAGACTGCAATATCAGCAAACAATGTGAAAAAATTGATCCAAAGATATGAACTTGTATTTCCTTCTCCCAGTTTTGAATTTTACGCGCACTAGTAACTTTAGTAATGATGACTACAACAGATAATGTGGCTTTTTTTTTTTTGGTACCAGGGATTGAACTCAGGGGTACTCGACCACTGAGCCACATCCCCAGCCCTATTTTGTGTTTTATGTAGAGACAGGGTCTCACTGAGTAGCTTAGCGCCTCGCCGTTGCTGAGGCTGGCTTTGAACTCGCGATTCTCCTGTCCCAGCCTCCCGAAGTGCGTGCACCACCGCGCCCGGCTGATAATGTGGTTTTTATCAACATGCACAGCAACTGTTCAGATTGTTCAAGTGGATAAATTTTTTTCCTCTGAAAATGTCTGCACAATATATAGCAATAGAAAAAAAAATAAAACCTTCAGCTAAAATGGGAAAGAGTGCTTTGTTAGTGTAACTCAAAGGATGGTACTTTTCTACAGTGTATGCTTTACAACTTTCTCCGCCTGCATTTGTCTGCAACTCACAAAATCCAAGTATAGCAAGTTACCTCCCACTATGCTACTAGCGTGGAACGCTGACTGACCAATGCCATGTTCTGATTAATCAGTGTACTCTTCAAGTAATGTCAAAATCACAGTTGACTATCTGTCATGAAACCAGTCAATGATCATTCCATCACATATTTGTAGAAATGAGCTTTTCTGGGGTAGATGGGGTAAAACAGGAGCCAGTTTGTGCTAGTCAGGCAAACATTCTACCTTGGCCACTCTCCCAAGAGTCAAACAGAGAGATCATTTGTTTTTGTTTTTAAAGATAATAATAAACAGGTTTTAGAAAGTAGAATACATATGTATTTCCGCATCAACTTCTTTTGGTATTCCCTCAGATTTTTGTGTTTTAATCAATACATGTATTGACAACCTACTCAGCAGAGGAGACCTCCAGAGGATTTACAAGGGAAAAAAGATAATTTTCTGTCTTCAAGAAAGATGCAATGTAAGTGGGAAGATAGGACACAGCTCAAACATGTATAATTAATAGGTCAGACACATGATACACTAGACAATAAACTACTCAAAGTGAAATGGCCTAAATTGGGCCCTGCCTTGGATACTTACTAGCAATGTGCCTTGCAAGACACCTAACTTCTTTCAGATGTAGCATCAGGCAGTGGTTCAAAGAACCTATCCAGCTGGGTGTGGTGGCGTACACCTGTAATCCCAGCGCTTTGGGAGGCTGAGACAGGAGAATTGTGAGTTCAGAGCCAGCCTCAGCAATGGCGAGGCACTAAGCAACTCAGTTGAGACCCTGTCTCTACATAAAACACAAAATAGGGCTGGGGATGTGGCTCAGTGGTGGAGTACCCCTGAGTTCAATCCCTGGTACCCCTCAAAAAAACCAAACAAAAACAAACAAAAAACAACCTATCCAGTGTCAGAAGCTAGGGGTTAAATCCCAGCTCAACTTTAAGCCTTGGCAAGTTATTAAACTCTGTTGTCTCAGTGTCCTTATCTATAAGCAAGGAAAAAGATATACTGCCTGCCTCATGGGCCTGTTGTGAAAATTAAATGTTACCCTCTGCAAAGTAAGAAGTGCTTTGCACTTGGTGGGTGCTTGTATGATGTCAACTACTATCATTATGAGGTGTATTTCAGTACTGCCACTTACAAAATGACAGAGTTGCTCTGTGTAGGGCACAGGAGCCAACAATGATAAAGCACGTGAAAGTAGTCTGTTAATGATGAAACTCATACTGCCAGTTGATACCGTCAATGATATTTGTTGGAACTGTATTTCTGATTTTATACTGCATGTAGGTGAAAGATTTGTCAGAACTGAGTTTGGTGGCAAAGGTCATCTTATCCAAACCAAACAGCAAGTGAAATCTATCAAAAGTAAATTCCAGGAAAATCTGTAGGTTAAAACCAACAAGATTACCACTAGCTTAATACATTGCTGAGGGCCAACTAAAACCTCTAATTTTTAGTTAAACTTATGCATAAATCTTCTCTTTCAGAAAATGTAGTTTAGTTTTATTATTTTCAGAAAAGTTAAACTCAGTACCAGACTGAGGCAATTTTCTTTAACATTTAGTTTGCAGAATTTTTTTTTTTCTATTGTGAAAAAATGCTGGGTTTTAACAAAGGCTTTTTCTGCATGTATTGATGTGATCCTATAGTTTTTCTTTTTTGGTCTGTTAATATGAAGAATTACATTTAGTTTCGTAATGCTGAACCAGCCTTCATTCCTGGGATTAACACCAACTGATCACAATATATTATTCCTTTGATATATGGCCAATCTGCTAAGTTTTGGTCGAGGATTTCTGAAACTATGTCCAAGAGCAACCTACAGCT